>CM064974.1:61021893-61143893 GCA_032847665.1 Solanum chilense | reverse complement strand
TCAAAGTACAATTGCCAGGCTTGATTTCCATTTGAACCTACTTCCTCAATTAAGTTAATCTCTTCATCTGGAAAATATGTATCGAATGGTTCGTAATCACCATCGACTGTGTTCTCTGCCAAGTGTTCTGCCAAAGCTTGGGCTTTCATTGCAGTGTGAGTGACATATATAATGTCAAATTCAGTGAGCAAATTTTGCCATTTCGCGAGTCTGCTAGTTGACACTAGCTTCTGAAAGATGTACTTTAAAGGATTCATCTTTGATATGAGGTAAGTTGTGTAGGACAATAAGTAATACCTTAACTTATGAGCTACCCAAGTTAGGGCACAACACGTCCTTTCCAAAAGGGTGTACTTGACCTTATAACTAGTGAATTTCTTGCTCAAGTAGTAGATAGACTGCTCCTTCCTTCTTGTAGCATTATGTTGCCCGAGAATACACCCAAAGGAATTATCTGTTACTGAAAGATATAGAAAGAGAGGCCTGTCATGTTCAGGCGGTACCAACACGGGAGGGGGTGGACAAATACTCCTTGATTTTTTCAAAATCTCGTTGACAATCTTCTGTCCATCTGACAGCATCATCCTTCTTCAAAAGTTTGAAAATGGGCTCACATGTGGTTGTGAGTTGAGAAATAAACTTGCTGATGCAGTTCAACCCCCAAGTAGACTCATGACTTCGATCTTATTTTTCGGGGATGGCAAATCTCGAATGGCTTTTATTTTGGAGGGATCCAATTCGATTCCCCTTCTACTGACAATAAAACCCAGAAGTTTTCCAAATGGAACTCCGAATGCACATTTTGCTGGATTAAGCTTGAGGTCTTATCTTCGCACTCTTTTTAACAATTTTCTTAGATCTTGCACATGATCAACTTGTGTTTTAGATTTTATGATTACGTCGTCGATGTATACTTCAATTTATTTATGCATCATATCATGAAACATGGTGGTCATAGCCCCCATGTAAGTCGCCCCAGCATTTTTAAGACCAAATGGCATGACCCTGTAGCAATAAGTTCCCTATGGAGTGGCGAAAGCAGTTTTATCAGCGTCCTCTTCATCCATCAAGATTTAATGATACCCCGCATAACTGTCCACAAAAGATTGCATCTCGTGTTTTGCACAATTATCAACTAGGATGTGGATATTTGGCAATTGAAAGTTGTCTTTTGGACTAGCCTTGTTCAAATCCTGATAGTCAACACAAACTCTTATCTTTCCATCCTTTTTTGGCACAGGAACAACATTTGCCAACCAAGTAGTGTAATGAATAACTTGGATCACCTTTGCATTCAGTTGTTTCATTATTTCTTCCATGATTTTTTCACTCACGTCAGGTTTGAATTTCCTTCTTTTCTGTTGGACAGGTGGAAAATCAGGATAAACGAGCAACTTATGAACCACTAAATCAACACTCAAACCTGGCATGTCATCATAAGACTAAGCAAATACATCTTTGTATTCAAAGAAAAGTTGTATTATTGCCTCTCTAATTTCCTGATTGATATGTAAACTTATTTTTATTTCCTTAACATCCTCAGAACTTCCCA
Source organism: Solanum chilense (assembly GCA_032847665.1). Lineage (NCBI taxonomy): Eukaryota > Viridiplantae > Streptophyta > Magnoliopsida > Solanales > Solanaceae > Solanum > Solanum chilense. The sequence goes on along the minus strand of CM064974.1, from coordinate 61,142,341 downwards.
AATTGATTGTCTCAGGTTCACTAAGATTAGGCTTTGGTTTGTGCTCAAACTGTTCCAGTTCCCTATTAATTTTCCGAAAAACCTCTTCTTCATCATATTCCACCTCTTGACTTGGTGATTCAAGAATAAACAACTCTTTGAAATCAGGGAGTGAATTCCGCATGCATGTCATGTTATCAAAGCCGACATTATAACACTGAAAAATAGAGAATAAGAATTAAGGGAGGAAAAAAGACATAATTTACTATGAAACTGAAATTTCATTTCATTGACATAAAAAAAGGACAGAAGGGTTGACAATAACAAAATATTTTGAACTATTCGGGCCACAACCCTGAAATAACAAAATACAAAAGATTAGCAAAACAAACTACCACGACTCCTTACTTATGGGGAAAGGAGTGGCTTCTCAATTGCTTAACTCAACACCTGAGCCCACAAGCTGCATATTGGCATGACTTGTACCTTCACCAACTTGGACCATATTTACTTCACAAAACAACTGGCTGAGATCCTCAATAACTTCTTCAATGTCTTCAAGAGTGAATGAATCTTTCAATTCTGGACCCTGAGGTTTGATAAAAGTATGAGAAATATGGGGAATCGATTGTGGCAACGACCAATCAATCCTTTTGTGGTTCTTAGCTCTATCTCCATTTCTCTTGCTTTGTTTGTATCCAAGGCCAGAGGTGCCTTGGTTTCTGAAGAGATTAATGGGATCCACGATTCCTTGCGAATATACTCCTAAACTTTTACCGAGTTGATAACTATATTTGAGCATCGTCGTTGCTACCATTGAAGTGGAAGAAGAGATACATGATTGGATGATAGATTCTCCTTCTTTAGAGCGATCGACTGATACAACCTCAAAAGACTGGTAAACAACAGAATCACATCCTTCTTTTGTCTCAATGTATGGGATGGATGGATCTCTGTAAATAGGTGAATCATCTTCCCCATGAACAGTGATTTCCTGATTATTGTATTCAAACTTGACAACTTACTGTAGAATTGATGGGACGGCTCGAGCCATGTGGATCCATGGTCTCCATAGTAGAAAATTATAAGATGTTTCCATATCCATTACTCGAAACACAATCATAAAGAATACTGTCCCAATTGTCATGTTTAACTTGATTTCACCAATGGTATCCCTCCTTGAGCCGTCATAAGCTCGCATAAATACACTACTGGGGCGAATTCTATCAGTGTCAACTTTCAAGCTTTGAAGCGTAGAAAGAGGACATATGTCTACCCCTGACCCTCCATCTATCATGACCCTCTTTACATAGTAACCTTCATATGTCACTATAAGATGCAAAACTTTGTTGTGTCCATCTCCCTCTTTGGGCAACTCATCATTAGTGAAAGTGATGGCGTTTGACTCGAAGACGCACTTGGTCATATTCTCCAACTGATTTACTGTGGTCTCTTTTGGCACATGTGCTTCATTCAAAACCTTATTCAACACAAGACGATGTTCTTCTAAGTGCAAAAGTAGAGACAACAGTGAAATCTGTGCAGGAGTCTTCTTCAATTGTTCCACGACAGAGTAATCTGGAACTTTAAGCTTTTTTAGAAATTCTACATTTTCTTCTTCAGTAACTGCTTTCTTTAGTGGTACTTGGTTATTTTCAGTCATCTTCCCTTTTCTTAATTCTTCTGGAGAATAACATCTTCCAGAGCGTGTCAAACCCCCTGCTTCATCAACTTCTTCGACAATCTCCTTTCCTCGATAAACCACTATGATTTTGTTATAGTTCCAAGGGACAACCTTTGAATCAATTACTAGAAGTTGTTGAACGGGCTTAAAAAAAATAGGCTCTTTCAACTTGGTCAATCCACTTTGGTCATGTTGTGTTAATGAAAATCCTTTTGATACATACAACTTTGGTATAGCTGCTCGAACTTCAATCCCCTTTGAAACCCCCGGGACGCACAAGACTTTGGTGTCAAGATTGACACCTTCCACACTAGAGATGCAACTGTATCTAAACTCTTCATTGACTTATCTACTTCTCCGATCTTCCTAAATAACTTACCCATTTTTCTGAGGAGTTTGTACTCTTGATCATCACAAACCATACCCACTAAGTTGTTTTTAGCTGGAAGTGGGTTATTGGTCACATTGGGAGTGTTTTGATCATCTGTCACAACAACAACTCCTTGCTCGATCAGCTTCTCTATTTCTCTCTTCAAGGTCCAACAATTATCAGTGATGTGTCCTAGGGCTCCTGAATGGTATTCACATATTTTATTGTCTTGGAAACCTGGAGCATTTGGATTCAGACGATGTGATGGTATACACTCAATTGCTCTTATCTTTCTTAACTTTTGAAACAAGCTGGTGTACGACTCTCCCAATAGAGTGAATTTCTTTTTCTGTGCTTGATCTTGAGCATAATTCTGCATAAAAGGAGAGTTGAAAGGGACCTGATAGGGTGGCCTTTGTGGGCGAAAGTTTCCTTGAGATGGGGCCCAAAACTGTGGGCGAATGGGAGGATGAACATATGATTGAGCATTTAAGACCTTGTACGGAGATGGAGATACTGGATATTGAGAGGTATAAGGGTAGTAATGCTGAGGATAGCTAAGTTGTCCTTGAACTGATGTGTAAGGACAATTAGACTTTCTCTAAGCTCCCCTTGAACCTGATTCCAGTGAAATAACTTCCTTTTTCCTTTTACGATTTCCAAAACTTGTTGAACCACCTTGAATGGCCTGTGTGGTAAATTTGATTGCTGCCCGGCTCACAATCCTTCCTGTTTTGAGACAACTTTAGACTATTTCCCCAATTTTGATTGTTGTGTGAAACGGTCTTCCCATTGCGGCTGTGAGGTGGTGGAAGTAGTCGGGATCTTTAGCCTCTATGAAGATATCAACCAATTCTTGCTCATTTAATGGGGGCTTGACTCGGGCTGCTTGTTCCCTCCATTTGATAGCATATTCTCTGAAGTTTTCACTTGTTTTTTTTCTTGTATTGGAGAGTGTATTATGATCTGGCATAGTGTCAAAATTGTACTGAAATTGTCTAACAAAATCTTGAGCATATCATCCCATATGTGCCAGTGGGAAATCTCTTGGTCAATAAACCATTCTGAGGCAACACCAGCCAGGCTCTCACCAAAATAATCCATGAGAAATTCTTCTTTACCCCTGCACCCTGAAGTTGATTACAGTTTCTCTTAAGGTAGGCTATGGGATCACCGTGTCCATCATACTTATCAAACTTAGGGGTTTTGAACCTAGGTGGCAGGTGGAAATTTGGGAACATACACAAGTCGTTGAATGCGACACTTTTGTGCCCTCCTAACCCTGCATGCTCTTCATGTGTTGCTCGATGCTTTTCATTTTTTTCAACATTTCTTCATGCTTTGAGCCTAGAGTGGGCCTCTCAACATCAATGGGGGAGACGAATTGAACAAAGTTAGGGCCCCCAAATGCTATCCCAGGAGTATAGTACTGCTCCGGATGAGTGGTGAACTGTCCCTCTTGAGCTGCTATTTGCGTCACAGTCGGTTGTGGGAGTGTATAAACCGGTGCAGCTATTGTGACACTGGGAGTATTCCAGAATTGCATGCCTTGAAGACGTGTTGTTGATGGTACAACCCCACAATTATCAAATGGACCATACCCTGGAGGGAAGAAAGGTTCTGATATTGAAACCTGAGAAGATGAAGATCGAATACTAGTCATCTCAGGAAAACCAGGAATAGACGTTGGTGGTTCTTGTTTATTGGACCAGGCTTGCCACAATTGTGGCATAATATGTCTCAACGTCCGATTTTCTTCAACAGTGACTGTCTCTCTTGTTGTTGAATCAATTGGAGTATCCGTTGGATTTACCATAGTTTCAGTATTGGTTGTCAGTGACGCTCTTACCTTAGACCTGGTAAAGTACGGGGGCTCTGCCAGTTTATCACAAACCAACTACCGAAAGCTAACTAAAGTTGATGTGAAATGAAAAAATTTGTTAGGGGTTAGAAAATTTTATAAATCAATCACACACTTATTAATCACATAGTAACATGGGTTCAGACGACCATTGTTTCATCCCATCTTTGCTTTGCTTATTGTCCTTCTTTTTTGGAAAAAGAAAAAGTTTTGAAAAAGAAATTCTGATCGGACCCTTTGGAGGTTGCCTGTTACTGCATGAATCAGATCATTACGTATTTCAAAGATTTAGACAACTCAAAAAGATTAATCTGGAATTCATTCGCCAAAACTTCAAGAAACAACAAAATCAAAAGGTTTAAACACAACCAGGGATCAACATAATATCCTTAAACACCAAATTTTAAACTGAAAACCAAGTCTTTCAACAAAAAAAAAAGAAACCAACAACAAAAAAACAACTAAAACTTATCTTCAATCTTTATCACTTTCTTGGGGCTTTCTTTTTCCTCCCAAGATCTCATACAAATTCAGCAACACCTTCGGCAGATGGGGAACAATGGTCCGTGCTTGCTCAGCCACTTCTTGATTATTGATACGACGCTGATTTTTAATAACATAGGAGGTTTTCTCTGCCAGTTGATGAACTTGAAATCTAGCCGTTCCCATGTTTTGATGACAGTCATTTAACAAAGCTTGATCATCACCCAGATTATTCCTTAAAAGGGCCTCTCACCCTTCTGCTGCTTCAAGTTGATGGTGAAGTGTTGCTCTCTCGATGATCAGTTGTCTTTGCCCCTCTTCGATATCAACATAATAACTGTTTTTTTATTACATTATTCTAACTGATGCATCCAACACGATCTTTCTTTCTTGAATTTTTCCTTATGGAGCTTTAGTTCTAACTTTTGATAGTGCACAAATTCTTTGGATTCCACTAAGTCCCTCTTCAATCGACAGATCTGAAAACTCTGCTCTTTTTTAATCTGTCATGCCAAGTGGATTCTACTATGCAATTCTTCCTCCAATCGGGATAATATTCCCTCTGCATGCTTTAATTCTCCTTCCATATCTTGCAACTCTAACTTGTGATTTTTTCCTCTTTGGACCTGTACTTCTTGCCGTGCAATGGTTGCTTTGGCTTTCTCCAACTCTTCCTCCTCTCTTTTGGAAAAAGAAGGGGGTTTAAATAGGTGTTCAACATTAAACCTCCCACTTTTCTTGAAAACTTAAGAGTCAATGCATGCATTGGACTCTTTGTTTTCCCAAGGTGCCACCCAAGATGGCCAATGAATTTTTTTTTAATTTTTTGTAAAGAAAAATCATATTAATTGAATGATTCATTTGCCCTTTTAGATGACCCATTTACTTTATTCATTAATTAAATATAGTTATATGGGTCATCAGAAAATAATAGGCCCAAATATCATTTAGATGACCCATTTCTTTTATTCATTGTTTGAATAATAGTTAATGGGTCATGTTAAAATAAAAGACTCAAATGTTATGTAGATGACTCATTTCTTTTATTCATTGTTTGAATAATAGCTGATGGGTCTAAAAAATCTAAAATAGGCCCAAATGTTGACCCATTTCATCAAAACCCAAACAAATTGACCCACTAACACAAAATCCAAACATCTAAACAATTTTAGATCAAACACAACAAAATAATGCAGAAAAAAAAACTCTTCCTCTTCAATCGAGAGATCTCAAAACTCTGATCCTTTTTTATCTTTCGTGCCAAGTGATTTCTACTATGCAATTCTTCCTCCAATCGGGCTAATCTTCGCTCTGCATGCTTCAATTCTCCTTCCATATCTTGCAAGTTTAACTTGTGACTTTCCTCTTTGGACCTGTACTTCTTGCCGTGCAATGGTTGCTTTGTCCTTCTCCAACTCTTGTTTCAAATGTCTTATGATATGTTGATCTCTTCTTTTTTCTGCTGATCCTTCGGGAGTATCACCAAATGTCATTGGATCACGATACCACGGTAGGTATCCAGGAACTACCTTTCCTTTATCTTTCTCCACAACTATTTCACTTAGCTCAAAAATTATACTCCCGTACCAAATCTTCATAATCTCTTCGCTATTAAAAGTAAAACCTGGTGCAGTGTCATATGCAAACCTTCTCATATCATCATTGGATGGGATTTCTTGAACTTTGGCTAGTTGACGCATAATCCGAAGTGGGGTTATGGTTGAACACCTCTAAGACCAATCAACACAAGAAATGAGATACCACTAGTCATGCAAATGATATCCTTAGCTGGGAACCAGTAATAATTCCACACTATTTCATCAAATGTGATCACTGTAAGTTTTTCTTCACACGCTATGATTCCTTTTGGAAAATCAATTTTGGCTTCCCTTTCCTTATGAGAGGAAACACGGTTGCACCAATCTGGGGTAAACGAGGCACACGATCATGGTTATAAAGGTGTTTCAAAAACCATATTTGGAGTAAAATATTACAGCCTTCAAAGTACATTTTCTAACTTAAACATTTAGTCAATGCACGAAACATTATTGCCAGGATCATAAGAATAAAAGTTGGACTTTCAATTGTGGTCAACTCCTTCACCATACCAGCCAGACGAATGTCAATATGCTTGTCCCTTTTGGGGAAAATAAGGAGCCCCAAAATGCGACCATAAAAGCAAAATATTTATTTGCCTTCCAAGCCTCTTCACCCACATGATTACTCAACTGGTTTTGATAGTTCTTGAATCCGTCCCTTTGGCCGTATCTCTGGTATAGAAAGTCCAATAAGACACACCCATTTTTCAAACTCTCTTTCTCTATTTGATTAATTTTGAGAAGTTCCAGGAATTTTTTGGCATCAACATGTTTCGAAATTATGGGTCTTTTATTGCGTAGATCAGCACCTCAAACAGTAGACCCCTTCCCTATGAAGACGGCAATTTCTTCCAAAGTTGGTGTCATCTCACAGTCAGAAAAACAAAATACATTATTTTTGGGATCCCAAAAAGGAATCAATGTCTTCACCACATCCCTTCTAGGGTCAATCTCCATAAGATGCACTAAATGCCTTAAGTTTTCCCTTACTCTTTTTTCTCATGACTTTCCATGTCTGTCCACCATTGCCATAAATCTTTTGGTATAGTATCTATGATCATAAACACTGGAATTCCTTCGCTTCTAGGCCTTTTTGAACCATGTCCATTGGTCGATGGTGCCATTTGTACCTTTAAATAGAATCCAATAAAGGTTTTTATGACAAACTCTAATAGAGTGAAGAAAGAAAAGTAAAAAAAAGTTTTTTTTTAAAAAAAATAAAATAAATTTTTACAAACACCGAACCTCAGAAGGGATGTCTACGTATCTCTTTTTAGTGAGAATCAGGTGTGCGTAGTTCATAAAAGAAAATTTTCTCTTGGGAAGACTACCCTTTATTTGACCTTTTTTTTAAAAAAAAAATTAAACTCACAAAGCTATTTTAAAGATGGTCAACAATGTCAAGGCCTTCTAAACCAACTATTTTTACATAGCATATAAAATGAATATTTTGGTCTAGCATGGTTACATATCTTAAATTTCGCTAGGCCAAATGTACACGATCAAAGAAAAAAAAATACCAGAGACATTTTATCTAGGTTTAACATTTATAAAGGTATCTAGACTGGCTTACTCGACCGGACAGCTCGAGTCGGGGAGGGTCAGCGTACCGGTAGCAGAGCTATTCCGGCTTAACTGGTTGTCCAACCCCGCCTAACATGTGTGACAACCTAGAATCAGGAGCGTAACCGCACACAGGCTCATCCTACACAGAAGTCTTGTAGAGCGTAACCGCACACACAGTGTATAACAAAATTACAGAGACTCAAAGGGTGTGTGAGAGAAATACTCTATATAAAATATAATATCTAAACAATGAATTGTTAAAATAACATAAATAGCATCCAAACATAAAATTTATCCAAATAAATAAAATAGCCAAAAAAAAAGCTAATGTATAAAGCTCGAATTCTCAAAGAAGTGGTCCCTAGCAGAGTCGCCAAATCTGTCACACCTCTTTTATTTTTTACAATTGTTGAGGATGTGACGGGTTTTAAATTTTTTTTTGTAAAGTTGCCACATGGAATTGAGTTTTTTAGGTGTTCCAAGTCACCAGATAGTTCTTAGTTTAAAATAAAAAAAAACTTTTTTTTTTGTTTTGGTCTACGAAAAACATAGATTGAGTAAGGAATTCTATTGACTGGACAAAGGTATGAGACACCTCCGAATCCCGAGATTCTAGCACAGTCGCTTTTTTAACTTATATTTGGCTAAAATGATTTATTTATTTATTTTGGATAAAAGGGAAAAATTATATTAATTACTATTTTAAAAAAATTGATTGGCCTAAGAGCGTAACCGCACACAATACTATTCTTTTTAGAAAAGAATACACACCAGGATCGTAACCGAACACATGATGGTATTTGAAGTTTTATTTTATTTTATTTTAAAAAAAACACAATAATTAATTACTCAATTTTTTTTTAAAAAAATGATAAAAATGCATGAAAGAAAATAGTGCAACATATAGACCAAGAAATGATTAGTAGTTATTTATTTATTATTATTAAGAAAATTCTAGCATTTTTATTTATTGTTTTACCAAAAGAAAAAAAACAAATAAGTTTTACTACTAGACAATGACAACAAAAGAAGAAAAAAAAATATTTTACAAAATTACAATTAAACACTCTTTTAAACAAAGATAAACAAGTTTTTTTTTTTATATTGATAAAAATTTAAGAAATGACCAATATGGTAAAAAAAAAATTTATATAAAAAGACAACCTTGACTTATTTGATAGAAGATTACAAAATAGCAAATTTTCTACTTGTTAGATTATTAAGTCAAATTAGTCAAATTTGTATTTTTACTTTGATAGTCAATTAAAATATTTATTTAAGAGAATTTTTTTTAAAAAAAGATCATATATATATATATATATATTTTTTACAAAAACAACCAGATATACATTTTTCTTTTGTTGCAAAAATGACCAGATTAAACCCTTTTGCAAAAATGACTAGTTTTACATTTTTTATTTTTATTTTTTTTCTTAAGTTCGTTTTTCAAAAAGAAAGTTACCAAAACCTAAAAAATTGCGATTGTTATATTTTATTTTATTTTATTTTATTTTTACCTTTTTTTACTTACTAAAGCTAACATTTAAACTAAATATGATTAATAATATGTATGTACATCATAATAAACACAATCATATGAGAAACACTATAGAATAAATTAATAAAAATATACAAACTAAATAACATAAGGATAAACATAATCATACGAGAATCATAATAAACTTAGCATAAAAAATCAATAATTTTTTTAAAAATAAATAAATAAAAAGAACATAAATAATAATTCAAGATTACATTGAAATGTAAAAAGAAATACCTAAAGTTGATGACAAGCAAATAATAGAACCAAATATAATTGAATTTTGAAGACAACCCAAGAGAAATATCTTCTTTTTTTTAAGAAGAAGAAAAAAATATAAGTTTTTTTTTCTTGCAATTTTTTTCTATCTTTTTCTCTTTTCTTCCTCCTGTCAATTGGAAAAATAAGGGGATTTAAATAGGTGTTCAACTTTAAACCTCCCACTTTTCTTGAAAACTTAAGAGTCAATGCATGCATTTGACTCTTTGTTTTCCCAAGGTGCCACCCAAGATCGCCAATGAATTTTTTTTAATTGTTTTTTAAAGAAAAATCAGATTAATTGAATGACTCATTTGCCCTTTTAGATGACCCATTTACTTTATTCATTAATTGAATATAGTTATACGGGTCATCAGAAAATAATAGGCTCAAATATCATTTAGATGACCCATTTCTTTTATTCATTGTTTGAATAATAGTTAATGGGTCATCTGAAAATAAAAGGCCCAAATGTCATGTAGATGACCCATTTCTTTTATTCATTGTTTGAATAATAGCTGATGGATCATCTTAAAAAAATCTAAAATAGGCCCAAATGTTGACCCATTTCATCAAGACCCAAACAAATTGACCCACTAACACAAAATCTAAACATCTAAACAATTTTAAAGATCAAACACAACAAAATAATGCAGAAAAAAAAAACTCTTCCTCTTCAATCGAGAGATCTCAAAACTCTGCTCCTTTTTTATCCGTCGTGCCAACTGAATTCTACTATGTAATTCTTCCTCCAATTAGGCTAATCTTCGCTCTGCATCCTTCAATTCTCCTTCTATATCTTTCAACTCTAACTTGTGATTTTTTTCTCTTTGGACCTGTACTTCATGCCGTGCAATGGTTGCTTTGGCCTTCTCCAACTCTTTTTTCAAATGTCTTATAATATGTTGATCTCTTCTTTTTATGCTGATCCTTCGGGAGTGTCACCAAATGTCATTGGGTCACGAAATCAAGATAGGTATCCAGGAACCACCTTTCCTTTATTTTTCTCCACAATTATTTCACTTAGCTCAGAAATTACTCCCGTACCAAATCTTCATAATCTCTTCGCTATTAAAAGCAAAACCTGGTGCAGTGTCATATGCAAACCTACTCATATCATCATTGGGTGAGATTTCTTGAAATCTGGTTAGTTGACGCATAACCCGAAGTGGGGCATATGGTTGAACACCTCTTAGACCAATCAACACAAGAAATGAGATACCACTAGTCATGCAAATGATATCCTTAGCTGGGAACCAGTAATAATTCCACACTATTTCATCAAATGTGATCACTGTATGTTTTTCTTCACACGCTATGATTCCTTTTGGAAAATCAATTTTGGCTTCCCTTTCCTTATGAGAGGAAACATAGTTGCACCAATCTGGAGTAAACCTAGGCGCACGATCATGGTGATAAAGGTGTTCCTAAAACAATATTGGTCGATGGTGCGATTTGTACCTTTACATAAAATCCAATAAAGGTTTTTATGACAAACTCTAATAGTGTGAAGAAAGAAAAAAAAGTTTTTTTTATAAAAAAAATAAAATAAAACATCAATTTTTACAAACACCGAACCTGAGAAGGGATGCCTACGTATCTCTTTTTAGTGAGAATCAGGTGTGCGTAGTTCATAAAAGAAAAATTTCTCTTGGGAAGACTACCCCTTTATTTGACCTTTTCTTTTAAAAAAAAATTAAACTAACAAAGCTATTTTAAAGATGATCAACAATGTCAAGGCCTTCTGAAAAAACTATTTTTACATAGCATATAAAATGAATATTTTGGTCTAGCATGGATACATATCTTAAATTTCGCTAGGTCAAATGTACATGATCAAAGAAAAAAAACAGCATACGAGAGACATTTTATCTAGGTTTAACATTTATGAAGGTGTCTAGACTGACTTACTCGAGCGGACAGCTCGAGTCAGGGAGGGTCAGTGTACCGGTAGCAGAGCTATTTAGGCTTAACTGATTGTCAAACCCCGCCTAACATGTGTGACAACCTAGAATCAGGAGCGTAAACGCACACTAGCTCATCCTAGACAGAAATCCTGTGGAGCGTAACCGCACACACAGTGTATAACAAAATTACAGATACTCAAAGGGTGTGTGAGAGAAATACTTTATACACAATATAATATCAAAACAATGAATTGCTGAAATAATACAATTAGTATCCAAACATAAAATTTATCCAAATAAACAAAATAGCCAAAAAAATCAGTTTTCCAGTATTTACATAAAACTAAGGCATTATTTTAGTTTTATATATATATATATATATATATATATATATATATATATATATATATATATATATATATATATATATATATATATATATATATATATATATATATATATATATATATATATATATATAGAGAGAGAGAGAGAGAGAGAGAGAGAGAGAATAATGTCAGATTGTTATTCTGGCAACCGACTTTTTGATCAAATTTGAAATGATATTAATCATCAAAGGCAACATCAAAAAAAAAAAAGAAAAAAAACTTATGAGGGAAAACCCTTGGGGGTACTATAAGTAAGTAAAAAAAAAAAGAGAGAGAGTCTTATCGGTGAAAACCTTCATAGGCATCATAAGACGAAAAAAATAATAATAAAATCTTATAGGTGAAAATCCTACGGGCACCTTAAGATAAAGGGAGAGAACACCATGAATGAAATCTGCAAAGATGATCATTTCTCGACACCTCTGCATAAAGGGCACATAAATCAATTGACGATAACTCAGATTTTGAGAACTAAAAAACTCAAATGGATCAGGGGCAAGTCCAAGTGTATGTCATGGTTCAATCAAAGTCGACATATGCCTCCAAATAAGTTCTCTTTTTCATTTTTAAAGGAATATCCTTCATTAAGTTTAAAGTCTTCTTGATCCGATCTTTCATACTCTTAAGTTTGATATTTTTTTTTATTTTTTTCTCTTTTTGATATAATCTCTTGACAAAATAAAGTAAAGAGTGCAAAAATTACTACGGGTTTCCAAAAGTAAAGTTGAGTATCTGAGTTGACAAACCATTCAGCAAGGACTAAAAACACCTCAGATCTTCACTAAAAATTCATAAAGGTCATCATTCTTTGGACATCACTCGCACCATGATATTTGGTAGTACCAAAAGATCAAGGCCCCTGGTTAGCAAAGAGGGTGCTTCAAATGTTGCTCAACCAGGGAGTTGTAGTAGAGTTGGAGAAATTGGTCGTGAGTCGTTGGAGAACGAAGGCCAAACCAACCACCACTTTAAACTAACAATTTTCTCTTTCATTTGCTCAACACAGAAAGAAAAAAGAAATGCAGGTTTACAAGTCAAAAGGAAACATCACAAAAAGGAAGATCTCCAAAGTCTTCAAATGTTTTGTGTTTCATTTCATTCTACTCGCATTTTTGCCTATCAATGCGAGAGTTTCGTGAATTACGTACAATACGCACACGTCCTTTATTTATGGCAATACGCACCATCCTTTGTTCATGTGCAATACACACCTGTCTGAATTTCGTGCAATATGCACCAATCTGAATTCCGTGCAACAAGCACACATCTTTTATTCATGGGAAATACGCACCAATTGGAATTCATGTGCAATACACATCAATATGAATTCCGTGCAAAATGCACATATCCTTTATTCATGGGAAATACACACCATCTTTTGTTCATGTGCAATACGCACCTGTCTGAATTTCGTGCAATACGCACCAATCTCAAATTCGTACAACAAGCACACATCATTTATTCATGGGCAATACGCACCATCCTGTGTTCATGTGCAATACGCACCAGTCTGAATTTTGTACTATACGCATCAATCTGAATTTATGTGTAGTGCGCACCAGTCCTTAGTCACATGCAATATAGATCAATTCTCTATTCATGGGCAATATGCATCATATGCATATTTGGAGCAATACGCACCAACATTCATAGGTTAAACACACCCTATTCATATTTTGGGGATACATCCAATCTTAGGACAATGCTTCTTATTTGGAACTCTCAGGGCTACACGCCTCACTTAACCTTTTCATTCTAGGGTTATGCTTCCTAGTTCAAGATTCTCATATGTTTCTTTTTTTTCTAAATGAAACATATTCTTCATGGGTTCTTCATTTTGTGATCTTGAGTTTTGTGTTTCAACAACCAACTCAAGTTAAAACATGCACTTAAGAATGATTCACAAGTCGCCAAGACAGCATGAAGATCGATCTCAAAGATAATGCAGAGAACAAGTGAAAGATCTTGACAAGATCCTAAGAAGATACATCAATTAGGGATCTTGTAACATTTATAATGTAGAGAGACATAGTTCTCTAACTTTTTTCTTTGTAACTATAGGCAGTAGATGATGACAAACAATATGAAGCAATCTTTTGGCCATCGTTTCTGATAGTTTCGGCTATCAAATTTTCTAGAACTACACTGATCTGATTTCTTTTTAATTAAGGATATGTAGGCAACCTGTGAAGTAAGGTTCGGTCATCTTTTCCAAAATGGCTTCATCGGAGTTTGAAACAGTCAAAAATTAGCCACTGCGTTCACTTTCTTTGCTTGAAAACTCTTCATGTTTCCAAGCAAAGAGTGGCATGTTGTGAACACCTAATTTTTGACGTGTTTATTTTACTCCTATAATTTTAGTAAGGAATTTTATTTTTATTTGTATTTTGGGTGTTTTTTTTTTAAATTTTATTGGCTCAAATGACCCAATTTTGTTTAAATTGGGATGATTTAGATCAATTCTGATGGCCCAATTGATTTTGACCCAATCAATAGAAATGGTCAAGATTGAATCTTAACCATTCATGATATTTTGATCCACTATTATTGGACCCAAACAAAAATCCAAAAAATTAGCATTTTTTTAAAAGATTTTTTTATATTTTCTTCTTCCCCTTACTACCATGCCTTCGACCGGCCACCGCTGCCGCCACCACCCCCTGGTGACCACCACCTTTTTGGCCGGAAAATCTTTAAAACATTACCATCTTTTCCTTCCACCCTCCTCTACCTAAATCTACAAACCTTTCTTCCATATATATAGCCAAACTCCGTAGATCTAAGGAAAATCAAATATGAATTTTTACTTTTTTTCTTAAATTTATAAAGTTTCGGTCATCCCATCCCAAACCCTTTACATAAATGCGTAGAGCTCTTCAAAGTCTATCATTTGATATAAATTTTAAATTCAAAATCTGTCAAAAAAATTTCGGGCAAAGTTTTCCGGCGACCTTCATTTACCCGGAAGTTATGTCAATCTCCCCCCCCCCCCTCTCAATAATTCATCATTATCTTTTTTTGTTTGACCATATAAGTAGTTAAATGTCGGATTTGTGTTATTAAGTTTATCATGTTGATGATTTGCTTGAAGTATTATTATTATTTATTTATTTATTATTTTTTTAGTTTTATGTTTATTATTTTTTATTTTTTTTATTTTTTTTGCATTATTTTGTTGTGTTTGATCTTTAAAATTGTTTAGATGTTTAGATTTTGTGTTAGTGAGTCAATTTGTTTGGGTCTTGATGAAATGGGTCAACATTTGGTCCTATTTTGACCCACTAAAAAAAATCTAAACATCTAAACAATTTTAAAGATCATACACAACAAAATAATGCAGAAAAAAATAAAAATAAAATAAAAAATAATAAACATAAAACGAAAAAAAATAATAATACTTCAAGCAAATTATCAACATGATAAACTTAAAGAACATTAATAATACAAATCCGACATCAAACGACTTATATGGTCAAACGAAAAAAGATAATGATGAATTTGGATAAAGATTGAGAGGGGGGAAAGATTGACATAACTTCCGGGTAAATGAAGGTCGCCAGAAAACTTTGCCGAAATTTTTTTGACGGATTTTGAACTTAAAATTCATATCAAATGATAGCCCTTGAAGAGCTTTACACATTTATGTAAAGGGTTTGGGATGGGAATGACCTGAACTTTATAAATCAAAGGAAAAAAGTAAAAATTCATATTTGGTTTTCCTTAGATCTACGAAGTTTGGCTATAGATATGGATGAAAGGTTTGTAGATTTAGGTAGAGGAGGGTGAAAGGAAAAGATGGTAAAATTTTAAAGATTTTTCCGGCAAAAAAGGTGGTGGCCACCGGGCGGTGGTGGTGGTAGCGGTGGTCGGTCGGCGGCATGGTAGCAAGAAGAAGAAGAAAAATCTAAAAAAAAAAATTCCAAAAAAAAGTTAATTTTTTTAAGTTCTGTATTTTTGTTTGGGTCCAATAATAGCCCTTGGATCAAAATATCATGAATGGTTGAAATTCAATCTTGACCATTTCTATTGACCGGGTCAAATCAATTGGGTCATCAGAATTGATCTAAATCAACCCAATTTAAATAAAATTGGGTCATTTGAGCCAATAAAATAATAAAAACAAACACCCAAAATACAAATAAAAATAAAATTCCTTACTAAAATATTATAGGAGTAAAATAAACACGTCAAAAATTAGGTGTTCACAAAATAGATCAAATTTCAAATTAAATCCATCGTATTATTCATACTAAACAAATTTCCGACAAATAAAGTATGCTATTTAATGAAGGAAAAATACTTTTCATTTTCCGTTACATATAAATTGATCAATATCATATAGTCAAAGTGAAAATAATAGTATTTCTATGCCGAGAATTATAACGTGTATAGATTTAAAAAGTAGAATTGAGAAAACAAAATGAATAACAAAGCTAATCATTTTGTGTAATTTACATAGTACATTACACAAATTATATATTTTGATTTTATTTTTTCTTCACGTATACGTCAAAATATATTTAATAACATAACATTTATAACATAAAAATAATAAGAAAAAGAACCAAATACAACTGGTAATAATATGATCGTTGAAATAGATTGTATGATGTATAGAACTAATTTGATAAAACACTTAAATTGTAATGTCTAAAACGATAAGCATACGTAAATTATGTAAAATTTAAATTGTTAAGAACAGTTGGATGTAACAATCGGGTTCGATCGTTATAAAAAAGCCAATGGGAAAAAATTTGGGCCGGAAATTTTTTTGGTGGTAACTTGAAATATTTCAACCTAATTCAGATTTGGACGAAATCGGAGTCATTAAGGTGTAGAAAAATTTGGTAACAATCGGGTGATTTAATATGAATTTGATAGATAAGTCGTTAAAGAACTCGTACGACTTTACGAAATTGAATTTGGACTAATAGAACTCCCAAAATTGATCTTAGCGTGAACAGTATAATCTGTGTGTCATTGGTTGAAGTTGTGTTGTTAAATGACATTTTCAAATTATTAAAGTAGCTCACTGTTTCGTGCAAGCCGCTGACCATTTGATTCTTTCTTCCTATCAATGCAAGCTTTGAATTATAACAATAATTATGTCTCGATTTAAATGATACATTTTTCATTTTAGTTTTTCAATTTTCAAAAGGAATATTATATTTTTATAATTTAAAGTTAATTTATATATCATCTCTTCATAATTTGAAATAATTTATTTTAAAATGTGCTCTTTATCGATAAGAAAATTATTTATAGCTATACAAACATTCAAACAAATTTTCTAAATCATAAGATATTGCGACCCGACCCACCTGACTACAGGAGCACCTACTCTAACACCTAGATTGGAGAACCTTTCTCACTCAAACAAGCTAAAACATTGAAAAATAAATACATCGTTTACCACCCTATATAAATAGGAACATCTTTAATTGTTTTAAAACCTCAGAATTATTTTACAAGGAAACATTCTACTCACGGTTTCCACCATAAAAAAAAGAGAGGAGTAGAAGTTATCGTAGATCATCTTCATCTTCACTTGTGATTTATCATTAAATTTCTGCAATCAGACTATGTTAAGTGACATATTAAAAATAATATCAGTAAAAATAACATATACCGATAGATATCATCGATCAATCTAAATCTACTCCATAATATAAAGTAAACATTGAGAAAAAAATATGCAATATGAAGTTACACCACCCAACTTCTCTATTTACATACTCTTATCATGTTCAGGTAATTACCATGATTATGCACCTTAATTTCCGTGCCCCTATATTAAGTCACCTTAAGTCTTCCCAAAGTTTATGATGTCCACCTCAAATCACATCATAGTATAATCTTGCTATCACATTAATACCAATGAATACAAATACACTCTTAATTCGATTAACCAATTTATTATCTTGTCCCTTTCCTAATAGTACCTGAAATTGGTGTCTTAGGTCAACTCGATCATCTTAACTCAATTTTCCTTATCATATATGTTTTAAACACCAAATAACTATAACAAGTCATAAAACTTAAACTATGTATCAGTCCCTTCCGTCATCGGTCTAATTTAACAACCACTCTTTTGATAAATTAATTACAATCATGATAAATAGAAACATAATTTAGAAATAACTAAAACATTGATTCCCCACAAATTAACCCAATGATTAAAATAGTTATCCTAAATAATCCATAAATATTCAATAAGCACTTAATACAGCTCAACTATCACAAGTAACACATTATCCTGACTCTACATCCTGACCTTGATTTTATATACACAACCCACAACACTATAATCACATGTAACAACAATCACAAATACATAGACTCAAAGTCACAATATCATGAAACAACAACACTTGAGTCAAATGATGAACAAAATATATATATGCCACATGATCACAAGCAAATATCAAATCCTCTCATGGAATCATAATTATCCGATCAGAATTGTCACTGAACCCAATTCAAAATTGTTACTATCATATCAAAGGCATGGTATTCGAGTCAAAATCATACAAGGTATGATTATCCGATCCAATTATATATCATGTACCGACATAATATTTGATCCAATCAACAATCACAAACAATCAAATAGCAAAATGAGCAAGACCACAAGTCACAATCACAAGTTCATTACATGTGATTACTTACATGATATCATTTCTGATGCCTCTCTACCATGCTTTGCATAAATGATACTACAAAGCAATAGACATACATACATACACAAACTAAAAATATACAACCGTCACCTACATATATACGCCTATATATGATCAATAGCCCAAAATATTGGACCCCATTATGAGTAGACATTCATTGTACAAGAGATACTTAGAGGATACAATATATATATAACTTAGACATGACTCCCAACAAGAGGAAAGAAGGGGTAGAAGTTGTTGGAGATCATCATCGTCTTTACCTAAGAAACATCACTGATCCTCTAATCAGACTATGCCTAGTGGCATAGCTAGAGTAGTATCAGTGCAAACAACACGTACATTTAGACATCATCGATCGATCCAAATCCACCATCTAATATAAAGTAAGCATTCACAAGAAAACATGCAATATGAAGATTACACTATGCAAGTCTTTTTCTATAAGCTATTACTGATTATATGGGCAGCATGGATGACACTAACATAAGTGGCATGTACCCCTCAAGACCATTCCAAGCAATGTTCATGAAAAGGGAAGCATTAAAGGAGCTTAAAGGTCACCAAAGAAGGGCATACAATGTGTGTAATGTACATCAAAATGAGAAGGAATAAGGAAGGAGATCATGTGTGCAAATTGTCATTTCTTGAATTCAAGAATTCACAAAAGAAGACAACCAAACAAGACCCTTATCTCATTAAGGATAAAATTGTCAAATAAGTGTCTTCTTTATTTCGTTTGTATAAATATTAATCTTTCATCATTTGCAAGACTTGACTATATTGAATATTGATTCTCAAATTGTAGTATCTTCTCAGTGAGTAATTAGTGAGTATTTCGGGATAAGTCTTGGGATTGCTAGTTAACTTCTTGAGTTTGATTAATCAAAGTGTGACCCCTTTGTGATTTTTGGTTTCATTTGATTATTCTTACTTGGGTTGAATTTAGGTTGTTGAAGTCAATTGGGAGCTGAGGATTTTATTCACTTGTTGCTCATAATTTCAATAGCTTGAGTATTAATCCACATCTCCTTTATTTCTTTGTTTCTTTCCTTGTTTATTCCTTATCAATTACAGCTTGATCCCAACTTACTACCTCATTCTAATACCAACTCTTCCATTAAGTACTTGGCCCTCTCGCCACTGGAAAGCTTCCCAAGGCTATCTTGGTCACCCTAAAACACTTAACAAACACACCCAATCACACTTAACAAACACACCAAATCTACACAGATCAACCAAGAAAAAGACTCTCGGCCATCAATCAAACCTGAGCAAACACATAAAATATGTCACATATGATCACATACAAGTCCATTCCTGAGTCCAACTCACCCTTCGAGTAACACCCAAAGATCCTCTAAGGCATAGTGTACAATGTTTACCATAATCTCTCGACCTACGCCCGAACTATTCCAACGTTTAAACACTCAACCCAGCCACTCAGGTATCTATATGTGATAAATACAACATACTAAATAAATCTGGCCCACTGACAGAATCAACATTTACCAATCACAGTACAAAAAGTAAATCTGGTTCTCTCATAGAACTCACAAACAAACTATTAGTGTACCTATGTGGTACTCGAGCCAACCATTAGTATTTTAAACCATGGGTGGTATTTGAGCCAACCTTTAGTATCCATATCTATATTATACTTGAGCAAACCAACAATCACAAATGACATGCACAATAACAATGAACAACAACCATGAATAAATAAACATGCTTATTACATGATATTATTAACATGACATCATTTCACATTAGCATTTTAGTTTTCTTCACATGCATTGCGCAACTAGTATTATAAAACAATTAACATGCACAAATCACATAACTTGGAAAACAAACAATCACCACCTACTCTAAGGATTCCTAGAAAACTCCTAAGCATAATACAAATCACCACGATTTCCTTCCCGAAGACAAGACCCATCTATTTCATACAGTCAACTATAAATAGTCAGTCCATTGTTGGCCTAAACCATAACTCAACCAATAATTAAACCATCTAGACTCTGTGCCTGTAAGCCTATGGATGGAATCTCCTGATATTTTACAAAAATATTATGAAACTTTAGTTAAGAAAATCTAGCATACCTAGACGCGAAGCACCTGAAGAATGTTGAATACATGATCCCGGCTCAGTTGAGGTGAATCCCAATGAATCTCAAGATCTAATTTCAATTAGACCAAACAAAGTCATTGATGATAGTTCAACATTGTCAAAATAAATTTTATGGTCCATTTTTCGTGATATGGTATCGTTAGTAAACTACTCTCAGTAGAACTATCAGAATTTATTATGTATAGTCAAGAAATAATGTGTTGAATCCATTTACAAAAAGATTAACTAGAGAGGTAGTTCAAAGATCGTCGAAGGAAATAAGAAAACCTCAGAAAAATCATCATGCCTAGAAGTTTGGAGATCTCAATATCTAGGTTTAAGAATATCAAATAAAGTCATTGATGACGGTTCAACATTATCAAAATAAATTTCATGGTTCATTCTCGTGATAAGATGACAATGTTCAGTAACAAGGTTAAGACATTAACACCTTTTAATGATTTGTAAGTTTGATACCAGGCTAGGGCGAACCCACGTGTAGAGTTTTCTGTACTCGAGCACACATTGATCCCGACGGAATTTACTTTATATATGTATATAGAAAATACTAAAAAATTTATATGAAATTTGCTTGAGCACCCATTAAACAAAATGTTGCATGGGCGTTGTGGTTCTGAAGTTGAATTCTTGGAGCGCTGGTGTAACGACCTATTTAGTCGTTTTGAGCAGCAGAGTTTATTTCTGGAAATCACTGTCTGAGTCGACGGATCCCACGACGGACCGTCGAGAGGGTCTCGTTCCAAAACACTTAGAATTCTGAAATTTGGGTACTGAAATCGACTCTCTTAACTTCGTGACGGAATGGCAGGACGGACCGTCGTTGGCACGACGGACCGTCACAAATCTTTCCACAGAATTAACTCTCTGAACTTTGTGACGGACCTGCAGGACGGACCGTCACAGGTTGCGTAACCCCGACTGGGTTGGATTTCTATTAAAAGTTTTAAGGGGCGTTTTGGACTATTCATGCTTATAATTATAAAGTTAGTGGATTAATGTTAATAATTCAATTACTTGGGGGTTAAAGGGGACAACCTTGAAATAAATAGTGGGTTACTTTTACCATCTTTATACTTAATTATATACTAATTAGGGTAAAAGAAAAAGGGTTTGAATAAGAAAAATAGAAAGAACAAAGAGAGGGAAAAACGAATGATCAAGGGAGAGAGAAAACGAAGAAGAACGCAGCTTTGGGAAAGTAGATTGCTTGATCACAATTCTTCGGTGGAGGTAGGTTATGGTTTATACTATCTTATAGTAAACTCTTAATAGCGAATGATATGTATTGGGTAGTATTATAAAGTCTTCTATATGCTTAATTGTGTGCTTGCATGATGTGATTATATAATTGTGATGAATTAGCATGATGAGGCTGTTGAATCTTAAATCCTAAATTTACTTTGTTAATGATGATGCCTTGGTATAAAAGAAGGCTTGATGAACTAAAGTAATGAGATTAGAGGATCGGGTGTCACGTTCCGACACCAGGATAGTAATAGAGGATCGGGTGTCACGTTCTGACACCAGGATAGTATATGGATCAGAGTGTCACGTTCCGACACCAGGATAGTATATGGATCGGAGTGTCACGTTCTGACACCAGGATAGTATATGGATCGGAGTGTGACGTTCCGACACCAGGATAGTATATGGATCGGAGTGTCACGTTCCGACACCAGGATAGTATATGGATCAAAGTGTCACGTTCCGACACCAGGATAGTATATGGATCGGAGTGTCACGTTCCGACACCAGGATAGTATATGGATCTGGTGTCACGTTCCGACACTAGGATAGTATATAGATCGGAGTGTCACGTTCCGACACCAGGATAGTAGTAGTGGAGCGGAGTGTCACGTACCGACACAAGAGGAATAAAGATAATGAATCTTGAAATATGTTAATAAACTCAATCTAAAGAACCTAATTCCCAAATGAGTATGGTGTGGAGGCTTGAGTCCTCATAGATGTGCTTGGCGTTGTGACTAAGGGTTACGGTAATTGTTGTTGTCGCCTGTTAAGAATATTAGTTGATTTTATGTTATTATCTGACATATATTGCTTTCTATTTTGAGTTGGCCGATGATACCTACTCAGTACTGTGCCTTGTACTGACCCCTACTTGTATTTGTTTTCTTTGTTAATTGTGGAGTGCAGCAAACGTGCCATCGTCTTCAACTCAACCGCAACTCTAGCCAGTCTTCATCACGCCAGATTTCAGGGTGAGCTATTGCTTCTAGCTTGGACTGGATCTTCCTCTTCATGTCTTGATGCCTTGAAATTCCGGCATGGACTAGCTGTGTATTTATTTTAGCTTCTTAGACACTCTTAGATTTAGTAATTGAGGATAGATGTTCTTGTGGTGATGACTTCCAGATTTTGGGGATAATGATTTATAAATTTTAGAAGTTATTTAATTGATTTCGTTAATGAGTTTTAAGTCTTCCGCATTGTATTTTGTTCATTATGTTGGGGTTTAGATTGGTTGGTTCGCTCACATAGTAGGATAAGTGTGGGTGCCACTCGCGGCTCGTTTTGGGTCATGACAGCTGGTGCCCTTCATGAGGGTTTGAGCCCCTGTGACAATATCTATCTTTTTGTTGAAATAAGGCCAACATAAACTTCTTTTTCAAAATTTTCCTTTTATTTCTTTTTGTTATCCACTTTCTTATTTTTGTATTTCATTTATTAATAAAATTATAAAAATATAGTAGTAAACTTCTAGAAACTATTACTTTTTGCTAGTAAATGTAAAAAGAATTTAGCACCTACGATCATCGAATTCTAGATCCGCCATTATATATCAAATAATATATGTATGGATAACATATTCATGAATCACCTATGTACGTATAAAGTGTAAGCCGCTTCAAAGAAAATCTTGTAAGGCATGTTTTCTACGCATTTAGAAACCATAAAGTGTTTATGGTTGAAATGGGCAAACAATGAGAACCAAAAATAATTTGAGGATTAACTGTATGACTTATATTGTTTATGTATACCATAAAGGACTAACAGTTGAAGTTAATGTTTAATTCCAAAGGAAAAAAATATTTGGCTTTTTAATAACTAAGTAAGAAGATCATTAGTGTGTATTAGATTATTATTGAATTATTGCTTCGAAGTAGAGCTGTCAATATGGGGCTAGCCCACCCCATCCGGGCTAATCCATACAAGCTTTGACATTTTATGGGCCACGTTGGGCTAGCCCATTTTTGGTGTGGGCCAGAAAATGGTCGGCCCAGCCCATAAGTACGTGGACTACAGGTTTGCCGGGTAAGCCCACTTTTTAAAAAATATATATTTTTTTATAATTATTAAATTAAATTATAAATTATAATTTAAAAATATTAACATAAATATCGACAAAACAATATTACATTATGTTAGGCCTCATTTGTTTGCACTTAATGGGGTTTGAATCTTAATCATTCAGATTCGCCTCATTAAGTTCGTTTGTTTTATTTTCTTATAAGTATCTTAATGGGTCTGGATATATCTGAATGAATCACATCTGTAACACACATTTAACACTATTCAGACTAAAAAATAAGACTCCTATCATAATTCAACTAAATCACAATAACTCATAAAAGTTGTTTTGTTATTTAATTAATATTAATTACATTCTTGCCATTATAATTTCCTTTATTCATATTAACTTAATATACATCTTTTACTTTCATAAATTAATCAATATATTTGAATTTATAAGCACTCTCATGATATAATATTTAGCACGGTTTTAAAAAATAAGAAATTAATAGTTATTTAATCGAAAACAATAATAAATTTCTATAATAAAATAAAATAAAATATTTTCCTAAACTATATATTTACTACTCTATATAAACTATTTCAAATTGCATTATATTAGATTCTCAAAGTATTTGAGTGCAAAAAATAGTCATATTAATGATGTAACTTGATGTTGAGTTCTTAAAAGATAAATCATATTACCTTGTTAGGGTAAAAATGTTCAAAATATTATTTTATATGAAAAAAAAATTATTTTACTAACAAGGTTTTTATAATTTTTTATTGATATAACTTTTAATTTCATATGTGCATTCAGATATTGAAAACGAAATGTCTCAATAATTTAGTGTTCAGATTCAGAGATAATATTTTAATATTCAGATGTTTATTCAGGTATACACATCTAGATCTTAATGCACATCTTAATATGTAAATGTGTATTCAAATTAAGACCTCTTAATTTTAATAGAAACAAATTAGACCTTAATGTCACTATTTGTTAATCAAATTCACAAATAAAATTATCTTTATAATATTTAAAGAAAATGCACAAGTACTCACTAGACTATGATCGAAATCCCAAAGACACACCTTACTAAGGTCGTATTACCCCCCTGAACTTTTTTTTTTTTTTTTTGCAATTTTGTGTACCTCTTTGACTTACGTGGCATCCAAATATCTCCGACGCGCCTCAATTGCGTGGAGTCACATAGAGTTCCACATAAGACAAAAGGTGTATAAAATTACACACACAAAAAAAGTTCAGGGGGTAATAGGACCTTAGTTTCGTTAAGGTGTTTCTCTGTGATTTTGATCATAGTCTAGGGGGTACTTGTGCATTTTATTTAATATTTATTAAGTTTTTTTTTAACTAAAAGTATAAATATCTAAATAGAAATATTAACTTAATTGTTTTGATTTTGCACTCTCTTTATTTTTAAATTTAATATTATATTATATTATATTTTATAATTAATTTTTATTGGCCCACGGACCGACCCAATCGATATTTCTCAAGCCCCCAAATGAGCACACTTATTCAAGCCGGGCTAAAAAGCTCTTTTCAACCATTCTTGATGAACCGAAATCTTTCAACCATTCTTGATGAACCGAAATCTTTATACTTAGGGTGTAACAAACATGCAGTTAAATAAATCTAAGGAATAGGAATATAATATTTTTTAAATTTTATAATCATTTTTTCAACGGTTTGTTGAAATCTTGGTTTATTTTTAAATTTATATAATTTAGAAGAAATCATACAAATATCAGGCAAAACAGTACAAATTGATGGACTATAAAGTACAAAAATTCTTTTTGTAGTTAAGTAAAAAACTTTAAGGAAATCCATAAGTTCATTTAAATCACGCCAATCATTATCATCTAGTCTATATGTCATATCAGAATTATGAGCATTCCAAACCATTTGTAAGGGTATTCGATATTCATAAGCGAGTACAAGCATTTCATATAAAGTATTCCATCTAGTAGACACTGTTTTTGGAATTTCTAGGTGGAAGATTATTTTCAAAACAGCGATTTTGAAAATCTTTACGCCGAGACTTAACTTGACATTTAAATATAAAATGACATGCATTTTC
Source organism: Solanum chilense (assembly GCA_032847665.1). Taxonomy (NCBI): domain Eukaryota; kingdom Viridiplantae; phylum Streptophyta; class Magnoliopsida; order Solanales; family Solanaceae; genus Solanum; species Solanum chilense. Next base: position 61,116,532 of record CM064974.1, on the reverse strand, counting down.
AACTTTCGTACATCCGTTATCATACATATTTACACCATCTCTAACCATCAAATTATATATATGTGCAGTACATCTAATATGATAATTATCACCATAAAAAGGACAAAGTGTAGTTTTTAAATATTGAACAGCAGAATTATTACTTGAAGCATTATCTAATGTTATACTACTTATTTTATCATATATTCCATAACTTTGTAAAATATTTAAAATAGTTTGAGCAATATAACTACCGGTTTTTTGCATTTGACAACATTTGTAACCTAAAATTCTTTTTTGCATATAAAAATTTTCATCAATCCAATGTGCAGTAACAGTTAAATAATCGTTACCATTTACACTACGACCCATATCAGAAGTAATAGCTATTTTACAAGTATTATAATAAAATAAACAACGAAGATATTGAAAATGTTGTGCATGATAATCAAATACAGCCTTTTTTATTGTATTTCTAGCAAAACCTTTAAAATTTGGATTATATACAATTTGAATATAATGTATAAAACCGGGATTTTCAGCAAAACTAAATGGCAAACCCATAACACATATCATTTTAGCTAGTTCTTCAAGATCTTTTTCTCTACTATATGAAGGTAGTAAACTAGTGCCAGAAACATTAGACTGATTTAATTGTGTTTGTACCATTTTAGAGCCGCCTACTCCTACATTTTCAGGAAGGGGGGTATCTTTTTTTTAGCTTCCGCTACCGCTTTAGCATGCAAAAATTCATTTTTACAACAAGACATTAAATGACTACTCAAATGTCCCGTACCGCCAGATTTTCCCACAGTTTTATGATTTAATATATGTTTACATTTATTACAAATAGCTTGTGTTTTATCTTCATTTTGTGTCATAAATTGCCAAACAACCGATTTTTTAACACGTTCTACCTTAGGCCTAGGATGTACTGGGGGAACTGGCGCAGGACAACGAAAGGGAGCGGGACTAGGAGTAGTAGCCGTAGGTGGCTGAGTTTCATCATCATCATCATCAAAAATAGGCGTATCAGTATAATTATCAATATCATTATCATTATCACTAGGCAAATCCTCATCAAAATTACCAAAGCGACGTTGTAAATGTTCTTGATAAGGATCTAATCCTGAATTACTATCAATATTAAATATCGTATCATCAACATGTGTATAATCATCCGTATTTATTCTTAATATAGTAGATTTTTTAGTTTTTGATTTAGAAGAACTACCGGTTTTTGCATTATCGGAGGATGTAAAGTTACAAACATTTCTTACACGCTCTAATGCACTTTTTTTCCCCTTTCCTTTTTGAACAATATTTTTTCCGAAATCCATATTAAAAAATTAAACGTGAGAATAAATATAATAAGAAAAATGTTATGCAATTATGCAAACAATAAATCACAAATAAATAAATAATTATTTAAATATAAATGAAACGTAAAATAAAAGTTAGAACGAATGTACCGAACGTCTACTTAAAAAAAGTAGACGTTTATGACCGCCGATAGCCGAACGTGGAAAGTTGAAAATTGAATTTTGAAGCTCCAAATCTAATTTCCAAAGACCAAGTAAGGCAACACCGAAATTTAAGATATTATATATAATCGAATTAGAGATTAGAGATAGAGAGTAGAGAGTTGAGAGAGTAGAAGATGAACAGATGATATTGTGATTTAAAAGAATGAAATTTAGGGGTATTTATAAGTAAAAAGATGGGTTAAAGTGTAATTTTTAAAACTTTAGGGTATTTAAAAAGTTAGGGGTGGGGTAAGGGCTTTATTGGATGAATTTTTCTTCAACTAGCCGTTGGGGGGCCCCACTAGCCGTTACCCAACGGCTAGTAACGGCTTTATTTTAAAAAAAAAAATTTAAACCGGACCGGACCGGTACTTACCGGAACCGGTAAAAACCGGATATCTATAATTTTCGTCCCGGTTCCTGTACCGGAACCGGAAAAACCAGAACCTAACAGGCACTAACCGGTACCGAACCGGTACCGAACCGGACCGGGACGGACCGGACCGGGAACCGGTAGGTACCGGTTCCGCTGCCCCCCTTACTTTGAAGTTATTATTGTGATACTCAATTGTTGACTGAAAGGTTTTGGTTTGACTGCATTAATATTTCATTCATCTAAGATGGCTAATAAAAGTCTTTACTCTTGGACTTGTTTATTCTGTCAATTTCATTACTTTTTATTTTTTATGTTAATACTTATACAAGATGAAGTGTGATTTTAAGTCAAACGCATGCTTAGAAGATTTTGACTGCTAACTTATATTAGAAGATTTTGACTGCAACTTATATCTCTGTGATCAGTCATATTCTCTACATTAAATATTTTTTCTCTCACATCAAAATTTGAAAGGGAATCCAAATAAAACAATGACATAATATATAATTGTGTTTTTTATTTTAGCTTTAATTAATATTTATATTCATTAATTTTGAGTGTGTATAAATAATCACTTAAAATTATATAAAATTAGATAAGTAGACATACACGTTCTACATGATACATCTAGAAAATCACGTAGAACGTGGATTATCATGTAGGATATATGTGTCTATATTGGTTCAGCTCTATACCAATTCAAATGTCGGCTTGTATACACTTAAAATTAAACAATAAAAATATTAATTAAAGTCAAATTAAAAAGATATTTTTATGTATTATACACCATAATTTATATATGGGAGAAATGATTGACAACCAAAAAGGGTTTCCAAAACTCATGAACTTTTGTCGAAATGTTTCATAATTGATACACTGCCAATTTTTCATTAAAAAAATTGCAAACCAAATTGTTCTATAACAGGAAAGGCCAACTTTGCCACAAATCATCAATTCATTTCTCACATATCTTTCTTACAAATAATAAGACAGATTTATCATTTACTTCTTTTTTTATTAGTAAGTTTACACAAATTTATACATATATTATACATTGGCCGACTATTTTTTGTTTGCTTCTATTTTGTTGAATTGTCACCCTTGAATTTGGTCCTAGGCAATTCGTATGACCAAATAAAAAATACCTTTTCCCTTAGCAGACTAATTTGAATAAAACTCACTAGAATCTGAAACACTATCACATGGACTATATTTTAATTTTGCTTACCTACAACATAAACATAATATCTTCCCCAAAATGCCCTCAACAAAACATTACTATAAAAAAAGTGTTTTTTTTTTCTCTCTCTCTAGGGAAGTAGAAGTGATGTCTTTGATATGGGAAGTTGTAGTTGTAGTTAGTATTGTGTATGTGTTCTATGAGTTGCTAAATATACATAAGAGAAAAAAGTTACCTCCTGGTCCAAGAGGGCTTCCAATTGTTGGACATCTTCATTTGTTAGGGAAAAACCCTCACCATGATTTTCAAAACTTAGCCAAGAAACATGGTCCAATTATGTATATGAGACTAGGGCTTGTACCTACAATCATCGTATCGTCTAGTGATGTAGCAGAGAAGATCCTCAAGACGTATGATCATATCTTTGCTAATAAGCCTCATAACGAGGCAGCTCATTATTTGGCGTATGGGCAGAAGAATATCATTTTTTCAAAGTATGGACCATACTGGAGAAATATGCGTAAATTGTGTACTCAGCATCTATTGACTAATCAAAAGATCAATTCATTTCAATCCTTGAGAAGTCAACAAGTTGAGCTTATGATCGAATCACTACGAAATGAAAGTCGTGGTGAACGTGTTGTTGTTGATCTTAGTGAAAGAGTGGCGTCTTTGAATGCTAACATGACTTGTTTGATGGTGTTTGGTAAGAAGTATATGGATGAAGATTTCGATAAAAGGGGATTTAAAGCTGTACTTCAAGAGGTTGTGCATTTAGCTGCAATAACTAATCTTGGAGATTTTTTCCCTTTTCTTGGTGTAATTGATCTTCAAGGACTCACACGCCGTCTCAAAGATCTTTCAAAGGTGTTTGATGAGTTTCTTGAGAAGATTATCGATGAGCATGTCGAGTCTCATGATGAGAATCAAACCAAAGACTTTGTACACACCATGTTGGAGTTTATGCAATCAGGAAAAGCGGAATTTCAGTTTGATCGTATCCATATTAAAGCTGTCCTCTTCGTATGTTATTTCATCCTTCTAATTATATTGTAACACGAACTCGTACTAATCTCCCCTGTTTCCATGATTAAATATATTCGTACTAATTTCCCCTGTTTCCTTTTTTGCTATAACAGGACATGATTGTTGCAGCGATTGACACTTCAGCAACAACGATAGATTGGATACTAACAGAGCTTCTTAGACACCCTCATGTGATGAAGAAACTACAAATCGAGATAGAACAAGTTGTAGGGCTTGAAAGAATGGTTAAAGAATCCGACTTGGAGAATTTGAAGTACTTAGACATGGTTGTCAAAGAGGGAATGAGGCTACATTCTGTAGTGCCAGTAACGCAACGTGAAGCCATGGAAGATTGTGTAATTGATGGCTTCAACATACGAAAGGGATCACGAATCATGATAAATCATTATGCAATTCAGAGGGATCCAAATGTTTGGTCCGAGCCTGAGAAGTTTTTGCCAGAGAGGTTTATTGGGAGCAATATAGATGTTCGTGGACGTGACTTTCAACTTTTACCATTTAACTCTGGTAGAAGAAGTTGCCCTGCAATACAATTGGGGATTATCGTTGTCCGCCTTGTCGTTGCGCAATTGGTCCATTGCTTTGATTGGGAACTTCCAAATGGTATGCAGCCTTGTGATTTGGACCTTGAGGAGCACTTTGGGATAGTAACATCCAAAGAAAAACATTTAATGGCTATTCCTACTTGTAGACTAAATGAACAATGAAAATACAAATTTTCATTTAGATATCAGGATTGTACCTTTGAAAGTTTCTATCCGGTTGGTACTTTTATTATTTTTGTATGCTTCACATGTAGTGATAGCGTCTTTCGAAAATAATTTCTCTACCTTCACGTGTTACTAATAAAGTCTGTGTACACTTGTTTTATCGCAAATTATGTTTCAAAAAGAGTTGATTTTATTTTAAGAGTATTTAGGGAGTCGCCACTTAATTTTTAAGAAAAATCAAGAAAACTAGTTTCTAAACAACTTAAACAGGAAAAATTGTTTTGAAACATTTTTAAGGGTTCGGGATTCTTATTAGTGTCTTAGGAAGGTGTTAGGCACCTAAGATACTCCGTTAAATACGGTTTTCCAACGACTAACTTATTTGACTATTTTCGTTTTAACTTTTGCAAATCTTTTGCTTATTTTAACTTATTAGAACGTTATTTAGACAAATTTTCAAAGCTTCAAAATATTTTGTTTATCTTGCAATTTTGCGGATTTTTACGAAGTCTAACTTAAAGTTACAAGTTTTGGAATATATCTATATCTTTGCCAAATTTTCCTTAATAGTTAAAGCTCTCTAAACTCAAACGGACTTATAAAATATTATTGTTTTAAGGCAACTTTTAAAACCTTAACTCTAAGCCAACTTGCAAGCTTAAAATTTTATTGAAGATTCCGTTAACAATTAAATTATTAGAGTCTTACCTAAAAATTCACAAGTTTGAAATTTTTATCATTTTGAGATTTTATTAAGATTAAACCTTTAAAACCTTAACTCTAAGCAACTTTCAAATTTATACATCTATTGCTTTAAAAATTTCAACTATCAGTTTTAAGTTTGATAAAATAAAACGCGTTCGTTGGGGGTTTGGAGTTTTGTAACTCTAAAACTAACAATATTCAAAACAAACGCACATAAACAAGTAATAAAGAGAGAGAGAGAGAGAAACTTTGGGTCCAAACTCGGGTTCTGTCCGCCTTGACCGAGTTTTGGACCCACCTGTTTTTTGGGTTTTTGACCCATTTCACCTGTCCTATTCTAGACATATAAAATAGAAACTACAAGTAAACAACGAGGGCTTATGCCCATTTACAAAATAAATAAAAAAAATATAAAATAAAATAAAATAAATCTCCCAATCTCTCTTTTTTTTTTTTTTTTTTCAACTTCTTCAATCCTTTTACGCGATCCTCGACTTTGCGGGTTGACTCGATGGAAAGAATTTCCGAGCCTTTACGGCTCTCCCGAACGGAATCCAAAAATGGACTCGAGAAAGGTTTCCCATGCAACAAAGTAAAGAAAAGGATTAATATATAATCTAACTAACATAAAAAAAGAAAATAAATAAGATATACATTGTAGTCATTTAAGATTAATAGTAGCAAATAACCCATCAACTCATAACATATTCATACATATAGAATTTGGAAACAACCATACTAAAAATCAAACAATCTTATCACATAGACTTTGATGCATGTTGAAAAATAAGCAAAGTAAGAATACGATCCTAGTTGAAGCAACATCATGGTGAAATATAAGTGCAACTCCGATAATAGACACCTCCAGCCCCCGAATCATCTAAGAACATGAATAACTATTGCGAGATTTGATTAACCATGACAAAAAGTTATTGATACATGAAACGATGAGGGCTACAACCAGAACACACCATCAAGTAGTGAAGAAACAGAATGATGTCCAGCATGCTCAAAATCAGAACTGCATGTATGGTCTATTATTTCGAGCAAAATTCAAAGAAGATTCAGGTAACTTTTGACATGTAATCCCGCCCATGAACACGATGACAGACATACAATCCTAGAGAAAACGTTATACGTCCATTTACTCATGCTTCATATTCATAGATTTACAGTAAGGACATCGTACCATCCTACAACGCATGGCTCACGCAAGTGAAGTGTATCAAGGACTCACATAACGAAACTCAACAACTGGTCACCGTGTACAAGCTGTTAGACATGTGACAGTGGATTTAACACTAAAGAAAGCATGAATAAACCTTTAAGAATGAGAAACAGATTCGAAGTTCCCACCTACTTTGCCGAAAATCAGTAACTAACACCAAAGAAGTCACGATGGCCACAACGACATGAACAAATCGATATCATGACACGGGAACAGCAAGGAACACACTTTGAAATTCAGATTAAAACAAGAGACAAACTATGAAGGAGATGCGCCAAACATACGACAAATATCGCAGCACGAAACACTCACTAACTGTTATATCAATTCCTAGCCATAACCGAATAACATACTACTTAATGAACCAAACAAACCCGCATGAATTGTATAAAAATAACTCCAAAACATACATCGTATAATATCGATCACACAGCGACAAACCAGCCAGCACACACAAGCGAAGGAGATTTCCAACACTCCCTCCACCAAATTGAAATCGAGAGAAGAAGAAAATTTAAATGAAAGAGTTTTATACCTGTTGAGGAGCAGCGGACTTGGGACGATACGAGCAGAGGCGAACTGTTCCACCACACGAACACGAACGAGCTTAGCTTCAGACGGAATATCACTCCGAAGTAGGATTCGAGAAACGACCCGACGGACGACAGCTATCCGGACGACGAGACGAAACAGGGAAAGACGAACAGAATCTAAGCTTTTAGACACGAAGTTTTCCTGTTCTTTCACACGAACAAAAATCGAACACAAAAGCCTCTTCGAAAATTTTTCTTTCGAAACTTCAAAATACTCAAAAGTTCTAACAAAATTTTCCAACTCCAAACCTCCAACCAAAATCTCTCCACAGAACTTTCAGACTCCAAAATTTTTCCTCCTCCTTTTCTTGCCAACGAAAGGGGTTTATATAAGGGATATTAGGATTTTGAGGGGAGCGGGCAAAACGAATTTCAAATTCGAAAATCCCCTCATGATTGGGTCAAACCCCTTTTCGACCGAAAGAGAAAAGGGGAACTTGGGCTGTCGGGGGAATCTTCGTGTGGGGTAGGGAGAGAGAGAGCGTGGGAGAGCGTAGGAGAGAGACGAGACGCGAGAGAGAGACGTGTGAGGGAGACGGAGGTAGGGAGATGAGACGCGTGAAGGGGACGCGACTGGTCTGTCTCTTCTGCGTTTTGGACGGGAATTAATTTCTGGGTTGCGTCTGTTTCCTGTCTGAACAGACGTGAGGAAGATGGGAGAGGGCAGGGAGAGAGACGCGACGACGAGAGACGCGAGAAGAGAGAAGTCGCGTGGGGGAGATTTTCTGGGCTTCTGTTTTCCCTGGGAATGGCGTCTGTGGGTTACGTTTTCCGGGAATTTTGGTTTGTTCTGGGATTTGCTGGGTTCCGGCGTGTTCTGTTTTTCCGGTGGGGGTTCTGCTGCTGTTCCGAGAATCGCTGGGTTCGCATGGTGGGGAAAGTTGCGTGGGTTGGGGGAGAAGGAAGGAGACGAAGAGAGCGTGGGGAGAGACGCGAGAAACGCGACTGGGGGGGAGCGTTTCTGGAAAACGCGTGGGGGGCTGCGTACGTTTTTTTCTTTTTTGTTCTGTTCCTGTGAACAGATGATGAGGAGAAAGAGAAGGGAGAGGGTATTGGGTCGGGTCGGCGGGTCGATGGATTGGGGCTGGGTCGGGTTAATTGGATTGGGTATTGGGTTGGGTTAAGAGATGGGAATTAATTGGAAAGGGGGAATTGGGCCTCAGAATTTGGTTTGTTCTTTGAAGTGGGAATTAATTTGTGGGCCGGAATTAAAGTTGGGTTGAATATACATAGTATATACCGGCTGTATACACACATATGTAATACCAACGTAGGTCAAAAATTGGGTGTCAACAGCTGTCCCTCATTTTACTCGGGTTGATGCAAGCAACTCGAGGAGAATGAAGTTGACCGAACCAATTTTGACCAACCCTAATCGTTTTCCAGAGGAAGGATTTGACAAAGGGTTTAGGAATTGTGGTCGAACCTTTGAAACGGGTTTCCTACATATCTCAGGCTATATGAGAATTCAGGCCTCTTGTAGTTCGATAAGCTTGATTTACCGCACGATTCGAAAGAATCAGAGTCATCTTGATACTGAATTATGAAGGTACCGAAATGCTCGAGAATAGAATTCGAGAGCGAATGTTGGAATACAGCCGAGTTTTCGACATTAAATCCGCCTACATATCCTTAGACCTTCGGAATCAGGCTGTGTGTAGTTCGACTCGATTGGTGGAAAAAGGAAATCCATTATGCTAGATTACCTTCGGTTTTGGACGAGCGACAAATTAAACGAGTATGAAAAGGAGGCTTGTAACCTCTTAGCCATGATGTGTACATGGACATAACTTCCAAGTTCTTGGCGTATTGTCACTCAGATTGGAAACTTGCTTCCGATACGTTGAAACCTCCGGATGCGAGACTGAAACTGACAGAACCAAGGAAAGACCGACATAACTCGAGAGGGGTGGTTCGATCGTGGTGGAAGTCACTCCTCTGCTCGCGTCCTAAGAGTTTGACATTCCTCTTTGGACTGTGTCCCAGTTCGCTGCTAAGAAAAAGTTCCACGTTGTGCTGCATCCTTGTTGATGTCGTCCGCACCTGTGGTTTGGTTTGAGAATTCATCCTCTTGGATGCTCTCGACAAAGATTGAGATAAAAACTTGTTAGCTTAAAAATACAATTAGGATGGGAGATAGTGTCTTTTTACCATGTCGACACTTCATTGTTCTCCTCCATATTTGACGTCGACTCGATCGGTCTGACGTACAGCAAATAAAGCTTGTGTCTGGCATTTGCAATATAATCTTCAATCTACTCTTCATTTGATGTTAAAATAAATAAATGATGATATGATGCTGGTATTTCTTTTGACGTTGTCTTTGATACTCTTCAATTTTGACGAGGCATGAAATCTTCTCGTCGTGCATAAAAATTGACTCGCGATGCATGATTTCCGCTATGCATGATTTTCCGCGATGCATGATTTCTGCGAGGCACAAAGTCTTCTCGCGATGCATAAATTTTGACGAGGCATGAAATCTTCTCGTCGTGCATAAAATTGACTCGCGATGCATGATTTCCGCTATGCATGATTTCCGCGATGCATGATTTCCGCGATGCACGATTTCTGCGAGGCACAAAGTCTTCTCGCGATGCATAAATTTTGACGAGGCATGAAATCTTCTCGTCTTGCATAAATTGACTCGCGATGCATGATTTCCGCTATGCATGATTTCCGCGATGCATGATTTCCGCGATGCATGATTTCTGCGAGGCACAAAGTCTTCTCGCGATGCATAAATTTTGACGAGGCATGAAATCTTCTCGTCGTGCATAAAATTGACTCGCGATGCATGATTTCCGCTATGCATGATTTCCGCGATGCATGATTTCTGCGAGGCACAAAGTCTTCTCGCGATGCATAAATTTTGACGAGGCATGAAATCTTCTCGTCGTGCATAAAAATTGACTCGCGATGCATGATTTCCGCTATGCATGATTTCCGCGATGCATGATTTCTGCGAGGCACAAAGTCTTCTCGCGATGCATAAATTTTGACGAGGCATGAAATCTTCTCGTCTTGCATAAATTGACTCGCGATGCATGATTCCGCTATGCATGATTTCCGCGATGCATGATTTCTGCGAGGCACAAAGTCTTCTCGCGATGCATAAATTTTGACGAGGCATGAAATCTTCTCGTCCCTGTTGATGATACCGGCAGGACGACTCCCAGGTAATGTATCGTCTCGGTCCATAATAATAATAAAATAATAATCTCCTCTGGGGTGATGCATTGTCCTGATTGACAATGCCCATCTTGCTTGATATTGTGAAGCGAATAGCACTCTTTACGACAATCGTAAACTCTTTCTTAAGATTCTGTTTGATTCACTTTTGATTTCTTCTTGGAGTTCTCCTTGTTCATTTGTTGGAAGAATTTTGCCAATTTCAAAGCAAAGCTATAAACCTGCATCCACAGAAAAATTATCAGTTTTAAAGATGTACTGATCTGTGTCGATTTCTTCAGTAGTCTTCTCTTTGTATTGCTATCTCCGGTTGATTTCCCGATCTCCCGACTCTTGATAGATAAGATAAAATTTTATGCCAAACAAATGCAATGAAAAAGGAAAAATTTAGGAGAAATAAAATTTGGAGAAATAGTATCTTAAAAAGGTTACTGCCAAGTCATGTCATATCAGGCTTAACAAACTTCTTTGGGCTTGACATTGATCATTTACCGGTGAGTCTTCGGAATCACTCCGGACTTATAGGTAAGGTCTGTAATGAAATTTTGAGGCCATTCTCAAAATTTCTGTCCCAGTTTACTGTCTTACTTATCCTTTCATCGTAACTGAGCAGATTGCGGAATTTTTGAGATCTTCTCAAAATTTATTGTCGCAGTCGCAGATCTCGAAATATCTTTATTTCGACTTGCTAAAACGGAAACTCCTTTTGGAGAATTTTGAGTCCCTCTCAAAATTTGTTCCAGTTTCTATTGTACAGAGGAATAGCAATCTTACTGGGAATATGACCGAGCCGTTGTGGCGCCTACGTATCCCGTTGAGGCAGGAATTCAGGTCAGACGTAGTTCCTCCGTAAAATTTTGGTGTACTTTTTTGACTCGTTAAAGAAATCCAACTCCAGATGACTTTTTGAGATCCTCTCAAAAATTCTGTCCCAGTTTCCATTATGGAGAGAAATGGAAATCCTACTGGGAATATGACCGAGCCGTTGTGGCGCCTACGTATCCTGTTGGAGCAGGAATCAGGTCAAACGTAGTTCCGACCTAAAAATTTTTTTTTTAAAAGGGGTAAATGGGGTGACCGAAGCCGACATAGGCCGCCTACGTATCTCATTCTTGAGAATTCAGGTCATACGTAGTTCGTTACAAGAGGGATAAAAATTCAACTTAAACAAATACAAGCAAACAGAACGATTACAAGTAAATGATAGAAGATGCAAAACTAACTTCACGCGTAGTATCTCTTAACAGCATCTGAGTTGATAGGCTTGGACCATACAGTGCCATCCATCTCGGATAGGACTAAAGCACCTCCAGATAGTACTTTGCGAACCATGTAAGGACCTTGCCAGTTTGGTGCGAATTTTCCTTTGTACTCGTCTTGATGAGGAAAAATACGCTTAAGGACCAACTGACCCACTTCAAAATTTCTGGCTCTTACCCTTTTGTGAAAAGCGCGAGTCATTCTGTGTCTATACAACTGGCCATGGCAGACGGCGACCATCCTCTTCTCATCAATCAAAGCTAACTGATCAATCCGTTTGCTAACCCACTCAGCATTACTTAGCTCAGCTTCCTGGATGATCCTTAGTGACGGTATCTCGACTTCAACAGGTACGACTGCTTCGGTTCCATATACTAGCAAGTATGGAGTAGCCCCAGTCGATGTTCTGACCGTTGTTCGATATCCTAGTAGAGCATATGGCAACATTTCATGCCAACCTCGCTGTTTGTCAATCATTTTCCTCAGAATTTTCTTGATATTCTTGTTGGCGGCCTCTACAGCTCCGTTCATTTGAGGGCGATAAGCAGTTGACCTTCGGTGGATAATCTTGAATTGTTCACATATCTCTTTCATCAGATGACTGTTGAGATTTGTACCGTTATCAGTGATGATGGATTCTGGGACTCCAAATCGGCATATTAGATTGTTGCGGACAAAGTCGGCCACCACTTTCTTGGTTACCGATTTGTAAGAGGCTGCTTCCACCCATTTGGTGAAATAATCAATGGCAACCAAGATGAATCTGTGTCCATTAGAAGCGGATGGCTCTATAGGGCCAATGACATCCATTCCCCAAGCTACAAATGGCCAAGGTGAGCTCATAGCATTGAGCTCGTGAGGTGGCACTCGTATCAAATCCCCGTGCACTTGACATCTGTGGCATTTTTGCACGAATCTGCAACAGTCATTCTCCATAGTCATCCAGAAGTACCCAGCTCGTATGATCTTCCTTGCCAAAGTGAGCCCATTCATATGTGTGCCACACATTCCGGCATGTATCTGTTCAATAAGCCTCATAGCATCAACAGCGTCCACACATCTTAGAAGACTCAAATCTGGAGTTCTCCTATATAGTACTTCTCCATTTAGGAAGAAATTGAGAGCCATACGGCGTATCGATTTCTTTTGATTGGTCGCAGCGTCCTCAGGATAAGTCCCAGACTCCAAATACCTCTTTATGTCAAAGTACCAAGGCAAACCGTCTGGTTCTGATTCGACATGTGAACAATGGATTGGATGTTCCTTCAGTTCTATATCCAGTGGTTCGATGTAATCTGTATCCGGATGTTTAATCATCGAAGCAATGGTGGCAAGAGCATCGGCCAACTCATTCTGTATTCTGGGCGTATGTCTGAACTCGATCTTGCGAAACCTTTTGCACAGCTTCTGCACATACTGTACATAAGGTATAATCTTCGGGTTCTTCACGGCCCATTCACCTTGAACCTGATGAATCAAAAGGTCTGAATCCCCAATGACCAATAACTCGTAAACATTCATGTCGATGGCCATTTTCAGACCAAGAATACAAGCTTCGTATTCGGCCATGTTGTTGGTGCAATTAAATCGGAGTTTAGCTGCTGTGGGATAGTGTTGACCAGATTCTGACACTAAGACTGCTCCGATACCTTTACCTTGATGATTTGCCGCTCCGTCAAAGAATAATCTCCAACCTGGATAAATTTCAGAGATATCTTCACCCACAAATGACACCTCTTCATCGTGAAAATATGTCTTGAGAGGTTCATACTCTTCATCAACTGGATTTTCCGCAAGATGATCAGCCAAAGCTTGTGCTTTTATTGCCTTCTGAGTCACGTACACGATGTCAAACTCACTCAATAGCATTTGCCATTTAGCTAACTTCCCGGTTGGCATTGCTTTCTGGAAAATATACTTCAACGGATCCATCCTGGAGATAAGATATGTAGTATACGACGACAGATAGTGTCTCAGCTTCTGAGCAAGCCACGTCAGAGCACAGCATGTTCTTTCCAGCAAAGTGTAGCGAGACTCGTACGGAGTAAATTTTTTGCTGATGTAGTAGATTGCCCTTTCCTTCTTCCCTGTCTCGTCGTGTTGACCCAGTACACATCCAAATGCACTATCTAAAACTGACAAATACAGTAGCAAAGGACTCCCTTCTCGTGGAGGAACCAATACTGGTGGGTTAGACAAGTAGCTCTTGATAGCGTCGAAAGCGGTCTGACACTCCTCGGTCCACTTAGTCGGAGCATCCTTCTTCAGCAACTTGAAGATAGGCTCACATACCACTGTCGATTGTGCTATAAACCGGCTGATGTAGTTTAACCTCCCCAAGAAACTCATCACTTCTTTTCTCGTCTTCGGTGGAGGTAACTCCTGAATTGCTTTAATTTTGGAAGGGTCAAGCTCAATACCTCTTCTGCTGACTATAAATCCCAACAACTTCCCAGCTGGGACTCCAAAAGCACATTTGGCGGGATTTAGCTTCAGGTTGTACCGACGCAAACGTTCAAAGAATTTCCTCAAGTGTGTCACATGATCCGAACTCTCGCGGGATTTAATTATGACGTCGTCCACGTACACTTCAATTTCCTTGTGAATCATGTCATGAAAGATAGTTGTCATGGCTCTCATGTAAGTGGCACCGGCGTTCTTGAGGCCGAACGGCATTACTCTGTAGTGATACACACCCCAAGGTGTGATGAATGCCGTTTTTTCTGCGTCTTCTTCATCCATCAAGATTTGGTGATAACCCGCGTAACAATCCACGAATGATTGCATCTCATGTTTGGCACAATTGTCAATTAGTATATGGATATTTGGCAATGGAAAATTATCTTTTGGACTAGCCTTGTTGAGATCTCTGTAATCGACACAAATCCTGATTTTTCCATCTTTTTTGGCGACCGGAACGACATTTGCCAACCAGGTGGGATATTGCGTTACCTCTACTAATCGAGACTCTATCTGCTTGGTGATTTCCTCCTTAATCTTCAAACTCAATTCAGGTTTGAATTTCCGGATTTTTTGTTTCACCGGCTCGAACCCTGGGTTGATAGGTAGCTTATGAGACACGACATCGGTACTCAACCCGTCCATATCACCGACTTCCCAAACAAACACATCATTGTATTCGGCAAGTAAATGAACCAGGCTCTCTTTCTGAGTCTCCTCCAGGTGGGTGCTGATCTTAACCTCTTTGACGCATTCCAAATCTCCTAAATTCACCGTCTCTGTTTCCTCCAGATTCGGTTTATGTTGATTCTCAAATTGTCGAAATTCTTCTGCTATATAATCTGGTTCCTCACTTTCTTCGTCGTAGTCGTCGACCTTGTCGTCCTTTGTCTCATTTTGTTCATTTAGCCCATGACATGACATGACATTGGCAGGTCTATAACTTACGTTACTGAAATTATAAACAGACAAAATTTAGGAAAGTAAAGTATGACAAACAAATGAGTAAAGTCAAAATAAAGAGGCTTTCATTTAAAACAAAATGCAAACTTCGGGCATGACATGGAGCCATGTTGCCTTTCAAACGTCACAACAGAATTCAAAACTTGAACAATTTAGAAAATGTAGAAATGGCGGGTCTTGGGTATCCTCCGGACAACCACCGATTTTGGTGTACATAAAAATACTCTTTTCTACCGAAGAGTTCGGGACATCAGGATCGGCGTGGAAGTCCAGTTCTGCAGCACCTCTCCTGGTTCAGCATCACGAATACCAGCTGATTCAACCTCCTCCTCGACAATAGCATTGATCTCTTCGAAGAGGTCACAGATTCCTTCCCCAAAGTCTTCAGGCTCGGCACACTTTCTGATTGGAAAGGATTGATACAGAAGCGGGATCGGCTTAGCCAACTCTTGAACTCTTTTCTTCTTCATCTTCATGTCGTCATCTGTGGGGATGTACCCCAAACCATATTTGGATCCTTTAGGAAAGGCCGGCATAGGCTCAATAGTTCCTTGGGAATCTCTTCCCAATCCAAAACCTGGCTCGAACCCATTCTGCAGCATCACCGTGGCTATCATTTTGTGTACGGCTGGCATGGGGTTCCGCGGGGCCAAATCTTCATTGGTGGCTTTCACCAGCTCCACCGTGTAAAAGTCTGCACCTTGCGGCATCTCATCAATGACCGACACCTGCTTGCCCGAGCGACTTCCCTCGCCGTGAATCACTAACTCTTCATTTTTCCATACAAGCTTCATCATTTGATGGAGAGTAGAGGGGACGGCTCCAGCCATGTGGATAAACGGCCTTCCTAAAAGAAGGTTGTAGCTAGTGTCTATGTCCAATACTTGGAATTGCGCACTGAACTCTGCAGGGCCCATTTGAAGGGTCAAAGTCACTGCCCCCAATGTGTCTCTTTGCACTCCATCAAACGCTCTTACATTGACCTGGTTTTGCTCCAGACTCCCCAGGTCAAAATTCAGTTGCCTCAACGTTGAAAGTGGGCAGATATTCAAACCGGATCCATCATCTATCAAAGCACGGTTGACAACTTTTCCACGACATATCACGGTAATGTGCAGTGCTTTGTTGTGGGTTCTTCCTTCGACTGGCAACTCATCGTCACAAAAGCTGATCCGGTGCCCCCGAATGACTTGATGAATCATGGCAGCCACGTTGTCACTACTTGTACCTGAGGGTACATATGTATCATCAAGAGCTTTCATTAAGGCCTGCCTGTGGGACTGAGAGCTCATTAGCAGGGCCCACACGGAGATCTGAGCCGGAGTCTTCTCTAAATGTTTGACGATGGAATAGTCCTTCGGTTGCATCCTTCTCCAGAACTCTTCCGCTTCACCCTCGCTTATTGGCCTCTTAGTATGGTCCTTCTTCTGTCCTCCGAGAGCAAGCTCATCAGGAGTGTAGCACCTTCCGGACCTGGTCATGCCTTGGGCCACAGCAGTTTCAATTACAAATTTAGGCTTGACGAGAGTTTCTGAAGGCACCAAGGCAACAGCCTTTGCGGGTGTCAGAATAACAAACTTTCTTTTTTCCTTGACGCTTAAAGAAGCGACAGCCCTTTCTAAGTCCTCATGCACAATAGGAGTAATTATCTTTGTTTCACACCCGTCTTCATCCGTTTCAATCATATTAACGTTGCTACCTCCATGATCCGGCAACGGATTTGTGTTGACATTTGGCACCGCTGGCTGAAGAGAAACTACCTCCTGATCGATCAGGTCTTGGATTCTGTGCTTAAGGTTGATGCAATCTTCCGTGTCATGTCCAACACTGTTGGAATGATAAGCACACCTTTGATCTGGCTTGTAGAACCTTGAGTTGACATCCATGTGCTTGGGTCCCACGGGGTGGAGGTATCCATCTGCGACTAGTCTCTCAAATAGTTTGGTCCGGCTTTCAGCAAGCGTGGTAAATTTCCTTGAAGGTCTTTTTTCAAACATCGAACGGGAAGGATCATAATTGCTTTGCTGAGGGGGAGGTACCTGCTGATAATCTCGAGTATTCGGACGAGGAACTTGTCTTCGAGGATAAGGGTTTGCCTGGTAATTTGGTACTGGAGCTAGGTAGTTTGGGAGGGGGTTCTGATATAATGGAGCTTGGATTTGATAAGTGGGCGGAGGTGCTTGGTAGCTCGACTGTACATTGGCGCAGTTGGGAGCAATATTCGGATAAGGGTAATCTGCGTATATGGGAGAAAACTTTTGGAGATTTGGAGGTGGGCTTTGGTATGACGAAATTTGAGCATTCGGATAGGTGGGGGCAATATTGTGGTTATTAGGATGATTGGATTGTGGGTAGTAGGGTCTGGAATGATCTCGGGAGTGTGACGGTTTTCTAGGGGTTTTTCCTCCTCCATACGAGACAGCAGCAACTTCCTCTCTTCTTTTCCTTATCAATCCTGAAGACCCAGGTGACGCGGATACACGGGCTATTTTCCCCGATTTCAAACCATCTTCGATAGTCTCACCAACTTTGACTATCTCAGCGAATTTAGCTCCGACTAGCAACATGATTCGATCATAGTACTCTGGTTCCTGTACCCGCAAAAACACTTCCACAATCTCTTTTTCGGTCATGGGCGGCCTTACCCTCGCGGCTTCTTTCCTCCATCTGTAGGCAAATTCTCTATAGCTTTCAGTTGGTTTTTGCTTCATCTTTTCTAGAGAATACCGATCGGGAACTATTTCGACATTGTAGGCGAATCGGTCAACGAAATCTTTAGCCAACGCATTCCAATTGGGCCATTGTCTGGTTTCGTGTGAAGAAAACCACTCGAGAGCCTCCCCACATAGACTTCGGCTGAAAAGTCGCATCAACAAAGCTTCATCCCTGCCAACTCCCACGAGCTGGTCACAATACGCCCTCAAATGCGCCATAGGGTTGCCTACTCCCCCAAAGGTGTCAAACTTTGGAATTTTAAACCCTTCGGGAAGGTTCAAATCNTCCCAAATGAGTATGGTATTGAGGCTTGAGCCCTCATGGATGAACTTGATAGTACTTATTGATGATTATAGTACTTGTTGTTGCTACATGTTGAGTTTTATAGTTGATTTATGATATTATTGATATATATTTGTTTTCTATTTTGAGTTGGCCGATGATACTTACTCAGTACCCGTGGTTTGTACTGACCCCTACTTTTATGTTTTCTTCTTTGTTATTTGTGGAGTGCAGCAAACGTTCCGTCATCTTCAACTCAGCAGTAATTCTAGCCAGTCTTCACTACATCGGAAATTCAGGGTGAGCTAACGCGTCTAGCTTGGACTGGGTCTTCTTCTTCAAGTCTTGATGCCTTGAACTTCCGGCATGGACTAGCTTTTAATTGTTTTAGCTTCTTAGACATTTTTAGTTTAGTAATTTGATCATAGATGTTCTTGTGATGATGACTTCCAGATTTTGGGGAATAATAGATGTTGAATTTTAGTAGTTATTGAATTGGTTTTTATTAATGAGTTAAGTCTTCCGCATTATTTTCTTTTGTTATACATTGAAATGTTAAGGTTAGATTGGTTGGTTCGCTCACATAGGAGGGTAAATGTGGGTGCCAGTTGCGGCCCCGGTTTTGGGTCGTGACAATATATTTTGATTTTATTTTTTCTTCACGTATACGTCAAAATATACTTAATAACATAACATTTATAACATAAAAATAATAAGAAAAAGAACCAAATACAACTGGTAATAATATGATCGTTGAAATAGATTGTAAGATGTATAGAACTAATTTGATAAAACACTTAAATTGTAATGTCTAAAACAATAAGCATACGTAAATTATGTAAAATTTAAATTGTTAAGAACAGTTGGATGTAACAATCGGGTTCGATCGTTATAAAAAAGCCAATGGGAAAAAATTTAGGCCGGAATTTTTTTTGGTGGTAACTTGAAATATTTCAACCTAATTCAGATTTGGACGAAATCGGAGTCATTAAGGTGTAGAAAAATTTGGTAACAATCGGGTGATTTAATATGAATTTGATAGATAAGTCGTTAAAGAACTCGTACGACTTTACGAAATTGAATTTGGACTAATAGAACTCCCAAAATTGATCTTAGCGTGAACAGTATAATCTGTGTGTCATTGGTTGAAGTTGTGTTGTTAAATGACATTTTCAAATTATTAAAGTAGCTCACTATTTCGTGCAAGCCGCTGACCATTTGATTCTTTCTTCCTATCAATGCAAGCTTTGAATTATAACAATAATTATGTCTCGATTTAAATGATACATTTTTCATTTTAGTTTTTCAATTTTCAAAAGGAATATTATATTTTTATAATTTAAAGTTAATTTATATATCATCTCTTCATAATTTGAAATAATTTATTTTAAAATGTGCTCTTTATCAATAAGAAAATTATTTATAGCTATACAAATATTCAAACAAATTTTCTAAATCATAAGATATCGCGACCCGACCCACCTGACTACAGGAGCACCTACTCTAACACCTAGATTGGAGAACCTTTCTCACTCAAACAAGCTAAAACATTGAAAAATAAATACATCGTTTACCACCCTATATAAATAGGAACATCTTTAATTGTTTTAAAACCTCCGAATTATTTTACAAGGAAACATTCTAACTCACGGTTTCCACCATAAAAAAAAGAGAGGAGTAGAAGTTATCGTAGATCATCTTCATCTTCACTTGTGATTTATCATTAAATTTCTACAATCAGACTATGTCAAGTGACATATTAAAAATAATATCAGTAAAAATAACATATACCGATAGATATCATCGATCAATCTAAATCTACTCCATAATATAAAGTAAACATTGAGAAAAAAATATGCAATATGAAGTTACACCACCCAACTTCTCTATTTACATACTCTTATCATGTTCAGGTAATTACCATGATTATGCACCTTAATTTCCGTGCCCCTATATTAAGTCACCTTAAGTCTTCCCAAAGTTTATGATGTCCACCTCAAATCACATCATAGTATAATCTTGCTATCACATTAATACCAATGAATACAAATACACTCTTAATTCGATTAACCAATTTATTATCTTGTCCCTTTCCTAATAGTACCTGAAATTGGTGTCTTAGGTCAACTCGATCATCTTAACTCAATTTTCCTTATCATATATGTTTTAAACACCAAATAACTATAACAAGTCATAAAACTTAAACTATGTATCAGTCCCTTCCGTCATCGGTCTAATTTAACAACCACTCTTTTGATAAATTAATTACAATCATGATAAATAGAAACATAATTTAGAAATAACTAAAACATTGATTCCCCACAAATTAACCCAATGATTAAAATAGTTATCCTAAATAATCCATAAATATTCAATAAGCACTTAATACAGCTCAACTATCACAAGTAACACATTATCCTGACTCTACATCCTGACCTTGATTTTATATACACAACCCACAACACTATAATCACATGTAACAACAATCACAAATACATAGACTCAAAGTCACAATATCATGAAACAACAACACTTGAGTCAAATGATGAACAAAATATATATATGCCACATGATCACAAGCAAATATCAAATCCTCTCATGGAATCATAATTATCCGATCAGAATTGTCACTGAACCCAATTCAAAATTGTTACTATCATATCAAAGGCATGGTATTCGAGTCAAAATCATACAAGGTATGATTATCCGATCCAATTATATATCATGTACCGACATAATATTTGATCCAATCAACAATCACAAACAATCAAATAGCAAAATGAGCAAGACCACAAGTCACAATCACAAGTTCATTACATGTGATTACTTACATGATATCATTTCTGATGCCTCTCTACCATGCTTTGCATAAATGATACTACAAAGCAATAGACATACATACATACACAAACTAAAAATATACAACCGTCACCTACATATATACGCCTATATATGATCAATAGCCCAAAATATTGGACCCCATTATGAGTAGACATTCATTGTACAAGAGATACTTAGAGGATACAATATATATATAACTTAGACATGACTCCCAACAAGAGGAAAGAAGGGGTAGAAGTTGTTGGAGATCATCATCGTCTTTACCTAAGAAACATCACTGATCCTCTAATCAGACTATGCCTAGTGGCATAGCTAGAGTAGTATCAGTGCAAACAACACGTACATTTAGACATCATCGATCGATCCAAATCCACCATCTAATATAAAGTAAGCATTCACAAGAAAACATGCAATATGAAGATTACACTATGCAAGTCTTTTTCTATAAGCTATTACTGATTATATGGGCAGCATGGATGACACTAACATAAGTGGCATGTACCCCTCAAGACCATTCCAAGCAATGTTCATGAAAAGGGAAGCATTAAAGGAGCTTAAAGGTCACCAAAGAAGGGCATACAATGTGTGTAATGTACATCAAAATGAGAAGGAATAAGGAAGGAGATCATGTGTGCAAATTGTCATTTCTTGAATTCAAGAATTCACAAAAGAAGACAACCAAACAAGACCCTTATCTCATTAAGGATAAAATTGTCAAATAAGTGTCTTCTTTATTTCGTTTGTATAAATATTAATCTTTCATCATTTGCAAGACTTGACTATATTGAATATTGATTCTCAAATTGTAGTATCTTCTCAGTGAGTAATTAGTGAGTATTTCGGGATAAGTCTTGGGATTGCTAGTTAACTTCTTGAGTTTGATTAATCAAAGTGTGACCCCTTTGTGATTTTTGGTTTCATTTGATTATTCTTACTTGGGTTGAATTTAGGTTGTTGAAGTCAATTGGGAGCTGAGGATTTTATTCACTTGTTGCTCATAATTTCAATAGCTTGAGTATTAATCCACATCTCCTTTATTTCTTTGTTTCTTTCCTTGTTTATTCCTTATCAATTACAGCTTGATCCCAACTTACTACCTCATTCTAATACCAACTCTTCCATTAAGTACTTGGCCCTCTCGCCACTGGAAAGCTTCCCAAGGCTATCTTGGTCACCCTAAAACACTTAACAAACACACCCAATCACACTTAACAAACACACCAAATCTACACAGATCAACCAAGAAAAAGACTCTCGGCCATCAATCAAACCTGAGCAAACACATAAAATATGTCACATATGATCACATACAAGTCCATTCCTGAGTCCAACTCACCCTTCGAGTAACACCCAAAGATCCTCTAAGGCATAGTGTACAATGTTTACCATAATCTCTCGACCTACGCCCGAACTATTCCAACGTTTAAACACTCAACCCAGCCACTCAGGTATCTATATGTGATAAATACAACATACTAAATAAATCTGGCCCACTGACAGAATCAACATTTACCAATCACAGTACAAAAAGTAAATCTGGTTCTCTCATAGAACTCACAAACAAACTATTAGTGTACCTATGTGGTACTCGAGCCAACCATTAGTATTTTAAACCATGGGTGGTATTTGAGCCAACCTTTAGTATCCATATCTATATTATACTTGAGCAAACCAACAATCACAAATGACATGCACAATAACAATGAACAACAACCATGAATAAATAAACATGCTTATTACATGATATTATTAACATGACATCATTTCACATTAGCATTTTAGTTTTCTTCACATGCATTGCGCAACTAGTATTATAAAACAATTAACATGCACAAATCACATAACTTGGAAAACAAACAATCACCACCTACTCTAAGGATTCCTAGAAAACTCCTAAGCATAATACAAATCACCACGATTTCCTTCCCGAAGACAAGACCCATCTATTTCATACAGTCAACTATAAATAGTCAGTCCATTGTTGGCCTAAACCATAACTCAACCAATAATTAAACCATCTAGACTCTGTGCCTGTAAGCCTATGGATGGAATCTCCTGATATTTTACAAAAATATTATGAAACTTTAGTTAAGAAAATCTAGCATACCTAGACGCGAAGCACCTGAAGAATGTTGAATACATGATCCCGGCTCAGTTGAGGTGAATCCCAATGAATCTCAAGATCTAATTTCAATTAGACCAAACAAAGTCATTGATGATAGTTCAACATTGTCAAAATAAATTTTATGGTCCATTTTTCGTGATATGGTATCGTTAGTAAACTACTCTCAGTAGAACTATCAGAATTTATTATGTATAGTCAAGAAATAATGTGTTGAATCCATTTACAAAAAGATTAACTAGAGAGGTAGTTCAAAGATCGTCGAAGGAAATAAGAAAACCTCAGAAAAATCATCATGCCTAGAAGTTTGGAGATCTCAATATCTAGGTTTAAGAATATCAAATAAAGTCATTGATGACGGTTCAACATTATCAAAATAAATTTCATGGTTCATTCTCGTGATAAGATGACAATGTTCAGTAACAAGGTTAAGACATTAACACCTTTTAATGATTTGTAAGTTTGATACCAGGCTAGGGCGAACCCACGTGTAGAGTTTTCTGTACTCGAGCACACATTGATCCCGACGGAATTTACTTTATATATGTATATAGAAAATACTAAAAAATTTATATGAAATTTGCTTGAGCACCCATTAAACAAAATGTTGCATGGGCGTTGTGGTTCTGAAGTTGAATTCTTGGAGCGCTGGTGTAACGACCTATTTAGTCGTTTTGAGCAGCAGAGTTTATTTCTGGAAATCACTGTCTGAGTCGACGGATCCCACGACGGACCGTCGAGAGGGTCTCGTTCCAAAACACTTAGAATTCTGAAATTTGGGTACTGAAATCGACTCTCTTAACTTCGTGACGGAATGGCAGGACGGACCGTCGTTGGCACGACGGACCGTCACAAATCTTTCCACAGAATTAACTCTCTGAACTTTGTGACGGACCTGCAGGACGGACCGTCACAGGTTGCGTAACCCCGACTGGGTTGGATTTCTATTAAAAGTTTTAAGGGGCGTTTTGGACTATTCATGCTTATAATTATAAAGTTAGTGGATTAATGTTAATAATTCAATTACTTGGGGGTTAAAGGGGACAACCTTGAAATAAATAGTGGGTTACTTTTACCATCTTTATACTTAATTATATACTAATTAGGGTAAAAGAAAAAGGGTTTGAATAAGAAAAATAGAAAGAACAAAGAGAGGGAAAAACGAATGATCAAGGGAGAGAGAAAACGAAGAAGAACGCAGCTTTGGGAAAGTAGATTGCTTGATCACAATTCTTCGGTGGAGGTAGGTTATGGTTTATACTATCTTATAGTAAACTCTTAATAGCGAATGATATGTATTGGGTAGTATTATAAAGTCTTCTATATGCTTAATTGTGTGCTTGCATGATGTGATTATATAATTGTGATGAATTAGCATGATGAGGCTGTTGAATCTTAAATCCTAAATTTACTTTGTTAATGATGATGCCTTGGTATAAAAGAAGGCTTGATGAACTAAAGTAATGAGATTAGAGGATCGGGTGTCACGTTCCGACACCAGGATAGTAATAGAGGATCGGGTGTCACGTTCTGACACCAGGATAGTATATGGATCAGAGTGTCACGTTCCGACACCAGGATAGTATATGGATCGGAGTGTCACGTTCTGACACCAGGATAGTATATGGATCGGAGTGTGACGTTCCGACACCAGGATAGTATATGGATCGGAGTGTCACGTTCCGACACCAGGATAGTATATGGATCAAAGTGTCACGTTCCGACACCAGGATAGTATATGGATCGGAGTGTCACGTTCCGACACCAGGATAGTATATGGATCTGGTGTCACGTTCCGACACTAGGATAGTATATAGATCGGAGTGTCACGTTCCGACACCAGGATAGTAGTAGTGGAGCGGAGTGTCACGTACCGACACAAGAGGAATAAAGATAATGAATCTTGAAATATGTTAATAAACTCAATCTAAAGAACCTAATTCCCAAATGAGTATGGTGTGGAGGCTTGAGTCCTCATAGATGTGCTTGGCGTTGTGACTAAGGGTTACGGTAATTGTTGTTGTCGCCTGTTAAGAATATTAGTTGATTTTATGTTATTATCTGACATATATTGCTTTCTATTTTGAGTTGGCCGATGATACCTACTCAGTACTATGCCTTGTACTGACCCCTACTTGTATTTGTTTTCTTTGTTAATTGTGGAGTGCAGCAAACGTGCCATCGTCTTCAACTCAACCGCAACTCTAGCCAGTCTTCATCACGCCAGATTTCAGGGTGAGCTATTGCTTCTAGCTTGGACTGGATCTTCCTCTTCATGTCTTGATGCCTTGAAATTCCGGCATGGACTAGCTGTGTATTTATTTTAGCTTCTTAGACACTCTTAGATTTAGTAATTGAGGATAGATGTTCTTGTGGTGATGACTTCCAGATTTTGG
Organism: Solanum chilense; assembly: GCA_032847665.1. Taxonomy (NCBI): domain Eukaryota; kingdom Viridiplantae; phylum Streptophyta; class Magnoliopsida; order Solanales; family Solanaceae; genus Solanum; species Solanum chilense. The sequence continues at coordinate 61,090,957 of CM064974.1, read as the reverse complement.
GGATAATGATTTATAAATTTTAGAAGTTATTTAATTGATTTCGTTAATGAGTTTTAAGTCTTCCGCATTGTATTTTGTTCATTATGTTGGGGTTTAGATTGGTTGGTTCTCTCACATAGTAGGATAAGTGTGGGTGCCACTCGCGGCTCGTTTTGGGTCGTGACAGCTGGTGCCCTTCATGAGGGTTTGAGCCCCTGTGACAATATCTATCTTTTTGTTGAAATAAGGCCAACATAAACTTCTTTTTCAAAATTTTCCTTTTATTTCTTTTTGTTATCCACTTTCTTATTTTTGTATTTCATTTATTAATAAAATTATAAAAATATAGTAGTAAACTTCTAGAAACTATTACTTTTTGCTAGTAAATGTAAAAAGAATTTAGCACCTACGATCATCGAATTCTAGATCCGCCATTATATATCAAATAATGTATGTATGGATAACATATTCATGAATCACCTATGTACGTATAAAGTGTAAGTCGCTTCAAAGAAAATCTTGTAAGGCATGTTTTCTACGCATTTAGAAACCATAAAGTGTTTATGGTTGAAATGGGCAAACAATGAGAACCAAAAATAATTTGAGGATTAACTGTATGACTTATATTGTTTATGTATACCATAAAGGACTAACAGTTGAAGTTAATGTTTAATTCCAAAGGAAAAAAATATTTGGCTTTTTAATAACTAAGTAAGAAGATCATTATTGTGTATTAGATTATTATTGAATTATTGCTTCGAAGTAGAGCTGTCAATATGGGCTAGCCCACCCCATCCGGTCTAATCCATACAAGCTTTGACATTTTATGGGCCAGGTTGGGCTAGCCCATTTTTGGTGTGGGCCAGAAAATGGTCGGCCCATCCCATAAGTACGTGGACTACAGGTTTGCCGGGTAAGCCCACTTTTTTAAAAAAAATATATTTTTTTATAATTATTAAATTAAATTATAAATTATAATTTAAAAATATTAACATAAATATCGACAAAACAATATTACATTATGTTAGGCCTCATTTGTTTGCACTTAATGGAGTTTGAATCTTAATCATTCAGATTCGCCTCATTAAGTTCGTTTGTTTTATTTTCTTATAAGTATCTTAATGGGTCTGGATATATCTGAATGAATCACATCTGTAACACACATTTAACACTATTCAGACTAAAAAATAAGACCCCTATCATAATTCAACTAAATCACAATAACTCATAAAAATTGTTTTGTTATTTAATTAATATTAATTACATTCTTGCCATTATAATTTCCTTTATTCATATTAACTTAATATACATCTTTTACTTTCATAAATTAATCAATATATTTGAATTTATAAGCACTCTCATGATATAATATTTAGCACGGTTTTTAAAAATAAGAAATTAATAGTTATTTAATCGAAAACAATAATAAATTTCTATAATAAAATAAAATAAAATATTTTCCTAAACTATATATTTACTACTCTATATAAACTATATATTTACTACTCTATATAAACTATTTCAAATTGCATTATATTAGATTCTCAAAGTATTTGAGTGCAAAAAATAGTCATATTAATGATGTAACTTGATGTTGAGTTCTTAAAAGATAAATCATATTACCTTGTTAGGGTAAAAATGTTCAAAATATTATTTTATATGAAAAAAAAAATTATTTTACTAACAAGGTTTTTATAATTTTTTATTGATATAACTTTTAATTTCATATGTGCATTCAGATATTGAAAACGAAATGTCTCAATAATTTAGTGTTCAGATTCAGAGATAATATTTTAATATTCAGATGTTTATTCAGGTATACACATCTAGATCTTAATGCACATCTTAATATGTAAATGTGTATTCAAATTAAGACCTCTTAATTTTAATAGAAACAAATTAGACCTTAATGTCACTATTTGTTAATCAAATTCACAAATAAAATTATCTTTATAATATTTAAAGAAAATGCACAAGTACTCACTAGACTATGATCGAAATCCCAAAGACACACCTTACTAAGGTCGTATTACCCCCCTGAACTTTTTTTTTTTTTGCAATTTTGTGTACCTCTTTGACTTACGTGGCATCCAAATATCTCCGACGCGCCTCAATTGCGTGGAGTCACATAGAGTCCACATAAGACAAAAGGTGTATAAAATTACACACACAAAAAAAGTTCAGGGGGTAATAGGACCTTAGTTTCGTTAAGGTGTTTCTCTGTGATTTTGATCATAGTCTAGGGGGTACTTGTGCATTTTATTTAATATTTATTAAGTTTTTTTTAACTAAAAGTATAAATATCTAAATAGAAATATTAACTTAATTGTTTTGATTTTGCACTCTCTTTATTTTTAAATTTAATATTATATTATATTATATTTTATAATTAATTTTTATTGGCCCACGGACCGACCCAATCGATATTTCTCAAGCCCCCAAATGAGCAGGCTTATTCAAGCCGGGCTAAAAAGCTCTTTTTCTTAAACGGGTTTCAAAAATCTTAGTCCAGCGCTATTAAATTTCGGGTTAAGCTAGGCCTACCCAACGAACCTAAACCGTATTAACGGCTCTACTTTGAAGTTATTATTGTTATACTCAATTGTTGACTGAAAGGTTTTGGTTTGACTGCATTAATATTTCATTCATCTAAGATGGCTAATAAAAGTCTTTACTCTTGGACTTGTTTATTCTGTCAATTTCATTACTTTTTATTTTTTATGTTAATACTTATACAAGATGAAGTGTGATTTTAAGTCAAACGCATGCTTAGAAGATTTTGACTGCTAACTTATATTAGAAGATTTTGACTGCAACTTATATCTCTGTTATCAGTCATATTCTCTACATTAAATATTTTTTCTCTCACATCAAAATTTGAAAGGGAATCCAAATAAAACAATGACATAATATATAATTGTGTTTTTTATTTTAGCTTTAATTAATATTTATATTCATTAATTTTGAGTGTGTATAAATCAAGTAGACATACACGTTCTATATGATACATCTAGAAAATCACGTAGAACGTGAATTATCATGTAGAATATGTGTGTCTATATTGGTTCAGCTCTATACCAATTCAAATGTCGGCTTGTATACACTTAAAATTAAACAATAAAGATATTAATTAAAGTCAAGTTAAAAAGATATTTTTATGTATTATACACCATAATTTATATATGGGAGAAATGATTGACAACCAAAAAGGGTTTCCAAAACTCATGAACTTTTGTCGAAATGTTTCATAATTGATACACTGCCAATTTTTCATTAAAAGAATTGCAAACCAAATTTTTCTATAACAGGAAAGGCCAACTTTGCCACAAATCATCAATTCATTTCTCACATATCTTTCTTACAAATAATAAGACAGATTTATCATTTACTTCTTTTTTTATTAGTAAGTTTACACAAATTTATACATATATTATACATTGGCCGACTATTTTTTGTTTGCTTCTATTTTGTTGAATTGTCACCCTTGAATTTGGTCCTAGGCAATTCGTATGACCAAATAAAAAATACCTTTTCCCTTAGCAGACTAATTTGAATAAAACTCACTAGAATCTGAAACACTATCACATGGACTATATTTTAATTTTGCTTACCTACTACATAAACATAATATCGTCCCCAAAATGCCCTCAACAAAACATTACTATAAAAAAAAGTGTTTTTTCTCTCTCTCTCTCTCTAGGGAAGTAGAAGTGATGTCTTTGATATGGGAAGTTGTAGTTGTAGTTAGTATTGTGTATGTGTTCTCTGAGTTGCTAAATATACATAAGAGAAAAAAGTTACCTCCTGGTCCAAGAGGGCTTCCAATTGTTGGACATCTTCATTTGTTGGGGAAAAACCCTCACCATGATTTTCAAAACTTAGCCAAGAAACATGGTCCAATTATGTATATGAGACTAGGGCTTGTACCTACAATCATCGTATCGTCTAGTGATGTAGCCGAGAAGATCCTCAAGACGTATGATCATATCTTTGCTAATAAGCCTCATAACGAGGCAGCTCATTATTTGGCGTATGGGCAGAAGAATATCATTTTTTCAAAGTATGGACCATACTGGAGAAATATGCGTAAATTGTGTACTCAGCATCTATTGACTAATCAAAAGATCAATTCATTTCAATCCTTGAGAAGTCAACAAGTTGAGCTTATGATCAAATCACTACAAAATGAAAGTTGTGGTGAACGTGTTGTTGTTGACCTTAGTGAAAGAGTCGCGTCTTTGAATGCTAACATGACTTGTTTGATGGTGTTTGGTAAGAAGTATATGGATGAAGATTTCGATAAAAGGGGATTTAAAGCTGTACTTCAAGAGGTTGTGCATTTAGCTGCAATAACTAATCTTGGAGATTTTTTCCCTTTTCTTGGTGTAATTGATCTTCAAGGACTCACACGCCGTCTCAAAGATCTTTCAAAGGTGTTTGATGAGTTTCTTGAGAAGATTATCGATGAGCATGTCGAGTCTCATGATGAGAATCAAACCAAAGACTTTGTACACACCATGTTGGAGTTTATGCAATCAGGAAAAGCGGAATTTCAGTTTGATCGTATCCATATTAAAGCTGTCCTCTTCGTATGTTATTTCATCCTTCTAATTATATTGTAACACGAACTCGTACTAATTTCCCCTGTTTCCACGATTAAATTTATTCGTACTAATTTCCCCTGTTTCCTTTTGTTCTATAACAGGACATGATTGTTGCAGCGATTGACACGTCAGCAACAACGATAGATTGGATACTAACAGAGCTTCTTAGACACCCTCATGTGATGAAGAAACTACAGATCGAGATAGAACAAGTTGTAGGGCTTGAAAGAATGGTTAAAGAATCCGACTTGGAGAATTTGAAGTACTTAGACATGGTTGTCAAAGAGGGAATGAGGCTACATTCTGTAGTGCCAGTAACGCAACGTGAAGCCATGGAAGATTGTGTAATTGATGGCTTCAACATACGAAAGGGATCGCGAATCATGATAAATCATTATGCAATTCAGAGGGATCCAAATGTTTGGTCCGAGCCTGAGAAGTTTTTGCCAGAGAGGTTTATTGGGAGCAATATAGATGTTCGTGGACGTGACTTTCAACTTTTACCGTTTAACTCTGGTAGAAGAAGTTGCCCTGCAATACAATTGGGGATTATCGTTGTCCGCCTTGTCGTTGCGCAATTGGTCCATTGCTTTGATTGGGAACTTCCAAATGGTATGCAGCCTTGTGATTTGGACCTTGAGGAGCACTTTGGGATAGTAACATCCAAAGAAAAACATTTAATGGCTATTCCTACTTGTAGACTAAATGAACAATGAAAATACAAATTTTCATTTAGATATCAGGATTGTACCTTTGAAAGTTTCTATCCGGTTGGTACTTTTATTATTTTTGTATGCTTCACATGTAGTGATAGCGTCTTTCGAAAATAATTTCTCTACCTTCACGTGTTAATAATAAAGTCTGTGTACACTCTACCCTCTTCAGACCCTACTTTATGAGATTTCACTGGTTTGTTGTTGTTTTCACCTGTAGTAATAATACCTATTAGATTTTATGGTTAGTCCTCTAATGTCCAAAAGGATATGTTCCTGCAATCTAAGCTTATATTATCTTCATTATACTTATTCAGACTGAAATAATTTGGACTAGTTTTATTTTATCTATTTTGTTGAATCGCGTTTAAAGATATAATATATAAAAACGTCGTAATTTTTGGTGTGTATAAATAGATATTTAAATTTGTATATAGTTGAACAAATAGACACACATGTACGATATAACATTCTACATGATAATTTACATTCTAAATGATGTCCTACATGTATTATATTGAGCTATTTTATAATCCAAGTTGATATTAAAATTGGGTACTCAGTTTACATATATGCACTAATTAATACTATGTTTCCTTTATTAAAATTGTGTTGATTCCAAAATGGATAGATCCATCTTTGAGTTCATTAGTCAATAATAACGGAGTAGGTAGGACAGGGTATGAGGACAAAATATATATAGTAATTGGTCAAGAAGCCCTACAACTTGTTCTATCTTGTAAATATTTAAAAATTATAAAAAAAAAGTAATATAAATTGCAATTATGATGAAAAATATATTTAAAAATTTATTCAAAGATTCATATTATTGATTTTCAAAAAGAAATATTCTATATATAACTTTTCTTACAATTTAGTATTCAGTAATCAGTACCAAATCAAACAAAAATATTTTATATATTAGAGCTGATCTTTCTTGACTACCTTAATAAACAACTAAAAGTTGCAATATATAATAAGAAAGCTAGAAATTTCATTATTACTTCTATAATTTTAAATCCAGTGCTAGGAGGAATGTCTTCAATTTGAGCAATTTCTTCATTACTTAATTCCCAATCCAAATTTTTTTGGTTCTCTTTAATCCTCTCCTTGCTCATATACCCATCTTAATGCCACCTATATATATAAATACTTATTACAAATTTTTTTATCTCAATTTATCTGTGTTAATTTCATATGATATAAAGTTTAAAAAGATAGATAATTTTTGAAATTTTTAATTTAAAATAGTCATAAATATTTGTGTAACCATAAATAATTTCATTAAGTGTAAAATTGTTATTTTAAAATTAAATTATGGAGCAACGAAATATAAAAACGTGTCACTCTTTGAGGAGTGACCGAAAAGAAGACTAAGTTGTATAAATTAGAATGTAAAGAGTAATAATTTTGCAAGTAAAGTAAATTATATTATTTTTTCAAATGCTAGAAGAGCTATTCCCGCCGCCCACCCGAAAGAGACGAGGAAGACTAACCGCCATCCTGCTCGAACCTTTGCTGCCTGAGTTATATAGCTGACTGCGAGAAGGAAGGTTCAAGCTATGGCTGCCCCATGGGATGCTCATTTGAAACCTTTGTCCGGTCAATGCGAGAAAGAGAGAAGTGATGTAAACATAAGAATGGAAGGTTTGCTTGTCAGCTGTCGGGCCAATGATGCTCTTCTAGCTTTACCTACACGGCAAGGGAAAAGGTCTCCCATTCTATTACTGGGAGTTAGAACATGAAATGAAGAAGTAATAAAGAACGTTACCAAATAACTATTTGATTGGGAGATGGATGACATTTTAGCGGCTAGAGCGCGTTTGACATTGTTGTTGGAAAGTCAAAATCATTTTAACAAAAAAATATTTTTCAAATATTTTATAAAACACAAATTGATTTTTATTAAAAAAACACTTTTCTAAAATCTATTTTTTTGAAAATGCTTCTAATTAATTTTACCAGCAATGGTAAAAAGGCATTTAGGGTCTGTTTGATACGAAGGGAAATGTTTTTCTCAAAAGAAGATATTTTTTTAATGTTTGTTTGGTAGATGAAAAACATTTTCTAGAAAATATCTTTTATTTCTGGATTGAAACTAAAAAATAATTTTTAGAAAATAATTTTTGATCCAAAAAATCAACCCTAATGATCGACCTAAGACTCGACCCTGACACTCAAACTAGAATACGACCGTGAGATCTGACATTGGACCTAACCCAGATTTTGATCCTAAATTATTTCTCAAAAAAAAATTAAAAAATATGGGACGTGCAAAGGGGTGGGGGTAGGGAGTGGTGTAAAAAATAAAAATATTAAATTGAAATATTTTTCAAAAAAACAATTTTTTTTTACAAAAGAAAAATTATGACGGGGGTGGTCCTGGGTGGGTAGTTAGGCGTGGAGATGGTGTATAAAATGAAAATTTTAAAATTTGAAATGTTTTTCTGAAATAGATTTTCTTTTAAAAACAAATTATTAACGAGATAGCGAGGGGATGAAGGGAGTGGGAGTGCGAAAAAGATGAAAATTTTAAACTTTGAAATATTTTTTAGAAATAATATCTTTTTTGGGAGGGATGGCAGGGGTTGGTCGTAGGGGTGGGGGTAATGTAAAAAAATGATTTTTTAGAAATTTGAAATATTTTCAATATCTTTAAAAAAATAAATTGATGGGGCCTGACGTGGTGGAGGGGGAGGGGGGGGGGGGTTACTGGAGGTTTGGGGGTAGAGGGCTCATTTGGGGGTAGGTTAAAGAAAATATTTGAATTTTAAAAATAAGAAAATTTAATTATTATTTTTATGTGGAGGGCTGGGTAAAAGGGTACGAGGTAGGGTAAAAATATATATTGTAACTTAGGGATAAAATAGAGTTTTGGAAAATATTTTTCTTAATTTTGGAAGGGAAGTCATTTTTCTTAAATTTGAAGAAAATGAGTTGATTTGAAAAATACTTGAGTCAATCAAACATGGGAAAATTGCAAAATATTTTCTTTCATACCAAATATGCCCTTAATAAGTAAGGTGTAGGTGAGTGTGACCAAATTAGAAATTGTGTAAAAAAAAAGGTGCAATGACTTGGAAGACCCTTGTACTTGGTTTCGTTTGTCACCTGGATCCTTCTACTCACGACCTTGTCAACTGAACAGTCAAAGTTATTAAAATATATTATTTCAAACCCTTTCGACCGTTGACTAAGTTTATGTGATGTTTTTTTTTTTTGCTGAATCAAATCAAGAGAGTGATTACACATGTTTAAAAGCAAGTGCAGACAATTATTTATTTATTTTTTCCAAAACAAAATTAAAGAAAAATATAACAATTAAAAAAAATTAAAAAAATCCATTCCCCAATATGTTGTATTTCTTCTTTGTAACGACCCGCTAGGTTATTTTGAGAACTATGACTATTTTGACTCTTTCCAAAAAAAATATTAAAGGTGTATTTAAAACTATTCGGTAACTACAAGTATCTAGTTGATGATTTTTTTGTTAAATGAGTATTATAGTTAAATAGTAATGGGTCACACCCTTAACTAATAATTACCGGTGCAGAGCGGCCGTTGGTGTGGAACCGACTGATTCACGTCCACGTAAGAGGTCTTCCGCTAGTTTCATAATTTATAGGGAGAAAATTATACCTAGAATGCATATTATAAGAGTAGTTGTATAGATAAATTAGATATACAAATTAAACTTTAAGTGTCAGTGTCTTCCTTGAGGTTGAAGAACAAGGTTTTAACTTTTTCATTATTAACCAATGACAATAATTGATTGGGGTATTAATTAATGATTAATGGTTAGTAAATTATTGGGTGGTAATTACAGAATACCTATAATATAGCATTAATTGGTCTTTGGGACAAGCACTTTAGTATTTAACCTTTGAAAACTATAGGATTTTTATGGTTCATTACGTGATGGTGGACAGATGATTGTTAATTTGAGAAATGTATTATTTATGAAAAAAATATATGTATGATAATTTGGGGCATGTACAGTAGTTAAGGTTACTAGTTGCCCCTTTAAATTTAACACCATATTATGATTGAAGTTATGATATGCTGAGATAAGTAATTAATTGTTGTGGGTATGTTATATGTTTAACATTAAATTTAGATATTTGAAATGATTGAGACTTCATTCTAGGCTTAAGATTTAGGAATATGAAAGTTGACATATTAGTACATGTAATTAGGTATATTATAATATATGAGCACAACTAGAGATAAGTTATTTGAATATAATTAGGACTCAATTATAGACTTGAAACTTAGGGATTTGAGAATAGATTTATGCTCTATGATTTTGAGTGACTTTAGAATCACGGTTAAAATGCGATGAAAACACTTGATTTAATATAAAAGTTACTTCATTACTTAATTTCTACAAAAACAATTAAAATAATGTAGTTGAAAGGTTTTATGGGTGGTGAAAAATTCTTGGAACAATAAGATATGCACAAATAGTATAATTAGAGAAGGATTCTTAAGTATGTAAGATTAGAAGGAAACTAAAAATATCATTATGTTATCGAATTCAAATTTTATTAAGTTTTTCTTGAATACACGCTCACACTAAAAATCGAAAATTTAAGCTTGTAAGTCTTCAATATGGGATAGAGAATAATATTAAACACTCGAGGTGTTATAAGACATACTTGCTTACGAATATTACATATTTGATAGATTGGGGGACATTCTGAAGCTTTACAAAAGAGAAAGACAAAATCATGAGGATCCGTGACACACGATCGACATTCAAAGGTATGTTAAAACTTTCAGACTTGTTGAAGGATGTTTTCCTAATTAAAGATTAAAAATGGATTAGATAACGGGTAAGGGTGGAAGATGGGGTATTGTATCAATGGTGTGACGGGCATTGGTACGAGTACCAGTGTTATAAAAGGAAAATTTTATTACTATAATATGGTATATTGTAATTTGAGAATGGCAAAACATATGGGCATTAACTGAAGTATTTAATGACTTGATTTCTTGTGTGTGGCCGTGTCTTTTACTGAACCCGTATAGTTGTGATGATTGAAGTGATTATATGTCATAGCGACATTTGGTTTATTGAGATGATGTATCATCCCCTTTGATTGATATCATATTGTGCATATGCATTGACATGAGATTGAGCATGAGTAAAGGTCTAACACGTGGAGATCGTCCGTGTTGAGATCGAGTTATGATTATAATTTGGGCACGTGGAGATCGTACGTGCTAGTGATTGGTTATGATAATAAGTTGGGCACGTGAAGATCGCCCATGCTGGGGATTATTTGATTTTATGATAGTGCGTAGAGATCATCCGCACAGACACGTGGAGATCGTCCGTGTCGGTATATGGACCTCGCGAGTCCCCCATGGGTCATGAACTCTCGATATATTTCCGAGGAGTATCATGTATATACAGTTGAGATAGTACTGGGTATTCTGAGACACATCATTTCATAGTATCATATTGCATTGCATCTCATGACATTCTTCATTCTTGATGATTATGTGTTTTATTTGGTGGTTGAAAGTTACTTGATGTTTGATTACCTCTGTTTGATGAAACTTGACTGGTAAGTGTAATATAGACTTCTATAATTAAAGAATTGATTTTTCGTATATAAATTCTCGTCACTACTTCTTCGTGATGAGATATACTGGGTAGATGTGATTTCATACTCATACTACACTTGCTGCACTCTTTTGTGGTGCAGATTGACTTTCAATTTCGAGCACGTTCTTGGAGATTGGATATGAGTTTGAATTATCTTGGAGTTGTGGTGCCCTGCTTGGGATATTTTGCAGCCCACACCTTCAATCTACCTCTATTTATTAGGTTATTTTGTTATTCTGATAGGATATTTCTTATGTTTAGATTTTTATATTAGTTTGGAATTGTATCCTATTGTAGAAGCTCATGTACTTGTTGACACTCAATTTTGACCCTCCTCAATAGTAATTAACTAGCAAGCTTCTCGAGTTTAAACAATTTAAAATAACTTTTTTTAAATACATATATATATATATATATATATATATATATATATATATATATATATATAAAACATATATGTGTATGTTAAATAAGGTTTGACGCTTTTATATTACTTTAGCTAGCTTGTTTGTCTTACATAATTTTTCGTATAATTATTTAAATTTTATCAATATTCAAAGTCGAAAAAATATAATGATAGTAATATTTTGTCTCATATGAATATCTTGTTATTTATTTTAGATTATATTTTGAATCTTTAGTTTATACTCGAGTTTATTATTTAATTTTTATTAATTCTAAGAAGCTTGTTAATTAATACTAATTTGTCTTATTTTTAAAATCTAATCAAATTGGCCAATTTTAAGCTAATATGACTGAATTGGTAATGTTGTTAACTAAAATACCAAATCTGGGCCTCCCTTTTATTTTCCGCAGCCCAAATCCTTTGAGTACCTTAAGACTTTCACCAGCCCACTGCAAAATCTGACTCAATTAATTTCCAGCCCAACACCCCTTTTGCAATTCTCAGGCCCAATCTGATTAAGTAACATCTTCTTTCACCCCTTTGACCAATTTAATCCAGCCCACTCATTCTAAAATACCCGACCCACATTGTGTTGTCCTCTTCCTCGCGTGGAATAAGGACTACAGAAAATCCAGCAATCTCAGCGCGTCAATAATAACGGGCGCGACGATAACAACTTTCAGAGCCAGACGTGTGAACTATGCACGCGTCTCGTCTCCTTCGTGTCTTTTTCGACTCATTTTGCTCAACAGTACAATTTTAGCAGCAGAGCAGATCACGCAATTATGTCTTCGTTGGCGTAGGATCAATCCATGCTGACGCCAAGGACAGCGGGATCAATCCCAGCCCTTGATTCGCCTTTCCTCTTTCGTAATGGGTTGAAACTTCAGAAAAGGGTGTTTCCCTTTATTGGTGAAAGAATTTGATTTCAAATTTTGAGTTCATGGGCCTGAAATTCGGATCTTGCCCTTTTCCCTCCCAATTTTGGTAGCCCAAATTCTCTCTTATATAATATCTCTTCTGTTCTTGGAGAGAAGAGAGGAGGAAAAAGAGAAGAAGCTTTCCTTAGAGGATTTTTTTTTGGAAGATCTTTCTTTAGAAAACTCTGATAAAGAGATATTGGTTAAAAATTTTAATATACAGAGGTTTCAAAGAAAAATAGTGACGAATTATACTTTTAAGCATTTCTCTAGAAAAGTAGAACGAGAATCCATCCATCGAAGTTTGACGTTCCCGCCCAGACTGTCGGGGGAAACATTCGTGTTCGTGTTTTTCGGTGTTGAGTTCGTTATCTCTGCTTGAGCTCTTTCGTCCCGTTCGCTGTCCGAAGAAGGTAACACTCTTTTCTCCATAGCATACTCTTCTTTTCTCCTTCGTTTCTCTGTGAGATAGCACGTTGTTGCTGGAAATTTGCTACTGTTTCTTCATCTATTTAATGTTAATTCAATGGAGATATAGGGTCTTGAATATATACCCATTTGTTCGAACATTTATGTTAAATCTCATGATATACTCTTGTTGCCTTAGTATGTATTATTCCTTGCCTGAAGTTTGGAGAAAAATGCCAAGAAATAAATAACAAGAAGGGACAGTGGCATGCTTATGCCTTTATGTTTATTGCCATATACATATGCTTAACTAATAACATTGATATCTTCTTTGAACATGTATGCATTTTTTTTGTTCTTGTTTCTCTTCAAAGCTCAATAGTCGTGTTTCAGTTAGCTTTCAAGTTGGTCTTTTCGTGGTCGTTATTCGAACTTTTGATTTACGGATAAAGTTTTATCATTGCGTGCTCTTTCCTTTTAGTTGTATGTGAATGGCATATCCGATTTTGAACAAAATTTTGTTTACAAGTTGTCCTCTATTCAAACTTGTGCTCCATATAACATGAAAGAATTTGATGATTTTTACTCTTAACTGGTAGTGTCCTCTAGGTGTTCTTGGAGGCCATGTGTTGTTGTGTTTCTCTTAGTATTATATCCGATTTTGAACAAAGATTTGTTTACAAGTTGGCCTCTATTCAAACTTGTGCTCCATATAACATGAAAGAATATTGATCATTTTTACTCTAGACTGGAAGTGTCCTCTAGGTGTTCTTGGAGGCCATGTGTTGTTGTGTTCCTTTTAGTATTAAAGCTAAACACTCGCTATTCTATCATTGGCATAGCTTAGATTTTGTTATTTTGGAGCTTATACGGCGGCATTTTCTAGTTTAATCGAATTGTTTGCCATATAGTAGTCTTTGAGTTTCCTCATTTTTTTTATAAAAAAAGTGTCATTATCTTATTATGTTTGGGGGCTAATTCGTTATCTCTTTTTGTTTGGCCGCATATGACAACATTCGAGTCCTTCGGACTCCACCCTTGCATCGAGACGATTTTTTAAGCCTCATCTCATCCAAATGAAAATGGAAAGAAATTCTGAGGGGTGTGAATTGACTGGAAGATGTTTGAATAGTCTACAGGGGTTGTATACATGCTGATATACATTCCGTATACACTGGTATACAACGAAAAATGATTTACAGGTCGAAAAAAATAACAGAATACAAGAGGATAAATTACAAGCCGCAGGCTGATGCCTCAAGAAAATTCTGAAATACGAATTAAAACACAATCTGTATAAGCAAAACGTATACACAATTACTTTAAAGAAAAAGATGGGACTAAAGCCAAGGGACTATTAAGCAGGCCCAACTAGTTCCCAAATGGACAAGACCATTTTTGGGCCATTTTAGATTTAGGGCGGGTGGTTAATACTTGGGCCAAAGGCCCAAATTTGATACTCTCTTCCTTTCTTACTCATATTATTTTATTATGACTAACTTTATTTATCATATAATTTTAATTTAATTAAATTCCCGAGGTTTCCATTTCTCTTGTATTCATATAGCTTTTATTCTACTTTTAGTTGTAATAACCCCCTTTATGTCACTTCCCTTACAAATGATTTCACCATTTCCCTAAAAGGAAAAAAAAAAAAGAAAAAAAGAAAAAATTTAGTTCAATTAAAAAAAAAAAGATAATAAACGAAGTCTCCTTACTTGGTAGAGAAAAAAAATTATTAAATAAAAGGTCATTCTTAGTCAGATCGCCGGTCAACCGAGAGTTAGCGGACATTCCGAGGGCCTAATACCTTCTTGGAATGAAAATTTGAACTTTGAACCCTTTTCAACTGATTTTTATTTGTTTTACATCTTTTGAAAAATAATTTTAGATTCTTTTGTTGATTTTACTAAAAAATAAGTGGCGACTCTGTAATTTGGAAAATCTATTTCTCTTAAATCATAAGATTAATTGATTTTTTGAAACTTAGTCATTTTTTACTATTATATATATATATATATATTATATATTTTTAAGTAAAACAGAAATGGCGACTCCGCTGGGGACTAATTGAGTTCTAACCAAAATGATTTGACTATTTGGATGAATTATCTTTATTCAATCGTTTGTATGTGATTAAATTATTTAAATTATAAACTTGCATTGCATATCATGACATATTTCCAATATATATGTATAGTATACTAAAGGATTGTTTGCAGAACCGCAGTCAGACTTTTTTATACTCACCCTCTTTCGAAATTAGTGACAATTTATTGGTTCGTTAGGCGTCCAATGGTTGTCGCGAGTTTCAGCCCAAATTGTTTATTTGAGTTCTCAGTCTTTTCAAAAGCCACTCCTAGTCAACTAGCGTAGAGCTGAGCCAAACCCGAATTTAGGAGCATTTGAACTAAGATGACCCAACGCCCAAGGCTTGTTGGACCTATTAGAAGCCCACCTTGTGTCTACTTGGCCCAAATTGCCAAAAAAAAACAATCACGCTTACGTGTTGATTGAAGGATGTATATGCGTTTTATAATAATTTATCACCTACGGGATGGGGGGTTGACTAATTTTTGTTTGCTATTTTGTAGGATGAATCCGACATACAATTTGAAAACAAGAATGGTTACTATCCCTGATCCTTTCCTCAAAGTATGGTGGATGTTCATGAACAACGACGATAAAATGATAGTTCAGAAACACATAGGTTAAGTTCCGTCGCTGCTAGAGATGAATGCGTGGCCTGGCGTAATTGGGACGATGGTGAAATTCTAGGATAGTGAGAACATGGTCTTTCGGTTCGGGGAAGTGGAGAACATGGTCTCTTAAACCCCATAATATGGGATTTCGCCAAAATGAGAGAAAAGTTGTCATTGGTTAAAGTCGAGTGGATGAAAAAGCTCTCTGAACCAAATATTCCCTTCAGAAAACTATATTATCAATTTGGGTGTGCAAGTACTTATGAGAAATATAAAGACGAGTTCGTTTGAAAAAAAATGGAAAGAAACGCGTCCCCTTGCATTTGCAATATGTTTTCTTGGAACAATAGTTTTCCCTCAAGGGCCAAAATACACTATTCATCCTAGTGTATTTATGGTCACTCATGACATCTTCTATGGACTGGATTACAAAACATCAACAAAGTACTACACTTTAGCGACTATGATTCTGGCCGACATCTATAGGGCTTTAGACAAGTGTCATAGCGGAGAACGTTTTTTTCAAGGGTGTTAATCTGATACTACAGTGGTGGATGATGCGACATTTGATCAAGACTCATAATCCAAAAAAACTAGATCCCTTAAGGCGGTCAGACGAGCTACATGGTCATTATTGGTGGTTGTATCACAATCGTTGCAACAAGACTGGAGGAGAGAGTTTTTGGTATCCGAGGCTTCGAGGGCTGAGAGAAGAAGACGTATAATGGTCAATAGATAGCTTGGTCGTAACTAAGAATATGGTGGTTCGAACAGAAAAGGTCCCTTACTTGGTATTTGCTGGGTTAAGAGGGACTAGACCATATGCTTTCGATCGAATTTTGAGACAACTAGGAGGGAAAAAAGAGTTGCCCCAGATTGCAGATATGAGGAAATTTGCAACTGACCACGAGAATGGACGAGTTGTGTTTGCTGAAGACATACGTTAGATGTGGAGTTCTCGAAGAGTGCTGGGTGAATCTGTTCCAAACAGGTTACGTCCAGAATGTTGAAGGGAGTACAAAGAATAGTTGAAAAAGACTCTCGCTGGAACTATTGAGCCTGGTCCAAACGTTCCTCACATTATTGCAGATGCTGGAGCCAAACATCAAGTCCGACTTCATCGCCTTCAAGAGAAGTTTAATAGGAATGAATTAGAGCATCAACGTCGTCACTCAGAAGACGCAAAAGTCATAGCGCGATTGAAACAAGAACTACGAAGAGTCAGATAGTGCATAGCAGAGTTAGACGATAGCATGGAACAACAGATTCAGTCAATAGATGGGTTCAGACATCAAGAAGGAGATCAATTGGCAAGAGATCATCTTTTGGAGAACATATATGCTATGTGGGAGGAAGTCAACATCGCCAAGAGGACCAGACTTGGTGAATGATTAGAGGAGGCTTGAGTTTTAATTACCATCCCCTGCGTGGGACTGCTTAATTTGTACTTTGTTTTGTAATTTATTTTCAGAACCTTTTCTTTATTGTATGTTTATCAGATATTTTGGATGCTATTAATGAAGTATTTTGGAGATAATAAATCGGGTTTAAAAAGCATATACATCCTTTAATTCGTGTGGCCTACCCTTGGCATAAAGCGTCACAAGCATGTTTAGGACGGGATATGTATGTTTAATTGCTTATATATTGTGTTGCTATGAATGAGGATACCATAAAACCACTCCTGTCCAAAAATTTCCAAAAAGAATATACAGAAGCCACTGTTACAAAATGTCCAACCAAAATTTTCGACTCTCAAGTTTCACACTCAAATGATAACTCCTATACCACAAATCCTAAAACACTGTTTTACCGTCTGAAGAAAGGCGAATTCACTGCTATGGACAAAGGTAAGAACATCCAGATGGAACTCACTAAAGAATAACTACAGAGAAAGATCGAACAGATCACTCGTAAAATTCAAGAAACCAAGGAGGAAGGGCTCAGAGTCGACATGACCACCGCAATCCACAAAGCTGCAACAATGACGTTGGATGAGGATCTGGCATCACAGATGAAGAAAAAGAAATATGTTGATATGGAGATAGAGGACTTGCGAGAGAAGTTAGAAATGCTTCGGTTGAAAATGCAAGAGAGAGAAGCGAGGATGGAATCGGAGACCGCCGCTCTATTAGCTAAAGGCATGTCACTTGATGAGAAGCTGACAGTGGAAATGGAAGGATTAGCCTCCATGAGGGAAAGGATGATTGCACTGAGGAAGAAGAACAAAGCCTTTCATACCAACACGATTAATAAACTTCGGAAAATGGGCGAATAATGCCCCGTCTATGAGCAAGGATCCAATAGTGGTCCCGACAACACTCACCCTAAAGTGACTGAGGAAGACGACGACGAGGAAATCATCTACAAGCCTCCATTTTTAGAACATCTGAATGGATGAGGCTAATGCTGCAACAAGAAAGGAAATAACTAACGTGTCGTCATCATTTCATCTTTTAAAAGCTCTGCTGTTGCCTTTCAATTTCCTTGTAATCGTAAGGAACGAATGAATGAAAATATTTTCTTTTGTACTCGAACTATGTTGGGCCTGAATTCTCCTTGTGAGATACGTAGGCAGCCTTCCTAAGCCTGGCCCCTATCATTATAAAAATTTTCATTACGCATTCCATATTACGAGAAGATACGAAGACCGGATCAACAGACGTCAAAGAGCAGCTGTAAGAAGACCGTAGCTTAACATGATTAGCCTTCTTGAGACAGCGTCAAAACTAAAACAAGCAAATTCCTGCTTGTTAAAAAATATGTTACCGTCCTCACTCGTGGGTTGAAGATATCCTCAAACAAAGCAACTTGTGTGTTTACCTAATCTCTGTGTGATATTATGCATTTTGTACTCTGAATCCGCACTGAAAATCTGCCTTTGAGTTGTTTTCCTTCTCTGGTACTCTGAAACTGATCTGTGTCGATCAAAAGCTGGCAGATCATCTCTATTTCACCAGATCGAAAGGTCCTACAGATTCCTTCCCTAGACAAAGCTCAGACAGAAAAAAGGTAGTTATGGGAGATAATTATGAAGAAGCGAGTCTTACTGATGTTGTGGTGGCTCAACCCACCGTAGCAGAACATAATGAGTTGATTGTGCAGATGATGCAGCAGATTGAAGAGATGAGGGTTGAAATGCAGCGGAGGCAGAATTTGCCTCCACCTGTATTCGCCGCTAACGCTGCTGATGGGAGGCCTACAATATATTTCCCTTCCTCGAATATTGATCCAACTCAAAACCAGCCATCTACACCTATTCAGAATCCATCAGTTATAGATCTGACTACCCAAAATACTCAATATTCTTCTGCATCCTACCAAACTCCATCTCCTCTTCAAAACAACCACCCTCAAATGTCACCCCACCCTCAAAATACCCACCATCAAACCACTCCACCACCACAAAATCAAAATCAAAACCAAAAGCAAAATGCTTTCAATCCCCAAACACCATCACCTTTTAAATCAAAACACCAATCCTCAGGCCTACCCACAAAATTACCAAACCGCCCAAAACACTCAAAGTCCCTCTGTTGCTCCACCCCTACCAAAGAGAACCATTTTCCAAGTTCCCGTCCCTGCCGAGCACGATGTGCACGGTTCTGAGATGGACCATTACGAGGAACAAGAAAAGGAATGGAGGGAAAAGAAAGATGTAAGGGTCGATATAAAAGAGGAGATCAAGAAGGCCATGAAGGAGATATAATGCATTCCCGACATCGCTGGACTTAGTTATGAGGACTTGTGTATCCACCCTAATTCGGACCTTCCAGAAGGGTTCAAGATTCCGAAGTTTTACACCTTCGGATGAGCGGGCAACCCTATGGCTCATTTGAGATCCTACTGTGACCAGCTCGTGGGAGTTGGAAGGGGCGAATATTTATTGATGCGGCTCTTCATTCGGAGCCTGTGTGGAGAAGCTCTCCAATAGACGATCCCACATCTGTATCAATCCTTTTCGATCCGGGAGTATGCCGAGCATGAAGACCTTAGGGAAGGAATCTGTGACCTCTTCAAGGAGATCGATGTTGTTGTCGAGGAAGAGGTCGAGCTAGCTGGTATCCGCGATGCTGAGCCAGGGGAGGTGCTGTGAAATAGGACCTCCACGCCGATCCTGATGCCCCAAACTCTTCAGTAGAAAGGCGTCATTTCATGCACATTAAAATTAATGGTACTCCGGAAGAGGCCCGAGACCCACCATTTTTCATTTTCTTAACCGTTCAAATTTTCGAATTTTCATTATGATGTTCAAAAAAGGCAACATGGCCCCATGCCATGGCGAAAGTTTGCATTGTTTTTAAATGAAATCCTCTTTGTTTCTAACTTTATCTATTTAGTAGTTTGTTATACCTTACTTTTCTAATTTTGTCTTTTTATGATTTCAGTAACATAAGTTACAGACCTTCCAATGTCATGTCATGTCACGAGCTAAATGAACAAAATGAGGCAGGTGACGATGAGGTGGAAGATTATGAAGAAGAAAGTGAGGAACCAGATTATGTTGCTGATGAATTTTTGCAGTTCGAGAATCAGCATAAACCAAATCTAGAGGAAACGGAAATGGTGAATTTGGGAGATTCAGAATGTGTTAAAGAGGTTAAGATCAGCACCCACCTAAATAAAGCTCAGAAAGAGGGCCTAGTTCATTTGCTTGCTGAATATAGTGATGTGTTCGTTTGGGAAGTCGGTGACATGCAAGGGTTGAGTACCGATGTCGTATCTCATAAGCTGCTGATTAACCCGGGGTTTGATCCGGTGAAGCAAAAAACTCAAAAATTCAAGCCTGAGCTGAGTTTGAAGATTAAGGAAGGGATCACCAAGAAAATAGAGTTACGATTAGTGGAAGTTACACAATATCCAACCTGGCTGGCCAATATTGTTCCGGTCGCCAAGAAAGATGGGAAAATCAGGATTTTTGTCGACTACAGAGACCTCAATAAAGCTAGCCCAAAGGATAAATTTCCGCTGCCGAATATTCATATTTTGATTGATAATTGCGCAAGGCATGAAATGCAGTCATTTGTTAACTGTTACGCAGGCTATCACCAGATTTGATGGATGAGGAGGATGTAGAAAAGACGGCTTTCATTACACCTTGGGGTGTATATCACTACAGGGTGATGCCGTTCGGCCTCAAGAATGTCGGTGCCACCTACATAAGAGATATGACGACCATTTTTCACGACATGATTCATAAGGAGATTGAAGTGTATGTGGATGACGTCATAATCAAGTCCCGCGAGAGTTCGGACCACTTGACACATCTTAGGAAATTCTTTGAGCATTTGCGTCATTACAACATGAAGTTAAACCCCACCAAATGCGCTTTTGGAGTTGCAGTCAGAAAGTTATTGGGATTTATAGTCAGCACAAGGGGTATTGAGATTGACCCTTTTAAAATTAAAGCAATTCAAGAGTTACCTCCGCCAAAGATGAGAAAAGAGGTGATGAGTTTTTTTAGAAAGGTTAAATTACATCAGTCATTTTATAGCTCAATCAACCGTGGTGTGTGAGCCTATTTTCAAAATGTTGAAGAAAGACGCCCCGACATAGTGGACTGAAGAGTGTCAGGCTGCTTTTGATGCTATCAAGAACTATTTGTCCAACCCACCGGTATTGGTTCCTCTGCGAGAGGGAAGTCCTTTGTTTCTATACCTGTCGGTCTCAGATAGTGCATTCGGATGCGTACTTGGTCAACACGACGAGACAGGAAAGAAGGAGAGGTCTATCTATTATATAAGCAAGAAGTTTACTTCATACGAGTCTCGTTACACTTTGTTGGAGAGAACGTGTTGTGCTTTGACGGGGCTTGCCCAGAAGCTGAGACATTATTTGTCTTCCTATACTACATACCTCATTTACAGGATGGATCCACCGAAGTATATCTTCCAGAAGGCGATTCCGACCGGAAAGTTATCTAAGTGGCAAATGTTGTTGAGTGAATTTGACAGTGTGTATGTGACTCAGAAAGCGATAAAGGCACAGGCTTTGGCTGATCATCTTGCAGAAAATTCCGTTGATGAAGAGTATGAACCACTTAAGACTTATTTTAACGATGAAGAAGTGTCATTTGTAGGTGAGATATTTCTGAGGCATATCCAGGTTGGATATTTTTCTTTGATGGAGCGGCAAATCATCAAGGTAAAAGCATTGGAGCAGTCTTAGTGTCAGAATCTGGTCAGAACTATCCCATGGCGGCTAAGCTCTGATTTAATTGCACAAACAACTTGGCTAAATACGAAGCTTGTATTCTTGGTTTGAAAATGGCCATCGACATGAATGTCTACGAGTTGTTGGTTATTGGAGATTCAGACCTTTTGATTCATCAAGTTTAAGGAGAATGGGCTGTGAAGAACCCAAAGATTATACCTTACGTACAGTATGTGCAGATGTGCAACAAATTTCGTAAGATTGAGTTCAAACATACTCCAGAATACAGAATGAATTGGCCGATGCTCTTGCCACCATCGCTTCGATGATTAAACATCCGAACACAGATTATATTGATACTCTGGATATAGATTTGAAAGAACATCCAGTTCATTATTCCCATGTTGAAGCAGAACCAGACGGTTTACCTTGGTATTTCGTTATAAATAAGTATTTGGAGTCTGGATCTTACCCTGAAGATGTTACGTCGAATCAGAAGAATTTGATATGCCGTGTCTCTCAATTGCTTTTTAAGTGGGGAAATCCTGTATAAGAGGACTCCAGACTCAGGTCTTTAAAGATGCGTTGATGCCGTCGAAGCTGCGAGGCTTATTGAACAGATACATGCCGGAGTTTGTGGCACGCATATGAATGGGCTCACTCTGGCAAGAAAGATTCTACGAGTCGGATATTTCTGAATGACAATGGAGAATGATTGTTGCAAGTTTGTGCAAAAATGCCATAAATGTCAGGTGCACGGTGATCTGATACGAGTGCCACCTCACGAACTTAATGCTATGAGTTCACCTTGGCCATTCGTAGCTTGGGGAATGGATGCATCGGTCTGATAGAGCTGGCCGCTTCTAATAGGCACAAATTCATTTTGGTTGTCATTGATTATTTCACAAAGTGGGTGGGAGCATATTCTTACAAGTTGGTAACCAAGAAAGTGGTGGCTGATTTTGTTCGCAACAATCTGATATGTAGATTTGGAGTGCCAGAATCCATCATTACTGATAACGGTGCAAGTCTCAACAGTCACCTAATGAGAGATATTTGTGAACAATTTAAGGTCACTTATCAGAATTCAACTACTTATCGTCCCCAAATGAATGGAGCTGTGGAGGTCGCCAATAAGAATATCAAAAAGATTTTGAGAAAAATAATTGATAAGCATTGGGGTTGGCATGAGATGTTACCATACGCTTTATTTGAATACCGCACGACTGTCTAAACATCAATTGGAGCCATTCCATATTTGCTAGTATATGGAACAGAAGTTGTCGTACCTGTTGAAGTCGAGATACCGTCTTTGAGAATCATCCAAAAAGCTGAGTTAAGTAACGCTGAATGGGTTAGCAAGCGAATTGATCAACTAACTTTGATTGATGAGAAGAGCATGATTGCCGCCTGTCATGGTGAATTACATAGGCAGAGAATGGTTCGTGCCTTTCACAAGAGAGTAAGAGCCAGAATGTTCGAAGTTGGTCAGTTGGTTCTTAAGCGTATTTTTTCTCATCAAGACGAGTACAAAGGACAGTTCGCACCAAAATGGCAAGGCCCTTACATGGTTCGTAAATGATTATCTAGAGGCACCTTGGTCCTGTGGGAGATTGACGGCACCGTATGGCCGAAATCGATCAACTCAGATGCCGTCAAGAGATACTACGTGTGAAGCTGCGTTTGCATTTTTGTCAGTTACTTGTAATCATTCTGTTTGCTTGTATTTTTTTCTGCTAAATTCTTATCCCTTTGTAATGAACTACGTCCGACCTGAATTCTCAAGAATGAGATACGTAGGCGACCTATGTCGGCCTCGGTCACCCCATTTATCCCCTTTGATTATTTATTTTGTATATGAAATACGTTCGACCTGATTTTTCGAGAATGAGATACGTAGGTGGCCTATGTCGGCCTCGGTCAGTTTTCTTTGTTAATTCGTTTCATTTTATTATCCCTGGGGGAAACTACGTTTGACCTGATTCCTGCCTCAACGGGAAACGTAGGCACCACAAAGGTTTGATTTCATCTCCCGTAAGATTTCTATTCCTCTTTACAATAGAAACTAGGACAAAATTTTTAAGAGGGACTCAAAAATTCTTGAAAAAAAGATTCTTCCTCAGCAAATCAACACAGAAGAATATTTTGAGATTTACAACTGAGATAGAATTTTTGAGAAGATCTCAAAAATTCTGCGATCTACTCAGTTACTGTGGAAATATAAGCAAGATAGTTAACTGGGACAGAAATTTTGAGGATAGCCTCAAAATTTCAACACGAATTTATCTGCAAGCCCGGAGCTACTCTGAAAACTCCCCATCGAATAATATGATAAACCTCCAAGCATCAGACTCAAAGAAGTTTGTTAAGCCTGATATGACATGACTTGGCAAAGACCTTTTTAGATGCTATTTCTTGAAAAATTATTTCTCTTAAATTTTCTCTTTTGTGTTTCATTTGTTTTGGCATAAAATATTTTATCTTATCTATCAAGAGTTGGGAGATCGGGAAATCAATTGGAGATAGAAACACAAGGAGCAAACAACTGAAGAAATCAACGCAGATCAATTCATTTTCAAAACTAACAAATTTTCTGTGGACGCAGGTTTATAGTTTTGCTCTGAAATCAGCAAATTCTTCTGATGGATGAATATGGAGAAGTCCAAAGAGGAGAAAACTATCCAAAAATTAATAGTTTTCCTAGAAGCAAGAAGCATTTTTATATCTCTTATGTCGGAGACTTGGGAATATGATATGTTTATTTCAATCAATTCCCAACAACATGAAAATTATAAAGGACGTCCGGCTAGATTCAAAGGAGAATCAAGCGGAAATCTCAAGGAAGAGTTTATGGTTTTCATAAAGGACGTCATTTGCATCATAATGTCGGATATAATACTATGCATTACCCGGAGGGGACAATTATTTTACCATTGATCAAGACGATATTCTATCTGGAAGTCGTTTTACCATTATCATCGTTGGAGGCAATACGATATCCATGCATCGCGAGTAAATATTAATGCATCGTGGAAGATCATACCTCACGAATCGATATACATGCATCGCGGAAGATCATACATCGCGAGTCAATATTCATGCATCGCAGAAGATCATGCATCGCGAAAGATCATGCATCGCGAGTCAATATTCATGCATCGCGAGTCAATATTTATGCATCATGAGAAGATTTAATACCTTGTAGAAATTCATGCATCGCGAATATTTCATGCCTCGCAGTAATTTATGCATCGCGAGAAGATTTTATACCTCGCAGAAATTTATGAATCGCGAGAAGATTTCATGCCTCGCAGTAATTTATGCATCGCGAGAAGATTTTATACCTCACAGAAATTTATGCATAGCGAGTCGATATCCACGCATCGCAAGAAGATATTCATGCCTCGCGGGAAAATATTAATACCCCGCAAAAAATTACGCGTCACGGGAAGATATTCATGCCCCAAAAGAAATCATGCACGGACAGAGGAGAAATCGTGCATCTCAAGGGAAATATTTACCCCTCAACATCAACTGCATCTTTATTTGGCAAGAGTGAATGCCAAGAGAATCATTGTAAGCAATAAAGGAAATATCAGCATTGCATCAGCTTTATTTATTTTGACATCCAATGAAGAGTGCATTAAAGATTATATTGCAAACACAAGACATAAATTTTATTTGCTTTACGTCAAACCAATTGAGTTGACGTCAAAAGTCGAGGATAACGATTAAGTGTCGACTCGATAAAAGACACTGTCTCCCATTTAAATTGCATTTTTATGTTTTATCTCAGTCTTTGTTGAGAGCATCCGAAAGGATGAATTCTCCAAAACATACCACAGGTGCGGATGACGTCAAAAAGGATGCAACACAACGTGGAACTTTTCTTTGCAGCGAACTGGGACATAGTCCGAAGAGGAGTGTCAAACTCTTAGGACGCGAGCAGAGGAGCGACTTCCACCACAATCAAACCACACCCCTATCAGAAGGCATGTGTGTTTTTCTTTAGTTTTGTTTCGGTCTCGCATCCAAAAATTTCTATCTGCTGGAAGCAAATTTTCAATCTGAGTGACAATGCACCAAGAGCATTGGAAATTATGTATGTGTGAGTTCTTAATTATGGGTGTGAAGTGCACCACATTCATGGCTAAGAGGTTACAAGCCTCCTTTTCATACTAGTTTAATTTGTCACTTTATCCAAAAACAAAGGTTATCTAGCATAATAGATTTCCTTTTCAACCGATAGAGTCGAACTACAAACAGCCTTATTTCTGAGGTTTAAGGATACGTAGGCGGGCTTTATGTTGAAAACTCAGCTGTATTCCAACATTCACTCCCTAATCTTATTCTCGAGCATTATGGTACCTTCATAATTCGATAATGAGGTGACTTTTAATTTCTTTCAAAATCGTGCGTTAAATCAAGTGTGTTAAACTACAAGTGGCCTGAATTCTCATATATCCTGATATATATAGGAAACTCATTTTTAGGGCTCAACCATAATTCCTAAAGTCCATACCAAATCTCTTTTCCAAAAGATGAAGTTGTGGTCGGCCAAAATCTGTTTAGTCAATTTCGTTTTCCTCGAATTTCTTGCATCAATCCAAGTAAATTGAGGGACAGTTGTTGACATTCAACTTTGACCCTCCTCAATAGTAATTCACTAGCGAGCTTCTCGAGTTTAAACAATTAAAAATAACTTTTTTTTAAAATATATATGTATTATAACATATGTGTATATATATGTATGTTAAATAAGGTTTGATACTTTTATATTATTTTAGCTAGCGTGTTTGTCTCACATAATTTTTCGCATAATTACTTAAATTTTATCAATATTCAAAATTGAAAAAAAATAATGATAGTAATATATTGTCTCATATGAATATCTTGTTATTTATTTTAGCTTATATTTTGAATCATTAGTTTATACTCGAGTTTATTATTTATTTTTGTTAACCCTAAGAAGCTTGTTAATTAATACTAATTTGTCTTATTTTTAAAATCTAATCAAATTGGCCAATTTTAAGCTAGTATGACTGAATTGGTAAAGTTGTTAACTAAAATACCAAATTTGGGCCTCCCTTTTATTTTCCGCAGCCCAAATCCTTTGAGTACCTTAAAACTTTGGGAAATTTTTCAAACTGTCATTATGTTAGTATTTAATAGGGTATAGTGTCAACACTTTCAATATTTAGTGATAATGTCAAAATGTTACCTTTTATGTATTTTAATTATATTTTAATTATTTTGTTTAATTAAAAAGAATACCTAATTTATAGAACAAACTAGAGCTATTTAGCGGAGAGAAAAATTATAAAAAGTAACACATGCTTAAGCATCTTTTTGGAAAATAAACACAAATGAAAAGTCGAAAGTCAGGTATGTTTTAGTTAATTAATCCTTATATGTTTTGTATTTGATTGTGATTTGATGAGATTTCGTTTATATAATAGTATTCTGATTTGAAATTGTTTTTTTAACTTTTGTATACGAAACTATATATCCAACAGAATACTTATTTGATGCATCAATTGTTTAGACAAGTAATAATGTTTGAATCGTTTATTTGAATTACTATTGCAACTTTATTATTTTGTATTCTTGATACAAATTAATGATAATGTTATTTTTTTGGTATTTAGTATTGACTATGTGATTTTTTTTACTATAAAGCATATACGAGGAGCATTAGTTATATAATAAAGCATTCTGGACATTAGACTGAAGATAATTGCTATGTTGATTACACAACTGAGGCAATTATGATTAAAGAATATGCATCATATAAAGATTTAGTTGATGAAGTTGCTTATCAGATTGGGGTAGATTTGAGGTATAACAGATTGAAACTTAAGTATAAAATAGAAGGTAGCATTGCACCTTTGGAGATACACAACGATATGGGAATGAGAGTATATGTCTCATTGAAGAAAGAAGCTCGAGAATTCACAAAGTACCCCATTTGTGTAACTGTATTTGTGAATGATCGTGATATAAATTGTAGAAATCAGTAAGAAGAAGATATTGACATGTGTATGATAAACGGAGGAAGTACTACTGATAACCAAGCAATAGTTATTAGTGCACCATTAATCAGTAATGAGTTAAGTAACTCTATTATCTGCAATATGAATCATAAAGAAGTGATTGAGGATCAAGTTTATAAGAATAAACGTACTTTGCTGTGATGATGAAATATGCCATTGATAATAGATTTCATTAGAAGACAAAAAGATCAAGTTAAGTAACGTATTTTGTATTTATATAGAGTTTAGCTTTTGTTGTTAGAGTAATTATTCCATATAATATCATGTATTAATTTATATTGTTTTTTTTATAATTCAAGTAGTTATACACTTGTTTGTGTATCTGAAAATTGTGGATGGATAATGAAGGCTTCCAACATCAATAAATCGGGAATGTTTAGAATTAGAAAGTTTGTAGATGAGCATACATGTTCATTAAAAGATAAGGTGTATAGTCAGAGACAAGCAACAAGCAGTCTTGTTGGAGGTATAATAAAGCCCAAGCTAGTTGATCATAAAAGAAAGTTGACATCGAAAGACATAAAAGTTGATGTTAGACTCGAACTTGGTGTAGATGTATCCTACTCTGTGGCATGGAATGCTAGGGAAAAGGCAATAAATACATTAAGGGGACAACATCTGATTCATATAGTAAATTACCCAGTTATTTATATATATTAGACACCACTTATCCTGAATCGCATATAAGAATGAAGAAGACGGAAGAAAATGAATTTCTATATGTCTTTATAGCTTTGTTTCCTTTCATAAAAGGTTTTGAAAGTTGTAAGCCAATAGTTGTAGTAGACGGCAGCCATCTCAGGGGGACTTATAGTGGCACATTTGTGTATGCAGGCACACTGGATGGAGCAGGTAACTATTAGATATTTATATTTTTATAAAGAATTACGCACACTATTATATTCATTAAACATGTATTTATTGTATTTGCCGATATGTATCCTAATGTTTGCATTGTATATATTCAGGAAATATATTGCCCTAGCATACGGTATTATTGATTCGGAAAATGATGCAGCTTGGACTTGTTTTTTTGAACAGTTTAGAGAAGCTCATGGTTTAAAGGATAAAATGTGTGTTGTATCCGACAGAAATGAGAGTATTACAAAACTAGTTTCGAGGATATACAATATACCACATTATGCTTGCATGTTTCATCTTTGGAAGAACGTGAAGACACTTTACAAAAAGTCACATGTGTTGGGTTTTATTTGCCCTAAATTTCTTACCATAAATAGGTTTTCCTTATAGGAAAATGTTTTGGATTGACTAATCCTTTTCTTGTAGGAAAAGTTTTAGGACTCTATAAATAGAGGCATGTTACTTCTAACTTAATCAGCATTCACAATGTAGTCTTAAAGGTTTTGAGAGTTTTGGTTAGGGGGAGGATTTGTGGGTCACAAGCTTGATACGTTATCGCTTGTGTGAACCTCCCATGTATTCTGAGTGAATTGGTTGAGGTTGTTTCCCTCTGTATTTTGTACTCTCATATTTATAGTGGATTGCTCATCTCCTTTGTGGACGTAGGTCAATTGACTGAACCACGTTAAATCTCTGTGTCTTTTGGTATATTTCTCGTTGTCTTTTTACTCGTGCTCTTTCGAGGTTTGTATTGCTAGCTTCCGCATTTACACCTGCTTATTTTTTATCCTAACAAGTGGTATCAGAGCCAGAAACAATGATGGAGTCAGGTTCAGTGGTTCGATTATCGATGATTGAACAAGGTTAGAAAGATGTGTTCATCTTGGCGGTGTAGTTCTAGCAGTAACGTTTTTTGACTGTAATGAAGATTTTGTTGGAGAAATTGTTTCAGAGAGATTCTTTGTGTAGAGACATAAATTTTGCAAAGGAGATTATGGAGAGGAGAAGCAAATTGTTGAAGATTAAGTCAAGAAGGTGGACAAATTTATTTTGTCAGAAATTCAGGCCAAGGGGGAGATTTGTTGGGTTTTATTTGCCCTAAATTTGTTACCATAAATAGGTTTTCCTTATAGGAAAATGTTTTGGATTGACTAATCCTTTTCTTGTAGGAAAAGGTTTAGGACTCTATAAATAGAGGCATGTTCCTTCTAACTTAATCAGCATTCACAATGTAGTCTTAAGGGCTTTGAGAGTTTTGGTTAGAGGGAGAAATTGTGGGTCACAAGCTTGATACGTTATCACTTGTGTGAACCTCCCATGTATTCCGAGTGAATTGGTTGAGGTTGTTTCCCTCTGTATTTTGTACTCTCATATTTATAGTGGATTGCTCATCTCCTTTGTGGACGTAGGTCGATTGACCGAACCACGTTAAATCTTTGTGTATTTTGGTATATTTCTCATTGTCTTCTTACTCGTGGTCTTTTGAGGTTTGCTTTGCTAGCTTCCGTATTTACACCTGCTTATTTCCGGTCCTAACAACATGACAGTCTTTCAGAAGTGTTTTATGCAATGGCAAAGGCATACAAACATTCTGAATTTAATGAACTGATGAAAAAAGTAGAACATGTTGATATTAGGGTGAAGAATTATTTGGAAATTGGCTAGTTATGACAAATGGGCAAGAGTGTATGCAACAGTTGATCGAGGCACTGTGATGACATCAAACATAGCTGAATGCATAAATGCATGCCTTGTGGAAGCAAGAGAATTACCTATATATGATTTTCTTGAGGAAATTAGACAAATGTTTGGTTGATGGAATTTCAAAAACCATACATCTGCTTCTAATACATTCACGACACTTTGTGGTAAAGCACAAGAAATGCTCGCTGAAAATGAAGAACTTTCACTGCGTCTGACGGGTATGTTTATGCTTCCTTAAAAGTGTTGTATTTTGCACTTAATTCAGTAAAAATTAAAGATTATATAATTGGTTTGATTTAACTTCCTTTTATCTTTGTCTAATAGGTAGTTGCGACAAGTAATTATGTACACAGTTTTCGTCATGAAGGAGAAACATTTATTGTTTGTCTTGAAAAGAAAACTTGCAGATGTAGGAGATTTCAAGTGGATAAAATACCATGTTCGCACGCTTGGGCTGTTTTAAAGAAGAAATTTCTTGATCCTGAACCGTATTGTTCTGACCTTTACAAGCCAAATACATTACTTGTTACATATGCTAATCCAATCAATCCATTACCTGATCGAAAAGATCGGAATGTGCCTGCATATGTAGAGAATGAAATAGTTAAGCCTCCAAAGTTCAAAAAACTACCTGGTAGGCCTCCAGAAAATTTTCGTGATAAGACGTACAGTGAGCTATATAGAAAGAAGAACAAGAATTCTTGTAGTACTTGTGGTCAAAAGGGACATAATAGGCGATCATGCAAGAATGGACTACGAACTGAATAGTTAGATATGTTTGATTTTGTTTTGAAAAATAAATTTACATGTCTTTTTTCCAATCGTTTATCCTTGCAATTGATGTGTTCATAATGTTCAATGAATAATATTTTATCAAAATATGTTCGTTTGCGCGTATTTACTTGTATACAAATAAAAGTTTTGTATTTTTAATATATAACTTAAACGGTCTTAAAAAATAAAGTAAACAAAAATTAAACAAAAATAAATAAAATAAAGTCGTTTGATAGCTCACTCCATATTATTGCCTATCACACTGTATATTAATAAGCTGAGAATTCAATATGCATATGTATATGCAAGAAGACTAAAAAATATGACTTGAGAAAATATGATTTAATGTTCATAAACAAATATATTTGACACTATATAATACAACTAATGTGACCACATTTGAAAATAAATTAGATTTTAATACAAACAATACAACTACAAGTAATGTGACGTAATGAATAATGTAATACAACAATTTACAACGATGAATACAACATACAAAATACAACACATGAAATCAACTAACATAATATATATACATAAAATCAAAATGAAAAGTATGCAGAATAAACTGTTAAACAAAAGTTAATCAAAATGATAAGTATGCAGAATTATCTGCTACATAAAAGTTAATCAAAATGATAAATATGCAAAATATAAAGCAACATAAAAGTTTATGAAACATAAATTAAGTAGTTTTAAAACACGAAGAAGTATCTTGAACAAACGCAAAACTACTGTATTTCAATTGGACCGGACATAACACGAACATATTGAGGCATGGTATGCCTAGGGGGTGCCTCAGAGTTACTAATGGCTCCGTGGTCTTGCTTTTGCTTAGCATAATTCCAAAAAAGTGTAGCATATCTTGACCTTAAAAATATTACGTCAAATGTACCAGTTGGATTTCCTTGACCATAAGACAGCCTCTCAGCAAAAGCAAGCATATAGATACCACAATCCCTGAATAAAATATGAGAATAAGAAATTAAAATTCAAATATAAATAAAAAATGAAATACTGAATTAAAATTAATACTACAAGGTGCCATCGGTCTGTTGAGGTATGTTGTCTATGAAAACTATCTCAAATAACTCATTCTCTTCTTGACTAACAGATCTATCTAAACCTCTGTTCTTGCAATAATCATACATAGTCAACTTAAGCGGAATGAGTTGAGCCAACTTGGTAACCTCTTTCCTGATTGCTGCATCATGACCTACTGCTCTGTAAGAATCATACACGTATACACATCTATCATTAAGAGAGAGTACCGCCAATGCCCAATGAAATTTTTCCTTTACATTATAGGGATAAGTACGTGATCCACCAAATGCCACGGAATGAAGGCATGAACTTTATACCCTCTAATGTAATCACCTATAAAATGCTCTTCATCAGCGCAACAGACATCACTATCTAAATCTTCATACTTCTTTCAAATTGATAAAATTTTGGACGTAAACACACAATCCACAGTTGTGTATTTATACCTGCTGTCAACATCATACTTGGCTTTCTTTCTCAAATAATAGAATATAACATTGATATGCTGAACAATAAAAAATAAATAATCATTAGATAACAATAAAACAACGAAGAATAACTAAATAACTACAATTGTTACTCATCGAATCATTCAACAATTGTCCTTTTGAGGACAAATTGTAGAACCAATTTTTATTGTCTACAATATCAACACCAAAGTCAAATGGGACTGGAATGCGTGCTTTACCCTTCTTGTATCGGTTCTGATCATGACGTCTAAACAAATACACAAAAAATAAAAGGTATACAATTTGCTTAAATTTCATATTGATTACATATATACATAGAAATTATATAGGCATCTAATGTATTTGTAAAAATATGCACCAAAATTTAGAGTAACATACATAGCAACAAATAAAGATCTAGATTGTTATTACAATACAGAATTTTAAAAAGATTAATGAACAATATATGAGTTGTTTCAATCAATTTATAATACAACGTACATTAGCATTCAATAAGTTGATTAATTGAAAATACACTAACATGTTTAGAATACAGTAAAAAAAATATTCAGATTAATAATTGATTATGCAAAATAACCTCAAAATAATAATCATGAATACAAAAAAACATATCATATACTAAAAAAATGGGGAAGACATAATACATCCTACAATTTTTTTATATTATTATGCGTCTTAAATACTTACTTGTTCTCATGTTTTGCAAGAAGACCTTCGCGAATCCACGATCGGTGTGCATCCCACATAATGATATCACGATTGCCAGAAATAAGATCAAAGATGAACGGGTGTTTCAGTTCAAAAATAATTGGTTGCACCGATGAAGTACCTGATGTAAATATTAAATTAAAAAATAACATACCATATACAAAAATTAGAATAAATATATATAAATAAGATTTAAAATATATTAAAATTTGTTATGTCTTATACCTGCAGATGAGCCGAACGATGTCAAATATGAGGATGTATTGAAAGGGCCTGGGCATCTAATCCTATGCGCAGGTAATGGTGTGTGAACAAGACTTATTTTGTTCTGACTCTCCATGCTAACCTGTTTTTGCATATTTGAGTTGTCATTGCTTGTGCATGATAATGCTCTGTTCTGCATTAATGGTATTGTCAGTAACACAAATACTTAGAGAATCATCCAACTCAAACTGTGATTGTTGTGAACCTTCCATGGGAACAATAGATTGAATAGGGGTATAAAATATGAACTGATTCTCTTCATCATTGTCATCTTGATCTGTAAAATCATGTTGTCTTTCAAAAATAACCAGCCTTATTTTTTTGGGTTTGTCAAATACAAATGATGGTTGCGGTATCTGTAGTTAATAAAAAAACATTATTCAAATGCAAATTATACTAATAACAACAAAAGTAATTAGTTTAGATAAGTATAAAAACATACACTTGATATTATTGATTTAGACGACTAAAACCAGCATTTACAGTGATCAGATTACGCACAGGGGAATTGTCACAATCAACCTTTATAAATATTAAAATGTTAATTATAAACAATAATAAAAATATTCCCAACTGCACAATATAAATATGTAGAGTTAACCAACATACTTGTTTATCAGCACCCCCAACAATATCGAGTATGTCTCCCAGATTTGAATTTTCAAAAATTGAATGATCCTTGAAAAAAAATGATATTGAATTAAAAAAATATCGGTAAACCATATAAAAATATAAAATTTATAATGAATATACTTGGAAAACTTCATCGCTGCCATCATTTGAGCCCACACTCCGTCTTCTCATCATCAAAAAGTCCATGCAATCCATGTAGATATTTGATACAAAAGTAGTCAACATATATATTAAAAATATTTATAATGAAATACAGAATTAACGACATATAAAATATAAATTATTATTAAACATAAATGTAGTAAGAAAAACATAATACAAAAATAATAATCTTTATTTTCAAAATAAGATGTCTCTACCTGATTTTGATTTTCTGATACAACTGCACTTGTAAAATGTTGTCGTCCTTGAGCAGCATTGTGATTGTTTATGTTGTTCTGAAAATATATTGGATATAAAAACAATCAACATATATTTAATCACTATGGATAAGAAATAAAGTTTTTACCAATATAGAAAAAAAATTAATATTTGACATAAATATATTACAGCAAACAGAATATAAACAAAATAAACTATTATTTTCAAAATGAGTTGTGTCTACCTGATTTTGATTTTCTGATAAAATTGGACTTGTAAAAGGTTGTGATCCTTGACCAGCAATGTCATTATTTTTTTTTTGTCCTGAAAATATTAAATTACAACAGAGAATTCAAAAAAATAAAAAGAATAAAAATAATTTTAAACATAACAATTGAGCATATTGTTTCACCTTCAAAGTAGACATAATGATATTAAAATTATCATTTATCAACTTTCGTATGTCTTTGAACTCTTCTCTAACCTGAAACAGTTACAATATGAGTAAATTTTACAGATTTCAATAATTTGAATAAACATATTGAAAAAACACAAGTATAAACAGTATATATATATCTCCATTCGTAACTCAGAGAGTTCTTTCCTCATTAATTGTTCATGAGACACACTTATAGATGGTATTTGAGAAATCCTTTTTTGGCACATAAGTGCGAGTGGTTGTCTTCTTAGAAAATAATTTTTGTTTCTTCCGCATAACTTGTCTAATCGCAATTTTTTCACATTCCGTTTCGCTATTTGATGGATCTATTCATTCCGTTCCATTTGATCTGTGATATTTGAGTCCTTTTTTCGTACCCTTTTAGCAAGTGATATTATTGCCCTTTTTTTCTTTTACATGTAACCTTCATTGATGTGGAGGTGGGTTGACAAATTCATCATCTGAATTCTGTCCAGAAATTGCTTGTTCATCAATATCACGATTTGGCTCTGTTTGAACACCTTCAGTTGATTTTTCAACACCTTCATGAGGCAATTGTAGAACAGCAATTTCCATCAGAGAAGGGACAACATTCTTCCATTTAATCTGAAAATGATAGTAAACAGAATAATTAACAGAATAAAAGATATATATCGAATTAATACAATTACGAGGGTACAATTTCATGAATTGTATACAATACCTATCTATTACCATCATTGAATGTGTCTTTCATCAACATTTTGAATTGGGGTTTTGCTCCTACTGTTTGCCAATTTAGAATACGGGGGATACGATTACTGATTTTCCGTGCAAAATTCGTCTGACGCTTACCCATGCACTCGTATATCCATATTTGAAGGACAACAGGCATACCACCTATTTTATAATATTGACCATCAGTAGTCAAAACCTTGTTGATACTCTGTGGCAACCACTCAAATGCTTTTCTGCCCCAAGGACAATGCATATACCGATCACTTTCAACCAAATCAAAGTGAATTATAGGAATATGCAATGATCTCTTCTCGCCAGAATACACAAACATTTGAATGAAATATAATATTGCAAACTTGATCGCATCATCATCATTGTCAACCCAAACTTTACCATTGAACCTATCGAACAAATCAAATCTACGTATGATCTCATTATCATCAAAGTACTGAACTATAAGTCGGTTAGGTTCTTCTATGTTAAACTTGAAATCCTCTACAACACCAACACAGTTTAATCCAGTAATAAGCGCAAACGTCCTAATTGTGAACTTTAATATAGCTCCATTTACTTTGATTACAAGAGACTGATTACTACTAGCTTCTACTTCTAGTGACATACAACACCTGTGAATTTGACCTTTCCCAACACATTTTTGGATTCATATACTGATCAAAACACGTACTCTCAGAAAAATATTTATACTGCTCCGGTGTAAGCTTGTCAGTCAACTTGGAATTAATGTCATGATTTACTATACCGTGAATGTGGGGTGCAGTTTTTGGTAGCTTTTTACAAGCAAAAGAAGTCCCTAGCATATTGAATTCAAAAAAATGAAATAATACTAAAATAACATAACAAAAAAACATGATAATAAATAAAAAAATCAACACAGTTACAACAACATACAAGAATAACACATATGGTTACAAATATGTGGTACATTGACATAACTAACACAAAAAAAACAGACAAAATGAATTTATGGATATATACTGACATAATACAAAATACAATATACAATTCCAAATCTATGAATACAAAAATACAATAAAACTACGAACTACAAAAATACATACTTGACTAAAACATCAACAAAATTCAATATACACTTCCAAATATATGAATACAAAAAACATTAAAAGTATAAAACACAAAAATAAATAATATCAACAACATGATAAAAATTTCATATACACTTACAAATCTATTCAACAATAGTAAATACACAATCAAACTTATAAAATGTGTTACACTGACAAAAAAAAGAACAAAAAATACAATAAACATATTGAATCTGAAATGAATTTATGGACATAAACTGACATAATACAGAATACAATATACAATTCCAAATATATGGATACAAAAATACAATAAAACTACAAAATACAAAAATACATACTTGACTAAAACATCAACAAAATTCAATATACACTTCCAAATATATGAATACAAAAAACATTAAAACTATAAAACACAAAAATAAATAATAACTACAACATAATAAAAATTTCATATACATTTACATATCAATTCGATAATAGTAAATACACAATCAAAATTATAAATTTTGTTACATTGACGAAAAATACAGAACACAAAATACAATAAACATACTAAATACAAAAATACATGCTAACTATAACAGTGAATACAAAAAATATTAGAACTATGAAAAAATAAAAAGAAAATAATAACTATAGCAAGATGAAAATTCCAAATACACTTACAAATGTATACAATAATAGTAAATAGATAATCAAACTTATAAGTTGTATTACATTGACAACTAACACACAAAAAAAAGAACAAAACACAAAATACAATACATATATGACATTTAAAAAATTTCCCAATACAAAAATACATAGAAATTATAACAGACTAAACATTCCATATACACTTCCAAACTCATTGTAACATGTATTTTTTTGAATCTTAAAAATTACTAAACAAATTAAACTAAACATGCAAAAAAAATTTACCTCTTCTCCAAAAAATTGGTCTTCTTCAACTTCATGGTTATGAATTTCTGTGGGATTTTGCACCTCGACAGCTTCAGCCATTTTCCCCCTCGTATAACCTCCTTAGACTTAGAAGCTGAGCCTACATTGTTGTTTATTTCTTGAGTGAAAAAAAAATTAAACGATGATAACTCGGAAGAACTTTGATTTTTTTGTACAATACCTCTAGTAACTCTCTTGAAGGCATCCATTGAAGAGAGAATTTTGTATTATGAAACCCTTAAAAATGATTTAAGAACAACAACAAAATAGAAAAAATTAAAAAAAAATACTAAAATAAGTAAGTAAATCAATAAGGAATATGAAGAACATAATATCCATCTCAATGTGAATCTCCAAATCAAACCTTCAAACGAAATTACTTGAGAATGATATAAATTAGGAAAATTCGAGAATATGTGAATAAATTGATTTTGAAGAAGGTTAGAGCGAGAAATTTATTCAAGCGTAAATCTGGGAAGTTAAGGATATGTGAAGAAATGGATTTTGAAGAAGCTGTGCCTATTGAAGAAGGTTAGAGAGAGAACGTGAAATTCCAAACGAAAATCAGGGAAGATGATGAGTTATTAACAAAGATAATAGAAAAATTCGGGAATCTATGAAGAATTAATTTTGGAAAAGGTTAGAGAGAGAGAGTGAAAATCTTTTATTAAGAAAAGAAAAAATAAATTTTGGAAGTTGTGGAATTGCCTATTGAAGAGGGTTAGAGAGAGAACGAGAAGAGAGGGTTAGAGAGAGAACGTGACAATCCAAACTAAAATCGAGAAAGATGATGAGTTTAATATTAACAAAGATAATAGGAAAATTCGGAAATCCATGCAGAATTAATTTTGAAAAAAGGTTAGAGCGATAGTGAAAATCTTTTATTAAGAAAAGTGAAAATAAATCTTGGAAGTTGTGGAATTGATTAGTAATAAATATATAGATAGAAATTAATAATAATCTTAATAAAAGAGAGAAAATTTAAAATATCATTAGTGTATATCTAATTACATAAATATAGGAAAATATGTAATTTATGGGAGAGAAAAAAAAGGGTGTAAATAATGAAAGAAAAATATTAAGAATATAAGAATAATTATTTATTTTAAAATAATGACATTTTTAACATGTTTATTAATATTATTAAAGTTTGGATATTATCACTAAATAAGTTCGTTTTTTTTTTTTTGACTAGTTAGCTAAATTTTCCTAAAACTTTCACCAGCCTACTGCAAAATCTGACTCAACTAATTTCCAGCCCAACACCCCTTTTGCAATTCTCAGGCCCAATCTGATTAAGTAACATCTTCTTTCACCCCTTTTACCAATTTAATCCAGCCCACTCCTTAACCCTTCAACCCACTCATTCTAAAATACCCGACCCACATTGTGTTGTCCTCTTCCTCGAGTGGAATAAGGACTCCAGAAAAGCCAGCGATCTCAGCGCGTCAACAATAATGGGCGCGACGACAATAACTTTTAGAGGTAGACGCGTGAACTATGCGCGCGTCTCGTCTCCTTCGTGTCCTTTTCGACTCGTTCTGCTCAACAGTATAATTTTAGCAGCACAGCAGGTCACGCTATTCCATCTTCGTTGGCGTAGGATCATTCCACGCTGACGCCAAGGACAGCGGGATCAATCCCAGCCCTTGATTCGCTCTTTCCTCTTTCAGAATGGGTTGAAACTTCAGAAAAGGATGTTTCCCTTTATTGGTGAAAGATTTTGATTCCAAATTTTGAGTTCATGGGCCTGACATTCGTGCCCTTTTCCCTCCCAATTTTGGTATCCCTAATTCTCTCTTATATAATATCTCTTATGTTCTTGGAGAGAAGGGAGGAGGAAAAAGAGAAAAAAAAAGAGAAGAAACTTTTCTCGGAGGATATTTTTTTTGAAAGATCTTTCTTTAGAAAACTCTGATAAAGAGATATTGGTTAGAAATTTTCATATACAGAGGTTTCGAAGGAAAATAATGAGGAATTATGCTATTAAGCATTTTTCTAGAGAAGTAGAAGGAGAATTCGTCCATCAAAGTTTACGTTCCCGCCTGGACTGTGGGGGAAATGTTCGTGTTTTTCGGTGTTGAGTTCGTTATTTCTGCTCGAGCTCTTTCGTCTTGTTCGCTGTCCAAAGAAGGTACCACTCTTTTCTCGATAGCATACTCTTCTTTTCTCCTCCGTTTCTCTGTGAGATAGCACGTTGTTGCTGGAAATTTGTTGTTGTTTGTTCATCTATTTAATGTTAATTCAATGGAGATATAGGGTCTTGAATATATACCCATTTGTTCGAACATTTATGTTAAATCTCATGGTATACTCTTGTTGTCTTAGTATGTATTCTTCCTTGCTTGAAGTTTGGAGAAAAATGCCAAGAAAAAAAATAAAAAGAAGGGACAGTGGCATGCTTGTGCCTTTATGTTTATTGCCATATACATATGCTTAACTAATGACATTGATATCTTCTTTGAACATGCATGCGTTTTTTTTTTGTTCTTGTTTCTCTTCAAAGCTCAATAGTCGTGTTTCGGTTAGCTTTCAAGTTGGTCTTTTCGTGGTCGTTATTCGAACTTTTGATTTTCGGATGAAGTTTTCTCATTGCATGCTCTTTCCTTTTAGTTGTATGTGAATGGCATATCCAATTTTGAACAAGTTTTGTTTACAAGTTGGCTTCTATTCAAACTTGTGCTCCATTAACATGAAAGAATATTGATGATTTTTACTCTTAACTTGTAGTGTCCTCTAGGTGTTCTTAGAGGCCATGTGTTGTTGTGTTTTTTTTAGTATTAAAGCAGTAGCTTAACACTCGTTATTCTATCATTGGCATAACTTAGATTTTAGTATTGTGGAGCTTATAAGGTGGCATTTTCTAGTTTAATCAAATTGTTTGTCATATAATAGTCTTTGAGTTGCTTCGTTTTTTTTTAAAAAAAAAGTGTCATTATCTTATTATGTTTGGGCGCTAATTCGTTATCTCTTTTTGTTTGGCCGCATGTGACAACATTCGAGTCCTTCGGACTCCACCCTTGCATCGAGACGATATTTTTTAGCCTCATCTCATCCAAATGAAAATGGAAAGAAATTCTGAGGGATGTGGATTGACTGGCAGATGTTTGAATAGTCTACAGGGGCTGTATACATGCTCATATACATTCTGTATACACTGGTATACAACCAAAAATGATTTACAGGTCGAAAAAATAACAGAATACAGGAGGAAAAATTACGGGTCGCAGGCTGATGTCTCAAGAAAATTTTGAAATACGGATTAAAACACAATCTGTATACAGTGGTATACGCAAAACGTATACACAATTTCTTTAAAGAAAAAACTGGGGCTAAAGCCCAAGGGACAATTCAGCAGGCCCAACTGGTTCCCAAATTGACAAGACCATTTTTGGGCCATTTTAGATTTAGGGCAGGTGGTTAATACTTGGGCCAAAGGCCCAAATTTGATACTCTCTTCCTTTCTTACTCATATTATATTATTATGACTAACTTTATTTATCATATAATTTTAATTAAATTAAATTTCCGAGGTTGTCATTTCTCTTGTATTCATGTATATATATATATATATATATATATATATAAAAGTCACTTAGCTTTTATTCTATTTTTAGTCGTATTAACCCCCTTTATGTCACTTCCCTTACAAATGATTTCACCATTTCCCTAAAAGAAAAAAAAAAGAAAGAATTTAATTCAATTAAAAAAATAGATAATAAATGAAGTCTCCTTACTTGGTAAAGAAAAAAAATTATTAAATAGAAGGTCATTTTTAGTCAGATCGGCGGTCAACCGCGAGTTAGCCAGCATTCCGAGGGCCTAACACCTTCTCGGAATGTACATTTGAACTTCCAACCTTTTTTAACTGATTTTTGTCTGTTTTAAATCTTTTGAAAAATAATTTTAAATTTTTTTCTTGATTTTACTAAAAAATCAAGTGACGACTTTGTAATTTGGAAAATCGATTTCTCTTAAATCATAAGATTAATTGATTTTTTGAAACTTAGTCATTTTTTACTATTATATATATATATATATATTATATATTTTTAAGTAAAACAGTACTTATGACACTAAATCTTGGGGTAGTTTTTTTCTTTTTTTCGCATTATTTTGAATACTTAGTATGTTAGATATTAGTTTGATACTTACCTTTTCACGTTTAAGTTGAATTGGTGATATTTGTTGAATTTGCTTACCTATCGATTGGAAACATAGGTCCCATCACGACTAGTGATTTTGGATCGTGACATTCTTCTTCCTAATAATTTCACCCAACTCCTACCATTACCACACACATCTTCTTCAATCCCTTCCAATACTCTTACACACAATTCTTTCTCTCTCTTCTCATATGCTACCTATCATTTGAGAGTTCTATAATGATTGGAAAAAAGATATTTATTTAGATTCAGATTAAAGATAGGGGGACAAAGAGGTTCTAAATTATGAAATAGATGCGGATTTTAGATGAGTTTTTGAAAAACATATGTTTGATTCTTTCAAAATGTAAGTTTATTGAAAGCATTTTTGAAGAGCTTTCTATAATGACCCTTTTTGGTCTCCTTCTCTTCTTTCTCTCATCCTCCATTTTAGTTACTTTATTTCTCACCACCATTAAAATAACAAAATTTATATTAAAAAACAGAACATAGCTTTGCTTGTCTCTAATTTCTCTTCAACCTAAAAATTTAACTAGGAAAGAAAAAAAAGAATGATTAATAGCAAAATAGATGGAAAATATGGGAAGAGAAGAAATCAAGAAAGAAAGGATTTTGGAGATTAGTTTGAGATTTCTTTTTAAAAATATATTATTTGTAATTAAAAATAATGACGGGGCAATATATTTTTTATGTGGATAGTGAGTTTTTATTTACACAGCGAAATTGAGAGACACACATGATCAGAGGGGGTAAAAGTACAACGTTTAAATAACTTAAATGTTCAATTGGAAAAATTGTGAATAAAAGGGTCGAAGTGACAAACGGAGCTAAGTACAAGAGTTCTTTCTAGTAGAAGACTTGATTTGTCTAACAAAAAGAGTTCCTTCCTTATTTACTTTTCAACTTTCTTGCCACGAATAAAGGTAGGGTGGAACTGAAGTTCACCCACTCTTCTCTTATAAGAACAACAACAATATCCACAATATAGTCATATCGAGGATTTTATTGATGTGAATAATGTTTTAAAATTTTTAAATTGCTTAATTAAATTATATTTATAAGATATTTTTAGTATATTTTTATTTGTCATCTAATTTATTATCAACATATTCGTCATACCATAATTCTTTCAAATGGAACAATGATAAGTGTCATGGTTAAACCTAAAAGGATCACGGTAGATAACCTCCACTATACGTACGTTAATCACTATATGTCACTTCAACAAGAGATTAGATTAGTTTGGCATATGTCCACAACAACTATCTACTCAAGTCAATATTACACCTTCGTCCACATTATTTGTCCTGTTGTCTGTTGACTTGTATCCTTAAAGACAATTATATTAGTACTATTATTTTTATTTGTTATAAATTTTTTAAATATTAAAAAAAGTTTAATATTAATATTAAATCAAAAAATAGTAAATAGTAAATTATAGAGAAAAAGATCTGAAAAATATTTTAACTTTGATCGAAATTGTTGTTACGATATCAAACTTTAGAGATGACTTTTTACCTCTGCACTATTTATATAATTATTTTGAAGGTATATATGTGCCCACGTGGACACATTACTATATAATTATGCAATATTTTTTATGTCCACGCCGGCACATATATACCTTTAAATACACTATTAAATAGTGCATGGGGTAAAAGGTCCTTTCCAAAATTTGGTATCGTTACAACAATTTTGATCAAAGTTTTCTCTTTAATTTAAGTCCCAAAAAATTAAAAAAATTCTTTTATTTTTTAAACTTTGTGCTTAATCAAATTAAGACACATAAATTGATAACGGAGAAAGTAAATTAATGTTCATATCAGTGTTAAGAAGATTATAGTGTTATCTATTATCATCTATTGTTGTTATTAGGGGAGTTCATGATTCAATTTGAATAAGTTATTAGTTAAAATCAAAACCTAACCAATTTAGTTGATTTTTAAATTTCTAATGTTAGTGAAAATGCACTAATTCCTAGCGCATTCTTTTTTGGCCAAATGATTTGATGGACTCGTCTAC
Source organism: Solanum chilense (assembly GCA_032847665.1). Taxonomy (NCBI): domain Eukaryota; kingdom Viridiplantae; phylum Streptophyta; class Magnoliopsida; order Solanales; family Solanaceae; genus Solanum; species Solanum chilense. The sequence goes on along the minus strand of CM064974.1, from coordinate 61,047,231 downwards.
TTGTATGAGTTCATATTATGAACCCTTATACTTAACCTTTTATCAACAGAACTCTTAAACTCATTAAAACACAATATATCAAACCTATCAGACCAATGATAATATTTAGACAAAATGATCTGATTAACTCCTATACTTATATGAATTTATATTATGAACCCTTCTACTTAACATTTTATCAACTAAACCTTAAAATTTATTAAAACATAATATATCAAATACCTTACACCATTGACCATACTTATGTGACATTAAGATGGATAAGTTGGCAAGAAAGTATACCTGACACACATGTAAAGACAAATAAATAACATATTTAGATTTAAAATATAAAATGATATTTTTTGTATATAAATCATCTTCTTCCCCTCACCTCTCCTTCTTCACTCATCCCCCACCCCCCCATCCCCGCCCAAACCTTCCTTTCCAGCCCGCGCATCACCCTAATCCCCCTTTTCAGCCAACTCCCACCTCCATATCTTCCCTAACCCACCCACCCACCCACCCTCTTTTCAACCATTCCCAACCCCATATTCACCCCAACCCCTATTTTCAGGTTGTAGTTGCACCTCACCCATTTTTGCCTCAACTTTCTTTTTCAGTCACCCCCACTCTATCAGTAGACCCATTTCTTTTTTTCATTTTTTTTGTTTCCATTTTAGTTTCATCAAATACCACGATTAAATCAAGGCTTACAAAGGAAGGAAGAGAAAAGAAAACAAAGGAAAATTAATTTAGATTTAATTTTATATTTTATATTTTCTTTTTTAAGACTTCCATTTTTAATAACCTTTTTTCGTATGAAGACAAACTTAAATGAAAGAAAATTACATTAAGAGGGTGGAGGGGATGGTGGTTGTTGGTTGGATGAGATGGACGAAAGTTGGAGGAAAGTGAGAGAAATAAGAATTATATTTGAAAGAATTATTTATCTTTTTTGTGATATTTTGATTAATAATTTTTAAAGTAGTTAATAAAGATAATTATGACGTGTTATTAATTCATGTGACATGGATTTGATATGTCATCTATTTGAGGGAGTGTCGACTACACATATAACAGGAAGGGTTTAAAAATCATCGTTTAATTAAGTAATTTAAGGGTTAAATTGATAAAGTGTTAAATAAAAGGATCCACGATACAAATGCATAAGGGTCCATTAGATCATTTCTCCTTGATATAATTATTTTGTTTACCAAAAAAATTGTAATATTATGACTTCTATATCTCACCATCCCAGAATTGATTGGCAGATTTGTATGGTCCATTTGGATGAACTAAAACCATGTCAACATTAAATCCAGTGCAAGGAGGAATCTCTTGAATTTGAGCTATTTCTTCATTACTTAATTCCCAATCCAAAATTTGTAGGTTCTCTTTCATCCTTTCCTTGTTGAAACTCTTCACTATTACACTAGCTCCTTCTCATATACCCATCTTAATGCCACCTATAAATATTTGTAACATAGACAAATTAGATAAAGTCAATATATTGTGTAAAGATTTTATTGGAATAATCTCAATGTCTGAGCATATATGACGAAATAATAAAGAGAGAAGTAGTGAATATGCTTCTAAATTTCGTACAAATTATTAGTTTTATTTCAGAATTATTGATAGCCTTAAAAACATTCATTTACTTGACTAACTAAATACATCCCATATCTGTCACATGACATAGCAAGTATTCTCAAACTCCTCTAGTAGCACGAGACTCTTAACAACATATCAAGAGAAGTGTCGATAACACCTCAAAACTTTGCGAGAATTTAGGGATGTATTTCACTCATGTTATAAAATCAGAGATGCATTAAAATATAGTTAATCAAGTAAAAAAATGTTTTTAAAGCTATGAACAATATAATTTAAAAATAAAACTAATAATTTATGTCAAATTTAGGAATATTCACAATGCATTTTCACCTGAGCAACGCTCTTGCGTTTGTGAATGGCAATATCTTTAAGGACAGGGCTCTCCATAACAGAATGGATGCCCCAAGGAGTTAACCCATTAGCTCCAAGTGGAGACCATGCACTCACATGTATTCCTTTTTCCTTGCAAAACTCTAACATCTTCTCCTGCCTCCATGCAACATGCATTTCCACCTGTAAAATATTAGGAGTATTCAATTTATTTGACATGTTTCTTGTTATTCTGTTTCAAAAAGATGGATTCTAGCCATTATTTAATTTTCATTTTTCACTTAATATGTTTAATGTTGTAGATTAAACAAATTAAATTGGATAAAGTACTACTTACTAATTAGTGATTTGTAACTAAGGGCGTGTTTGCTGGGGCAGATTTACATAAAGTCTGTCGGGTGCTCGAGCACCTATTAATCTCGTCTCAAAATATATATATATATATATATATCTATACAGAAAATAAGAGGTTTCTATAAAATTAACATAGAGCATCTAATGAATAAATGATCTAACTAATCCATTGACTTTTGGGTGGTGCTTAAGGCTTTTGTAGTGTCATTGAGCCTAGATTCAAAACTCATTGTCAACATGTCTTTTTTATATTTTCGATTCCGTTACTTTTAGAGCACCCACAACCTTAAAATCGTACCGTTTTTATATGAAAGAAAACTATTCTTCAGAAAGTATTTAAAATTTCTTCACGTTTGTTTAGTTAAAATTTTGAAACAATGACTTTCCTACTAAATCAACTTATAAATTAATGCATATTTTAAGATAATATTTTCAACTTATTTACCAAACACAAAAAAAAATTAAGTAGAAGAATCAACTTATTACTTGGTTTACTGCAGGAAGAATGGTAGCATAGTGTAGGATTTGAGAGATCTTAGTGCATGTAAAGTTGGAGACACCAATAGATTTGGCTAGACCTAATCTACAGCATTCTTCCATGGCTTCCCATGTCCCTCTCATGTCAAATGGAATTATATCCTCTTTGTCAACCCTCATTTCATCATCCTTACTATTAATCTTCTTCTTCATTGTCACTGGCAAATGTATTAGGTACAAATCCAAGTAATCCATCTTGAGCCTCCTACAAATTACAATTTGTAAGATTAAAATTCATTGACTTCATAATTAATCATATCATGTACTTATCTGTCGAGTTTCATCAAAAACAACAATTATGTTTCAACTTCAAACAAATAGGTTTGATGTAATATATGAATCATCACTATCCATATCCGTCTATATAGTATTAGGAGCCAGCAACAAAATATGAAATGAAGTTATCCGGGATAAAAGGTGAGAATTGCATCTATGATGGATTAAATAATTAAGGGAAGTAAAACTGAGCTAGTTCGGAAATATGAAAAAGAGGTGCATAAATGGCCCAGTGAGGAGGTACAAGAGATTGGTTGTATGGGGTATACAGAAGGGTAGAGGTAGGCCAAAAAAATATTGAGGGAGGTGTTTATACATGGCATGTCGCAACTTTATATTTGTTAGGTCTTAGACTTAACTCACACCCCAAATGTTATCTCAAAGGGAGGAAGATTGTCCAAACATTATATTATAAAGACTCCACTCATTCCACTAATTATTAATGTGAGCCATTTGACATTCTTTAACACCCACTTCATGCTCAGTGTGTGGACAAAATTTTTTTTTGGGCCCAACATTGGTGAGATGAGCCCTACTCTGATACCATGTTGAATTAGGTTTTCGGCTAACTCATACCCCAAAATCTAGTTCAGAGGGAGGAGAATTTTGACAAGCCTTATAAGGAGTCCAAACATCTCATTAACCACAAATATAAGACTTTTATTATTCTTCAATATTATTGAGGGCATGACTCTAGAATAGGAAGGAGTAAATGTCATGCATAAGGGTAGAAGGTTAATTAGTAGAAGCAGAATATTCTCTTGTCTTTTGTTTTTGTTATCTATAGATCATTGTTTCGATTATCACAGTACGTTATTGCTGATATATATAGTTTCTTTCTTGTAGGCTCTATGGTACTGCTTATTGTATTATTGTTATGCGTTTTCTTTCTGTTTTACTTGAGTTTGGTGCAATTGAGCCAAAAATCTTTCGAAAATAGTTTTTTTTTATCTCGACAATATATAATAAATCTGCATGCAATTTACCCTTTGAAGATCCTGCTTAATGATTTTCACTAGATATGATGTTGTAGTATTTCAGCCCAATATTCTTTAAAAAAAAATAATAGTAATAATACAATAGAAAATAACACAATAATGATAACACTATAATCTTCTGAACTGTGGTATGAGCATTTAATTTACTCCCTCTCAATTTAAATATCTTAATTTGAATAGACACGAAATTTTAAAAATAAAGATATATTTTTAAATTTTGTTTGTTTTAAACTAAAGATGCATATACTCCTTTAAATATCATGATCTTTGAACTTATCAGGTAGAATATGAAAAACTTGCTAAACATTCAAAAAAAAACACATTTTTAGAAGGCATAATACGTAAATGTGCCCTTCATCTTGGCTTCAAATCATATTTATGCCCTTCAACTTTAGATGTGTACAAATCCTTAAATATGTATAAAATTGAATAAATAGACACACATGTCCTACATGTCATTTTTTGTCCTACGTGATGTCCTACGTGTATTGTGTCATGTAGGACTCATGTGTTTATTTTTTTAAAAGTTGGATAGTTAAAGTGTATCTATACATTATGAAAGTTGAAGGTTAAATTTAAAATTTGAAGTCAAGTTTAGGGTTTGTATTATGCCTTTTTAGAACAAGGGGAGTATATCAGAAATAGACCATTGATTTTGAACCAACAAGAAGAAAAAAACAAAAGTATTTACGTACCCAAGAGTTCTTTTTAAGGCAGGAAGAACAAGGTGGCGATGAGTTTCCGTGCACCATAATTTAGACGTAATAAAGACTTGTTCACGACTCTTAATTAGTCCGCGTTGTATGGCTTCCACCACTGCTTGGCCAAGTGCTTCCTCAGAGCCATAGACCGCGGCTGAGTCAAAGTGACGATAACCAATTTCAATGGCATCTATCAGTGTTGACACTAATTGATCATGTTCTGGTAAGGAAGGTGCTGTTCCCATCCCTATAAGAGGCATTTCATGACCAGAATTCAAATTCACATTTGGCACTAACATTTGCTTGATCATGTTCATACTCATGACCTAAAAATGAATAATTGGTAAGGTATAATATACTTGGAACTAAATTATTTAAAATAAACATCTACTTCTAGTTATGCAATTTAAAAATCAAAAGATGATTTATCTTTTGTTTATTTATTTTTTTATCAAATTATTGACTTGTGTAGATAGTTGATGTGCACATAAACCAAACTTATCTTATCTGTTGTTTGATTTGCGGTGGAGATTGTCCAAAATCATCCTTTCAAGTTCAATTATTTATTCAACATATTAATACTACATTATTAGAGGTAGTTGTTTGGTGCATTTTCATTTTCATGCTAGATAATATTAATCAGTGTCGTCTCTTGCCTTTAAATTTTTAGGCCAATGCTCAAATTTCTATATATAAAAAATCATGTTTAATATTTTTATGAAAAAATAATTATTATTTATAATAATATATATATATATATATATATATATATATATATATATATATATATATATTACTTTCTTTGCTAACACTGACATTATTTATTCTTTTTAACTATTTATGTTCTTTATTTCATCAAATCTTTGATAATTAGAACAATATTTTGTCAAAAATATGAATAAATAACCGAAAAATGTTACAACAAAGTAAATTACAAATATTCTATTATTTCTTTGTACCTTTTCATATTAAAGTAGGATGCAAGTTATCAACTTTTTAAATCGGATTCTATGATATTAACTCTTATCTTTATTTAAAACTTATCAACTTATTACTTATAGTATAGATTATCGATTTATATAATAATTGTCTTACTAAAATGATGTTTTCAATGTTAAAATCATCAAATTTTGCTTCAAAATAATAATTAAAAAAAGGATTTGAAAAAAATATTTATAAAAAAGATATTAAGTAATAATTTACATCTAAAAATTTCAGAAAAATAAATAAATACAAATAAAATTTATTTAAATTTTAGGCCTTTAACTAAAATTTCGCTTTAGGCCTCAAATTATATTGAGCCGTCCATGTTATTAATCCTCGCATTTGTTATACAATCTATTGTGTATTAGGGAGTGTATTATTAATACCGTGGATTTCTAGGTATTAGTAATGCAAAAAAAAAGTTAATGCATGCATTAGCATTTTAAAGACACAATTACCCCTCAAAACCCTTTCTATATCTTTTTTCACTATAATTGTAGAGGATAGTTTTGTAAATAAAAATATTTTTGTATAATACATGTTATGTTTAATACACCAAACCAAACAATGCATAAATAATCTATGTGTAGTTAATACAAGCATTACTAATGCAAGCATTGCTAATACACTCTATTTAGCATTATTCTTATATACTCTGCCAAACAAAAAAGTCTACAAGCATATTGCTGGTAGTTTTTGATATTTTGAATTATTGACATTTTATAAATATCGTGCAATATTATTATATAGATTTATTTTGATAATTTTGATCAACAAAAAGTTCAGTCCATTTTCTATTTATTAGTTGGATCAGCCAAAGAGTTTATAATTGAGTTTTAGTACTTCTGTGGGTCCTTGTATTTGTTTAGATTTTTCTTGAACAACAAAAACTAAAAAAATATAGCAATTATGTATGATCTATCTGATTTTGTTTTTTGTTTTCTGTTTTTTATTTTTTATTCTCCCAAATAAAATGATAAGAATCTACAGTAGATAGTTGATCGTCTAACATGTCTGTTTACAGCTCTTAGGTTATTTTTAGTACTAAAATATTAGTGGCACTTTAAAGATATTGTACAATATTGCTTTATAAATTACTTTGACAATTTTGGACAAAAAAGTTCGGCCCATATTCTATTTAATTAGTTGAATCAACCAAACAAATGTGGCTTGAATTTTTGTACATCTATCCAGAGTCTCAAGGTAAAATCGAAAGTTGAATTGTTTTTTTTGATAAAGAACAATAATTGTAGTAATGCAAAATGAATTTGTTTGCAAATCTTTGCTATGTTAGAGTTTCCCATTTATAGTTTCAACAAAATCAAATGGCTTATAGTTTTATTTTTATATAATGAGATATGAATTATACATTATAGAAGTGTATAGAAAAATGAAAGAGCAGTGAAGGCAAAAATATGAGAATTTTCTGAGTGAATTTTATTGAACAAGAAGCAACTTTTTATCCTAATACAAATTAGCAAAGATGTAAAATAATATTAGAGGTTAACAAACTTTGTACACCTATACAATTTCTAGAAGAAACATCTAATAAAGGAATCTTGTGCTATGTACAAAATGTGATGGATTTATTGATTGAGGATGTTGATATGAGTGTTGGATCGATCTTGACTTTAGACTTTAGGAACAAGTTATGCTACGTGTTCCTTTGTATTTCTGACTGTGATATGAGGCTGGTTCATATTATCATTCTCAACACCCCCCCCCCCTCAAGTTGGAGGGAGGAGAAACGAGACCCAACTTGCGTAGAAGCGTATGGTGTGAGGGGCCAGATAAAGGCTTGGTGAGAAAATCAGCAAGCTGTGAGGAAGCAGGAACATAAAAAAGAGAGATTAAACCAGCAAGAAATTGTTGTCTAATGAAATGACAGTCAAGTTCTACGTGTTTCGTTCGTTCATGGAAATCTGGGTTCTTGGCTATGTGTATGGCTGCTTGGCTATCAGATTGAACAGGAATAAGGAGTTTGGAGAAACTCCTAAATCATGAAGAAGACGATTAAGCCATGTTAGTTCAGCCACCACGCATCTCGTGGAACGATATTCAACTTTTGCAGATTATAAGAAAACATAGTGTTGTTTCTTGGATTTCCAAGAGATAGGTGAACCACCAAGAATAATATAAAACCCACTAACGGATCGTCATGAATCAACACAGGATCCCCAATCCGCATCACAATAGGCAAGAAAAGAAATAGAAGGTTCTGCAGTAAAGAATAGACCTTGACCTGGATTCACTCTAAGGTAACGACCACACGTAGAGCAACAGTGAAGTGGGGAAGACGAGGCTCTTGCATGAACTGAGATAAGTGTTGGAACACATATGAAAGATCAGGCCTAGAATGAGTAAGGTAATTAAGCTAACCAATTAGGCAACGATATGCAGTAGGATCTGTAAGGAGTTCACCGGAATGAGCAAAAAGCTTAATAGAAGGATCCAATGGTGAAGAGACAAGGGGTAAGTGTTCACAATCGAATTCAGATAGTAGTCCAAGAGTAAAATTTCGTTGAGTGACAATCAAGCCTTGAGCTTCCTTGAATCTTTAAGACCTAAGAAGTAGTTCAAAAATCCCAAATCTTTGACTTTAAAGTCATCATCAAGAAACAACTTCAGCTGAGTGATGGTGGCAGCATCATCACCTGTGATAATGATATCCTCCACATAAATGGCTATGACAGTGAGAAGATCATCTGAATGCTTGAAAAATAGAGAATAATCATTGAGTGAAGGAATAAGTACTTTGAATTGTAAAGCAGTTGACAATCTCGCAAACCATTATCGAGAAGCTTGACGCAAACCATAGAGAGATTTTTTAAGTCGAAACACATAAGAAGGACCAAGTGCATCCAGACCTGCAGGAAATTTCATGTATACTTCTTTATTGATGTCTCCATGAAGAAACGCATTGTTGACGTCTAGTTGATAAAAAGGTCAATCTTTTTTAGCAGCAATGGCTAAAATACAGCGAATTGTTGTCATTTTAACAACAGGTGAATAAGTTTCAGTATAGTCTATCCCAGCTCTTCGAATGTCATTACGGACCACAAGTCGAGCTTTAAGTCTTTCAATGCTTCCATCAGACTTATGTTTCACCTTATAGACCCATTTACGTGGTAGAGCCCTCTTACCTTTAGGTAACTCAACGACATCCCAAGTTTTGTTGGCAATCAAAGCCTTGATTTCATCATCCATAGCCACCTGCCAACCTGTGTGCAAAGCAGCCTGTGCATATCCAGTAGGTTCAACAATGGGGGAAAAAGAAGTGATCACTAGTTGTTTAGCAGAAGATAAGGCTACAAAAAAAAATTGTGGATGGATAGGAGGAGAGAAATAAGAAAAAGTAAGATCTATGAGGTAAACATTTTTACAGTAATAATCATGCAAATAAACAGGGTGTTTGTGAGTTCTAGAAGATCTTCTAGGTGAATCTATGGTAATAGGAGGAGGAACGGGTTGAATGGAACTGGTTGGAGAACCTGGTTCATGAGAGGAAGAACAGGAGAATCAATATGATCAGGTTGATTTGGAGAAGTGATGGTAATGGACTCATGAGGTGGAGTAGGATGAGTACAAAGAGGTTCATGTATTGGAAGAGAGAGAAGAGGAAAATATAGGGGGCAAGAGGAATTGGATTTGAAAGGAAAAATAGATTCATGAAAATGGACATCTCTTTACACAAACATCTTTTTAGTATTCAAAGATAAAAGTGTGTATCCCTTTTGTCCAGAAGGATACCCCAAGATAATACAAGGAACTGCTCTAGGTGAGAACTTTGATCTATTTTGAGTTAAAATGGAAGCATAACAAAGACACCCAAAAGCGTTAAGGAACTGGTACTTAGGAGGAGAACCAAACAAAACCTCATGAGATGTTTTACCATTGAGAACTCTAGAGGGAAACCTGTTAATTAAGAAAGTGGTAGTGAGTAAACATTCACCCCAATAGCAAATAAGAACATTGGATTGAAACAATAATGCTCTAGAGATTCTAAAAGATGTCTATATTTTCTTTCCACAACTCCATTTTGTTGTGGAGTGGAAATGCAAGATGTTTGATGTAAAATGCCTTGAGATAGAAGAAATTCAAATGCAATGGTTCCCTTCCCTAATTCTAGAGCATTGTCAGATCTGATGGACTTAACTTTGTTGTTAATTGTCTTTGAACCATGAAAATAAACTGTTTTAACATTGGAAAGGCATTAGATTTGGTACTCAAAAGGTAGGTCCAAGTAGCTCTACTATAGTCCTCTACTATGGTGAGAAAATACTTGAAACCATTGTAAGTTGCATTTTTATATGGTCCCCATATGTCAATGTGAATCAACTGAATATTGTTTTAGTTTTGATAACACTTGTAAGAAAAGGCAATTTAGTTTGCCTAGTGAGAGGGCAACATCACAAGCATAATTAGGATCATGTTTAAAGGAATTAGACAATTTGTTCATTGATGAAACAGGGAGATGCTCCAACCTTACATGCCATAAGTGAAAAACAGAACCATCCTTACTAGATAATGAATTACAAGAGGAAAAACTATGACTAGAAAAAGAAACTTCAGCTTTGTTGGAGTGACTTGGAGACTTGATGCTGGAAGGGAATAATAATAAAGACAATTCTTAGCTTCACTAAGAACCAGAGGCCTCTTCATTGAAGGGGCCTGCAAAATAGATTTAGTTGATGAGAAATTGATGAAACAATTTAAATGTATACACATCTTATGCATAGATAGAAGATTCAAATTAAATGAGGGAATATAAAGAACATCATGAATAAAGTGATCAGGAAACAGACCGACAGTTCCTGAATGAGCGACTCTCACAGTAGAGGATTTAGGTAAAGTAACATTGATGGATTGAGAAAGAGATTTAAGAGTATGAAACATATTTAAATCAAAACACATGTGTTGAGAAGCACCCGAATCTAAAATCCAGGGTTCAGAGTTGAATGAAAGTAAGTGTTTCACAGAATAGTTACCAGCATAAGCAGCCATTGCATTTTGGTTAACAGGGTTAGCATCTGGTTGAGTGATCTTAGCCTGATTCAACAAATGAATCAGCTGATAAATCTGTTCCTGAGTCAACTGATTTCCAGTAATTCCTGCAAAATTAGGAAGAAGCTGGGAAAGCAAGGTAAATCGGATGGCAGCACAATATTGCTCCTGATTGTATTTGGATCCCTCTTGCTCTTTGTGAACTTAAAATCACTGGGAAAACCAATGATTCTATAGTACTTGTCAACAGCATGTCCCACTTTCCTGCAATGGGAACAAATCAAAGGTGAATTACCCTTTTACTTTTATATTCAGGTGTCTGAGACATGTTCCCATGTCCAGGATATTGAGGTGGTGCATTCCCATCAGCCACTAAATAAGATGAACTGTTTCCTGCAGGATAAGAAGAAACAAATATCTCTCGTTGTTTCTCATCTCGAATGAGAAGAGAGTAGGCAAGACTAACAGAGGGTAAGGGAGAAATCATTAGGGGATGTTGCTTCTTACTGCAGCATAAGCCTCACTCAATCCCATAAGAAACTGAATGAGCCTTTCATCTTGTTCTGCCTTCAACATTTTCTCCTTTCCACCACAATTACAAGCGCATGAACAAATGCCCTTTGTGTTCAAGGTATCATGTTCATCCCATAACCCCTTGATTTTGGTATAGTAAACTGCAATATTGAGTGATCCTTGAGAGAAATCACTCATCTCTTTTTGCAGGTGAAATAGCTGAGCTCCATTTGATTGCCCAAACCTGATTTCGACATCATTCTAGAGTTCCTCAGCTGTTTTGAAGTAGAGTACACTATAAGCAATGTATCTAGAGAGTGAATTCAACAACCAGCTGGTGACCATGTCGTTGCACCTGTTCCATGACTGCAGATCTGGACTGCTGTGAGCAAAACTCTTGAAACTTCCATTAGCGAATTTGAGCTTGTTCTTAGCTGAGAGAGCAATGAGCATGAACCTTCTCCATCCTCCATACCCTTTTCCTTCAAAAGGTGGAGTTCACCAAGGACATTCCTGGTGAGTTAGATGGATGAAGAAAATAGGGACTGCTTTGATTCATATTTTGGATACAACAGGGGGAGAACTTGACTCAGTTGCAGAAGAATTCGTCATTGAAGATATGGATAGTGAGGGATCTTCAATGGTGCTCTGATACCACATAGAAAATGAAAGATCAGTGAAGGCAAAAATATGAGAATTTTCTGGTGAATTTTAGTGAAACAGAAAATAACTATTTATCCTAATACAAAACAGCGAAGATTTAAAATAATCTAAGAGGCTAACAAACTTTGTACACCTATACAATTTCTAGAAGAAGCATCAAATAAGAATCTAATAAAGGAATCTTGTGCTATGTACAAAATGTGATGGATTTATTGATTGAGAATGTTGATATGAGTGTTGGATAGATCTTGACTTTAGACTTTAGGAACAACTTCTTTAGCAACAAGTTTTGCGACGTTTTCCTTTGTATTTCTGACTGTGATATGAGGCTGGTTCATATTATCATTCTCAATAATGTGCAAATCTAAGTGATAAAAAAAACAAATTACTTGATGAATTTTAAACCAGGTAAACATTTTTTGCAGCATTCAATTTTTTTGATGAAGCATTTGTATATGGGAGATGCTTGTATAGAGGAATTTATCATCAATTCTCATTTCTAGTATAAGAAAAGTTTAGTAAAATTGAAAGAAGGAAATGTAATATTTCATTTCTTGTGAATTTGCTTTAATGGTGAAATGATCATTTTGTCCTTCTTCTTAATGTTTTCAGGCTTAATTTGTATTTCGAAAATGATTATTGTGATCTCCGATGCGATTGGTGTGTTTTTGGTGATTTAACCATTTTAAAAAATTGAAATTCTTGGTATGACTGACTTTGATTAACATTTCGAGTTCCGAGCATCAGATGAGAATTTCGTCAGTTTCATCGCGTCTAGAACGTCGATGAGTTAGTTCGACGGTCTATAAGGTTTCTGAGGCCTTATGTTGAGTTTTCAGTGTTTGGGCTAGACGTAGAATCTGAAGTCTTAAGAGAGTTCTGGAAGGATATTTTTGTCATTTAGTATCTTTTCAGAAATCTAGCGATGTCATTGAGTCTAGAATGTCAGTTATGGGTAGCATGCTCAGTTTATTTTTATCGGACTTAGAACGATTTTTGAGTGTTCAATAGGAGACTTGGACTTATGGTTTTTTTTCTGATGTTTGGTGCAAGGGGACCGCGTCACAGGAGGATCTTACCGCGATCATGGGTGAAAAGTGTTTCGCGAAGCGACACTATTCTTGTGTTTTCGAGCTTGAGCGATTTAGTAGGTGGCATTCGCAGTTTACTGTCCGCGTTTACGGAACCTTTTTTCTTTTTTGCCTGGAAGAACCTAATTCAGAATTTTTCTCATTTCCATACCTTTTGGAGCTTGGGGGAAGGCAATTCTTGGAAGCATTTTTGTAAATCTGTGTGGGTAAGCTACCAATGTTGCTTCAAGCTTCTACCAATGTTGCTTCAAGTTTTATCTCCCGAAAACTTTTTAAATCTTGATTTCAGAGTGGATTTTGAATTATCTTTTTCTACCAAAGTTGGAAAATTAGTAAATCCTTGATAAGATTAGATTTTGGGATTTATCTCCAAACCAAATCTCCTAAAATATCGATGAAGTCTCAATAAATGCATTGTAATGATCTCGTATTGTATTGAAATGGATAATTCGAATTACACATGTAATTATAAGAGTTCATCATCCTAATTGCTCCAAACTAGTAACAAATCCTTCCAAGGAAGAAGTAGAATAAAAAGGGAGAATGGAGGGAGGTTCCAGATTAATCTCAATAACTAAGAAATAAGAGACGAGTTCATATCATAGTAATCCTAATAGATTAATTTACTCTTCTGTATATAAGCCTTTTTCCGAGGTCCCAAATATAATTTGACATTTCTGACGTAGGTTCTCCATCTTGGCTATATTTATAACATACATATTCAAAATTAGATTACCTAAATCAATGAGATTCTGATGTAAATGTTTTTTCATTTTGAAAAAAAAAAAACAAGTGAAAGAATCTGAAAGGAGAGAAGGAAGAGTAAAAATGAAAATAAGCGGAAATGGATATTTTTTAAACAAGGAAAAGTGAGGTTGGTGGAGTAAAAATATGATATATTTTAAGATGATAGTTTTAAACATTTAATTTGCTATGAAAACAAAATACTGCTCTTTTTCATAATATTTTTAAACTCTAACTGTTTTCAATAAATAAATTGATAATTTCAATTAGTTCCATAATTTTCTCTAATTTTAATTATAAATTTTGTATAAAATAGTGAACTATTAATTCAAATTAAATGTTATAACTACAGTTTGATTTAGTTATAATTCGTAGCAAAATGTTGTCATTTCGGGTCTCTCTCTGAATTTCTCGCTCGTCACTCTCATTTCTCACTGGGTAGTGTCTCTTCGCCTCTCTCACTTTATACCAACACAAAAGTATAAAATCTGTTTGTGTTTGTATAAAGTGAGAGAAAATTGTATATATACGTATCTTTTCGTTCCCCTCTCCCAGATCTCGCTCACCACTCTCTCATATCTCGCTCGCCACTCTGAATCGTCTATCTCACTTTATACAAACACAAATATATAAATTGCATTTTTTTGGTACAAAGCGAGAGAAAATCATATACACAAATACAAATACATATATTTTCATTGTACGCACTTGTAATTATACAAATACAAATCTTTCGCTGCTCAATTTTCTTTTGTCTTTCTCGCTTATACAAACATATATTATACAATTAGTTCTTTGTATATCTATACTGAAACAGATTATACAATTGTTTTTGTATATGATTAGCGAAATACACATATTAATAGCCATAACAAACATAATATTTGTTATAGAGCGCAATTATACAAACTATAATTATAATACATCAATATAATTTTTATATTTAGCATATAATTTTTATATTTGCTAAATATAAAAATTGAGCAAAATTTAAATAATTTGATGACTGACTAACTTTTTTTTTATATAAAGACATGTAATATAAGACATAATTGTCCCAAAAGACCAAGATGTTAATTAGGAAGCTCAGCAGCCAGTCTTGCTCTTAAATCTTTTCGAAGTATTTTGCCTGATGGAGATTTAGGAATCACATCCACAAAAAATATCCTCTTTATTCTCTTATAAAATATCACCTAAAAATAAATAAATAAAAATCAAACAGTCTAATGAATATTGCTTTTTAAATACTTTATATATATAAATAATTTACATTTTTAAAAATTTAGTAAAAAAAGCATTATCTATGTTAAAAAGGGAATGGCTGATTTTGAAGTACTATGAAAAACTACTGAATATTTGCAAAGGTAAATTAGACATCTATCTTCTAATAATTTTGAGATAAAAAGTTATTGTATATTTTAGGGATAATGCACAAGTACCCTTTAATCTATGTCCAAAATCTCAGAGACACACTTATACTATATTAAGGTCTATTACCCCCTGAACTTATTTTATTAATAATTTTTTACCCCTTTTCGACTTACATGGCACTATCTTGTGGGCCCAACACTGGTTGACTTTTTCTTTCAAAGTAGTGCCACGTAGGCCTAAAGGGGGTAGAAAATTACTTATAAAATAAGTTCAGGGGGGTAATAAGACCTTAGGATAGTATAAGTGTGTCTCTGAGATTTCGGGCATAGGTTGAGGGGATACTTGTGAATTTTCCCTATATTTTAAAAATATTAAGAAGTACTTAAAAATAATTAAAATAGAAAAAAATATTTTAAAATTTCCTAATCAAAGCAAAGTTATTTTACTCAAAAAAAAGTTATTATATTTTTTAAAAATATTAAGAAGTACTTAAAAATAATTAAAATAGAAAAAATATTTTGAAATTCCCTAATCAAAGAAAAGTTATTGTGTTTTATTCTTATTGTACTAATTAGTGGCTTAATTAATAATTGAGTTGTTTAAAGAGACATATATTTTTTTTAAATACGAAAAAACATAATTTTATTAATTAAGATAGCGGGTACAATTCTGTTGATCCCTTGATTCTACTCTCCTAGGATTTATCCATTGATCTGAGCCGTTAGTGGTATATTTCTCAAACTAGGATGACTTAGATTTGACTTCAAAGGTAATTTTGATGCTTTTATGATTATCACTATTTTGACTTTGTTGGGAGGTCAATGTAACGACTTGTTTAGTCGTTTTGAGCAGTAGAGTTTATTTCTGGTAATAACTGTCTTGGTCGACGGATCCCAAGACGGACCGTCATGGGCACGACGGACCGTCGAGGGGGTCTCGTTCCAAAACACTTAGATTCTGAAAATTTGGGTACTGAGATCGACTCTCTGAACTTCACGACGGAATGGCAGGACGGACCGTCGTTGGCACGACGGACCGTCACAAATATTTCCACAGAATTAACTCTCTGAACTTTATGACGGACCTGCAGGACGGACCGTCACAGTCATGACAGACCGTCACAGGCTGCGTAACCCTGCCTGAGTCGAATTTCTATTAAAAGTTTTTAAGGGGCGTTTTGGACTATTCATGCTTATAATTATAAAGTTAGTGGGTTAATGTTAATAATTCAATTACTTGGGGGTTAAAGGAGATAACCTTGAAATAAAGAGTGGGTTATTTTTATCATCTTTTATACTTAATTATATGACAATTAGGGTAAAAGAAAAAGGGTTTGAATAAGAAAAATAGAAAGAACCGAGAGAAAGGGGGAACGAACGAGCGAGAGAAGAGAGAACGAAGAGGAAAGCAAAGACTTCGAGGAGCAGCTTGCTTGATCACGAATTCTTCGGTGGAGGTAGGTTATGGTTTATGCTATTTCATAGTAAACTCTTAATAGCGAATGATATGTATTGGGTAGTATGTAAAGTCTTCTATATGCTTAATTGTGTGCTTGCATGATGTGATTATGTAATTGTAATGGATTGGAAAGATAAGGCTGTGAAAGCTTAAACCTTGAATCCACTTCTTAATGATGATGCCTTGGTATAAAAGAAGGCTTGACGAACTAAAAGAATGAGATTAGGGGATCGGGTGTCACGAACCGACATGTAGAATTAGGGGATCGCAGTGTCACGTTCCGACACCAGGATAGTAGAGGATCGGAGTGTCACGTTCCGACACCAGGATAATAAAGAGAATGAATATTGAGGGGATCGGAGTGTCACGTTCCGACACCAGGATAGTAGAGGATCGAAGTGTCACGTTCACGACACCAGGATAATAAAGAGAATGAATATTGAGGGGATCAGAGTGTCACGTTCCGACACCAGGATAACAAAGAGAATGAATCTTGAATGATGTTAATATACTCAATTTGAAGAACCTAATTCCTAAATGAGTATGGTGTGGAGGCTTGAGTCCTCATAGATGTGTTGGGTGTTGTGGCCAGTGGTTACGATATTTGTTGTTATCACCTGTTGAGTATGTAGTTGATTTTATATTATTATTTGATATATATTGCTTTCTATTTTGAGTTGGCCGATGATACCTACTCAGTACTTGTGCCTTGTACTGACCCCTACTTGTAATTTTCTTCTTTGTTAATTGTGGAGTGCAGCAAACGTGCCATCGACTTCAACTCGTCCGCAACTCTAGCCAGTCTTCATCACACCAGATTTCAGGGTGAGCTATTGCTTCTAGCTTGGACTGGATCTTCTTCTTCACGTCTTGATGCCTTGAAATTCTGGCATGGACTAGCTGTTTATTTATTTTAGCTTCTTAGATACTCTTAGATTTAGTAATTTGAGGATAGATGTTCTTGTTGTGATGACTTCCAGATTTTGGGGATAATAGTTAATAAATTTTAGAAGTTATTTATTGGTTATATTAATGAGTTTTAAGTCTTCCGCATTTTATTGTGCTCATTATGGGTAAATGATTGGGGTTTAGATTGGTTGGTTCGCTCACATAGGAGGATAAATGTGGGTGCCACTCGCGGCTCGTTTTGGGTCGTGACAAACTTGGTATCAGAGCATTAGGTTCGTTGGTCTCATCACACAAGAACGAGTCTAGTAGAGTCTTAAGAAACGGTAAGGGGACGCCTTTACTTTTTTTTGAGAGGCTATAGGACTTTAGGAAAATTCCATTCTTTCTTTCTTTCGTGCTATTACTTGGATCCAATTGGTATCTAGGTGATACAAATTGGTATCTGACCATCTCCACTCTATTTCGCAGATGGTTAGAACTAGAGCAACAACTGCGCCAACACCAACACCGGCAAGACAGGATGCGTCTGAGCCAGCCACTGGGGCTGTAACTCCAAGAGGAACAGTTGCAAGAGGCCGTGGTAGAGGTCGCGGAAGGACGTCCTCAGAGGTAGAGGACAAACACCTGGTCCAACTAGTACTAGGGCAGTGACTTTTCCACTGACTGATGAGGTAGTAAGATAGGGTGAGGAAGGGGAAAATGAGCAGGTTCAAAATGAGGAATTACCACCCCAGCCTACCCCAGAGATGATTAATCAGGTTCTTGCTTATCTTAGCGGGTTATCTGATCAAGGACAGACACCTCCAGTGTTTTCTGCGCCATCACCTCAGGTTCCGAGAGTACAACATGCAGCTGCTATGGCTCCGCGCATGGATGCCTCATTGGAAATAGGCATGTTCCCTCGATTGACTACAGGACCTATAATGACGAGTGATCAACATGAGCTTTTCACTAAATTTCTGAAGTTGAAACCTCCAGTCTTCAAGGGTGCTGAATCTGAGGGAGAAGTACATACCCCGGACTTTGAGGGATAGGAGGAGAGATGAGTTCCTAAGCCTAGAGCAAGGCAGGATGTCGGTTACTGCTTATGAGGCTAAGTTTCGTGAGCTATCCAGGTATGCCACCCAACTTTGCTTCAGTCCACAAGAGCGGATTCGCCGTTTCGTGAAAGGGCTAAGGTCAAATTTGCAGATTTCAGCCTTACAGGTAGCTGCTGCAGCAAAATCCTTTCAGGAGGTGGTAGATTTTGAGATAGAAGTGGAGGGGGTGAAGCCAGACGACTTCACCATGGCATCGACATCTAAGAAGTTTCATAAGGGAGGT
Source organism: Solanum chilense (assembly GCA_032847665.1). NCBI lineage: Eukaryota > Viridiplantae > Streptophyta > Magnoliopsida > Solanales > Solanaceae > Solanum > Solanum chilense. Next base: position 61,028,382 of record CM064974.1, on the reverse strand, counting down.
GAGTTTAATGGTTCTTACTCCAGAGGGCAGGGTTCAGAGGTTACCCAACCCGACCTATTCAGTCTTCACTACAGGCTGTAGCTGGGGGTCCATCGCAGACCAGCCAACATTCCTCTGAGTTTGGAGGTTACCCCCAGACTTCTTCATTCTCATAGAGACCTATGCTTGAATCCAGAGAGTGTTATGGATGTGGGGAGACTGGACATATTAAGAGATACTGTCCAAAACAGAGTTACAGACCCCCAATAGTCAGAGGTAGAGGTGGTCATGGAAGAGGCCGTCATTCTGGAGGACGTGGTGGCCGAGGTAATGGTGGTCACCAAAACGGCCGGGGTGACGGGCAAACTGGAGCTACTACAGCACAACATGGTAGGGGCAATGGGCAGACAGGTGATAGGGCCCATTGTTATGCTTTCCCTGGGAGGTTTGAAGCGGAGACATCTGATGCTGTTATCACAGGTCATCTTTTGGTTTGTGATTGCATGGCTTCTGTATTATTTGATCCTGGCTCCACATTTTCACATGTATCTTCCTCGTTTGCTACTGGTCTTAATTTACGTTGTGAATTGCTTGACATGCCTATTCGTGTTTCTACTCCGGTGGGTGAGTCTGTGATAGTTGAAAAGGTGTATAGGTCTAGTCTTGTAACTTTTGTGGGGAGCAATACTCATGTAGACTTGGTTATCTTAGAAATGGTCGATTTCGATGTAATTCTGGGTATGACTTGGCTTTCTCAAATTTTTGCAATCTTAGATTGTAATGCTAAAACTGTAACATTAGCCAAGCCTGGGACAGATTCGTTAGTGTGGGAGGGTGACTACACTTCCACTCCAGTTCGTATCATCTCCTTTCTCCGTGCTAAGAGAATGGTTAGTAAAGGGTGTTTAGCTTTCTTGGCACACCTCAGGGATGATACTACCCAAGTACCTACAATTGAGTCGGTTTCGATAGTCCGTGAGTTTCTGGATGTGTTTCCTGTAGACCTTCCTGGTATGCCACCGGATAGGGATATCGACTTTTGCATTGATCTGGAGCCGGGTACTCGCCCCATTTCCATACCCCCTTATAGAATGGCTCCCGCTGAGTTAAGGGAGTTAAAGGCCCAACATCAAGAGTTGTTAGGTAAAGGCTTCATTAGACCAAGCGCTTCCCCTTGGGGTGCTCCGGTGTTATTTGTGAAGAAGAAGGATGGGAGTTTCCGGATGTGCATAGACTACCGGCAGTTGAATAAGGTAACTATTAAGAACAAGTACCCCATTCCTCGCATTGATGACTTGTTCGATCAGTTACAAGGTGCTTGTGTCTTCTCCAAGATTGACTTGAGATCCGGTTATCATCAATTGAAAATACGGGCAACAGATGTGCCAAAGACTGGTTTTCGAACCAGGTATGGGCATTACGAATTCGTAGTAATGTCTTTTGGTCTTACGAATGCCCCTGCTGCTTTCATGAGCTTGATGAACGGGATTTTTAAGCCATATCTGGATCTCTTTGTTATCGTATTTATTGATGATATACTCATAGAGTAAGAAGGAACATGATGAGCATTTGAGAATTGTATTGAAGTTGTTGAGGAAGAAAAAGCTTTATGCCAAATTCTCCAAGTGTGAGTTTTGGCTAGATTCAGTGTCCTTCTTGGGGCACGTGGTTTCTAAGGATGGAGTGATGGTGGATCTTTCTAGGATTGAAGCAGTGAAGAGTTGGGTAAGACCTACTAATGTTACAGAAGTAAGGAGCTTTGTTGGTTTAGCTAGCTTCTACCGTCGATTTGTCAAAGGATTTTCTTCGGTTGCTTCCCAATTGACAAACTTGAATAAGCAGAATGTCCCATTTGTATGGTCGGATGAATGTGAAGAAAGCTTCCAGAATCTCAAGACCTTGTTGACTACTGCACCAATTCTTACCTTGCCAGTGGAAGGCAAGAATTTCATTGTTTATTGTGATGCATCATATTCTGGTTTGGGTGCAGTGCTAATGCAAGAGAAGAATGTAATTGCTTATGCTTCGAGGCAATTAAAGGTGCATGAACGACCCATGATTTGGAGTTGGCTGCGGTAGTGTTTGCATTAAAGCAATGGAGACATTATCTATATGGGGTCAAGTGTGAAGTCTACACGGATCATCGTAGTTTACAGTATGTCTTTACCCAGAAAGACTTGAGTTTGAGGCAAAGGAGGTGGATGGAACTGTTGAAGGACTACGATATTACTATTCTGTATCACCCAGGAAAAGCAAATGTGGTGGCTGATGCTTTAAGTAGAAAAGCAGGGAGCATGGGAAGTCTAGCTCACTTACAGGTTTCTAGACGCCCATTGGCTAGAGAGGTTCAGACACTGGCTAATGACTTTATGAGGTTGGAAGTACTAGAACAAGGAGGATTTTTGGCTTGTGTGTAGGCAAGATCTTCTTTTCTTGACAAGATTAAGGGAAAGCAGTATACTGATGAGAAACTGATCCGAATTCGGGATATGGTGTTGCGAGGAGAGGCTAAAGAAGCAATAATTGATGAGGAAGGTGTTTTGAGAATTAAGGGAAGGGTATGTGTGCCCCGTGTTGATGATTTGATCCACACTATTCTTACAGAGGCTCATAATTCCGGATATTCTATGCATCCTGGTGCAACCAAGATGTACCGTGACCTAAAGCAACACTTTTGGTGGAGTAGGATGAAGCGTGACATTGTTGATTTTGTCGCACAATGCCCGAATTGCCAGCAAGTAAAGTATGAACACCAGAGGCCCGGAGGAACACTCCAGAGAATGCCCATTCCTGAATGGAAGTGGGAGAGAATTGCAATGGACTTCGTGGTTGGTCTTCCAAAGACATTGGGTAAGTTTGATTCTATTTGGGTAATTGTGGACAGATTAACTAAGTCTGCTCACTTCATTCTGGTCAAGACGACTTACAATGCAGAGAAGTTAGCGAAACTCTATATCTCAGAGATTGTTCGGTTGCATGGAGTTCCACTTTCCATCATATCAGATAGGGGTACGCAATTTACTTCTAAGTTTTGGAGAACATTGCATGCTGAATTAGGTACTAAGTTAGATCTTAGTACTGCCTTCCACCCTCAGACCGATGGTCAGTCTGAGCGAACGATTCAGGTATTGGAGGATATGCTTCGTGCATGTGTGATAGAATTTGGTGGTCATTGGGATAACTTCTTACCCTTGCAGAGTTTTCATACAATAATAGCTATCACTCAAGTATTGATATGGCTCCATTTGAGGCACTGTATGGGAGGAGATGTAGGTCCCCCATTGGTTGGTTTGATGCATTTGAGGTTAGACCTTGGGGTACCGATCTTTTGAGGGATTCATTAGAGAAAGTGAAATCTATTCAAGAAAAGCTTTCAGCAGCTCAAAGTAGGCAGAAGGAATATGCAGATCGAAAGGTTAGAGACTTGGAGTTCATGGAGGGTGAACAAGTCTTGCTGAAGGTTTCACCCATTAAGGGTGTGATGCGGTTTGGTAAAAGAGGTAAGCTAAGCCCAAGGTATATTGGACCATTTGAAATACTTAAGCGAGTAGGGGAGGTGTCTTATGAATTAGCCTTGCCTCCAGGACTCTCAGGAGTGCACCCGGTATTTCATGTCTCTATGCTGAAGAAACACCATGGAGATGGGAACTACATTATTCGTTGGGATTCAGTTCTTCTTGATGAGAATTTGTCTTATGAGGAGGAGCCTGTTGCCATTCTAGATAGAGAAATCCGCAAGTTGAGATCAAGGGAGATTGCATCCATCAAAGTTCAATGGAAGAATCGACCAGTCGAAGAGTCCACTTGGGAGGAGGCTGATATGCAAGAAAGATACCCACACCTGTTTACAGATTCAGGTACTCCTTTTCGCCCTTGTTTTTCTTCTTGTGATCGTTCGAGGACGAACGATGGGTAAATTGGTATCTATTGTAACGACCTGTTTAGTCATTTTGAGCAGTACAGTTTATTTCTGGTAATAACTGTCTTGGTCGAAGGATCCCACGACGGACCGTCATGGGCACGACGGACCGTCGAGGGGGTCTCGTTCCAAAACACTTAGATTCTGAAAATTTGGGTACTGAGATCGACTCTCTGAACTTCACGACGGAATGGCAGGACGGACCGTCGTTGGCACGACGGACCGTCACAAATCTTTCCACAGAATTAACTCTCTGAACTTTATGACGGACCTGCAGGACGGACCGTCACAGTCATGACAGACCGTCACAGGCTGCGTAACCCTGCCTGAGTAGAATTTCTATTAAAAGTTTTTAACGGGCGTTTTGGACTATTCATGCTTATAATTATAAAGTTAGTGGGTTAATGTTAATAATTCAATTACTTGGGGGTTAAAGGAGATAACCTTGAAATAAAGAGTGGGTTATTTTTATCATCTTTTATACTTAATTATATGACAATTAGGGTAAAAGAAAAAGGGTTTGAATAAGAAAAATAGAAAGAACAGAGAGAAAGGGGGAACGAACGAGCGAGAGAAGAGAGAACGAAGAGGAAAGCAAAGACTTTGAGGAGCAGCTTGCTTGATCACGAATTCTTCGGTGGAGGTAGGTTATGGTTTATGCTATTTCATAGTAAACTCTTAATAGCGAATGATATGTATTGGGTAGTATTGTAAAGTCTTCTATATGCTTAATTGTGTGCTTGCATGATGTGATTATGTAATTGTAATGGATTGGAAAGATAAGGCTGTGAAAGCTTAAACCTTAAATCCACTTCTTAATGATGATGCCTTGGTATAAAAGAAGGCTTGATGAACTAAAAGAATGAGATTAGGGGATCGGGTGTCACGAACCGACATGTAGAATTAGGGGATCGAAGTGTCACGTTCCGACACCAGGATAGTAGAGGATCGGAGTGTCACGTTCCGACACCAGGATAATAAAGAGAATGAATATTGAGGGGATCGGAGTGTCACGTTCCGACACCAGGATAGTAGAGGATTGGAGTGTCACGTTCCGACACCAGGATAATAAAGAGAATGAATATTGAGGGGATCGGAGCGTCACGTTCCGACACCAGGATAATAAAGAGAATGAATCTTGAATGATGTTAATATACTCAATTTGAAGAACCTAATTCCTAAATGAGTATGGTGTGGAGGCTTGAGTCCTCATAGATGTGTTGGGTGTTGTGGCCAGTGGTTACGGTATTTGTTGTTATCACCTGTTGAGTATGTAGTTGATTTTATATTATTATTTGATATCTATTGCTTTCTATTTTGAGTTGGCCGATGATACCTACTCAGTACTTGTGCCTTGTACTGACCCCTACTTGTAATTTTCTTCTTTGTTAATTGTGGAGTGCAGCAAACGTGCCATCGACTTCAACTCGTCCGCAACTCTAGCCAGTCTTCATCACACCAGATTTCAGGGTGAGCTATAGCTTCTAGCTTGGACTGGATCTTCTTCTTCACGTCTTGATGCCTTGAAATTCTGGCATGGACTAGCTGTTTATTTATTTTAGATTCTTAGATACTCTTAGATTTAGTAATTTAAGGATAGATGTTCTTGTGGTGATGACTTCCAGATTTTGGGGATAATAGTTAATAAATTTTAGAAGTTATTTATTGGTTATATTAATGAGTTTTAAGTCTTCCGCATTTTATTGTGTTCGTTAAGGGTAAATGATTGGGGTTTAGATTGGTTGGTTCGTGTAACGACCTGTTTAGTCGTTTGAGCAGCAGATTTTATTTCTGGAAAAACTGGCTGAGACGACGGACACCACGACGGACCGTCATGGGCACGACGGACCGTCGAGGGTGTCTCGTTCCAAAACACTTAGGAATTCTGAAATCTGAGTACTGAAATCGACTCTCTAAACTCTGTGACGGACCTGCAGGACGGACAAACACAGGTACGACGAACCGTCGTGAGCCCCCGTTTCAAAACACTTCAACTCTTGAGAATTTGGTACAGGGAACGATTCTCTGAACGTCATGACGGAAGTGCAGGACGGACCGTTACAGGCGTGACGGACCGTCAGAGACTCTTTAGTGAAAATTGAGTCTCTGATCTTTGCGACGACCTGCAGGACGGACCGTTGCAGGCACGACGGGCCGTCACAGGTTGCGTAATCCCAGTCGGAGTCGGATTTCTGGTTAAGTTTTAAAGGGGCGTTTTGGACTATTCCTGCTATAATTATATATTTCGTGGGTTTATAGTAATAACTCAATTTCTTGGGGGATAAAAGAGGTAACTTTGAGTTAAATTGTGGGTTATTATTGTCATCTTTTACACTTACTTATATGTTAATTAGGGTAAAAGAAAGAGGGTTTGAATAAGAAAAATAGAAAGAACAAAAAGAGAGAGAGAGGATCGAACGAAGAGGATAGCAAAGATTTTGAGGAATTGCTTGCGTGATCACGAAATCTTCGGTGGAGGTAGGTTATGGTTTTGTTCTATGATATTCGTAGTAAACTCTTAATAGCGAATGATATGTATTGGGTAGTATTGTAAACCATTCTATATGCTTAATTGTATGCTTGCATGAATA
>CM064974.1:60980574-61021793 GCA_032847665.1 Solanum chilense | reverse complement strand
AGGTTGGGATCGTTCCCACGAGGAAAATAGTCTAGACTTAACTTTAACCTAGTATTACTATCGTTTGGTCGATAACGTTCTTGGAAAGTAAAAATATAAAAAGGGGGGTTTGTATTACCTAATGAGTAAAAATAACTAATGTAATTGAAAGAGACACTTGACAGCTTTTAATATTGGGTTTTAATCAATGAATTAAAGTAACTAGGGTTCACGTGTTCCCCACAGGTTCGTAACTTGATAATTCTAACTATAACAATTCTTTCCTAGTATCTTGCATGCAAAGTGATAAGTTATGTATTTCTAAATCCTTGGTCCGGCATCTAGAAAATCTCACTCCGCACCTTGGTCCGGCTACGTGTGTTGCTTTCCTAACCCTTATCTTTACCTCATATTAAGCATCGTATTCGATATTTGACTAAGTTATTACCTCGTACCAATCAATACTAGCCTATTAGATAGTATACACTAAATCTATGTTAATAATTCTTTTCCTATTATCTACCTCCTTGGTCCGGCAAGTAGCATTAAGGCGAGTTCTAACGTTGATCATCCGTTAAAAAGACTTCTAAGCGAAAGAATTATTAATACATGCAAGACACTATTCTAGAATTGTTATTTTAGTTAGGGTTTATCTCATTATTTGCCTATGGTTCCCACAACCCCAGTTATGGAGTTTAGTTACTCATAGTCATAAACACAATATTCAAATATGTTAAATCAGAATTCATGTACTTACTTCAATGAGAAAGAATAAAGTCCGATAATTTGCTTGATTAATCACCAAAAATCACTTGTAAGAATCTCCGAAAATCAAACACTATTACACAAAGTCTAATCTCACAAAGTCTAACTATAAGGAATTTAATAATCAAAGAGTCTAACCTCAAAAACGAGGTTTTTCGAACTATTTATAAAAAATATAAACCTAATTAAACAAGGATTCTAATTACTGGAAATCTGCCAAAACGCGGCTGGGTCGACGGACCACGCGACGGACCGTCGTGGTCGCGACGGACCGTCATGGACTCCGTCGTCCCATACTTGTCCAATTCTTCTGCTGCTTTCTTCATTCCCCTCGACGGCAAGTGTGACGGACCGTCACAGGCACGACGGTCCGTCGAGGGTCTCCGTTTCAAAATACTTCAACTCTTGGAATCTGGGTACTGGGATCACTTCTCTGATCTTCACGACGGACCTGCAGGACGGACCGTCATGGCCATGACGGACCGTCACAAGCTTCGTAATTCCACACTTGGTCAGACTTCCCCATCTTCCTTCAGCAGCTGCACTACGCTGCCACCTACGGACCGTCACAAGTACGACGGACCGTCATAAGCTCCGTAGGTGGTCTCTTTTGCAATTTTCGCTCAAAATCTCCGCATTTAGCTTTGGACAGATTTCCTGCAAAACAAAGAGAAACTTATATCAAAATTAGCACAAAAAGGCTTTCGGACACACTAAACTTAAGGAAAAAGTATTAATTATACCATGAAACCACGGTATATCAGAAAACAACACATAACTATATAGACGTTTGAGTTTTAATAAAATCGAAGATTCGAGTAATACGTGATTTATGAAAAAATAAAATTGATCGTACAATGTGTGAATAACTAGTCAAGAAAGAAGTATTTATAATGTTGTGGATCGTTGAAGTATGAAATTTGTATTAATTGTGTATGAAATTTATCTTATTTTGTTTGTATGAATTTTCTTTTGATGAGCATGGTATTGTTTGTATTTTTGGATGTTGGAATTATGATTTTTTTAAAGTATGAATTATATTGTGAATAACAATTTCTGTATGTTACATGATATAGTTTTTTTTAATATTTGTGTATGAGTTGTATGTGAATTATGTATCATTTTCGTATTTAGTATATTTTGAATAGATGTACTGTTTGGCAAAGGAAGGTAAATGTTAATTTAATTGTATATGAAATGTGTATGAAATTTGTATTCTTTGTTGTAGTCAATATGTTATGAAAAGAAATGTAGATATGGCATGTGATGATGAAAGTTATAATAAGTGTGTATGAAATGGGTATCATTTTTTTTTGTGTGTACGAACTATCTTTTAAAGTTAATTTCGGTATTGTATAGGTTGTTGAAAGGTATATTAAGTGTGTATAAAGTGTGTACAAATTATTTTACAATTAATATGTATTATGTTGTACTAATTGTTATTTTAATGTTGTGAAACAAGTAAATATGTCAATTTTCAGATGGAGGACATCATTATGATGCGTCTACTCTATATAGTGGTCTAGTTAGTGAGATAATATCGCAACTTAATATTGATGTTCAATAGAAGTGATATTGAGATAAATTATATTGTTAGTGATATGTGTCCACCTATTAGTATTCATAATAATGTTGGGGTTAGATTTTTCTAGATCAAAAGAAAGTAAACTTAGATTTTTTTTTCAAAATATCCATTGTGCATCTCTTTGAAAGATTGCGAGATGTATAATCAAGATTCTAGAGTTACTACTGATTGAATACATTCTGAAGTTAATTTAACACAAACTAACGTTGATTTATACTCCAACAATTCTATTCGTTTGATCGGAGTGAATTTAGACGGAGATGTCGATGAAAATAGTGAAGGAGATGATGATGTAATAAGTGACCATTCCATTCTATTTGTAGTTGAGAATCAGATTTACAATAATAGGGAAACACTTAAGGAGGTGATGAGGCATGTTGGACTTGTCGAAAATTCAGTTCTCGTGTAGCGCGTTGTAATGCATCTAAGTCAGTACACATCATTGTTTTAAGTTATGTTTTTTATTTGATTTGTTTTGCTTTATAAAATTTAAATGTATATTTTCTTATTTATGAAACAGTTATCACCTGACTTGTCTTTCTGAGACTTATTCTTGGATGATGAGAGCATCTAGTTTGAATAAATCAAATTTATTCAAAGTTAGGAAGTAGAATGCTAAACTTACTTTTTTTGTTAGTGATAGAGTGTATGCAAGATGTCAGGGGATAACTGACGTTGTAGCTGTCTTAATAATGGAGAATTATATTGATCCATCTACCGTATACACTCCAAATAGCTGATGATATGTTAAAATTGCGTAATGTTTCGCTAACATACATACAGGCGTGGAGAGCTAAAGATAAAGCAATAAAATTGGTGCGTGGAGATTCGGCCGAATTGCAAAATTACCAGGTAATTTTGATGTAAAGTATGAATTTAAAATTTTTATAATTGTAAAAATGAAAAAAAACGACCATACAATTTGTTTTCAGAATGAATTGAAATTTTCTGTTTAGTATCCTTTATGTATCAATTTTGTATCATTTATGTGTGTAATTATAGTTAAATAGGTATTAAAGTATATATCCTTTTTGTATCAATTAAGTTTTCTTTAGGTATCCATTCAGTTGTATATATGATGTTTTCAACTGTCGTATTATATAATTGTAAAAAATTTCAGATTATCTATGCATATTGGAGTAAACATATTCTGGATCGGTTTTGAAAATAGAAAGGAAAGAACGTGATAAATTTTTATACTCATTTGTTGCATTAGAAGCTTGTATTAGAGGCTGGGAGTATTGTAGGCCAATTGTAGTTGTTGATGGGGCGGGATTAAAATGTTCATATGGTGGTACAATGTTGACTGCCAGCACCATAAACCCGAAAGGTATTTTTAATCCCATGTATTTTTTAGCTTATACAATATAATAAAATATGATATAATTTGTGTGATATTTTTTTTGAAAAATGAATCAGGTCATATACTTCTATTGGCGTATGTGATATGAGATTCTGAAACGACGCTTCATGGACTTGATTCTTTGAACAGTTTAAGGAAGCGTATGGAGTTAGACAAAATATGTGTTTTATGTCAGATCGAAATGAGAGCATATGAAAAGGGATAGCTACTGTATAGATACATTTAGATGAAATAAATAGAGTATAGTAACTACATACTTGGAATTGTCTTCTTGTTGAGGAACATCTGTCACATGCTTGAGAGGTTTGGATTGAGACTTGTGTTAATATTCAGGATGATTGTTCACATACAGATCAAGCCTTTTGCCATAAAACCCTGTGCTCGCTAGAAATAATGATATCATGATTGCAACTTTATCAACAACTTCTTTCACTTTTTTGTTGTGAAAAACTCCTCCACTCATCAAGTGGTATACTTGTAGACATCTAAGTTTGATTTGGAACACAACAAGCAACCAATGGAATTTCTCGCTGATATTGAAAGGGATATTGATTTCGTCAATCCTGTCCCAAGCAATGTTAGCAAGCAGCTTAAATCCTCTAATCCGCTGTCCAACATCGTGGTCGGGGGCCATGCATCTCATGTTGCAATCTGACAGTCTCCACTGTTTTCTCAATGTTATCAATCCACGTCATAAACCAATAGTCAACAGTTCTATATGAAATTAATGTTTGAGGGTATTTTGCCTTCTTTGAAAGATAATACATAATTGTATTAATTTGTTGTTATAAACAAAAACGAATAAATAAAATACAATCGATACTTCATACACAAATTATATATAAAAATGTATATACATGTTTCATAACCAATTCATACACAAATCATACGAACACAAATATTAATTCATGCATATTTTAATACATACTTTAATGCATACACAAATCATATTATATTAATAAATTATATGTATAAAATATTTTACTGAAATTATATATATTAATAATTCAATACATACATCAATGCATACATAAATCATACTATATTAAATTAAAACAATACATACCTCAATTAACATAGATTCAGACAAATACTAACTTACAGTATAAAATTTATTCAAGTGTTATAAAATAATCACTCAATATTGATTCTATTTATGTCTTATTCCGTCCTCCAAGGTCTGCCCAGTTGACTCATTATGTGAAAAAATCCTCTTCTACGATTTTGACAACGCCAAAGTCCATTTGAGGATGAAAGATATTTTTAACCTTTGAATATGCTGCTTTCCTATGAATATTGCAAAAGTTATTGTATAAAGTTTGAGATTGTGAAATTTAAATCAAATAAATTTATTTATATACATTTATACCTGTCACGCCAGTCTGAAACATCTTTAATAACCCATTGGTTGAACTCCTCGATCATGTCAGCTGAAATATCAAACCCATTATGACTTTGGAATGGATGTTTGATTGGAAAGAAAATAGGTACTCTCTTTGAACTGCTTTCACCTTCCGACAGTCGAATATAAGGAGAAAACTCGTATTTGTCGGGATTCTTATGTCTTGGTTGCAATTTTGGAGTTGTGATATCATTTAGACTTTGATCAAGTGCAATGATTTGTGTCATAGTAAAATCAGGATAATCATCCAAAGCTGGTGGTTTTGAAGTTGATGATCCAGGTACGTCAACGTTGAAAAAACCACCAGTTGACTTTTGAGCTTCATCTACATAAGATAAAATATTTTTACTGAAAATATATTTCATAATAATGTTTATATTATACCATCGGTGTTTGAAATGTTAACATGTTCATCCATTGAAACAGACGACTTATCCGTTGGATCTTTAGTATATTGTACAACATTGTGAGTGGCATCGTCCTGATATTACTCTTCAGACAACGTCAATATATTTTGATTTTTTGTATGAATTAAATCAACAAAATTCATACATATATGAAAAAACATAGTGTCATACATTTCTATACAACTTTTATACATTATTCATATATATATATATATATATATATATATATATATAAAGACAGTTTCATATATAATTAATACAACATTCATACATTATTCAAATATATATGAAATTTTTTCTATTATTAATTTAAAGTCATACACTGATCATAAATGTAAAACAAATAACACAAAATACTAATACATACTATGATCAAACAACATTCATACACAAAACACACACTGATTCATACCTGTTGTTGTGCATCTGTTATTGGTTAACCTCTTGACAATCTAATCTCTTCAATTATCAGCTTAGTCGAATTATCGACGCAATTTCAACCATGTTCTTGTCGACCTTATAAATGTATAAAAAAATATTAAAATAATAAAATAAAACATAGAGTAATTATATTAGCTAATTTAAATCTCATTGAAACTAACATTAACTTTGAGATCTTTCAACTCCGCCTTAACTTGTTCATTACACAGTAATAAGTTTTGATATGTATAATGTAATATCTAAAAACTATTTTAAGCGTAAATTTTTGTTTATACCTCTGCAATTTCAGCTTTCAACTCTACATATTTTTTTTCAAAATCAACGCCATGCTTTTCCGAGGTTTCTTGCGCTTCAAAATCATGTTGACTGGGAGATTGATTTAAAATGGTTTCATCCATGACATTTAACTCTTCTTGAGTAAAAATCATATTTCTGAATTTATGTTGCAGAAAAAAAAATGAGAATGTGTAATAATTTATAATTACTTTAATAACATTCAATAAAAAATTACCTGATTGACATGTGTTTTGAATATCATTTTCGTCAAATCATAAAAAAAGATAACGTCATTTGTTGTCTTCCAGTCGTGGTGTGCGATCTGAAACATTGATAGAAATTGTGTTGTCAAATGGATGACAACACTCATAAAACCATACCTGTAAGGCTATATGAAACTGACTGAACTTGAATGACGAAGGACTTTTTTTTCAACTTACGACTGCACACTTTAAGTGTTAATTTAAAACACTCACTCTCCCATGGAAATATGACATACTGGACAGACTCAACTAAATAAAAATATAATTTGGGAATGGTTGTTTTTGATGGGTCTGAACAGAAATGATGAAATGAAGTACATAATTTCGATTTTTAAAATGCCGTCCTCTTCCCAAAAGTTTTCCAATTTGAACTTATGGTAGAAATCTGACTTGGGGACATTGTCCATATCCCTGAATTTTTCTTGGATAAGTCTATTTGAAATAGACGGATCAGAAACAAAATCATAAATTCGTTCAGATTTTAGACCGGTTATAGCGACAATTCTTTTAAATCAAAGTGTAACTCTGTACCATTTACGTCGATAATGAATATGTCATCTCTGACATTTTCAGGTTCAAGAAGAAAAATATGGCGCAACAATTGACATTGAATTTTTATGTTATGTAAATCATAAAAACACCCAAGTGGTGTTTTTTTTGTAGAAATTGTTGAAACCTATCTTGTACGGGTTGGTACATGAAGACAAATGTGTTTGTACCTTCTTCTCCTATAAAATTGGTAAAACTAAATTAAGTCGTTTAATAGAATATATAATTTCATTGAAACATCATTGATACACTTCCATATTAATGGACAACCAACTCAATTCATACACAAATAATACAACTAATACATCAGTCCATAGATAATTCATACAATACTAATACATGTTAGAATTTTTTAAAAACTAATCTGTGACTTTCAAACTACAAAATAAAACTCATACAGGATCAATACATCAATTCATACATCAAAATAAAACATAAAATATACAGTGATAATACATATTATAATAGTCAAATTTATACATATGACTATGAAATTCAAAGTGTTCGCATACAAATTGAAAATTCAATTCATACATAATTAATACATAACTCATACAATATTCATACATAAAGTAATTGTCAACTAAAATAAAGAATAAAATCATATACAACACTAACATATCAATTCAAAAATAACTCATACAAATTTCATGTAGTATACGATTGCCAAATAAAATAAAAAAGTAAACTCACTTACACATAATATTTTAACCAAATTTTAAAATAATCGTTTTACTAACCTTGACAACTTTTTTGAATTTCTTTGTAGTTTGTGTCTCTGACTCCTTTTTTGATGACGTTCTTGTTGATCGACCAACTTCAACACCTTTTGATTTTTTTTAATTTTTTTATCTTTTAATTGATCAACAAAGTCAGAATCAGATTCTGACGATGTTCAAATTTCTTTTCCCTTCCTCTTCTTCCCTCTTTCCTTTGACTCTTTATTTTTGTTTTCTTAATCTTCGATTTAACGGAACTAACAGTCTTTTTTCTGATTGATTTTTGCGGTTGAGTTTGGGTCAAAATGTTGAATGAAGGATCATGAAAGTCATCGGATGACTCCTGAACCAATTTTCTACTTTTAGTGGATGATCCACTAACTTTTCTCGATATTCTATACGAACTTAACAAAAAGTAATTTATGAAGGTTCTAAAAAATTGTTGAATCGTGTTGTGTGAAAATGTGGATGTTTGAGATATAGATTTGGGGATGAAATCAATCTGTGAGGCGTGATGGGGATGAGGATGAATCAGGCGTGATGAGGAAGATGATGAGTGAGGCGTATTTTGGGATTGATGGTGATCAATCGGACGATTTGGGGAAGATGATGATAGAGGCGTGTTTGGGAAGTTTGAATGTTGTTCGTGTATAGGGTGTGATGGGGTGGGGTAATTATTGGGCAACGATAAAGTAGGGATTTAATTAAAATCAAATCCCTAATATTTAGTTTTTGTTTCAAAAAGGTAACACTATAATGTGAACTTTAATAAATAATAATTTATTATACTGTAAAATGTAACTGTAATATTAATCTGTAAAAATTTAAAGAGTTTGGTTTAAAAAAGGTAACTAAAAAATTAAAAACAAATATTTTTAAACATATTAATTAATATTTAAATGATTACGTATAATTTATTTTTAATTAAAAATATTTTAATTGATATGCTATAACTCGATTGTAATATGTTATAAATGATTTATTTTTAAAGAGTACATTTATAACTTGATATATATCGTCTTAAATGTGTATAGAGTGCAATTTTTATTACTATTAATCATCCTTTTAAACATAATATTGTAACAATTAATACTTAAGAGAAAAGTATTACTGTAACTATTTAAAAATGGACCAAAATATGTATAATCGTGTGTATATATATGATGTATAAATAATATATTCATACAATTATAAAAAAATTAAATCGATAAGTAAAAACATGATTATTGATTGTACTATTCCATTGTTCATGGAAGTAGAAAATGGGGACAAAATGAAACCAAATTAAATTAGCCTATAAAAAATGAAAATGGAGAAAGACGTTTGATAAATATTTAAGAAGGTGAAACATTTAGAGTTTTCAATAATTAATTCAATAATCTAAAGTAAAAACAAAACAATAAGTAAAAAAAAAAAAGTGAATGAAAATTCAAGGCCAGACATGCCGCCTAAGTGTGTATATATGCATTCGGTCCAATTAGCAGTGCGTTTTTTAAATTAATAAGTGATATTTATATATTTTCTTACATTATCAATAATTTAGATATCATGAAATTCAAATAAAAAAGATAATCTAAATGTATTTTTGACACTTAAATCATTCTAAATTTAATGAAATAACAAATTTTACAAGAAAAACATATATAAACTTTAAACTTAAGAAATGGGACCAAAATGTTAATTAGTTAAATGACATAATAGCTGATTTCAATAATTTAATGTTAATTGAACCATTTTTGATTAATAAGTCGACCGAGTGGTTATTCTGTTTTAATTCCTTTATAATAGTCACAGATTTAACCTTAGAAGTTAGAAATTGATATTTGTTTGTCTTATAATAACTCTTTTGAAACATTTTGAAAGAGTATGACACAATTGAATCTTGAATTAAAGATGGGATTTAGAAGAATGATATTTGATGTGATCCAATATGATACGTTTACACCAACCAAAATTTAAAAAGATGGGAAAATCTTGATGCAAATAAAAAATATCATATACAACTTATTTCTCATAATCAAAAAGTGGATTAGTTTAGGAAGGTCAAGGTTTATAATAATGGCAATGCAGAGCACTATAAACATTTCAAGCTTTTACTCGCTTAAGATTGTCATGGGTGATGTATTATGCTTACCTTTATACTAGAGCATATCAAATGATGCAATTAAGTTGGACAAGTACATATACATCTATTTTGACAACTTTAATTTGTCATGTTAAAATTAAATATTGTATTTCTGTAACAATCACTGAAATACGACATAGTGAACTAGGTCCTTTTGTTTAATTATGATAAGCACAAATCGAAAAACGATCCAAATTATTATATTTAAAGAAAAAAATGTGGATCTAGTTTGATAATTTTATACCAAAAATAAATGTAGTATATATTCAATAATAATTTAGTATATGATAATATAAAATTTGTAGGATTAATCTCGTGAAAGAAAATCAGTGGTACGTTAACAATTTAGAACAAGGGAAGTAAAAAAGAAAAGTGTAATAGAATGAAGAAAATACTTAAGCATGCACATATAGGTAAATTATAATAATATATTAATCAAACAACTAACAAACATAAATATCACGTACAAAAGAACATATACATAATATATCAGACTTAATTAAAAGAGTATTCGGGTAATACAACAATCAAACATAAAACACACAAAGTAAAATATATTGACAATGGGCGATTTGCCAGTTTTTTGTTGAACGTCGAGATCAAGTTGTTGTGTTAACATTCGAGTGCAAAAATAAGACCTTGCTCTGAGGGTTGTAAAGTTTCCTACATTAACTTAACTATTGCAACAGTAACACTAGGTAGCGGTGGATCCCAATTGGTGGACATGACCGAACATATCCATTACTTCTTTCCATGCACAATTTATAGTAATATACTCATTTGAGATTTATATCGTTTCCGATGTCATACTTCCAGTGAGAGAACTATTAGATTCTTTTGAATTTTTCTGAAATAAAACAAAATTTGAAATACGAAGTCTTAGTTAAATAAAAATGCACACACAAAAAGAGAATTTCAATTTTTGTTTTTTTATTTTTACATATTTTTTGTTAATAATATAATATTCTTAAATGACATAAAACCGTTAGTTAGTCTCACATAGTAATATATAATTAAGAATTAATTTTTAGTTGATAAGATGTTAGTCATTTATTTATAATAATAATACATTAAATGGTATTGTAGAAAGATTATTTATTAATATAAAGATTTGAGTTATTTCATTCGAAATTCTAAAATATTGACCATCACGGTAGGATATACTATTAACCATTTGTTTTTATATAGTATTATTTATTGAACAATTATTTATTTCTTTGTTTATTTAATTCAATAAATTATTACATTAAATAGATCAATTTGTCACATATGTGTCCTCAACTTATATAGTAGATAATTTAGTGTATAGAGTTTAAGCTTATACACAAAAGATTAAATCACTGAAACTTTTAACTTAAACGTTATAGTTCAAAACCGTAGATGAAAATTTTGATAAACCATAAGAAAGATTGTAGAACGAGATTATGTAGTTTATCTCGTGCTAGTGCAATTTATATGTAATGAACGAGATCGAGTAGAGATAAATATTTTAGACTGACAAATAAGAATATATTTTCTAAACTGTTAAATGTACTTATATACTTAATCTTGATATAACGATTATGATTTGATATATTAATTTGCGTTTTGATTTATTAAAATGTAAGATTCTGAGATGGATCAATATGTTTAGTAGATTCGATGATAATAATATATACTGGTGAAATAATAGCTAGTTGATGAAATCCATGTCTCAATATAGATATTGATTATACACCTTTCTATGAGAAGCTTATAAATTTTCATGTGTAAACCCGACCAATATATTTATGAATGATACATGAAGTAAGTGAAGTATGCTCAAAACGAAATTAATCATTGAATTAAAATAGCTGTTAATTTAATTTATTGATTAATAATCATAATCTCAACATGGGGAATTACATAGATGTTTAATGGAGAATTTTGATATATAAATGGAGAAGTGCGATTACAAATTTCTAGTGGAATAATTTGTAATTATTTTAGTAGAATAATTCAAATTAATTTCTTAAAATTATTTTCATAATAAAAAGTCTCAGTAATTAATTATGTGATCCCATATTTAACTAGAACTTAGAATCTTATTTTCTATAAGAAAATGAAAAAAAGGAGCGTATTTTTTTAGGAGAAGAAACATGTGTTTCTTCTTCTTGAAGATAAATTATTTGTATTTTCTTCTCCTTTTTGGATTGGAAAGAAATATGTACAAGTAGAGATTCTTCAAACCTAGAAATTCATTTAGTTTTCCATACGATACTTTCCACCCAAGTATCGAGAGAGTTCAATTGTTAATTTGGGATTACTGTAGAAGACCGTAGAGTTGTAGTTTGATTTGCTTTAAAATATTTACACATACTTCAAGAGGTAATCCGTGAGTTAATTTTCAGCATACTTTGTATGCAATACGTATTTGTAGTTTTGGTTACGATGTATGGTTTTGGAATACTTCCGAGTTGTGTATACTATTTTCTTACACATCCAACCTTTTATCCATTCTTCTTAACACACTAATGAGCAATGCCCGTGTAGCACGGGCCCAATAATTTAAATAGATCATTTTATTTGTATAATATTTAACATAATCTCATAACTAGCAAAGTAATTCAAGCTTTGATAATATTGGCTACCCTAGAATTGCTATATTATATGGATCAAAAAAATAATTTTCAGATTCATACATTAATAAAAAAAAAAGAACTTCCCTTCATTTTGCATGTAAGCTCTTAGCTCATACTCCAAGTTACAATCACCAATATATTCATATAACATGAATTTTGTAGACATTTATGTTGTGAATGAATGACAATTTAAGAAGGATGGGACGTGTGTTAGGGTAAACGAGAAAACTTGGGACCATCATCATAGATTCTTGGCATGCAGATTGTCCATCATAGAGCTTTCAAGAAAATTTGTTCATCATGTGAGAAGTATATTCAGAAATTACTTCTAAGATTTAACAAGGACAAAACGAAGGTTGTTGGTACACCTTTATCTATGCACTTCAAGTTGAGTACTAGACATTGTTCTTCCAGTGGTGGTGATTAAAAAAAGTTACTTATGCTTCAACTTTTTGTAGTTTGATGTATGCAATGATGTGAACAAAATAAGATATTGCTCATGTTGTTGGTATTGTTTGTCGTTTTGTTTCTAATCTTGAAAGAGAGTATTGAAATGTTGCAAAGTGGATTATGAGATGTCTTTGTGGCACTTAAGTTTTAGTCTCTTTTTTTGATAGGGAAATCCATTCTTTGGGGTTATACTAATTTAGACATGATCGGTGATGTTGATACTCATAAGTCTATTCAAGAGTACTTGATTACTTTTGCAGGGGATTTGTGTCTCGGCAATCTAGGTTGAAATAAAGTTGTGGCTTTATCTATTATAGAGGCTGAGCTTATTTCAGCTGTTGAAGCTTGCAAACAGTTCATCTGCATGAAGAGAATTTTTGGGAAACTTGGTTGTGCTCACAAGAGGTATGTACTTTATTGAGATAATCAAAGTGCTATTCATCTTGGCAAGAATTCTACATTTCATGGTCGGTCTAAACATTTGATGTGAGGTATCATTGAATTCGATATATGTTAGATTCTAAGTTGCTTGACTTGAAAAATCCATAATAATGAAAATGGTTCCAACATGATGACTAATGCTTTTCTAAGTTTCAAGAATGTTGCGTGAGTTTCCTCCACATAGTTGATAGGGGGAGAATTATTGGGTGTTAGGCCTTTTCCCTTCCTATGTGGATAAATAAAAGTCCAAGGTTTTGGGTCTTTTGTCCTTTCTTTTGTGGATGAATTCAGCCCAAAATTGTTGATCTTAGGCATATTAATATGCCTAAGTAGTCGATAATTCCCCTTATCTTACTGTTGTTAAAGGTCGATCTTTACTTATTAGCTTGATTTTGTGGTTGATTGCGTTGATTAAGCACTTACACACATGATTAGTAATTTCAGAAATCTCGAAGAAATTGGAGCTGGAGCGAAGGAAAACAAGGAAAAGAGACAGACGTAAAAAATAACTAAGTGTAGAAGCACCTAGGCGAGGCATACTGGCAGGGGCGACGCGCCAGGCCTTATTGTTCATAGCCATATTTAGGTGCACTGGCAGGAGCACCGCGCCAGTGCCTGTCGCTTAGAGGGTGTGTTTAGGCGCTCCGCGACAGGATATGCAGAGTACCAGAATGTGCTAGGCGCTCTAACTTTTCCAAGTTTTTAACATTAACTTGGAGTTCTAATTTGAATAGTATTTGTTTTGAACTTTATCTACTACTATAAATAGATCCTAGGGGTGCCATTGTTAGGGTTCGACGTTTGTTTAGTGTGAAAGGGAAAGATTCAAGTTTGTTATCTTCTTAAATCTTCTATTTACGGATTTGTTTATGAACAATTATCTTTTCTTGATTAGTATGAGCATGAGTAGCTAAACCCTACTTTTAGGGCTTCAGGTACGAATTGATTGTTGAATATTTGAAGTTTTATGAATTAATCTTCGGTTGACAATTCAAATTACTTTTATATTCTTGTCTTACTATTTTTGATAGGACATTTAGAAATAAATTTAATGTCTAATCTTGAATTGACCATATGAGAGGTTAGATGGACTTGTAAACATAGAGAGCTCGGTACGCCCAATAAATTTAGAAGATTAGTGTTAAGGAATGACGCCCAAAAGACACATTCCTTGCTTGGTTACGAAATAGGATAAAATATAAATTCTCATCAGTTATTTCATTAATCACCGCTCAACAATGTAGTTACATAGCTAATTGGGGTAGGTGACGAGAGGTGGTTTGAATCATACTATCAACAAGTAATTTTACAACTAAAGTTAGTTCTAAACCGATTTTATGATACACGTCATTCGTTATGTGTTGTAGCTTTTGAATTGCTTTTAATGTTGCCTGAAACATTACATCAAAGTCATTTACGATTGTTTACTTTAAATTTAGACCATAATAATCTTAGTTAAACATAAAACGATCAACTGCGAAGTAGTTACTTTTCTCTTTAGTTGTGGAACAAAATTTGAATATAAGTTGATCATATGTCCCTTGGGAATGATAACTCGTTTTGAAAAAAAAAACTATATTACTTGAGCGAACACGTATACTTGCATGGATATTGAGGAACAACTAGTTTTTAGCGCCGCTGCCGAGGATTTAGAAATTGATTTATATTCAATTTTCTTTATTCTACTATTAGAACATTCAGATACTAATAACTTGATCTTAGCTTATTTATTGCAGGCATTTGGTTTTCAGGTCTGGCTCGTAAAGCAGTTTTGGTTGATCCTTACAATGACCTAAAAGAGTTCTACATCAATGAAGAAGATTGAATCAAGGGAAATTAGGGTTGGGACATCCGGGAAATCATAATGATGATCACCAAGACAATCCAGAAGATGTAAATGAACCAAGGGTTCCGAACAATGTGGATGTTGATAACCAAGGAATACCCCATAATGTCCCTATCATTCTAGAAAGACCAGTGCGAGATGTGGAAGTCCCACTCACTACTAATTTGGCATTGAGTATTAGGAAACCTCTACTGGGGGAAGGTTCGAATTAAAGAGGAATATGGTTCAAATTCTCCATGCTAATGGGCAATTCACTGGTCTCCCCCATGAAATACTCAAATTCATATTCGGAACTTCATAGACATTACTGATACGTACATCTCACTTGGACTCTCACCGCACCATGCGAGACAAACGTTGTTCCCATACTCGTTGCTAGGAGCCGCAAGGCGCTGGTTAGACATTGAACCACCAAACTCCATTACTACTTGGGATGGTCTCACAAAGAAGTTCTTAAGCCAATTCTACCCATCAAAGAAAACCGCCGAGCTTAGAGGTGAACTAACAAATTTTGCTTAAAAGCACGGGGAAGATGTTGACACCCAATTTTGACCCTCGACGATATGAATTAATTGACGAGCTTCTTGATTCTAAACATTTTGAAATAATAAGATTTATAATTAGTAAAGTGTTTTAAGTTATTTTAAATTAATCGCTTTTTTGTACACTTTTAGTTAATATATACGATTTACGTGATTATATACACGACTAATATATTTTTGTGTTTATTTGAAATTGCCTTAAAAGGGTTTTACTTTTGTTTAAATATTTTACTAACTAGCTTAGCTGTATAATAGTTTATATTGTGGATTAATTATTTTATAATTAAGTCGATTATGTTATTTCGTTAAAATTAAGAAGTTCATTAATTAACTTATATTAATTCATCTTATTTGTTCATTCTAGCAGAATTCACCAAGTTAACATCGGCTAATTATTGAATTCTAAGGATAAGGTTTTGGGACCTTTTTAATTCCATCACTAGTCCATTCTGCTATTTCATAATCCAATTCAGGCGTATTCTACCTCCCGATCCAGTCTAAAATGCACAGCCCACACCTTGGCCCAGCCCAAATCCCCATCGGTAAAGAAACATAGCTACAATGGCATAACTATAGCTTTCCAAAGCAAACGGCGACCCCAAACAGTTGCACGTGAGAAGCGAGATGATGCGTGGGCGCGCCTCAGATGAGTGCGAGTTCACGGAAGACGACATCAACACTCAATTGGCGAGGCACGACGTCAATTCGAAGGATGCCATTGTCTTTCTCCCCTATCATGTACTGCGTATGTGTAGTTTTTTTCCTTTGAAGAATCATCCTTTCTCGCACAAGATGTTGCCATGTCGCGAGTCAGAGATGGATGGCACCGTATGGCCGAAACCGATTAACTCAGATGCTATCAAGAGATACTATGTGTGAACTTCAGATTTTATTTTTGTTCTTTCCCTGTAATCGATCAATTCGCGTGTATTTGTTTAGCTTAAAATTTTATCCCTTTTGTGATGAATTACGTCTGACCTGAATTCTAAAGAATGAGATAAGTAGGAGGTTTATGTAGGACTCGATCACCCTACTTATCCCTTTTAATATTTCTTTGTAGTTGAACTACGTTCGACTTGAATTCTCAAGAATGAGATACGTAGGCGGCCTATGTCGGCCTCGGTCGATTTCTTCATAAACTTTAATTTTTTGTTAACCTTGAGGGGAACTACGTTTGACGTAATTGCTTCCCCAACGGGATACGTAGGTGCCACAAAGGTTCGGTCATATCTCTCATAAGATTTCTATTCCTTCTACAATGGAAACTGGGGCAGAACTTTTGAGAGGGAATCAAAATTCTCGAGAAGAAGATTTCTCATCAACAAGAAAAGACTGAAGTTGCTTTGGATCTTGCAACTGGGACAGGATTTCTGAGAGGATCTCAAAAATTTTGTGATTTACTCATCATCAGTTAAAGATGAGCCGAGACAATTAACTGGGACAAAATTTTTGAGGATGAACTCAAAATTTCAACTGGGGTTTATCGACAGCCTAGACTACCTTTGAATACTCCTTAGCGAATGATTAGATAGACCTCCAGACATCAGACTCAAAGAAGTTCGCTAAGCCTGACGTGATTATGATACTTGGCAGTAACCTTTTTTTTTTTTTTCGAATATCACTTTTCAAAAATTTATTTTTCTTAAAATTTCCCCTTTATGTTTTATTTGTTTTGGCATAAATGTTTTGTCTTATCTATCAAGAGTCGGGAGATTAAAAAATCAACTGGATATAGCAAGGGAAGAAGTGAACAATTGAAGAAATCGACACAGATCATTCTATTTTAAAACTAACAATTTTCTGTGAATGCAGGTTTATAGGTTTGCTCTTTAATCAGCGAATTCCTCCGATCGGTGAATATGGAGAAGTCAAGGGGGCGAAGAGCTCCCCATAATTAATATCTTTTCTGTGGCTGCAGGAATTATTTTATGCTTGTATCGAAGACTTGGGAACTTGAACAACATTGTTTCATCCAATTTCCAACAACATGAAATCTATGATGAAGATACAACTGTCTTCAAAGATGAATCAAATAAAAATATCGAGAAAGACGTTTTACAGCTTTTTGTCAAAGACGTCATCTGCATCATACTATCAGACGTGATAGTATCACTACCTGGAGAGTTATTTTATTTGTATTATTGATTGAGATGATATACTACCTGGGGGTCATTTTACCATATTGTCAATTGATACAATATCATCTATCCAAAAAGCACCCAGAAGACGCAATGTTGCTCGATTGAAGTGAAATCTTCGTTTGGTACCTAGGATGGCATCAAGAGAAGGATATTCATGCATTGCGAGAAGATATTCATGCCTCGCAGAAAATCATGTATCGCAAGAAGATATTCATGCCTCACGGAAAATCATGCATTGCGAGTTGATATTCATGCATCAAGAAGATATTCATGTATTGTGAGAATGTATTCATGCATCGTCGAAAGATATTCATGTCCCACAGAAAATCACGCATAATGGGAAGATATTCATGCCTCGCAGAAAATCGTGCATCGCGAGTTGATATTCATGCATTGTGGAAAATCATGCATTACGCGAGTTGATATTTATGCATCGAGAAGATATTCATCCATCACGAGAATGTATTCATGCATCGCGGAAAGATATTCATGCGTCGCGGAAAGATATTCATGTCCTGCAGAAAATTAGGCATCGTGGAAAGATATTCATGCCCTCATAGAAAATCATGTCCCATAAAAAATCAGGCATCACGAGAAGATATTCATGCCCCACAGAAAATCATGCACCATGGAAATATTCATGCTCATGCATCACCGAAAATCATGCATGCGATTTGATATTCATGCATCGAGAAAATATTCATGCATCGCGACAAAAAGCCATGCATTGGAACAAAAAAATCATGCATTGCGGAAAGAAGTCATGCATTACA
This sequence comes from Solanum chilense, assembly GCA_032847665.1. Lineage (NCBI taxonomy): Eukaryota > Viridiplantae > Streptophyta > Magnoliopsida > Solanales > Solanaceae > Solanum > Solanum chilense. Next base: position 61,003,126 of record CM064974.1, on the reverse strand, counting down.
AGAGAAAAGTACATGCATTGCGGAAGCGTTATGCATAGCGGAAAATAATTCACGCATCACGCAAGAAGGCAGAAAGAAATTGTGTTTCCCACCAACATCAATTGCATCTTTTATTTGGCAAAAGTAGACACCAAGAGAATCATCAAAGATGACATCAAGAGAAATACCAGCACACTACATCAACTTTTATTTATTTTGACATCAAATGAAGAGTACATTTAAAATTATATTGCAAATATAATATATGATCTTTATTTGCTTTACGTCAAACCGATCGAGTTGACGTCAAATGCTGAAGGAAAGCAATTAAGTGTCAACACGGTAAAAGACACTATCTCCCCTTTCAATTGCATTTTTATGCTGAAGAGTTTTATCTCAGTCTTTGTCGAGAGCATCCAAAAGGATGAATTCTCCAAACCCTACCACAGGTGTGGACTACATCAAAAAAGATGCAGCACAACGTGGAATTTTTTCTTAGAGCGAGCTGGGACATAGTCCATAGAGGAGTGTCAAACTCTTAGGACGTGAGCAGAGGAGCGACTTCCACCGCAATCAAACCACACCCCTATCATAAGGAATATGGGTTTTTCTTTAATTTTCTCGGTTTCGGTCTCGCATCCGGAAATTTTAGTATCCATCGGAAGCAAGTTCCCAATGTAAGTGGCAATGCACCAAGAGCTTTGAAAATTATGTCCCTGTAAGTTCTTACCTATGGACATGAGGAGCTCTACATTCATGAATAAGAGGATACAAGCCTCCTTTTCATACTCGATTTAATTTGACACTTATATAGAACCAAAGGTTATCTAGCATAATAGATTTCCTTTTCGACCGATCAAGTCGAACTACAAACATCCTGATTGCTCGAGTTTAAGGATATGTAGGCAGGCTCAATGTTGAAAACTCGGTTGTATTCCAACATCCTCTCTTTAATCTTATTTTCAAGCATTCCGATCCCTTCATAATTCGGTATCAGGATGGCTTTTTATTTCTTTCAAAATCGTGCGTTGAATCAAGCGTATCGAACAACAAGTGGCTTGAATTCTCATATAGCTTGAGATATGTAGGAAACCTACTTCTAGGGTTCGTCCATAATTCCTAAAGTCCGTACGAAACCCTTCCCCAAAGATGAATGTGTGGTCGGTAAAAATTGGCTTAGTCAAATTCGTCTTCCTTGAATTTCTTGCATCAATCCGAGTCAAACGAGGGACAGTTGTTGACACCCAATTTTGAACCTCGACAATATGAATTAATTGACGAGCTTCTTGATTCTAAACATTTCAAAATAATAAGATTTATAAAGTTTAAAGTGTTTTAAGTTATTTTAAAATAATCGCTTTTTGTAAATTTTTAGTTAATATATACAATTTTAACGTAATTATATACACGACTAATATTTTTTTTATTCGAAATTTTCCTTAAAATGGTTACTTTTGTTCAAACATTTTACTATCATAGTTATATAATAGTTTATATTTTGGATTAATTATTTTATAATTAAATCAATAATGTTATTTCGTTAAAATTAAGCAGTTTATTAATTAATCCACATTAATTCGTCTTATTTGTTCATTCTAGAGGAATTCACCAAGTAATTTCAAATTGGCTAATTAATAAATTCTAAGGATAATGTTTTGGGCCCTTTTGAATTCCAGCAATAGTCCGTTCTCCCATTTCCTACTCCAATTCAGACATATTCTACCTCCCAATCCAGTATAAAATACCCAAACTACACCTTGACATGGCCCAAATCCCCATCGGTAAAGAAACATAAGCTACAATCGCATAGCTGTAGCTTTCCAAAGAAACACGGAAAACCCAAAAACTTGTGCATGAGCAGCGAGATGACGCCTGGACGCGCATCATGCGAGCGCGAGTTCTTGGAAGACGACATTAACACTCAATCGGTGGGGCACAGCGTCAATGCGAAGGATGCCGTTGTATTTCTCCCTTATCCTGTACTGCGTCCGCACAATGTTTTGCCTTTGCAAAATCATGCTTTCTCGCACGAGATGTTGCCACATACGAGTCAAGGATGAAGAATGCATCAAAGTTGTTCATGTTGCTGCCAAGCCCGGATTCTTGGGGATTTGGACGATTTTTGGTACAAAGATTAGTTGCCTTGTCCTTGAGAAATTTCAAAATATTTAGAATCGAAGTGATTGTCCATTTTTGCCCGAATCTTTTACAGAAAATTCACCCGCCTTCCCCTTATTCTGAACCCTAGTTTCCCCATATAAATACCCCTCTTCTTCATTTGTTTTGGGGTTGGAAATTTTTTTTAAGAGCAAAAGAATCAGTTGAGAAGGAAAAAGTCTTACCTTTCCATTGAAAGATCGTAGGCGAGGGATTTCGTTTAAGATTCTACCCATATTTTCAGAGTAAAATATACTAATAGGGAACCGAGTGATTATTTGCTAACTTTATTTGAGATTTGAGATTTCAGTTAGTTTTCTTCGTTGTTCCCACTGTTGCTAGTATGGTGAAATTGTCGTTTTTCTCTTGTTCGCTTTGTCTAGTTCACTGCTCTGAAAAAGGTGAGAATTTTGTCCTTTTCCATTTTATTGCCCTCATTCTTTTTGATTTTTTGTATATCTTGACATGACACTACCTAAAATGAATGTTTTCATTTAGATTGCTCTGATCTGTGAGAAAAATGTCTAGATTTGTTATACTAGGCATAAAATGTGGATTGAACACCAATATTACTCGTTCAAAATGTTAAGTCATAGTTGTTACTTTTTTGGAAGATTTGTTTTCGACATCAGTTCTTTTCTTTATGTGTGTATGAGTGTTGGATGGGCTGTTTGTTGACTGTTACTATTTTCCATTTTAGTCTACGTTTGTGTGTCATGAATCTGTATTGTCATTTCACTCTCAACATCTTATGTTTCATCCTCTCACCTCATTTAGAATGAATAAACTAAGATGCCTATATTTAGTTTGTGTTGTCTTTGCAACCGTCTGGAGGTCATGTATTGGGTTTCTCTGTCCGTTTAAATGATCGTGCGAGGATGATTTTAAGGTCAAATCATATCATGTATGAGTCACCAAATTAATTTCATTTTGCTTATTGTCCACTTTATTTCAAAAATATTGGTTGATTTTGCTTTTGATAATTTTATTGTAAAAAGTTCAAATTTTGAAGTATTCAAACGGGATTATTGTCTGTTACCTTAATGTTCTTCATCTGTTAAATTTATTTATTGTTTGATTTTCCCTGACTATGTCCATGTTTTCTTTTGCTTTCACCTCAATATTCCTGGTTGAAATACTGTTGGTTTGGAGTTTAAAGTGGTCATCCTCTTATTATTTTTATTTTTATTTATTTTACTTTCACGTGTCTTTACTAAGTGCATGGATCCATAGTTGTAGAACTTATAAATGATTTACTTATATTTTCTCTTTTCAGATTATGTGTATTCTCATCTATTTAATCTTAAAACCATGTTACCAGCTTCAAATTTAATTTTGTTGGGCTTGTTTATCATCTAGTCTGATGTCACCAAGGTGTTGATTAGAAAAACATGTTGCAAATTTGTCATGATTTGTTTTCGGAGGTGTTGTACTAATATGATTGTCATACATGTTCGTTATCGATCATTTCCGTTTTGGTCATTATTGGATCTTTCTATCAAATACAAATATTTTTCTTTTCTTATTTGCAAGTAGGCTTCCTTACTAAAAATGATTGACTCAGCTCTCACCATATTTAATGGGAACATGGTTATATCTCATTTATATGGGTGTTGCATCGCTGTCCTCAAAACAAAAAATAATAATAATTTGATTTCTTAGTGTTTAAGCTATATGTGAATTTTCCTTCTCAAAGCTTGAATCGTAATATTGTTTCAATTGGATTACATGTGCTCCTCCTAAAAAATTTTGTCATTTTATTTTCGAAGCTACTTAAGGGTAGAAATACATTGACGCTTATCTTTTATTTGTAGTTTTGATGATGTAACAAACTCAGGGACCTTGTGAAGGTACTCGGTTCTCATCTTGAATAGTTCGTTGACTGCCAGCTAGAGAAGGTACAAAAAGTTGGTGCACAGTTCCCAACTGCGTCAGAAACGTCAGACCTTTCCAACCAATTACAGGGGTTTAAGGAAAGTGAATTGTCTATGCAATGTAATCTTTCCATATATTGCTCTTAAGTTTTTGCAACTTGAAAAAGCACATTCAAGAACTCTTGCAAAGGCTTAAGAAAATCAAGGAGAAGAATCATTAATGAACAACCTAAACTCAGGTGTATATTGTGTAGTAATTGTTTGAGAATATATTCTTTCTATCTGATATTGTATACTGATCCTAAATCTATAAAGGAATCAGTGTGTTTTGATTTGAATTTCTAAGTTAATTAGTTGAACTAACTTAGTGGGTAACCGTTGTGTTGCCTAGAAATTTCTAAGTTGTCTAGAGTGATAGCTTAGTGGGTAGAATAACATCTACTTAGGCTCATAAAGCAATAGAGTTATTGCTTGTTGGTGAGATTAAAATTTTTTTCTCACATTTGTGTAACCGGTTTACTTTTGCTTGTGAAGATTAGTGAAACGGTTGTGAAAATTCTATGAGACAAGTCGTGGTTTTACCCCCTTGAGCAAGGAGGTTTCCACGTAAAATTCCTCTGTTGTTAAACTGCATTTACTTTTTGTTATATCCTTATTTGTGTGTTAAGGGACCTCGTCCATTGACTAATAGTGGACGCACAAATTCTAACAAGTGGCATCAGAGTAGGTACTCTCTATCTGGTTAACACCTAGAGAGTGATTCCTGTTCTAGAATGGCTACTCCACTTAATCTTGAAGAGGGTCAGTCTTCAACTAGACCCCCTCGTTTCAATGGCCACTTTTATAGTTGGTGGAAAGTGATAATGCATTACTTCCTTATGGCTGAAGACAGTAAACTATGGGACATTGTCTTAGATGGACCCTTCATCCCTATTATTGAAGAGAAAGATGGTGAAAACACTAGGCTTGTTCCAAAGCCTAGACGAAAATATGATGAAGCTGATAGGAATAAGATTGAAAAGGGGTACAACTAAAGAAACCTCTTGTCTCTGGTATAGGACCTGATGAGTTCAATCGTGTCTCATCTTGTGAATCTGCAAAAGAGATCTCGGATTTCTTAAAAATAGCCCATAAGGGAACTGAACATGTAAAAGAGTCAAAGATTGATATGCTCACATCTCAATATGAAAATTTCAAAGTGAGAGAAGGTGAAACTATTCATGAAATATTCTCTAAACTGTCATCCATCACAAATGAGTTGAAAAGTCTTGGAGAACCTATCAGTATGACTAAGCAAGTCAGGAAAGTTCTTCGAATCCTTTCCAAGTTTTGGGAAAGTAAGGCTGATTCTATTACTGAAGCAAAGGACTTGAAAGTGTTAACAATGGATGTTCTCATTGGAAAACTAAAGACTCATGAGATGAACCGAAGTCATGATCAGTCAAAGAAGGAAGTCAAGAAAGATAAGTCCTAGACGCTTAAATAATGATCTGAAGAGGACTCTAGTGATGATGATGATATGGCTTACCTCATCAAGAAATTTTAGAAGATTGTGAGGAAAAACAAAGGTTTTAGAAAGGGAGTAAATGTTCATTGAACTTCCACTCAAAATGATACTTGTTACAAGTGTGGAAAAGCTGGACACTTTATAAGAGAGTATCCATTACTCAAAGCTGAAAACAAAGAATATAAAAAACCAAGAGGTTATAAAGAAAAACGAAGGGACCTGGTACTCAATAAGAATGATCGGAAAACTGCTATTGACTTTGTGGTCAAGAAAGATCTTGCTGCAGGGGGAGACTCTTCAAGTGACTCAAAAGATCTTGATGATCCAAATGATGTTTCAATGGTGGTGGTTCATGAATTTGAAACCATATTCAATAAGATGTTTGCTTTTATGGCTCATTCATAAAATGAAGATGATGAGGATAAGATAATTCTTCTTGATATGAAACATGATATGAATGCCTATTCTCTTAAAAAATTGAGAACATTAGCAAATGTTATGATTGATTCAGTTATTGAGTTAACTTCTGAAAGAGATATTATGAATGTTGAGCTTGAAAGTTTAAATGAAAACAGAGATAAAATGGATGATAAAATGCTGAAAGTTGAAGATAAAATGGCTGTTCTGCAATCTGACAAAATAGAGCTTAAAAAACAGTTGCATATGATAAATGACAAAGCTGAAAAGGAAAAAGGAAAGTCTAATATTTTATGAATTGATCTTGAAGAAAAACTGAAAACCTCTGAGACTAATCTTGGTTTGGCTTTGGAAAGGAGCAACAACTTAGAAAGATATATTGTCAAACATAAAGATGAACATGAAAAATCTCTTAAGTGGACAAAATCTTCTAAGATGCTTTCAAACGTAACAAATCAAAGTAATTTCAACAAGAAGGTTCTAGGAAGTTTGAATATTACTCCTCCTTTCAATCCTCACAACAAATATGTGTTTGTGTTTGACAATTTGTTGTGCCTTCATTGTGGTAAAAATAGGCATTTAAAAGAAGAGTGTACTGCCTGAAGAAAGTCACATGAGAGACTTTCAAAGTATACTGAAAAGAAAAGGGTTTCAAAAAAGAGAACTGGTCCCATAAAACAATTCTCGACGAAAAGGTTTTAAAAGAGAGGACTTGATTCTGCTAAAAAATCCTTTGTAAAAAAGAATATGAAATTACCTCATTGGGCTAGAAACACTTTGATCACTCCTTTGTCTGCTTTCTGGGAACTCAAATTGAAATGGGTTCCCAAGCCTAACAAGTGATTCTTGATGCAGGTGAGTGAGAGGAGTAGCAGTCAATGTTGGTACATGGACAGTGAACGCTCTAAACATATGTCTGGTGATATAAAAAATTTCCTCTCACTCAAGGCACTTCAGGGAAGAGGTGTCTCTTTTGGTGATGGAAAGAAGGGGTATATTTTAGGTGTTGGTGAAGTGGAAAAATCGCTTGGGGAATCCATTGACAACGTGTATCATGTCAGTGGGTTAAATTATAGTCTTTTGAGTGTGTCTCGAATTTGTGACAAGGGAAATGAAGTGAAGTTTACATCTGAGAAGTGCACTGTATAGAAGTAAGAACATGAATGTGGATAACTTAGAAACATGTCATGGAGATAATCTGACATGTATTAGTTCTCAAAATGAAAATGCTGATATGCGGCATCGAAGACTTGGGCATGTGAGATCATCTTTATTTAATAAGCTGATTTCTAAGGACCTGGTCCTGGGTATGCCAAAGTTTAAATTTTGTGAAAGTAAAATTTGTGAAGCCTGTGTAAAAGGAAAACGAATCAGATCATCCTTCAAGCCAAAGAAACAAGTAACCTCATCAAGAGTATTGGAGCTGCTGCACATGGATTTATGTGGACCTTTGTAGGTTCAAATTAGAAGTGGAAAGAAATACATTCAGGTGATAGTTGATGACTACTCAAGGTACACATGGACAAGGTTCTTAAGATCAAAAGCAGAAACACCGTAAGAATTGATAATGCTTTTCAAAATGATTCAAACAAAGTTGAATCAAGTGATTGGTGGAATTAGGTCTGATCATGGAACTGAGTTTGAAAACTCAAAAATTGATTAATTCTGTATGAAAAATGGCACCAGTCGTAATTTTTCTGCTCCAAGAACTCCTCGAGCAAAATGGAGTAGTGGAATGTAAAAATAGAACCTTGGTAAATATTGCAAGGACCATGATTATTGAGTCAAATCTTCATCAAAATTTTTGGGCTGAATCAATCAACACAACATGTCATGTTACTAACAGATATTTGATAAGTTCTTCACTGAATAAGACTCCCTATGAATTACTCAAAAACAGAAAAACTATGTTGAGGTACCTTAGGGCATTTGGATGCAATGTTTTGTTTTGAAGAATGGAAAGGATGATCTAGGAAAGTTTGATCCTATAAGTAATGAAGGAGTGTATTTAGGATATTCTTCATCAAGTAAAGCATACAGAGTTTTCAACAACATAAATCAATGTATTGAAGAAAGTATTCATGTTGTGTTTGATGAAGATGGAAATCTGAAAGGTGCTGCATCAAATGATGAACATGAGTTAATTAAACTGTTTAATTCTCAAAAAATTGAAGGTAGTAAAGATGATGTAAATGACAGTTGGAGATTGACAGTGCTGATCAAAGCTCATCTATAAAAGGCTGGTGAAGTTGAAAAATGTGAAGAAGAACCTGGTACCATTCTGAACTCAAGTCAGAATATCTCAAACTCTCCAGAAAATGAAGAATTCCCTGAAGAAGAAGATCATACTGATCAGCTGAACCAGCTGACTTTGAGACCAGGATGGAAACGCAACTCATCTATCCACTTGATAATCTCATCTCACCTTTGAACTCTGGAATTCACACTAGATCAAAAACAAGAATTCTAGTTGCATTCTCAGCGTTTATATCATCAATTGAGACTAAGAATGTGAATGAGGCATTAGGTGATGCAGATTGGATTAATTCAATGCATGAAGAACACTATCAGTTTAAAAGAAGTAAGGTGTGGTACCTGGCTCCTCGACCTGTTGATAGAACCATTTTAGGAACCATATGAGTTTTCGTAAACAAGCTTGATGAAAATGGTGTGATTACTAGAAACAAATCTAGATTAGTTGTTCAAGGATATAATTAGGAGGAAGGTATAGACTATGATGAAACCTTTACTCCTGTTGCAAGGATGGAGGCCATAAGAATTCTCATAGCCTTTGCAGCATTCATGGGATTCAAGCTATATCAATTGGATGTAAAGAGTGCTTTCCTAAATGGACACTTAAAGAGGAGGTGTTTGTTAAATAACCTGCTGGGTTTGAGAATGCTGAGTTACCAGATCATGTGTTCAAATTGAATAAGGCCCTGTATGGTTTAAAACAAGCTATCAGAGCTTGGTATGTAAGATTGTCAAAGTTTCTGTTGAAAAATGGATTCAAAAGAAGGAAAATAGACAATACCTTGTTCTTATTAAAAAGAGAACATGAATTGCTTATTATACATGCATATGTAGATGGCATTATCTTTGGAGCTACATCGGAGCATTTGTGTGAAGAATTTTCATCATTAATGGGAAAGGAGTTTGAGATGAGCATGATGGGTGAATTGACCTTCTTTCTAGGGCTAGAAATGAAGTAATCATCAAATGAAATCTCAATCAGTCAGGAGAAGTGCATTAAGGAGTTGTTGAAGAAATTCAATATGTTTGATTCTAAACCTATTGATACTCATATGGGAACAAACTCCAAGCTAATAGCAGATGAATCTGATTCTCTTGTGAATCAAACCATGTATAGGGGAATCATTGGATCCTTATTGTATCTGACTGCTAGCAGACCTGATATAGTATATAGTGTTAGAATGTGTGCTAGATTCCAAGCACGTCCTCGTAATTCACATTTGAAGGGTGAAAAACGGATTCTAAAATATTTGAAGAAGACAAGGGACCTGGTCCTTTTCTACCCAGCAGGTGACACTTTTGATCTTGTTGGCTTTGCGAATGCTGATTTTGCTGGTTTTCAAGTTGATAGGAAGATCCCTTCAAGGATGGCTCATTTTCTTGGATCTTTACTTATCTCACGGGGAACTAAGAAACATAATTCAGTATCTCTTTCAACATTTGAATCTGAATATGTAGCAGCTGCTGCATGTTGTTCACAATTGTTATGGATCAAACAACACTTAGAGGAATTTGAATTAATCGTCAAGGCCATACCTCTTATGTGTGACAATACTAGTGCAGTCAGTATGGGAAAGAATCCTATTCACCACAAGAGAACCAAGAACATTGATGTTAGACATTCAATTTCTGAGAGACAATGTCGAAAAAGGAAACATTGTGCTTACATATTTTCCAACGGAGGAACAAATTGCAGATATCTTCACGAAGGATATTAGCAAAAGATCAATTTGAGAGTAATAGGTTGAAGTTGGGCATGACGACTTCAAACTGATTTCCAGTCATTCAATCATTGAATTTCCTTGATGGCTAAACTTGTAGTGCATGTAACCTCTGTGTCAATAATATTTTATCTAAGTTAGATCGTTATCGTACCTAATGCAGGTATACATTCATAAAGGACTAGCAAAGCAAAGACACGGCTAGAATAGTTGAGGAATGATGATAAAATTGCATTATGGGACCTGATCCTAGTCGAGGTTAGCATTCGTACATTAATTTCAAAATGAGATAAAGTGACTGTTGATCAAGCCACGTGTCACTTATCGGTTATTCTAATCGTTAGTCCCATCGTTAAGTTTCTAAGCGATGCGGCGAATCAATAGGGACCTGGCACCATTTCATTTCTTTTTAAAACCCCTTTCTCTCTCCTTTAATCCTTCATTCTTTTTGCAATATTCCTTCACTCTGTCGAAAAAAGAGTGGGGTGGGGATAAATTTGCTTTAATCTCTACATTTTTCATTCTCTAATACTGCTACTCTCTTCTTCTTCTTGACAAAATGTCTGAACCTTGGCCTGCTTCTAAGCAAATTCTTACAGCACTTAGTGAGATTGAACCAATTGATTTCTACTCTCCGTCATCCACAGGGTCAAGATCTAATCTTCCAACAAGTTCTCCCATATATAATCCCAAAAACCCTTTTCACTCTATAGATCTAAACAGTTAGAGTGTTCCTACTAGACCTGGTCCTCATCATGAAATTCTTTCAAATGCTCTTTTCGAAGGAGATATGCCAAGGAAAAAATCTTCTGAGTAAAAAATTCTTGCTGCGAGTGAAGAATTGGTGATTGAGAGTCTTGCTGTGATGCGAGAGGAAGTCAGGGTTGAGGAAAATGAACCTTTTCATAATGAAGATATCCGAGAGACCCAACCTATCTTTGATAGAACTCCTGATTTTGGGAGATATCCATCCTCTGATCCCTTTGACTCAGTAGGTGATGAACAATCTTTACAGTGAAAGGTTAAAAGGAGAGATGTAATTGCATCTAAAAAGCAAACAGAGAAAGTGGTGGGAGAAGTGTTTAAAAGGAGACACACTACTAGATCTGAAGCCAAAAAGATGATGGCTGATGCTCCGAAAGCCAGTGCTAAGTCTACAACAAAAAATTGGAGTGCTTGAACTTTCAAAGTGTCCAATTTTAAACTGCCTGAGTCTGGTGTGATAGATGTGTCTACTGAATAGACAGAAAAAGGATACAGGAAGAAGAGGTAAGGAAAGACAAAACCAAGAGGAACTAAGAAAGCTGAGCAAATAAAATCCACAAAGAAGACTGCTAAAGGAAAGAGGAAAAGGTCACTGGGACCTGGTACACAAGGGAAAATCGAAGAGCAGGTCAACAAACAAGAGACTGTTGACAATCTGAGGAAGCACTCTGTACTGGTGGATAGGTTTTTTGACATGGGGATAATTAATCTTCCTAGAATAAACTCACTTCATGACATGGTTGAGATTCAGTCTTGGATGCATCTTTTCAACCAAAAATCTCCCATTATTTATGAAGACTAAGTGCGAGAATTCTACTATAACATTCAATTTCAGGAAGATGGAAGAGTCAATACAAGAGTAAATGACATTGTTGTTCACCTTGATGAGATTCTGTTGGAAAAAATTCTTAGGGTACCACGAGATGGTACCAGGTCTGTGGTAGGGAAAACGTGTTTAGTTGAATTTGCGACACTGTCTTCGAAGCTTCCTACTACAAAATGTTCAGGGCTGTTTAAAAAAGTGATGAAAAGTGAGTATTAGTTAGTTTTTGAATTTGTCAACAAAACTCTCCTCCCTCAAACTGAAAAGAGGACCTCAGCAACTTCTGCTGATTTATATGTGATGGAATTGTTGTGCAAGTTCGAACCTCTAAATATTTTGGGACTCATGCTTGAACATATGTACAAGACTGTCATTAAGCGGAAAGAGATACATGGTATGGGATATGGATACTTTCTCACTGAAGTATTCAAATACTTTAACATTCCGCTGGGTGTTGGCAAGGTTCGTACAGTAAAGCAAGCGTTTTTAGAGACTACCTTGGTTGAATATGAGTGCATTAAAGGGAAAGGAAATCCATAGAGCAAAATGGCTCAACTAATTCAAGACCAAGACCAACTCAAGCATGAAGTTGAAGAACTAACTATGAGGCTGAGTGAAAAGGATGATGAAATTGCTATTCTTATTGACGAGCTACTCACTATGCAGAAAGAGGGACCTAGTACCGCTATGGTTCATGCCCTGGAAAGGGAAAATGCAGAATTGAGGGCCAAAGTTATTGCTTTACAAGAAAAAGCAATCAAGGATAATGATGATGCTAATACTAGACTCACTCTAATCATTCAGTCTCTTTCCCATCAGCCTCCCCCTTCATAGTCCGTCCCATAATCTTTCTGTGTCTACTTTGTGTGACTTAACTTTTCGTCCTTATATTTCATTTTGATTTTAATGTAATGAATGTTAATTTGATATGCTGTTTATATTATTCCCTTGGTGTTCTAGCTGATATATCTTGTCAAATGATTTCTTTTATGTTTGATTGCCAAAAGGCTTTGATATTCTCTGATATTATTATTGATACTGTTGGTTTATTGTATCTCTTTTTTATGATGCCAAAAGTGGGAATTTTAACTGGTTGTTGTGACTAGACATGTTTGTGTGGGGGAATACAACTAGTGTAGTGTATAGTGTTTTTTTTTTTGATTTTATGCTAGGAGGGGGGATAAGTAATTCAGAGGGAACTTGTCTTGAAGCTGGAGTAGAGCCTGGAGTATTGTTTTTCATCATCAAAAAGAGGGAAAATGTTATTTGTAGTTTTGATGATGTAACAAACTGAGGGACCTTGTGAAGGTACCCGATTCTCAATTTGAATAGTTCGTTGATTTCCAGCTGGAGAAGGTACAGAAAGTTGGTGCACAATTTCCATCTGCGTCACAAACGTCAGACCTTTTCAACCAATGGCAGGGGTTTAAGGAAAGTGACTATTCTATACAGTGTCATCTTTCCACATATTTCTCTTTAGTTTTTGCAACTTGAAAAACCACATTCAAGAACTCTTGCAAAGGCTTAAGAAAATCAAGGAGAAGAATCATTCAAGAACAACCTAAAATCAGGCGTATATTGTGTAGTTATTTGAGAATATATTCTTTCGGTCTTACATTGTAAACTGATCCTAAATCTATAAAGGAATCAGTGTGGTTTGATTTGAAATTCTAAGTTAGTTAGTTGAACTAATTTAGTGGGTAACCGTTGTGTTGCTTAGAAAATTCTAAGTTGTCTGGAGTGATAGCTTAGTGGGTAGAATGACATCTACTTAGGCTAATCAAGCAATAGATTTATTACTTGTTGGTGATATTAAAAAAGTTTTTCTCACATTTGTGTAACCGGTTTACTTTTGCTTGTGAGGATTAGTGAAAAAGCTGTGAAAATCCTGTGAGACAGGTCGTGGTTTTACTCCCTTGAGCAAGGAGGTTTCCACGTAAAACTCCTCTGTTGTTAAACTGCATTTACTTTCTGTTATATCCTTTTTTGTGTGTCAAGGGACCTGGTCCATTGACTGATAGTGGACGTATAGATTCTAACATTATCTTTTTTTTTACATGTGGAATAATACTCGAGTCTACTTTGGACTCTAATCCTTGCGTATCATTGAGTCTGTTCGATTCACCCTCATCATCCACCCGGACTAGAAGAAGCTTAGGAATTTGAGCCAGAAGCCCACATTTTGTCTTATTTTCATTTCATGTTGTATTTTTGTTATTTTCAGGCCCAAGTCTTGTAAATTTCCATTCTTGTTATTTTGGTAGATTTAGGACACGTGAGAATTTTGGGTCTTAAGCCCAAATAAAATAAATATTATTATCTTCTTAGTTTAGTACAGGTACAAATCGAATGGTCCTAAGACCCAAAACAAAAAATGGATCCAAACACCGGTCCAGGCGGACAAAAATCAAATTTGGATCCAACTCTCTCTCTCTTTATTATTATCATGTATGTATTTATTTGTTTGTATATGTCGATAGTTTTAAGGTTTAAAACATTCAAATCCCCGCTAAGACTCTAGTTAATTTTAATTAAATCAAGTTGATCAAGTTTAAACAAACTAAAAAATAGATAAAATTAGGACAATTAAATAATTGGTTTGGATAGAAAAATCAATACTTCATCTTTTAAACTCTACAAAAATTTTATTTCATATTTGAGTTAGATTTTAGCCAAACAAGTAAGTTTCCGGATAATCGTAACTTCGCAAATATTTTAGGTGTCATAAAACCTTCTTAAAATATAAATAAGAATCCCCGAACCCCCCTTAAACATTTTCAACCGGTTTCCTATTTTAATCGATTGAAAAACACTTTTCTTGATTTTTCTCATAAAGTTAAGTGGCAACTCTAAACAAGTCTTAAATTTATAAAATAATATTTTCCGAAAATGTAAAACAGAAGATATGTACCAAGCAAGGGCGCAATTCAAACAAATGTTGATCCCCTACCATATGCAGACTAATGCGGTATTAGCTCACGCTTTCTTTGAAGGTTTAAAATATGATGCTCGTGTTTTTTTTAATAATACAGATGGTGGACAAGCCCTACTCATAACAAGAGAAGCATTACTTGATTCACTGGATAAACTGCCGGAAGGGAATTATGGTATGAGGGGGATATTTCTAGAACCACAACCCAAAAGGCTGCAGGGATATTAGCTGTAGACCAGACTACTACTTTTAATGCCAAAATAGATTCAATGCAACATAGCATGACTTTGCAGTTTAAGCAGTTGGCTCTAAATCAAGCATCAGTGGATGTGGCAAAACAAGCAACAAATTGGTGTAGGGTATGTGGTAGTAGAACCCATGACACTGAGCAATGTGAGGCAAACCTGCATTTTGTGAATTATGTGGGTAATGTGTAAAGGGACCAACGCCAACAAAATTATGGTTATAGTTACAACCCTAGTAGGAGAAACCATCCTAACTTTTTTTGGGGAGGGAACCAAAACCAAAATCACGCACAAGGTGCTAATCAATACCGTACCCAAGGGGATGGGTAACAATACCAAAATCCCAACCAAGGCATAAACCAAAGTGTATCCAAAGGTGGGATGACCAGTGAAGAATTGTTGTAGAAGCTCATGACTGAAATTGGGACAAAGTTAAATGCTAGAATATATATGCAGGATGAAAGCATTAGAAACATCCACATGTTCCAAATGAGTTTAGAGAAATAAGTTGTGCAAGTGTATAATTCTTTGAACTTGTGTCACAAGACGGGATGCTTGGTGATACTAAGCCCAACCCAAAGCAACCGCATGCGGTAAGTACGAGAAGTGGCCTGCAATTAGAGTAACTAGCTCCAAAAAAGAGAGATGATGAGGTAAAAACCACAAAAAATAAAGGAGAAGAGGTAGTAAAAATATCCAATGTTGAGTCCCA
This sequence comes from Solanum chilense, assembly GCA_032847665.1. NCBI lineage: Eukaryota > Viridiplantae > Streptophyta > Magnoliopsida > Solanales > Solanaceae > Solanum > Solanum chilense. The sequence continues at coordinate 60,987,741 of CM064974.1, read as the reverse complement.
CACCTCAAAAAAAGTTACCACCTCCGTTTGCATAAAGTCTAAAAAAAAGCAGAAATGCTTTGGTAAGTTTCTTTCTCTCCTTAAAGAAGTTCACATTTATGTACCTTTGGTTGACATTCTTCTGGGTATTCCAAAGTATGCTAAATACGTGAAGGACATTGTGGCAAGCAACATGAGGCTCACATAATATGAAACTGTAGCACTTACTAAGGATTGCATCTCAAGGATCCAAAATAGACTACCCAAAAAGTAAAAAGATCTAGGTAGTTTTACTGTGCAAATCAGTATATGGCAAAGTACTCAAGTATGGGGGTTATGTGATTTAGGGGAAAGAATAAATTTGATTCCCTTATCTTTGTATTGGGTGGGGTAGTCCAAAATAACCACTATTATTCTCCAACTCGCAGATAGATACATTGCTAAGCCGGAGGGGGTGATAGAAGATGTGTTAGTGCAAGTAGGGTCATTGATCTTTCTTGTGGATTTTTTGGTCTTACATTTTGAACTCGATCTGAAGTCCCATTAATTTTGGGAGGGCTTCCTTTTCCATGGTTAGGGAATTGATTGATGCAACATCAGTATAACTAACCATGAGGGCACATGATAAGGTTGAATTATTTGTTTTCTACCGTGCTTTAAAACTGTCGTCTGTTTATGAAGAGTTATATGCCATTACGGTGGTTGATCAAATAGTCGAGTCACATGTACTCATGCCTTAAGATCCATTAGAGAAAGTGTTAGGGAGTCATGAGTTAGAAGGAGATTCTAAAGCTCAAGAGAATTAATCATGCTTAAATTTAGCTCTAGTAGAAACTCGTAAAACTCAAGTGCAATCACTAGATAGCGAGTTGGTCCCTCCACCAAAACCGTCAATAGAGAAAGACCCTAAGTTGGAACTAAAAATTCTGCCAGCTCACTTAAGGTATGCTTATTTGGGCAGTAATGAAAATTTGCATGTTATACTTTCTGCATTATTGTCTGATTTATAGGTAGAGGCTTCATTGCAGATATTAAAACAAAGGAAGAAAGCAATTGTTTGGAAAATGGCTTATATACGTTGTGTATGCACAAGATTTATATGGAAAAGTATCACAAACCCAAAGCACAACATCAACGCCGTCTAAAACATATGATGAAAGAAGTGGTAAGCAAGGAAGTTATAAAGTGGTTAGACGTTGGAAATATATACCCCATCTCTGATAGCAAGTGGGTAAGTCCGGTGCAATGTGTTCCCAAGAAGGGTGGTATGAATGTGTTAAGGAATAAAAAGAATGAGTTGATTCCCACTAGAATAGTGATCGGGTGACATATTTGCATAAATTACTGGAAATTAAATGATGCTACCCAGAAATATCACTACCCCATTCCATTAATTGATCAGATGATTGATCGGCTAGCAGGGCAGAAGTACTATTGTTTTTTCAGATGGGTATTTCGGGTACAACCAAATTTTGATTGCACCCAAGGACAAAAATATACGACATTCACTTCTCCTTATGGCACGTATACCTTCAAACACCCTTCGAACTTTGCAATGCACGAGCGACTTTTCAAAGGTGTATGATGACCATTTTCCATGACATGGTAGAAGATTTTGTGGAAATATTATGGATGATTTTTCAGTCTCTGGAAAGTCCATTGAGGTATGTCTTCGGAATCTTGATAAGGTACTAGCTAAATGTGAAGACACCAACTTAGTATTAAACTGGGTGAAGTGTCATTTCTTGGTTAAAGAGGGGATAGTTTTTGGACATAAGGTGTCTAAATCTTGTTTGGAAGTGGATAAGTCCAAAGTATAAGTTATTGAGAAATTGCCTTCTCCTATTTTGTTGAAGAGGTGTGTATTCTTCTTAGCCATGAATGTTTTAGCGGTGATTCATCAAGGATTTTTCCAAGACTGCACAATGGTTTGTGCAATCTTGGAAAAACCTTGATGAGTTCACTCTACATTATGCTAAGAGAAACCACCTTTCAACAAAATAGGAGAAGGAGGATTTACACTTATGAGAAATGCTTCACCCCTATTGGTTCTTACATTTGACCTTATCAAGATTGAAAATACCTTGGGAGACTGTATTTCACATCTGAATGATGGAAAATGGTCATCATACACCTTTGAAAAGTCGCTCGTGCATTGCAAAGTTCGAAGGGTGTTTGAAGGTATACGTGCCATAAGGAGAAGTGAATGTCGTATATTTTTGTCCTTGGGTGCAATCAAAATTTGGTTGTACCCGAAATACCCATCTGAAAAAACAATAGTACTTCTGCCCTGCTAGCCGATCAATCATCTGATCAATTAATGGAATGGGGTAGTGATATTTCTGGGTAGCATCATTTAATTTCCAGTAATTTATGCAAATATGTCACCCGATCACTATTCTAGTGGGAATCAACTCATTCTTTTTATTCCTTAACACATTCATACCACCCTTCTTGGGAACACATTGCACCGGACTTACCCACTTGCTATCAGAGATGGGGTATATATTTCCAACGTCTAACCACTTTATAACTTCCTTGCTTACCACTTCTTTCATCATATGTTTTAGACGGCGTTGATGTTGTGCTTTGGGTTTGTGATACTTTTCCATATAAATCTTGTGCATACACAACGTATATAAGCCATTTTCCAAACAATTGCTTTCTTCCTTTGTTTTAATATCTGCAATGAAGCCTCTACCTATAAATCAGACAATAATGCAGAAAGTATAACATGCAAATTTTCATTACTGCCCAAATAAGCATACCTTAAGTGAGCTGGCAGAATTTTTAGTTCCAACTTAGGGTCTTTCTCTATTGACGGTTTTGGTGGAGGGACCAACTCGCTATCTAGTGATTGCACTTGAGTTTTACGAGTTTCTACTAGAGCTAAATTTAAGCATGATTAATTCTCTTGAGCTTTAGAATCTCCTTCTAACTCATGACTCCCTAACACTTTCTCTAATGGATCTTAAGGCATGAGTACATGTGACTCGACTATTTGATCAACCACCGTAATGGCATATAACTCTTCATAAACAGACGACAGTTTTAAAGCACGGTAGAAAACAAATAATTCAACCTTATCATGTGCCCTCATGGTTAGTTATACTGATGTTGCATCAATCAATTCCCTAACCATGGAAAAGGAAGCCCTCCCAAAATTAATGGGACTTCAGATCGAGTTCAAAATGTAAGACCAAAAAATCCACAAGAAAGATCAATGACCCTACTTGCACTAACACATCTTCTATCACCCCCTCCGGCTTAGCAATGTATCTATCTGCGAGTTGGAGAATAATAGTGGTTATTTTGGACTACCCCACCCAATACAAAGATAAGGGAATCAAATTTATTCTTTCCCCTAAATCACATAACCCCCATACTTGAGTACTTTGCCATATACTGATTTGCACAGTAAAACTACCTAGATCTTTTTACTTTTTGGGTAGTCTATTTTGGATCCTTGAGATGCAATCCTTAGTAAGTGCTACAGTTTCATATTATGTGAGCCTCATGTTGCTTGCCACAATGTCCTTCACGTATTTAGCATACTTTGGAATACCCAGAAGAATGTCAACCAAAGGTACATAAATGTGAACTTCTTTAAGGAGAGAAAGAAACTTACCAAAGCATTTCTGCTTTTTTTTAGACTTTATGCAAACGGAGGTGGTAACTTTTTTTGAGGTGTGGGACTCAACATTGGATATTTTTACTACCTCTTCTCCTTTATTTTTTGTGGTTTTTACCTCATCATCTCTCTTTTTTGGAGCTAGTTACTCTAATTGCAGGCCACTTCTCGTACTTACCGCATGCGGTTGCTTTGGGTTGGGCTTAGTATCACCAAGCATCCCGTCTTGTGACACAAGTTCAAAGAATTAGACACTTGCACAACTTATTTCTCTAAACTCATTTGGAACATGTGGATGTTTCTAATGCTTTCATCCTGCATATATATTCTAGCATTTAACTTTGTCCCAATTTCAGTCATGAGCTTCTACAACAATTCTTCACTGGTCATCCCACCTTTGGATACACTTTGGTTTATGCCTTGGTTGGGATTTTGGTATTGTTACCCATCCCCTTGGGTACGGTATTGATTAGCACCTTGTGCGTGATTTTGGTTTTGGTTCCCTCCCCAAAAAAAGTTAGGATGGTTTCTCCTACTAGGGTTGTAACTATAACCATAATTTTGTTGGCGTTGGTCCCTTTACACATTACCCACATAATTCACAAAATGCAGGTTTGCCTCACATTGCTCAGTGTCATGGGTTCTACTACCACATACCCTACACCAATTTGTTGCTTGTTTTGCCACATCCACTGATGCTTGATTTAGAGCCAACTGCTTAAACTGCAAAGTCATGCTATGTTGCATTGAATCTATTTTGGCATTAAAAGTAGTAGTCTGGTCTACAGCTAATATCCCTGCAGCCTTTTGGGTTGTGGTTCTAGAAATATCCCCCTCATACCATAATTCCCTTCCGGCAGTTTATCCAGTGAATCAAGTAATGCTTCTCTTGTTATGAGTAGGGCTTGTCCACCATCTGTATTATTAAAAAAAACACGAGCATCATATTTTAAACCTTCAAAGAAAGCGTGAGCTAATACCGCATTAGTCTGCATATGGTAGGGGATCAACATTTGTTTGAATTGCGCCCTTGCTTGGTACATATCTTCTGTTTTACATTTTCGGAAAATATTATTTTATAAATTTAAGACTTGTTTAGAGTTGCCACTTAACTTTATGAGAAAAATCAAGAAAAGTGTTTTTCAATCGATTAAAATAGGAAACCGGTTGAAAATGTTTAAGGGGGGTTCGGGGATTCTTATTTATATTTTAAGAAGGTTTTATGACACCTAAAATATTTGCGAAGTTACGATTATCCGGAAACTTACTTGTTTGGCTAAAATCTAACTCAAATATGAAATAAAATTTTTGTAGAGTTTAAAAGATGAAGTATTGATTTTTCTATCCAAACCAATTATTTAATTGTCCTAATTTTATCTATTTTTTAGTTTGTTTAAACTTGATCAACTTGATTTAATTAAAATTAACTAGAGTCTTAGCGGGGATTTGAATGTTTTAAACCTTAAAACTATCGACATATACAAACAAATAAATACATACATGATAATAATAAAGAGAGAGAGAGTTGGATCCAAATTTGATTTTTGTCCGCCTGGACCGGTGTTTGGATCCATTTTTTGTTTTGGGTCTTAGGACCATTCGATTTGTACCTGTACTAAACTAAGAAGATAATAATATTTATTTTATTTGGGCTTAAGACCCAAAATTCTCACGTGTCCTAAATCTACCAAAATAACAAGAATGGAAATTTACAAGACTTGGGCCTGAAAATAACAAAAATACAACATGAAATGAAAATAAGACAAAATGTGGGCTTCTGGCTCAAATTCCTAAGCTTCTTCTAGTCCGGGTGGATGATGAGGGTGAATCGAACAGACTCAATGATACGCAAGGATTAGAGTCCAAAGTAGACTCGAGTATTATTCCACATGTAAAAAAAAAGATAATGTTAGAATCTATACGTCCACTATCAGTCAATGGACCAGGTCCCTTGACACACAAAAAAGGATATAACAGAAAGTAAATGCAGTTTAACAACAGAGGAGTTTTACGTGGAAACCTCCTTGCTCAAGGGAGTAAAACCACGACCTGTCTCACAGGATTTTCACAGCTTTTTCACTAATCCTCACAAGCAAAAGTAAACCGGTTACACAAATGTGAGAAAAACTTTTTTAATATCACCAACAAGTAATAAATCTATTGCTTGATTAGCCTAAGTAGATGTCATTCTACCCACTAAGCTATCACTCCAGACAACTTAGAATTTTCTAAGCAACACAACGGTTACCCACTAAATTAGTTCAACTAACTAACTTAGAATTTCAAATCAAACCACACTGATTCCTTTATAGATTTAGGATCAGTTTACAATGTAAGACCGAAAGAATATATTCTCAAATAACTACACAATATACGCCTGATTTTAGGTTGTTCTTGAATGATTCTTCTCCTTGATTTTCTTAAGCCTTTGCAAGAGTTCTTGAATGTGGTTTTTCAAGTTGCAAAAACTAAAGAGAAATATGTGGAAAGATGACACTGTATAGAATAGTCACTTTCCTTAAACCCCTGCCATTGGTTGAAAAGGTCTGACGTTTGTGACGCAGATGGAAATTGTGCACCAACTTTCTGTACCTTCTCCAGCTGGAAATCAACGAACTATTCAAATTGAGAATCGGGTACCTTCACAAGGTCCCTCAGTTTGTTACATCATCAAAACTACAAATAACATTTTCCCTCTTTTTGATGATGAAAAACAATACTCCAGGCTCTACTCCAGCTTCAAGACAAGTTCCCTCTGAATTACTTATCCCCCCTCCTAGCATAAAATCAAAAAAAAAAACACTATACACTACACTAGTTGTATTCCCCCACACAAACATGTCTAGTCACAACAACCAGTTAAAATTCCCACTTTTGGCATCATAAAAAAGAGATACAATAAACCAACAGTATCAATAATAATATCAGAGAATATCAAAGCCTTTTGGCAATCAAACATAAAAGAAATCATTTGACAAGATATATCAGCTAGAACACCAAGGGAATAATATAAACAGCATATCAAATTAACATTCATTACATTAAAATCAAAATGAAATATAAGGACGAAAAGTTAAGTCACACAAAGTAGACACAGAAAGATTATGGGACGGACTATGAAGGGGGAGGCTGATGGGAAAGAGACTGAATGATTAGAGTGAGTCTAGTATTAGCATCATCATTATCCTTGATTGCTTTTTCTTGTAAAGCAATAACTTTGGCCCTCAATTCTGCATTTTCCCTTTCCAGGGCATGAACCATAGCGGTACTAGGTCCCTCTTTCTGCATAGTGAGTAGCTCGTCAATAAGAATAGCAATTTCATCATCCTTTTCACTCAGCCTCATAGTTAGTTCTTCAACTTCATGCTTGAGTTGGTCTTGGTCTTGAATTAGTTGAGCCATTTTGCTCTATGGATTTCCTTTCCCTTTAATGCACTCATATTCAACCAAGGTAGTCTCTAAAAACGCTTGCTTTACTGTACGAACCTTGCCAACACCCAGCGGAATGTTAAAGTATTTGAATACTTCAGTGAGAAAGTATCCATATCCCATACCAT
>CM064974.1:60833491-60980225 GCA_032847665.1 Solanum chilense | reverse complement strand
ATCACATACAAATCAACAGAATTTTTTGAGGTCCTCTTTTTAGTTCGAGAGAGGAGAGTTTTGTTGACAAATTCAAAAACTAACTGATACTCACTTTTTATCACTCTCTTAAATAGCCCTGCACATTTTGTAGTAGGAAGCTTCGAATACAGGGTCACAAATTCAACAAAACACGTTTTCCCTGCCACAGACCTGATACCATCTCGAGGTAACCTAAAAAGTTTTCCAAACAAAGTCTCATCAAGGTGAACAACAATGTCATTTAATCTTGTATTTACACTTCCATCTTCCTGAAATTGAATGTTATAGTAAAATTCTCGCACTTTCTCTTAATGAAGAATGAGAGATTTTTGGTTGAAGAGATGCATCCAAGACTGAATCTCGACCATGTCATGAAGTAAATCCATTCCAGGAAGATTAGTTATCCCCATGTTAAAAACCCTGCCAGCCAGTACAGACTGCTTCCTCAGTTTGTCAACAGTCTCTTATTTGTTGACCTGCTCTTCAATTTTCCCTTGTGTACCGGGTCTTTGTGACCTTTTCCTCTTTCCTTTAGCAGTCTCCTTTGTGGATTTTGTTTGCTCAACTTCTTGGTTCCTCTTGGTTTTGTCTTTCCTAACCTCTTCTTCCTGTATCCTTTTTCTGTATCTTCAGTAGACACATCTATCACACCAGACTCAGCCAGTTTAAAATTAAACACTTTGAAAGTTCTAGCACTCGTGCTTTCTGCTGTAGACTTAGCACTAGCTTTCAGAGTATCAACTATCATCTTTTTGGTGTTAGATGTAGTAGTAGGTCTCCTTTTAGACACTTCTCCCACCACTTTCTATTTTCCCTTTTCAGATGCACTTACATCTCTCCTTTTAACCTTCCACTGTATAGATTGTTCATCACCTGCTGAGTTAGAGGAATCAGAGGATGGATATCTCCCAAAATCTGGAGTTCTATCAAAGATAGGGTGAGTCTCTCTGATATCTTCATTATGAAAAAGTTCACTTTCCTCAACCCTGACTTCCTCTCGCATCATAACAAGACTCTCAATCACCAATTCTTCACTCACAGCAAGAATGTTCGACTCAAAAGCTTTATTCATTGGCAAATCTCCTTCGAAAAGAGCATCTGAAAGCATTTCATGATGCGAACCAGGTCCAGTAGGAACACTTGAACTGTTCAGATCTATAGAATGAAAAGGGTTTTCAGGATTATCTAAGGGAGAACTTGTTGGAAGATTAGATCTTGACCCTATGGATGACGGAGAATTGAAAGCAATTGGTTCAATCTCACTAAGTGCTGTAAGCATTTGCTTAGAAGCATACGAAGGGTCAGACATTTTGTCAAGAAGAAGAAGAGAGTAGCAGTATTGGAGAATGAAAAATGTAGAGATTAAAGCAAAGTTAGCCCTCCCTTTTTTTCGACAGAGTGAAGGAATATTGCAAAAAGAATGAAGGATTAAAAAGGAGAAAAAAAGGCTTAAAAAGAAATAAAACGGTCTATTGATTTGACGCGTCGCTTGGAAAGTAAGCGATTGAACAAACAATCAGAATAAGCGATGACTGACACGTGGCTTGATCAATGGTCACTTTATCTTAGTTTCAAATTAATGTACGAATGCTAACCTCGACTAGGACCAGGTCCCATAATGTAATTCTATTATCATTCCTCAACTGTTCTAGCCATGTCTTTGCTTTGCTAGTCCTTCATGAATGTAAACCTGTAATAGGTACAATAGCGATCTAACTTAGATAAAATATTATTGACACAAAGGTTACCTACACTGCAAGTTTAGACATCAAGGAAATTCAATGATCGAATGACTGGAAATCAGTTTGAAGTCATCATGCCCAACTTCAACCTATTACTCTCAAATTGATCTTTTCTAAGAGCTTTGGTGAAGATATCTACAATTTGTTCCTCCGTTGGACAATATGTAAGCACAATGTTTCCTTTTTCAGCATTGTCTAACATCAATATGCTTGGTTCTCTTGTGGTGAACAAGATTTTTTCCCATACTAACTGCACTAGTATTGTCACACATAAGAGGTATAGCCTTGATGGTTACTCCAAAGTCCTCTAAGTGTTGTTGATCCATAACAATTGTGAACAACATGCAGCAGCTTTACATATTCAGCTTCAGCTGTTGAAAGAGCTACTGAATTCCGTTTCTTTGTTCCCCATGAGATAAGTAAAGATCCAAGGAAATGAGCCATCCCTGAAGTGCTCTTTCTGTCAACTTGATAACCAGCAAAATCAACATCTGCAAAGCCAACAAGATCAAAAGTGTCACCTGCTGGATAGAAAAGGACTAGATCCCCTGTCTTTTTCAAATATCTTAGATTCTGTTTTGCAGCCTTCAAATGTGAATCACGAGGACATGCTTGGAATCTAGCACATATTCCAACACTATATACGATATCAGGTCTGCTAGCAGTCGGATACAATAAGGTCCAATGATTCCCCTATACATGGTTTGATTCACAAGAGAATCAGATTCATCTACTATAAGCTTGGAGTTTGTTCACATAGGAGTATCAATAGGTTTAGAATCAAACATATTGAATTTTTCAACAGCTCCTTAATGTACTTCTCCTAACTTATTGAGATTCCATTTGATGGTTGCTTGATTTGTAGCCCTAGAAAGAAGGTCAATTCACCTATCATGCTCATCTCAAATTCCTTTCCCATAAATGATGAAAATTCTTCACACAAATGCTCTGATGTAGCTCCAAAGATAATGTCATCCACACATACCTGTATAATAAGCAATTCCTTTTCTCTTTTTAATAAGAACAAGGTATTGTCTATTTTTCCTCTTTTAAACCCACTTTTCAACAGAAACTTCGACAGTCTTTCATACCAAGCTCTGGGAGCTTGTTTTAAACCATACAACACCTTATTCAATTTGAACACATGATCTGGTAATTCAGCATCCTCAAACCCAGGAGGTTGTTTAACAAACACCTCCTCTTTTAAGTCTCCATTTAGGAAAGCACTCTTGACAAACATTTGATATAGCTTGAATCCCATGAATGCTGCAAAGGCTATGAAATTCTGATAGCCTCTATCATTTCAACAGGAGCAAAGGTTTCATCATTGTCTATACTTTCCTCATAATTGTATCCTTGAAGAACTAATCTGGATTTGTTTCTCGTAATCACACCATTTTGATCAAGCTTGTTTCTGAAAATCCATTTGGTTCCTATAATTGTCCTGTCAACAGGTCGAGGAACCAAGTACCACACCTTACTTCTTTCAAACTGATGGAGTTCTTCTTGCATTGAATTTATCCAATCTGCATCACCTAATGCCTCTTTCACATTCTTTAGCTCAATTGATGATATAAACGATGAGAATGCAACTAGATTTCTTGTTTTTGATCTAGTGTGAATTACAGAGTTCAGATGTGAGATGAGATTATCAAGTGGATGTGATGAGCTTTGTTTCCATCCTGGTCTCAAGGTCAAGTGGTTCAACTGATCAGCATGCTCTTCTTCTTCAAGGAATTCTTCATTTTCTGGAGAGTTTGAAATATTCTGACTTGAGTTCAGAATGGTACCATGTACCTCTTCACATTTTTCAACTTCATCAGCCTTTTTAGATGAGCTTTGATCAGCATTGTCAATCCCCAACAATTCATTTATATCAGCTTCACTCCCTACAATTTTCTGAGAATTAAACAACTCAATTAACTTATCTTCATCATTTGATGCAGCACCTTTCAAAACTCTGTATGATATACTTGATGAAGAATATCCTACAAGCACTCATTTATCACTTCTAGGATCAAACTTTCCTAGATCATCCTTTCCATTGTTCAAAACAAAACGTTTGCATCCAAATGCCCTAAGGTAGCTCAACATAGGTTTTCTGTTGTTGAGTAATTCGTATGGAGTCTTATTCAGAGAAGACCTTATCAAACATCTGTTTGTAACATGACATGCTGTGTTGATTACTTCAGCCCAAAAACTTTGAGGAAGATTTGACTCAATAATTATGGTCCTTGCAATATTTACTAATGTCCAGTTTTTCCTTTCCACTACTCCATTTTGCTGGGGAGTTCTTGGAGCAAAAAAATTGTGACTAGTGCCATTTTTCATACAGAATTAATCAATTTTTGAGTTTTCAAACTCAGTTACATGATCAGACCTAATTTCAACAATCACTTGATTCAACTTTGTTTGAATCATTATGAAAAACACTATCAATTCAACCTTGTCCATGTGTACCTTGAGTAGTCATCAACTATCACCAGAATATATTTCTTTCCGTTTCTACTTTGAACCTTGAAAGGTCCACATAAATCCATATGTAGCAGCTCCAATACTCTCGATGAGGTTACTTGCTTCTTTGTCTTGAAGGATGATCTGATTTGTTTTCCTTTTACACATGCTTCACAAATTTTACTTTCACAATATTTCAACTTTGACAGACCCAGGACTAGGTCCTTCGAAATCAATTTATTCAATAAAGATGAGCTCACATGCCCAGTCTTCGATGCCACAGATCAGCATTTTCATTTTGAGCACTAAGACATGTCAAATCATCTCCATAAGATGTTTCTAAGTTAGCCACATACATGTTTTTACTTCTAACAGTAAGAATCACTTTCTTTGTAGTTAGATTAACTACAGTGCACTTCTCAGAAGTAAACTTCACTTTATTTCCCTTGTCACAAATTTGAGACACACTTAAAAGACTATACTTCAACCCACTGACATGATACACGTTGTCAATTGATTTCCCAAGCGATTTTCCCACTTTACCAATACCTAAAATATACCCCTTCTTTCCATCACCAAAAGAGACACCTCCTCCCTGAAGTGCATTGAGTGAGAGGAAATTTTTTATATCACCAGTCATATGTTTAGAGCATCCACTGTCCATGTACCAACATAAACTACTACTCCTCTGACTCACCTGCAGCAAGAATCACTTGTTAGGCTTGAGAACCCATTTCAATTTGAGTTCCCATAAAGCAGACAAAGGAGTGATCAAAGTATTTCTAGCCCAATGAGCTAGTTTCAGATTCTTTTTGATAAAGGATTTTAAGCAGAATCAAGTCCTTTCTTTGAAAACCTTTTGGTTGAGAATTGCTTTGTGGGACCAGGTCTCTCTTTTGAAACCCTTTGCTTTTTCTGTATACTTTGAAAGTCTTTCATGTGACTTTCTCCAGGAAGTACACTCTTCTTTTAAATGCCCATTTTTACCACAATGAGGTCACAACAAATTGTCAGACACAAATACATATTTGTTGTGAGGATTGAAAGGAGGAGTAATATTCAAACTTCCTAGACCCTTCTTGTTGAAATTACTTTGATTTGTTACGTTTAAAAGCAGCTTAGAAGATTTTGTCCACTTAAGAGATTTTTCAAGTTCATCTTTAAGTTTGACAATATCTCTTTCTAAGTTGTTGCTCCTTTCCAAAGCCAAACCAAGATTAGTCTCAGAGGTTTTCAGTTTTTCTTCAAGCTCAACTTGTAAATGATTAGACTTTCCTATTAGTTTTTCAACTTTCTCATTTATCAGATGGAACTGTTTTTTAAGTTCTATTTTGTCAGATTCCAGAACAGCCATTTTATCTTTAATTTTCAGCATTTTCTCATCCATTTTATCTCTATTTTCATTTAAACTTTCAAGCTCAGCATTCATAATATCTCTTTGAGAAGTTAACTCAATAACTGAATCAATCAAAACATTTGCTAATGTTCTCAATTTTTTAAGAGAATAGGTATTCAGATCATGTTTCATATCAAGAAGAGTTACCTTATCCTCATCCTCTTCATATTCTGAATGAGCCATGAAAGAAAACATCTCATTGAATATGGTTTTCTCTTCATGAACCCCCACCATTGACACATCATTTGGTTCATCAAGATCTTCTGAGTCACTTGAAGAGTCTTCCCATGCAGCAAGAGCTTTCTTGACCACATAGTCAGCAACAACTTTACGATCATTCTTATTGAGTACCAGGTCCAACTTTTCCACACTTATAACAAGTATCATTTTGAGTGGCACTTCGAGGAACATTTGCTCCCTTTCTAAAACATTTGTTTTTCCTAACAATCTTCTGAAATCTCTTGATGAGGTAAGCCATATCATCATCATCACTAGAGTCCTCTTCAGATCTGTATTTCAGCATCAAGGACTTATCTTTTTTGACTTCCTTCTTTGACTGATCATGACTTCGGTTCATCTCATGAGTCTTTATATTTTGAATGAGAGCATCCATTGTTAACACTTTCAGGTCCTTTGCTTCAGTAATAACATCAACCTTACTTTCCCAAGACTTGGGAAGGATTCGAAGTACTTTCCTAACTTGCTTACTCATACTGGTAGGTTCTCCAAGACTCCTCAACTCATTTGTGATGGATGACAGTTTAGTGAACATTTCATGAATAGTTTCACCTTCTCTCATTTTGAAATTTTCATACTCAGATGTGAGCATATAAATCTTTAACTCCTCAGTTCCCTCATGGGCTATTTTAAAGAAATCCCAGATCTCTTTTGCAGATTCACAAGCTGAGACACGATTGAATTCATCAGTACCTATACCACAGACTAGAAGTTTCTTTGCTTTGTACCCCTTTTCAATCTTCTTCCTATCAGCTTCATCATATTTTCGTCTAGGCTTTAGAACAAGCCTAGTGTTTTCACCATCTTTCTCTTTCAATCATAGGGATGAAGGGTCCATCTAAGACAATGTCCCATAGTTCACTGTCTTCAGCCATAAGGAAGTCATGCATTCTCACTTTCCACCAACTATAAAAGTGGCCATTGAAACGAGGGGGTCTAGTTGAAGACTGACCCTCTTCCAGATTAAGTGGAGCAACCATTCTAGAACAGGAATCACTCTCTTGGTGTTAACCAGACAGAGAGTACCTGCTCTGATACCACTTGTTAGAATCTGTGCGTCCACTATCAGTCAATGGACCAGGTCCCTTGACACACAAATAAGGATATAACAGAGAGTAAATGTAGTTTAACAACAGAGGAGCTTTACATGGAAACCTCCTTGCTCAAGGGAGTAAAACCACGACCTGTCTCACAGGATTTTCACAACCGTTTCACTAATCTTCACAAGCAAAAGTAAACCGGTTACACAAATGTGAGAAAAAGTTTTTAATCTCACCAACAAGCAATAAATTTATTGCTTAATGAGCCTAAGTAGATGTTGTTCTACCCACTAAGCTATCACTCTAGACAACTTAGAATTTTCTAAGCAACATAACGGTTACCCACTAAATTAGTTCAACTAACTAACTTAGAATTTCAAATCAAACCACACTGATTCCTTTATAGATTTAGGATCACTTTATATTGTAAGACCTAAAGAATATATTCTCAAATAACTACACAATATACGCATGAGTTTAGGTTGTTCTTGAATGATTCTTCTCCTTGATTTTCTTAAGCCTTTGCGAGAGTTCTTGAATGTGCTTTTTCAAGTTGCAAAAACTAAAGAGCAATGTCGAAATATGACATTGTATAGATAAGTCGCTTTTCTTAAACTCCTGCTATTGGTTGGAAAGGTCTGACATTTCTGACGCAGTTGGGAACTGTGCACCAACTTTCTGTACCTTCTCCAGCTGGCAGTCAACGAACTATTCAAGTTGAGAACCGGGTACCTTCACAAGGTCCCTAAGTTTGTTACATCATCAAAATTACAAATAACAATTTCGACTAGTGATATTGTGTTCATGAAAAATGATTCCGACGAGAGATTGATGATTTGTGATTTGGTGCATTTTGATGCTTACGTGTGACTTACTTGTTGATTGTGATTTATGTACTTATTGTGTGTGACTGATCTACTTAACATTGAGATTAACTTACTTGATTCGTTATGATTTTTCTCAAAGTGGTCCTTCAAAAGCAAATGTAAAATTTACCATCAATTTGATAAAAAGGTATTGAAAACACAATTGTCGTGCGACCTAATTTAATAAGTTCTATAATCGCCCATTAAAAGAAAAAGAATATAAAATTAATGCGCACTTGATCTCTCAAAATGATATTGAGGTGTATTATATAAATATGATAAATTTCAAAGTGTGATAATTAACTTCTAATTAAAATTCATGAAGTAAATAACATATGAATATAGTTCATTTCTTGAAGAAAATTCGTCTTGTAATAAACATCGTTAATGCTCATGTGTTCTTCAAAAAATAAATATGTTAAGATGTAAGAAAAGTTATGAATAAGAATATCCTTGTATGTAAGATAAATATCATAACTCGCCTTTATAAGAGGTTTGAGAGAAATAAAGAATTTTTATTTAGCACAAATGCCATTGGTCATGCACCTTTACTACATCACAAATAATGCAAAATGTCTTATCAAGAACCATCGAAAGGTAAAAGTAAGAACTACTTTTTAATTATAAAAAGTCTTAAACACTATGCCTTAATTCGTCTTTATTCTGCGTTACTTTTTTCTTCTACTACTACTTGCTATGTTGAGAAATCGTTTATCTATTGTGCAAATTAGTCATCATTCCAACAGTAATTTACCTTTTATAGTTGAATTCTATAAGGGCGGCAATCCTAATTGATTTACACACAATAAAAAATTATTTCTTGTAATTTAGGCTTTTATAATTAGAGTCTCAGAGGAATCTCAATGAATCTGGTTCACCTTTATTCTATTACAATGTTAAACCTAATTCTTGAACATCTTTGATTATCATCGAAATTGGTGTATTCTATATAAAGGTCATCAAAAATTTCATAATAACCGTCAATCTTTACTCAATAGTGTAAATAGACAATTAATAAATTTTAGAAAGACATAATTTATGAATCTTGTCACTTAATACTCGACTATAAATAGAACCTTATATTCTTATTAGGTGTCTACTGATTTTTCATTTAACACAAATATTATACTAAAAGTTCTCAAAATAGCGATTCTATCTTACATTCTAATTTGAATAGTTCCATTATTAGTTAGTTTTTACAAGTTAGTTAATCATATTCTTATTCTTTGGTCAATATAATTCAACTATTAATTCATACTATCATTTTAAAAATATATACACCTCTGGCAAAATAGTATACTAATAGTAATTTGAAGTAACAAATATGTTAAATAAAGTGATAGTATATTCCAACATATGGAGAAAAAGTATTAAAAACACTTTTAAGTTTGAGTGAATTATTAATTTCATTTACAATGAATTAACGGTCTTAAAAAAAATTAATTAGTTAAATAAAAATGTAATTTTAAAGTTATTTTTTGCCTCAAATTTCAAGTGTTTTCGATACTCTCTCTAATAGGAAATGTAGAATAGAAGAGCATTGAAGACGCTTTGGGTCTTTTTGATTTCTCGTATTGATTATCAGCTTCTCCGATGGAGAATCTGCCTGACTCCGCCGTATCCCAGACCTCCACCGCCGTCGGGCCGCAGCTGCAGACGGCTGATACCACCCCTTCACCGGCGTCACCACCGTCAGCCTCGAATCAAACCTCATCCGAAGAAAAAGACTCAAAATCTCCGGATTCACAGCTTGAAACCCTCTGCAAGACGATGTGCGGCAAGGGACTTCGAAGTTACATAGTATCGAAACTCCCAGAGAAAAACACACTGCGCGAAGAACTCACCAAGGCATTGAAACTTGCACCCAATACAGCAAAGCTTGTACTTAGCTGTATGGGAGACTTCTTTGCTAAAAGGGGCAAAGCTTTTGATAAGGATGCACGGATGATTGCCACAAGGGAAGCATCTGCATTGGTTTTGGAGTGTTTCTTGTTGATGGGTTTCGATGTAATTGATGAAGGGGTAAAGGAAGAAGCTGCACAAGCAGCAGTGATATGGAGAAGAAGGTTTGTTGATGAACGAGGTATACGAAAGGCTAGTACAATGGATGCGCGGGGATTGCTATTGCTTATTGGGTGTTTTGGGATTCCACAAATTTTTTACAATGAGGACATTAGGGACTTGATTCGAGTGAGTAATATCAGGGAGATATCTACTGCACTCAGGAGATCAAATGTGCTTATGGAAAAGATTCCAGGTCCTTCTTTACTTCATTCTTTTTGCTTCTGCAAGCTACACAGTTTTGCAGTTCATTTGTTTTTAAAATAATATATGTGATAATATGATGATTGAAGGTAGTAGAAAGGGGCAAGGTACAGATAATGTGTATAGATAGAAGTTGTCTTGTGATACAGATAACTCGGTGGAGATAAAAACATACCATGATGGAACCAACTTAGTTGGAATTAAGCTGGTTAAATGTGTAGAAATAAGTGTATGATCTAGGGAATTCTTGATTTTGCTTAAAAGATATTATTTATGTTAACTTTGAGTTCTGTATGAGGAATTTATGGTTGATTCATCCACCATTGATGAAATCCCTAAGCTATTACAGAGAGATTAGGAAGAGAAGGAAAGGGAAACTGTTTTATTGAATGAGAAAATCACTTCAAGTACAATTGGTGCTTGGTAGATATAGGTCCAATTAATTCTTCTAGATGGTTCTAGCTAACTACATTTATAACTAACTGTAACTAATTCTTTTAACTATCTTATAACTTACACTTACAGTAATTAACAGAAATAAGGAACAGGTTATTTCAATAATTTAATATTGGAATTATACCAGGAAAGAACAAAATGGACATACAAGATTCATATGGCTGACTGGAATTGATTCGGGATGACCTGGAATAGATTGAAGGAACATGATTGGCCTTAGAAATATTTGTGCTTTCAATTAGTGTGTGTAAGCATTGCATACATCAGTTTGATGTAAACAGCAAAATAGAGCATAATGTCCTAGTTGAAATGCAGAAAGGCTTGACGTGAAAAAGAACACATAAAGTAAGAACTGTGCTTTGGTACAATAAGAATGGTGGACTTCTTAGGTGAAAGATTTCGAGATAATTGTGTGTTTGCTGGAAAAAAGAAGTAACTGGTTGGTCATAAGAGTGCTGAGTTTAATCCCTTTAAATTACTGCACAGCACTCGTAATAAAGTTTGTGATGGTAAATTTTAGTCTTGGACTTTTTATTTGATAAGGTTAGTCTTGGACTTTACTATTATACTTTGCTGACTATGCTGTTACTGAAGTTCCACTCTGGGATAGTGGGATTACAGAAAGGCTCATAAAATCCAGTCTTCAAAGCAGTCTGAGTAGGGTAATTTCGTATGGATGTTAAAATTTACTGCAAAGTGTGTAGTTCTTGATTGCAGCACATGGTGGATGAGTAGTGTGAGAGTTGTTCCTTAAGTACTAATAGTTTCTATAGGGTACCGCAGCATAGCCGTCAACTTTGTCCTCTACACCCATTCTCTTTCTTTTGCCTTGAGCTGTAGGGAAGTTTTTCTCTCCTTTCCTAGTGGTAAGATACCTCTGTTTTTATTTCTTATATATCAATAAATGCAAAGTCTCATATTGAAGTTACACTTGCTGCCATTACAAAATATCTACATTCTGTTAGGCCCTAAAGATTCTTGTATTGAGTTTTGAGTTTGGTAAGTAAATTTTTTTATCAATAACCACAAAATGAGTGTATATCTGTGTATTGGAAGTTGTAAGGAACATAAGAAACAGAATATAAACCTGCGCTGCCTGGACTCTCAAAATTGTTGCTACACCCGTGTTAGATCCTCCAAAAATGCACTACTGTTGGAGGATGTGAGACACACCCAGTGGCATTTTTTAAGAGAATGAGCAGCATAGCAAATAAACACTAAAAAAGGGTTGATGGACCAGGGGAAACTCCACATTTCCAATAATATAGACTAGTTCCTAGCAAGTCTGCCATTTATTTTAAACTTAGCTTGCTATCTAGCTTTTCAGGGCATAACTTTAGTTTGATAAATAGCTAATCATAAAGAATAACCTCTTCTATTTGCTTTAACTGGTCTCCAATGGAATTTCTACAAAAGCTTTCAGCCTTTATCCTGGTATATATCATTATATCGGTTCTTGTCTCGATGCCTTCAAAAGCAATTTTTCTTTTTATTCATAACGCCCCCTTAGAGAGACGCTAAGGGCTTCTTGCCCTGTTTGTTTTTGTGTTTTCTAGCCTTGTCACTCCAGTAAGTGGCATCTAATCACCAGCCTAGACAACGATCTCCTTTAATTTTCTATAATAGGAGAATTTAGTTCAGCTTACGCACCTTGACTAATTCTCCCGAGTACCTGCGACCTCAACACATGTATCTGGTAACTTAAGCTACCTAGGTTTAGACCGATGAAAAGAAATTACCTAGCTGTTTGCCTCTGTCTAGGATTTGATTCCTAGTCTCTTGTGGTTCATTTTACTCTCCTTTATTGTTAGGCCACACCCTTGAGTGCACCGATGTCTTGAAATCTTCATCTTTCACCAACAAATATTTGAAGCATCAATCTGTCCAATTAATGGTACTTTATGGCCAACCTTGTGAAGTGTATCAGCTTCCATGTGCCTTGAAGATCCTACTGAGTCCCAAGGAATTTTAAGCAGTGGCATTATTTGTAGAAGAACAATTCTATGATTTTTCACTTAAATATTTCTAGTAGAAGCTTTTGGAAAATGTAAATGTATTAAGAATCTGTGCTCAACTTTTTTTCTCTAATGTATATGACAATGTTGCACATGCATATATTACTATCTTGGGAAGTTATAGTGGACTAGAGATATCATACTTCTACCTTTTTATTTTGGGCCCTATTATGGCATACACTGTTCTCGTCTTCAGATGTTAGTTGTTGACTAGATATCGGTAGGGTTCCTTTGTTCTACCAACAACTGAAGATACTTCTGCTGCTTTTGTTTTTATTGCTCTCAGTTGACATACCCACATTAGCAGTTAGAACTCTCTGATCTTTCTATATATCTTTATAAGTTGGGACAGGTGAGTTTGTTGCTTTCCAATGAAGGAGGTGGCATATGTTAGGCTGTGGACTGATGACTAAATTGACTCCGCGCTTTCTTCATTTTTAAAATTTGTTTTGGTAGAAACGATCAGAAGCCAGTCAATCAAGTAATTTTAAGTAGATGATTTCAGTTTAGAGAGGCTTTTATACTGTTTGGGATGACACTAGTACATTAGTTGCTAACTTGCTAGTCTATCAAGTAATTTGAAGTAGACGATTTCAGTGGTTTAGAGAGGTTTTTTATACTGTTTGGGATGACACTACTACATTAGTTACTAACTCGCCAGTCTTCAAGTAATTTAAAGTAGATGATTAGTGGGTTAGAGAGGCTTTTATACTACTTGGGATGACACTATTCACTATTGCATTATTTTCTAACTATTCCAACTAAGTTCTTATATATGTAGAAGAAGTTTTTTAGGCGATAATGCTAAAAACCCACTCTAAATGATGTATATTTGGAGGTAAAATTCAGCGACTCTATTCTTGATGTGGTAGGTAAACTGTTCTTAGGGCATCGGAATTATATGTGGTATGGACTCAGTCTTTGAGGGTGGTAAAAGTTTGTATAGACCCTGATAAAGAAATGTGTGTATAAAATCCAAATAGATTGATACAAGATAAAGATTTTTGTCTCCCTTATATCAATAAGGAGAATCTTGTGTTGGTTTCATGTTCGAGTTACTGGTAATGATATTAAAATCATAAAGCAGCTTACTAGTGTTGAATTGGTGAAAACCACTTCACATATATCTTTCTGGTATCTTTGTAACTTCCCTTTCATATTATTTCCTTGCCATTGGTGCTACAGTTTTCTAAATCTTGATATTCCATGCAAAATCGCATATGCTGTCACAGTGTGGCCTTCCATTTCCTGCTATTCTACCTGAATTTGGTTCTCTAATTTCCACTCCCCATTTCATTTCTTCCCTTTCTGTGGTATTGCCATTTTCTATACCTCGATGTTCCATGGGAGAGCTCTTCAGTGGTCAAAGTGTGATGTTTCATTCCCTGTTGCAATACTTGTATTTTGTTCTTTTGTATTCTGGGTCGGCTTGCTGTTAATACTTTGTTAATTCAGTGGAGTCAGCGAACCTTTAGGTATTTTCGCCATGTTATTTTGGATCTGTGTTCGTACATATATGTGGAGTGCGAAGATGTCAAATAAGGGGAGAAGGGGGGTTATAATGATATAAATAAGGGTAGAAGGGTGGGCCCATTATCCACTGAATTTGTAACTGGGCCTCAATGGCCCTTGGAGATTTTTCAGTCATAAAAAGAATGATATTATAATATGTAAATTTTTGAAATGTTCCTTGTGTTTTGCTGCCAACTGTAGTGATGATGAATAAAGAAGCGGATTTTAAACTGTGTTAACTCTTGCAAATTCAAAATTAACAGAAGCAATGGTGAATAATTGAGTTCATAAAAAAGAGTTGGTGATAGTTGCAGATCAACAGAAGTAAAGGTTATTCTGGAAAGTCCTGTCGCCAAAGTATGTTTTTTTTGTGTTGATAAAAGTCATCGGGCAAGAGATGTCTATATCCATTTTCCTTTCAGACATTGCTTTAGGAAATCTGGGGACGAGATGCAGTAAAATGATCAGGTGAAGTCTAGACTAGATGAATTGCCCAAGTATGTAGTACTTTAAGGTTCTCAGGGAACAATGGAGAACCATATTTTACGTTGCTCCCTTTCTTGAACTGGTATACTCTTTGTATATGGGGAATCTTCACCTTTAATGCAATAAAATCATATTAATAAAAGAGAAAATATAGATGGGAAATTTGCTGTTTCTTCCTATTTACTTTGAGCTGTTGAGAACAGGACTTTGTAAACTTCTATACTTCATCAATATGGAGGATGTTTCCCTTTTCTCCATCTTTTTAAAAATGAAGGCGGCGTTCGAGCCAGTTATGGAAAACTTCGACTATTCCACCAAGTAGTTGCTACTCCCGACCATCACAAATATGGGATATATTGGGTGGCCTTTTCTTTCATTTCACATTGGGGGATTACTTTTGATTTCGGAAAAACTGCAGTCATGTCCCAGAATGCATAATCCCCCTCATATATCTTTAGAAAACTAGTGACCAACACTTAACATTTTCATTTGCTTCCTTGGATACATGTTCTAGTTTCCCCACTTGATACATGAGACCTTGGTCTGCATGAGTAGAAACACTACTATGTTATCTGCCTGCGTAACTTTGTTTATGTAAATTTGCAACAGATATAATAGCGGGCATGGTGAAGAATAAGATGGAAGTTGATGCTGTAGATGTTGCTTATACTTTTGGGGTTGAGGAAAAATGTAGCCCTTGCGAAATTTTGTCATCATTTTTAGAAGAACTTAGAGAATCGCTGAAGAAAAAGAAATGCCAATCACATGGTTCACATGCTGTTGTGGTAATTCTTGAATTTCATCTCGAGCAGTAATATTCCCTCCCTCCCATATCAATCATCATAACTATTTTTTGTTATGTTATACAGAATGAAGCAAACAAGAGGGAATTGTCTACTATGAAATCTGTCATCGAATGTTTGGAAGCCCACAACATTGATCCCTCAAAGCTTATTCCACGATTCCGTATCAGTGACAGAATTATGAGCTTGGAGGAAAAAATTGCTAGGAATGATCAAAGAAGGGAGAAGATGGTGCAAAGTCGGAAATTTGAAGAAACTGGGTTATCTAGAAGGTTCAAAGAGAGACGAGCAAAACGCGCCTGCATACTAGATTCAGAGCATCAAAGACCTGTAAATCACATCAGTAGCCAGAGCCCCTTGTTAGCAGGTCGGCCTCCTAGCCACATTTATGGTTATTCTGTGTCACCATCAGCATTGCCTATTCATGACATTGTTCCTGGCTCACCAGCAGCAAGTTGGGGAGGTAAGGTTATAGGTGGAGTTAGTTCAGGTATCATAAGAAGCAGAAATGACACTCTACAAGCTGGCACATATGGTGGATTTCGTGGGAGGATACCAATTGAACATAAAATTGGGCAAATAAGAAGTTACAATAATCAGTTATATGAATGGCAAGAGAATGCATCCATGCATGAAAGGGAGGTCTCTTATAACTACGGTTACGGGTCATCACCATCGTGGCAAGGCTCTATGGAGTTGCCAAACCCTGTTCCTGTTGGTCCTGGTTACCAGACCGCTGCTTCTGATCCTTATCAGTTGGCTAGTACTGTTCAAAGTTCGCCATATCAGAACAGAGGTGTTGTTCCCTCTGTTAACCATTATTCATCCTACTTGTACCCAGGGACATATTATCCCCAGGGCATGCAGTAACATGTAGTTTTAGGTTTCTCTTGTAGAAATGCTTCGAAGTTGATAACTTTTGTGGATAGCATCATGATTCATGGGCAAGTAATCTGATAAACAACCTGTATATTTGGGTAAATTATTGAGTGCAGAAAAATTTAATACTTGTGCTGTATACGAGTTAGATCTGTCAATATTTTGATGAGCCTTAAAATAATCAGTCCAATCCAGTCATACAAGTTTAACAGTTATAAATTAGTGCTCTTCCATTAGAAAATGTTCTTTGCCTCCTAATATACAAAAGAAAGAGTTCAAAGCTCAGCTGAGCTAAGGTAGCAAATATGAAATACAGAGACTACAAATCAAAAGTTTAGTAAACAACAGAAGAATCTTAAAAGACACATGGAAGCATTGCATAGGACTCCGAATTGAACAATTCAGGCAAATTATCTGCGGAAAATGTGGCATTGTTGGAATCCAGGCTGAAAAAATGGTTCCAACAAGAGTTTGAGTTGTATCAGCTAACACCATTCTGATCAGCTACAACACAGTTATCATCAGAGACGGTAAGGTTTTTCTGATCAGCTACAACACCGTTATCAGAGGTGGTAAGATTCTTCTGATTAGCTACAACACCATTATCAGAGTCGGTAAGGTTCTTATGATCAGCTACAACACCATTATCAGCGGTAAGGTTCTTCTGATCAGCTTTTGCAGAAACTTCTATTCCGCACTCATTAGGAGCAGTGAGAATTTCAGAAATGAATTTTATCAACGAGCAGAGACCACCCAAGAAGTTATGATCAATGACACCTCGTCCTTCGTAAACATGAGCAAAGTCAATCAGTTTGATTTGTGCACCTGGATTCTTTCCTTTCAATGCCAACTCTTTTTCAAAAATCACCAGAATTGAGCAAGAATACAAATGGAATATAGTTTGATCCTCAAACCAAGCTTTCAGCTCCAGTAACTGAGATAAAATGCCAGTAGATCCACCATAAACAGTTGATGCGAAAGCGCAGTCTGGTCTCGAATCCAAATCATTCAATGTGTTTGAAGAAACAAACCTTCTCAGGACTAACTTGACTTCCTCTCTAGAGAGTTTCTGAGCAGCTTTCTTTCCAGGCTTCCAGAATCCTAGTTCTTTGCTTCTATAGATTTGCAACCCCGATATTCTGAATCCTAATGAAAGGCTTGACGATTCTCGATCTTTTTTTAAGCACTTCTGAATATATTTCTCGGATGCTTCGGGTGCCCAGGTTCTTGAACCAATCTTAATGTCCATTATCGATGGATTGACACGACCTAGAGCAAGATCTTCCAAGACCAAGTGAGGTAGCAAGCCAGATCCATCAGATGCTTCTACGAGCTGAGTTCCATAAAAGGTGGGAAAAAATCTTTGAATGTGTTCCGGGATCCCACTGTTAGTAGACAATGAAGTATAGAATGCAACCTCACTGGCCCCTCGTTCATCACCTTGCAGAGGCTTGTAGAAGCGCCCTGATTCATCCACGAGGGGACCAAGCTTCCCGATGCCCGCTTCGTGTCCTGCAACTTGATGCTGAGGGACCTTAAGCATCTTCACAGAAAGTGAAGTACTTCAGAAATTAAACAGAAGTGCAATTTTCTTGTAATCAAAGTCTCCGACACACAAAGTGTTTCCTGTATTGAGACCAAATTACAACTCTTATCAGCCACTTGAGAAAGCACAATGTTCAACCTGAGTTAATGAATGGGAATATCTAAAGTGTAGACAATCTTTTGCTGATTCCCCGTTCACAACAAGTGGTATTATATTTACCAAAGAAAAACAAAAGTTAATAGAAGCATTTAGTCAAAATTGTTTCTGGAACCAAGTTGTTACTTCGACAGAATAATGTTACTTGCAGTCTCCCCATACACATTAATAGGCAGTTTCTGCTACGCCTGCTGTTGAAAATAACTCCAGCCACTAAGAACAACATGAATGACCAACAAATAACATCATTTCTTGAAAACAGAATTGTGACATTCATCAAGCACATTCACTTCCTTGCTATTATTTTCCCCAACCTTGTGCTCAAACTAGCTAAAGAAACTACCTACGGAAACTAACGTGCACAAAATGACACCAAACATGCACAATTTCAAGGACATACTACATAGCAAATATATGATAAGTTTTCTTCTTTAGCTGTTCCTATCTGTAAGCACTCAAACTCTTAAAATAAGACATGGTCTTTAAGGCAATAAACCAAACTTCTTATTAAAATTTAAGTGTCATATTATTCATGAGGCGGACTCTATCCTGACTGGCATACTGAAGCTTATACAGATTATAAATGAAACAACATAAACGTATTACCACTTGTTGTCAGTTTACAAGTCCCTGAATGGAGCAAGAACCATAAGGTTTGATTGTTGGCAACACAAACTTATCTTCTAGGGTAGGCTTGCTTTCACCTGGTCCATCACCGACAATGATTTCAATATGGGTTCAACTACAGATGGATAGATGGATTTAAAAACTAGTATCCACAAGGACAACCACATATTTCTCATTTTGGATAATTCATTTCTAGGACAAACACCACATATTTAACCTATATTATATTTACACACGCAAGAGTGAAAATAATAAAAGGATTATTACAGCATGTAGAAAATAGTTAAATTAGGAAAAAGAACAGGAAACAAGTTCGAAATGCAAGATGCAAGCAAGCTTGAAGACACATTCTTGTGGAATTACACGAGTTATTTGCAGAAATACGTTTAGTACATAGCCTAAAATGAATAAGTTGGCATATGTGAATCAAGTAAGCTGAATCCCGAATTAGTTGGAGTACAATATGAATCATTTGTATCCATACAACTCCATGGAATAAGTTAATATATCAATCAAATACGCATCCAAGGGGCGGAGCTACCTTCATACAAGGCGGAAAATTATATTATTTATGCATGGTTAAAATAAGTTTATATGTATATATAGTATTCAAACCCACTTCGACTATCTATTTCTACAGATTTTGAACCCCCTTATTGAAAATCCTAGCTCCGACTCTGTATGCATCAATATAGAATGAGTTAAACACAGCTAAATGAAACATCCGTATCCATTTTGCTCTACAGTAAAAGTAGATTATGATAGAAAAATGTGAAAGAGGTTGAATGAAGAACATACTCTTCATTAACAAATATGAGCACAAGCTCAAAACATAACCATGAAAGCACTAGCCATTTTGCATTTGAGAGGGTAAAAAGTAGTCATGCAATTTTATTGGGCCCGGAAAAACTTAAACCACTTGTATTCTAGTAAAGTTTGCAGTAATTTTGACATTTTGAATAGATGCAGAGGCAGATCCAACACAACCTCAAACATGGACAATAAGCTACATAGAGAACTTCAAAAAAAAAATCAAAAGTAAGTATATATTTAAGGCATAATACATAAATAGACACTCAAATTTGACCATAGCTGGTAAGAAAACATTCCACCTTTGAGAGTGCAAATCTATACATCTCAACATAATCTCAACTGACAACTAAACGCTTCAAGTCTCCGACTCATCCTCCAACTTTGAGAGTGCAAATCTAGACAACTGCACTTGGTCTCAACTGACAAATTAACACTCCAACTCGTTCTTCAATTTTGAGAGTGCACATCTAAACACCTCAACTTGGTCTCAACTGACAACTTAACACTTCAACCGTTCTCTAACTTTGAGAGTGCACATCTAAACACCTCAACTTGGTCTCAACTGACAACTTAACACTTCAACCGTTCTCTAACTTTGAGAGTGCACATCTAGACACCTCAACTTGTTCTCAGCTAACAACTTAACACTCTTAACTCATCCCCACTATGTCTCGTGGACACTTATGTTGACGGGACACATAAATTTTAGAGGTACCCAAATAATTATTTTGTAAGTTGGAGTTTTCAACTAGCATGTCAGTGGAGACGAGCTGAGATGTCTAGACGTGTATACTCAAAGCTGCAAGTGAAACCTTTCGTACCTGATTATGCCTAATGTCTATGTTAAATAGTACATCCCCTACTTCTAGATCTTGGATTTGACCTCTAAAGAACTGCATAGCTAGAACACAGGCAAAAGATTGCAGAACACTGAAATTTGTTCAAACAAATAAACAAATTGTAACTTTAACATGAAGCAGATTTATGAATCTCTTTTACCCAAAAAAAAAAAAAAACAGATGCAAACAAAAATCCCATTTTGCAGCAGTATACTTAGAAATAAAAATCAAATCTACCAAAAAGTAAGAGCAAAAAGTGGAATCTGAACAAGTACTTTTACTTTACCAAACATACAAGTAAATTACAAAATTTAACCAGCTTAGCCCATGTGCTAGCAACAAAAAGAAAAAGTTATACATAGATTTAAGAATATACAATAAGATCAAAGATTGCAACTTTATGTCAGTATTTGCATTTATTTCTCCTTTAATAAAAAATAATCAAACTTTCTTGACCAATAATCTGAAACACAGCTAAGAATTAAACGTTTCTTTCAAAATAAAAAGACATTAATAATCTTTACCTAGCAAATAACATCACAATTCTAAAAGAGAACCAAAAATAAATAAATTAAAGATTCAAAATTTAACAAATTTTATATAATTACCTTTCTTTAAACTCTTTCAAAAAGCAGTTTAATGTGTTTCCACAGACATTTTGCGAACAAGATTTAAATAGAAGTAGGTGATTATAAGGATTCACTTAGAGCGGTGATGTGAAGTTTCTTTTTAGACACGTGTTATTTTTTGTTGGCCAGTTCTCGTGTTTTAAAAGGTTGGGGCGTGAGACGGAAAATTTTATTTTATTTAGCATATGATGAGATTTTAGTTCGTAGATATTTAATTTATAATATAGAATAATAATATAATAACAAAATATTATATAAATTCCTAAATAATTTATAATAATTACAAATATAATTAAAGAAAATTTGTAGAAAAAAAATTTTTATAAAAATATAAATAATGTAATGATATAAAAATTATTATGAGATGCAAATCAACTATTTCATTTCGATCTAAGCCCGAAAACTCATATCTTTATATACAAAATTACTTCTTCTTTTTTTTCCAAATTTCTTTCCTTACCGTCAAATGGCGGAACGCCCCTTTCTTTCTACTAGTTCTTACATAAGCAATTTTTAGGGACCAAATAGCTTTATCTGATTAAGGGGCTTTATTTAATTCTTGTTCCGGCTGTTGATCTTTTAGCATTTTTAGTTGTTGGTGTAAGCACGTAAGCGAGGCCAGACAGATTGGACTTAAGCCCATCAATCGTACTTGAGTTGCCAACCTCTTTAATTTTATAATAATAAAAAAATTATTACTCCCAAAAATATATTATTATTATCATATTATATAATTTACCCAAATATATTATTACCATACTATATAATTTACCCACATCCCCCTAAAGAAAAAGAAAAATAATTAATAAATTACTAATATTATAAAAATATCATTCCGTCATGAATAAAAAAAATATTTTCAAATAGCTAAATAATAAAATATAATAATTCTGAGATATATAACAAAAAACACCATAAATATTACAATTATTTAAATTTAATCGATAAAAAATAGTTATATTATCATATATATATATACGATATTCATAAAACATGTATAATAATACGGAAAGATGTGTAACACAAATTTCTACATTTATTAATTTTTTAAAAAGTTAGAATAGTTCAAATTTCTTCTAAACTCACATGCAATTAATAGATTATAGAAACAACACTAATTGTTTATCTTTGTCACATCAAATATAAAATTCAGAAGAGAAAATGGAATACTAATTTGTATTAAAAAGATAAAAGGTGTCACAAACTCACAATTGAAAGACAAATTTGTGTTGTCTACGATCGAAAGTAATGCTAAACTTATCTTAGATCATAAATTCAATAATTTAATACTAATAAATTAATTATATATTTTTTGTTCAATTTATTGGTTAAATTGATTTTTGCACATCTTTAAGGACATCGTCTAACTTAATATAAAACCTAAAATATAAATAAAAATTCTTTTAAGATTTATAGTTTAAAATAAATTTTAGATACTTATATAATTAGAAATTTTATTTTAAAAGTAAATTAAAATTAATTTATTTTTAATTATAAAAAATTATTACTCTCTCTAAAGAACACTAAAAAAATAATGATGATAAGGAAGAAAGTAGCACTATTAGATCCGAACTTCTTAAAGGAAATTCGCTTTTTCTATTACACATGGCAGACATGATGAACGTATTAAATTAATAATCACCTAAACAAGTTGTCTTTATTCCTAAAATATAGTAATAATATAATTTTTGACTTTTTGTTTTGTTTTTGGCAATTGTGAATGAGAAGATGGCTCAAGAAATATTTTTTATTTTTTGGATGCTTTTGACATAATCCAAAAGTTTACTTTTTATAAAAATATTAATGTAAAAGTTTAGGGAATCTCCGCAGGCAAATCATAGATTGATATAGAAAGTTAGATTTATGGATGTATATTTTTGAAAATATGGATATAGATTGATATAAAAAGAATTAGATGTATATGATGATATATTTGAATTTCTTGGTATGATCTAACGATGTAAAATTGATCTTATAATGAAATTAAAATAGCAATTTAATGAAAAACAAACTGATTGAGGAAGTATTAGATCTCGAAAACAGGCCTTCATAGCATATGATGTAAGAATGTCAGAATATTTACTGCTTATATGAATAAGAGATAATCAATACCATTTATGTTAAAAGATATATCATGCTAGAACACATAAATATACTGAAATTCAATTCAAGAATTATCCTTGAAGGGTGAGCGAATACCTTTAAGCGAATCTCCAAAATAGACAGACCTTCAAGCGAATCTACAAGATATACATCAACTACTATGGTCTCTATAATGATCCCAAGTTCACATCCAAACACTCTTAAATACTTGGGTAAACTAATTCCTCTAGGTTAGGAGAATTCCTATTTATAGAGATTTTTTCCTAATTCAAAAAGAACCAAAAAATCTAATTTTTCTAGAAGACTAGAAAAACTTATATTATTATTCTTCTTCTTTTCCATAGAAATAAGATTTTGAGCTCTAATTAAATATGGACACTATAAAAATCACATAATTAATTACCAAGGCTTCCTATAATGAAAATAGTTTCAAATAATTAGTTTGAATTATTCTTATCATAATAAATTACAAAATTATTCCACTAAAAATTTGTAATTGCACCTCCTCTATTTAAATTTCGTAATTCCCCATTAAACGCTTAGGTAATTTTTCATGTTAAGATTTCAGATACTAATCAATAAATTGAATTACTGAAGAATTTAATTTAATGATTAATTTTCTTTAGAACACTGCATAATTTATTTCATATGTCGGATTCATAAATCCACTTACAAGGTTTGACACGATGAAAACTTATAAGTTTCTCAAGGGGGTATATCAATTTAATCTTTATAACGAGACAAGAATTTCATCAACTAACTTATTATTTCACCAATATATATTATTATCATCCAACTTACCAACCATATTGATCCATATGAGAATCTCACCTTTTAATAAATCAAAACAATAATTAATATATATACAGATCATAATAGTTGTATCAGGATTAAGAATATAAGTACATTAATAGTTTAGATAATATTTTTGTCAGTCAGTCTAAAACAACTATCTCTACTTGATCTCGTTCAATATATACAAAATGTACTAGCACAAAGAAGTTGAAACTATATCGTTCCCATCGTCAATATAAATTACATATAATCTTGTGCTACAATAGTACTTGATGGCATGTCCAATTTCTATCCTAGATTGTGAACAAAAAATTGTATACGTAGAAGAACCGATAATTTAGTCCTTTGAGCATAAGCTAAAACTCTACACACTAAATCATCTATTATAAAAGAAAATAGACACCATAAACGAATATATAATCTATTAAAATACATCAAACATTTGTTCTCAAATAAATATTATTTCTTAACATATATATCTCAACAATCTCCACTTAGACTTTTAATCATCACAATTGTTATAATGTACTATATCTAAGTGCATGGTTAATAGTATATACCCTAACAATCTTCTACTTAGATATTTAATCTTGAAAATTGTTATAATATTATGTCTAAACACATGACTAATAGTATATATCATAACAATATCCCACTAAGGCCTCATTTGTTTCAATTAAGATTAAGAGGTCTGAATCTTAATACACATATGAAGATTAAGATTTGCATTAAGATCTGGGTGTTTTGATCTGAATACACATCTGAATATTAAGATGTGGTCTCTAAATCAGAACACTAAATAATTAATGTTGTTTGTTTTCAATAACTGAATGTGCAAGTGAAATAGAACATTATATTAATAAAATATTATAAAATTTCATTTCAACAAAATATATCACTTTTGATAAAAGAAAAATTAAAAAGTTTTAATAATCATGATTTGGAGTACTAGTTTTTCATTCAAAAATATTGATAAACAACAATACACCATAAATATTATTGCAACCGGTGTTCTTGACACACGTTAATACAAGAAAATTATTTATATAAAAAACTATTTTTTCATTCAAAGACATTGATAAACAACAATAGATTAAAAATATTATTGCAACCAGTGTTCTTGACAAACGTCAATACAAGAAAATTATTAAAATAAATTTCTTTTAAAAGGATTTATGAAAACTTACCAGTTCAAGAGGGAAAAAATGGTGTTTGATTGAGAAAATAGAGAATTTTTTTATAGCCCAAAGCAGAGAAGCGACAATTTATTATTTGATAACTTATAAGTGAGTCTAAATGTTATTAAGAGTCTCCTACATATGTGATTCGTTCAGACCTCTTCAGACCCATCAAGAGTTTTTTTTTAATAAAACAAATGCATTTAATGGGCTGAATCTAAATGATTCAGATTCAGACCTAAAACTAAACGTATTTAATAGGCTGAATTTGAATGATTAAGATTCAGACCTTCATTAAGTGCAAACAAATGAGGCCTAAGACTCTTAACTATGCATTTACAACTTTCAAAAGCATTCCTTTATTTCTTATCAAAAGAAATTTACCAAGTTATTTTCTCATGTAATTTTGTCTAGTAGTGATTCGTCGTAACAAATTGATTTTGTACTAGATCTTGAGAGAGATTCTCGTGAAACCTTCGAAGAGTTTACTTCTTTTTAGGAAATTATCATAAAAGTTCTCTCAAGCATATATAATAAATCAATCTTTGCTATGATTCCCAACTACGACTAAGCACTACATAATCACACATTCATGATCTTGAGTCTTAATATTTTTTTCAAAAAAATTTGATATTGAAATATTAACAACTTTTCATTTAGTTTTCTTTAATTTGCTTAACATCACTTTCACTACTTGAGGTAGTAGTTTTTCTTATGTCTCGTAACGTTTCTCCCACAACTCAAATGCAATGGAACGTCATTTCTGACATATCGATTAGATGTTTTTGAGCATCCGAATTTATAATTAACTTATTTCTTATTTATTTGTTCAATTCATGAAAAACTAGTTACTTCTAGAAACATGGTTTACTAAATGATCCTTTCCTATAAATTACACATGTAGTGTTAACAATTGCCTTATTTTCTTTAGGACACTATAATACACCTCTTTCATTCTTTAGGATATTCAATTAACACATATATCCGTCGTTAATTTCAATTTTTTTACCCTCCCACTAAGCACATGTGTTGGACAATCCTATATATGAACATTTCACAGATTAGACTTACATCAAATCTAACTAGTTCCATTGTTATTCAAGGTACTGATTTGAAAGAAATTGAATTCAGAATGTGATGTAGTTATTAAAATCTATCCCAAAAAAAATAAAATAACGAATAATAAGTCAATAATTAATCTTATCATCTTCGTAGAGTCTACTTATTTTCTCTTGTATACCAATCTATATGCAGTGTCTGGTGTAGACAAATGAACTGCAATTATTTTATAAGATAAGTCACTGATGAGCTCTGCAGAGAAGTTTACGTCACTACAATCAGATTATAGTAACTTCATATATATATATATATATATATATATATATATATATATATATATATATATATATATATATATATATATATATATATATATATATATATATATATATATATTATGATGCTATTTTCGTGTGTTAAATATTTTGATCAGTTTAGCAAGACATTGAAACTAAAAAAACATCAAAAAATATATATTCACATCATGAGTAACAATTTGTGAAAATCTCAGAATACTCGAAGTCGCCTCTTGCCTAATTGATCGTTCACCTCACAAAATCAAAATAGAATAATTCTAACTTATCACTAATAAGAGGAAAGATTTCTTAGTTATTTTTCCTTCTAAACAGAGCTCACATGTTGATAATGACTTAACTTTCAATGAAGCGTTATGTTCATCCATTAACCAACTTCGATGTTTTATTCAAAATAAATAACTTCGACGCTAGTGTATAATAATTTTCATTCAATCTAAAAGATACTTTCTCTTATGAAATAGATTAATAAAATTTAATTTATGCGAGATAATATCAATAATTAATCACGCATGAATATACCACAAGAAATAGAATATTCATCAAACTCTATGATAGAAGAGTTATAAACAAATATATCAAATATTCATCTCTTATCTAGTTAGAAACTGAAAGTAGTTCTCTCTAACATAAGGTATACATACAATACATTCTTTGAATTAATATCTTATCTCTACCAAAAGAATAGCTTAAGTAGTATAAAGTGGGTGCGTAAAGTCTATTAAGAATATGAGATATAATACGTTAAATAGATCATAATATTTCGAATAATTTCAAATAACAAGATTCAGGGCTCATTTATACATATATACCCATGCATCTCGAATAGCTAATCAATGAGATTGGAGAACTACCCATGCAATACACATTTACAATGACTGATTATTCACTCCATAAACTTATACAAACCTAACTCAGTTGAAAAGTCTATTATTAGATTAAATTAAGTGAAAATCCTCTAGTTACATTGATCCAGTCATATATTACTCAGTTTAGGAGAGTTAATGCAGATTATCAAACTAGACGATTAAATACGTAGTGACTTGTATCAATTTCACCCCAAGGGTGGAAAGTCTAAACTAACACATAAAACTGATACTTCGCAACTATTTAATCAAATATGACCAAAACTCATATAACGATCTAAAAAAATTTAATTTCTTACTAGGTCGTTCTTATGCACCAAAGTTCAGATTAATCAGAGTTCTTTTTTTTTTTTTCAAATTTCAAAACTATGATCAATTTGGTTGAAAACTTTGTTTGGCCATAATAGAATTTAATATTTTCTGCTCAGTAATTCTTATCATATATCATCATTTTGTGAAATAGATACATGAATTAAGAATAAAGAACAAAATTCTAAAATTCTAAAAAAGACAACATGTTTATGTATACATTGAATACTAAAATTTGAATCACGCCTTATAGATATCAATGCATCTTGAACAATAAATTTTGATGAAAAAAATGACTACTCAAGCAACATATATATGTGGTATCCGATATTTACTTCAACAAATTTAGAACAAAAGTTAACTCAGATGGAGAGCATATGTTAATCTAAGTTAAGTGAATAGCATTATGCATATATCAATTGATCCAATCAAATAGTACCCAGTTAGGGAGAGAAACAATACAAATAATCAAACTAGAGATTAAATTTTAATGACTTGTTTTAATTTTATCTAATAGGGAGGAAGGTCTATATCAACACATGAACTTAATACTTCACTAAAATTTTGTCATGAAGACCATAGAGAATAATCTCTATCACCTCTATATCTTAGTCGAGTAGTTTTTCATTACACCTCTATATCTTAGTCGAGTAGTTTTTCATTACAATTAACTTTTAAAATACAAAGAAATATCTAAAATCATTATCTAAACGACCTCGAATTGCCAAATCACTTCATAACAATAAGTATTTTAAAATTGATTGTTTCTGATGAACCTACTAAATTTCAGATTAATCAAAATTCAAAAATAATATTCATCTCCGAAACTATGATCAACATTCAGATTCAAATGATTTGAGGAAAAATTATCAGATCTACATCCTGTTAACTTATCACGTGTAATCATGTGCCAATTATAACATAAATAAAACCAATATAAAGGATGTCATTCATACCAAATCATATTTTGATTTCAAAAAATAACTTCAAAATCATTTTAACGACCTCAAAAAAACATAATCATATACCGATGAGTACTTCTTACTAGGCCGTTATCAATGAACTTATCAAAATTCAGGTCAATTGGAGTCTATTAAACTATTTTAAATCTATAACCAAATTCAAATTCATGTGATTTAAGTATCTTTAGGAATTAAAACAATATGACCTGCATTCTTATATCAATTCATGTTAAATAACCATGTGCAATCATGTTCCAAATTTAACATAAATATAATTGAAATAAAGAATGATCTTATCATATATTCAAATTAAATTTTAATCGGACAAACTACCTCAAATCCATCTAAACGATTTTCAATGGAACCATCTAATTTCAAGTCAATCAGAATTCATACAAATTTATGACCACCTAAACCATGACCAAATTTGAAAAAATAACTGTCTTAAAATAACATGTGAATATTAATAATTTCAAATAAATAAATCATTTAAATGATAACTATTTATTAATTATAAAATTCTTACAATCCCATAATAAGATTAAAAGGAAACCACTGCACATTAAATTATAAAATAAGAAGAACAAGAACTGATTCTTGGAACAAAGTAATCGCACGAACCTAAATTGTATATCAATAATAATTTTGGCCAACCAATTAAATATTCACTTTGCCAAAGATTTTATACAATTAAAGAGAACATATGACACCCACTGCCGCCACATGTTCCTTTTTTTTCATTAAAAAATATTTTTTAAAAAACAAACTTGAAAAAAATAAACATTTAGTTTTTTCTCAAAATACCAATCAACAATTAATAAGTATAAAAAAGAATCAAGAAAAAAAAAACAGTGTTGAAAATTGGAGTCTTTAATTCTTATGCAAAACTTAATTTGCGGACGTCACAATGTTCGTTACTTCGATTTCTTCTCTTCTTTTAATTCTTTTTAACTTAGCAGTAAAATATAACTCAACTTGCAATCATTAAATAAAACTTTAATGTTGGTTGACATATGCAATCACAATGATACACCACAATTATCAAAAACTACTAATCAAACATAATTGAATTCGGCTATACACTGAACTCATGTAAAACTGCATATTAATGTATGTATCTAAACCATATACATAGTGAAAAAAAAAATCTAAACCATATACGTACATATATATCATGTTATCTAATAAGATGTAAGCGCGACTCTTTGATGTCAATTGTTGGAAAAATATATGCACAACGAAAACATATCTGGAGCTCTGCCGCTCACATGAATAATAGATAACTAATACCATTTATGCTAAAACATGTATCATAGTAGAACACGTAAACATACTGAAATTTAATTCAAGAATTAAATCTTGAAGCGTGAACGAATAAAGGACTAGAAATATGGACTATAGGAACCACATAATTAATTACCGAGGCTTCCTATTGAGGAAATAATTAAAATAATTAATTTGAGTTTTTCTTACCATAATAAATTACAAATCATTCCACTAGAAATTCGTAATTGCACTCCTCTATTTATATTTCATAATTCCTCATTAAACACTTATCTAATTTCTCATGTTAAGATTTCAGATATTAATCAATAAATTAAATTACATATAATCTTGTGCTACAACCATACGCGATGACATGTTCAATTTCCATCGTAGTTTGTGAACAAAAAACTTTATACTTATAAGAACAGATGATTTAATCCTCTGTGTATAAACTCAAACTCTACCCATTAAATCATCTATTATATAAGTAAATATACACCATAAACGAATATATAATTTAGTAAAATTGAGGAAATATTTATTCTCTAATAAATATTATTCCAAAGTAATACTTCGTATTTTTGGGCTATGATTTGAATCGTTCTATGCATGAGATTGGATTAATAGGTGAAAAGGTGAAGTCTTAAATGTGGTAAGTGGGTCAAGGAAATTCTAGCACAAAATTGGGCTAAAAACATATTCTACCATAAAGTTTGTCATATGAGTTTGAGCAAGGTACAACTTTAAACAATGCTAA
Organism: Solanum chilense; assembly: GCA_032847665.1. Classification (NCBI taxonomy): domain Eukaryota; kingdom Viridiplantae; phylum Streptophyta; class Magnoliopsida; order Solanales; family Solanaceae; genus Solanum; species Solanum chilense. The sequence goes on along the minus strand of CM064974.1, from coordinate 60,949,834 downwards.
ACAAACTTCTGTCAATATAGTTTGTCGTATGACTTTTCTCTAAAAAATGCTAAACATGCTCTCCCCCACCCCCCATTAATTTTTTTGTATGAATATAAGATATGATCTTCTTACAAAAAGGATTACAATTCTCATTCCACTTTAATGTATTCATTCTGAGCATACAAACGGGAACAATTTTAGCATAACAGTCTTTATATAGAGATAACAAACTCATACCAAGATCATATAAGTCAATCCTTGGAATGTTAGTCTTGTACCCCTTTCTATTAAGTCAATTTTAGTGGTTTCCGATTTTTTAGAGGTATCTCCTACTGAAATGTTTGGCATATCTTTGGATAGAGATATTGATTTTTGAATCGAGCTGCAGTCCCTAGTGTCTACCTCTCCTTATTGCATGACCCCGATCGAGTTGAGGGAACTCAAGACTCAGCTTCAAGAGATACTAAAAAAGGGGTTTGTTCGTCTTAGTGCATTGCCTTGGAATGCTCCGGTATTGTTTGTATAAAAGAAGAATGATAATATTAGAAGTACATAAAATATAGACACATGAATAAGGTCATCTAGAATAACTACCCCTCACCTTGCATAGATCCTCCTTTTGACCAGTTGTAGCCTTTATAGGATGCTTTAGTGCTCTCAAAGATGGACTTAAGGTTAAAGTACCACCAGTTCAAAGTTAAAGTTTGCGAATGTGCCTAAAACAACTTTCATGACTCGATATGGACATATTTTAGTTTTTAGTGATGCCGTTTGGTTTGACTAATGCACCAACGATTTTAATGAGTTTGATTAGTGATGTTTGCAAGTCATATATGAATTCCTTTGTGATGGTGTTTATAAATAACACTTTGATCTACTCCAACAGTAAAGAGGAGCATGCAGAGCTCGTGGATTAGTTAGCCATTTTTTTAATTTTTATTAACAATATAATTATGTTAGTTTGTTAGTTATGTTAGTTAGAATGTTAGTTAGATGTCACATCAAGTTAGTTAGAGTTTGAAAGTTAGTTAGTCACACATTTTACATTTTACATCTTTGTATTTGTTGAACACAAAACTCCAATTCTCTTGTATATATATTGAGGGAGTCAATACAGAAAAGGAAGCTTTTCCATTTTCTCCAAATCAGTATCTCTAAATCTCTTCTTCTTCTTCTTCTTAATCGACTGCCATGGCTTCACCTTGTTTTGGTGTACATGATCACCATTGTTGAGCATCTTAACATGGTATCAGAGCAAGGCTACTCTTGCTGTTTCTGATCTGAATCTTCTGTTGATTCTTCTTTGTTTAGTTGATTTTCTTGTGTACAGTCGATTCTTCATCATGACAGGTTCTGAAAGTGTTCCTTCAACACAAGGAACTTCTGTTAATAGTGATGCACACAACACTCTCTACATACATCCTTCGGATAGCCCTGGTATGGTACTGGTTCCAGTTTAATTTGATGGAACATGATACAGATCCTGGAGAAGTGGATCTAGAATAACTACCCCTCACCTTGCATAGATCCTCCTTTTGACCAGTTGTAGCCTTTATAGGATGCTTTAGTGCTCTCAAAGATGGACTTAAGGTTAAAGTACCACCAGTTCAAAGTTAAAGTTTGCGAATGTGCCTAAAACAACTTTCATGACTCGATATGGACGTATTTTAGTTTTTAGTGATGTCGTTTGGTTTGACTAATGCACCAACGATTTTAATGAGTTTGATTAGTGATGTTTGCAAGTCATATATGAATTCCTTTGTGATGGTGTTTATAAATAACACTTTGATATACTCCAACAGTAAAGAGGAGCATGCAGAGCTCGTGGATTAGTTAACCATTTTTTTAATTTTTATTAACAATATAATTATGTTAGTTTGTTAGTTATGTTAGTTAGAATGTTAGTTAGATGTCACATCAAGTTAGTTAGAGTTTGAAAGTTAGTTAGTCACACATTTTACATTTTACATCTTTGTATTTGTTGAACACAAAACTCCAATTCTCTTGTATATATATTGAGGGAGTCAATACAGAAAAGGAAGCTTTTCCATTTTCTCCAAATCAGTATCTCTAAATCTTTTCTTCTTCTTCTTCTTAATCGACTGCCATGGCTTCACCTTGTTTTGGTGTAGATGATCACCATTGTTGAGCATCTTAACATGGTATCAGAGCAAGGCTACTCTTGCTGTTTCTGATCTGAATCTTCTGTTGATTCTTCTTTGTTTAGTTGATTTTCTTGTGTACAGTCGATTCTTCATCATGACAGGTTCTGAAAGTGTTCCTTCAACACAAGGAACTTCTGTTAATAGTGATGCACACAACACTCTCTACATACATCCTTCGAATAGCCCTGGTATGGTACTGGTTCCAGTTTAATTTGATGGAACATGATACAGATCCTGGAGAAGTGGAGTTATGCGAGCTTTATCATTGAAGAACAAGCTTGGATTCATTGATGGTAGCTGTGTTAAACCAGCTGCAAATTCAAACCAGTCGCATCAATGACAGAGATGTGATGATATGGTAACTTCCTGGATCCTAAACTCTCTTACTAAGGAAATTGCAGATAGTGTAGAGTATGTTAGTGATTCAGTGGAACTTTAGAAGGAACTTGAAGATAGATATGATGAAACGAATGGAGCAAAGTTATATCAAATTCAAAAGGAGATTAATGATCTCACACAGGGAAGTTTGGACATCACAGTCTATTACACTAGAATGAAAAAGCTTTGGAAAGAATTGAGTACTTTAAATATAAAGAATCAGTGTTCTTGTGCTTGTAATTGTGGAGCCAAGGATGGATTGTACAAAGCAGAACAAGATAGACGTTTGATACAATTTTTAATGGGAATGAATGAAGTGTATACTGTGATAAGAGGTAACATTGTTATGATGAATCCTCTTCCAACAATGGCACAGGCTTTCTCATTGTTGATTCAAGAGGAGAAGCAAAGAGAATTCAAACCTGCTAATCAAATTCCTACGGAATCAATTTCCTTGAATGTGAACTCATCTAATAATAATGGAAAGGGATCAACAGGAAGGAACTACAAAGCATCATTCTCTAATGATAACTATTCTGGAAATACTTCAGGTAATAACAACAATTATGGAGGGTCCAAATATTTTCCAGCTAACAGTAGCAATAGAAGTGCTATGGTTTGTAGTTACTGCAAAAAAAAGGACACATTAGGGAGAAATGTTATAAGTTGATTGGATATCCTAATCAGACTAACAGGAACAATGGATCTCATGCAAGGCAGAACACTAATCATGAATATAGAGGAAGGAGAGTTGTAGCTAATGTTCATGGATCTTCTGATGATATGATATCTGCACAAGGAGAAGATTGTATGCAGGGTAATCAGAATCAAAAGGTCACAGTTACTAAAGATCAATATGATAACATGATGAAACTTTTGCAGAATTTTCGAGTTGAAGGAGCTTATTTAAACAATTCAAACATGAAAGCTGGTTCTGTGAATTTTGCAGGTACTATAGTATGTTCTTCATCTATTGATTTTGGCAATCCTTCATGTGAATGTTTCAAATCAAGTGCTGACTTATGGATCATTGATTCGGGGGCATCAAACCATATAAACTTTCAAACCATACAAATCCTCACTAACCAATATTCAAACCATGTCTTATCCTATGCTTGTTTCTTTACCCAATGGATACAAAGTTAAGGTGATAGAATTTGGAAATGTAGTGATCACATCTGAAATTGTTTTACACAATGTGCTATATGTACCTTCTTTTAAATACAATCTAGTGTCAGTTTACTCATTAACTCTTTCAATGAGAAGTGTAGTTCTATTCACTAGTGTTTCTTGTTTACTACAGGCCCCTTTAGTGAAGAGGCCTCAGGTGCTTGGTAGTAGTAGAGAAGGACTTTATTTTCTTTGTTCAAGATGTCTGAAGAATCCTGCTAAGTTCACCACATGTTGCTGCATATCTCACAACAATCATAACTCTTCTTTGTCTAGTAATAGTAGTCAGGTTACAAATAAAGCCTTACATGATAATAACAAATGTACTGATCCTACTGTATGTTCTTCTACTTCTGATACTATATCTACTGAACATGGTGTAGACCTATTGTGGCATTAATAGACTTGGCCATGTTCCTTTTGTGAAAATGAGGAAAATACCTACAATCCCAGCCAGTTTCTCAAATAAACAACCTTTTATGTGTACAATCTGTCCTATGGCAAGACAAGAAAGATTACCTTTTAGTCAAATTGTCACACACTCTAATTCCATTTTTGAACTTCTTCATGTTGATATATGGGGTCCTTATCATACACCTACCCATGATAACTACAAATATTTCATCACTATAGTAGATGATTTTAGTAGATCAACTTGGATTCATTTATTGAGTACCAAGAGTAATGCCTTACAAGTTCTCAAAAACTTTGTGAATATGACAGAAAACCAATTTCAAACAACAATCAAAATTGTTAGATCAGATAATGGACTAGAGTTTAATAACAATGAAACCAAGTTCTTCTTTCAATCCAAATGTATAATCCATCAAAATAGTTGTCCATATACACCCCAAACAAAACAACATAGTGGAAAGAAAGCATAAGTACTTGTTAGAGACAGCAAGAGCTCTTCTATTTCAATCAAAGCTTCCCATAAAATACTGGGGGGAATGTATACTTATAGCAACACATCTTATAAACAGACTCCCCTCAGTCTACCTGAAGAATAAATGTCCTTATGAAGTTTTATATAAGAGAAAACCAAATTATAGTCAACTTAGATCTTTTGGTTGTTTATGCTATCCAACATTACCCAAAGTTCAGAGGGATAAACTACAACCTAGAACCACTCCTCATGTGTTTGTAGGTTACCCTTTTGGAACAAAATGATACAAAGTGATGAGTCTTGCCACAAAAAGGATACATGTGTCTAGGGATGTAGTATTTCATGAAAATCTGTTTCCTTTCACATTAACTTCAGACAAATATGTTTTTCCTTCTATTCCTGGTACAGTTTCTCCAAATGACAGAATAGTTTCTTCAAATGATTTTAATGATTGTATTGATTCAATATTTGATAGCACTTTGGTAAATCAAAATACAGATGTGCATCCTACTTCTTCAACCTTATCACCTAATCTTCCATCTCATAGTATACATCACTCACATAATACTTCATCACCTTCTCCTCCTACAATAATACACAGAAGATCACAAAGGGAAAGCAAGATCCCTTCACATTTGAAAGATTACATTTGTTCAATCCCTATCCTAAAAACTCCTATTCCTACCACACAGTCTATTCCCATTCACAAAGATTTTTCTTTGAATGCCATGTTCACCAAACATCATCACATTACTCCCAATGACATTGCATCCATTAGTCAAGCAATGGTTGAAAACATTTGCCATGATAGTGAACCTTTATCTTATGAGGAGGCAGCCTTAAGTCCTGCATGGCAAAATGCCATGATGCAAGAGTTTGATGCACTTTATGCAAATAATACTTGGGATCTTGTGAGATTACCTGCAGGGAAACAAGCAATTGGATGTAAATGGGTGTATAAAGTGAAGCATAAATCTGATGGTAGCATTGAAAGGTTTAAAGCAAGACTAGTAGTTAAAGGCTACACTCAACAAGCAGGTGTAGATTATACAGAGACATATTCTCCAGTGGTAAAAATGACCACTGCGAGGACCTTGATTGCATGTGCTGTTAAAAAGGGTTGGGATATGTTTCAGCTTGATGTGAACAATGCCTTTCTTCATGGTGATCTTGATGAGGAAGTATACATGAAACTACAACAAAGGCTTGCTGTGGATGATTTAAGCTTAGTGTGCAAGCTCAACAAGTCTCTTTATGGTCTAAAACAGGCTAGTCGACAATGGTATGCCAAGTTGACTGAAGCTTTATCACTCGGAGGATATGTACATTCACATCATGATTACTCACTTTTCTACAGAAAGGTTGGTGCCTTAGTTGTTTTTGTTGCAGTCTATGTTGATGATGTTATTCTCACAGGTACAGACACTACTGAGATTACACAATTAAAGGCTTACTTGGATGGTACTTTTAAGATTAAAGATCTTGGTCGATTGCATTATTTTCTGGGATTAGAGATACTTGACATACCAGGAGGGATACTTGTCTTCCAGAGGAAGTTTGTATTAGATTTGCTAAAAGAATTTGACTGTTATAGTCATAGTTCACTTACATCTCCTCTTGATCCAGATTTCAAACTAAGAGCCAAAGAAGGAACTCCACTACCTGATCCCACATACTACAAAAAATTAGTGGGAAAATTGAATTTTCTTACCAACACTAGACTGGACATAACATTCAGTGTTCAACATTTGAGCCAATTCATGCAAGATCCCAGAACTCCACATCTGCAGGCAACATTTCATTTTCTTAGGTACTTGGAACAAGATCCAACTCTGGGCCTCATTTATCAAAAGATCCTGATTGCTCAATCAAAGCATATTGTGATTCAGACTGGGCATCTTGTCCAGACTCAAGAAGATCAGTCAATGGTTATTTGGTTTTACTTGGAAACAGTCCAATCAGTTGGAAATCAAAGAAGCAGGAAACCATCTCACTATCTTCTGCAGAAGCAGAATATAGATCCATCAGGAAGGTTGTAGGTGAACTAGTTTGGCTTCACAGGTTGACAAATGAGCTAACTATATCTGATTCTTCACTAATCCCTGTCTTTTGTGATAGTCAGTCTGCTATCCACATAGCTCACAATCTTGTTTTCCACGAGAGAACCAAACATATTGAAGTCGATTGTCACTTCGTACGCAGTAAACTTCAGGAGGGGCTCATTTCACTACATCATATTTCCACTACTGAACAACTAGCAGACATACTCACAAAGGCCCTTACTGGAGTTAAACATTCAACATTACTCAACAAGTTGGCTGTAAGATCATCACTGCCAACTTGAGGCGGGGTATTAACAATATAATTATGTTAGTTTGTTAGTTATATTAGTTAGAATGTTAGTTAGATGTCACATCAAGTTAGTTAGAGTTTGAAAGTTAGTTAGTCACACATTTTACATTTTACATCTTTGTATTTGTTGAACACAAAACTCCAATTCTCTTGTATATATATTGAGGGAATCAATACAGAAAAGGAAGCTTTTCCATTTTCTCCAAATCAGTATCTCTAAATCTCTTCTTCTTTTTCTTAATCGACTGCCATGGCTTCAGCTTGTTTTGGTGTAGATGATCACCATTGTTGAGCATCTTAACAATTTTCTTAGAGATATTTATTTTCTTTCATAAACAAAAAATTCTAAACACTCCTACTAAATAGAATCGAATTACCAAAATTTAAAATTTAAAAATCGAAATCGATCAATTAAATAGAAAACCTAAATTAAAATTAAAATAAATTTAATTTTTTCGATTTGAACCAAACTATCGCAGCCCTATTGGCCACCCTTGTTGATCTCTTATCATATCTTGACCGTTATTAATATTGTGACGAGCTCTTGACGGCCTGTTGTATTCCTTCATTAATTTATCCTCTATATTTGAATTTTTGTTAAACAAACTTGTTATATATAATCTTAGTCTTTTACTTTAAACGCTCTTATACCGGTTAAACTAGTTAGTGTACTTCTCATTTTGTTTAAAAATAATCCAAACTTCCCTTTCCAAACTCTCTTATGCACTCTCTTGTCAAATGGTGAGGCTTCCCTCCAAATTCAAACCTCCAAAACCCAAAACCCTAATCTCTCTTCTTACATCTCAAACTCAAAAATCACTTCACCTCACATTCTCTCCATCTCTTTTGCAAACCCATAAACTCTTCAATCATTTCACCCAAATCCTCTCTCATGCCATTACTTCAGGCTATTTCACAAATCCATTCATTTCCAGCCAACTCCTCCACCATTGTCTTACGAATTCTGATTTCACCCTCACTTTTTCTCACACCCTTTTCACTCAAATCCCTAACCCCAATGTCTTCTCTTGGAATTTCCTCATCCGTGCATACTCCCACAGTTCATTTCCCCAAGAAGCCATTAGTCTTTACAATCAAATGATGCGGGAAAGTTTGAGTCTTGATAATTTTACTTTCCCTTTTGTACTGAAAGCTTGTGGTAGATTAGTTAGTTTTCATAAGGGTCTTGAAGTTCATTGTGTGAGTTTGAAAATGGGGTTTGAATTTGATGTTTTTGTGCAAAATTCTTTGATTTATATGTATTTTCAATGTGGGGTTGTTGAGTTTGCACAGAAGGTGTTTGATTTTATTCCTGATTCAGTTCGTGATGTTGTTACTTGGAATAGTATGATTTCTGGGTATTTACAATGTGGGTGTTGTTATCTAGCAGTGAAGGTGTTTGGACAATTGTTGCGCGAAAGTGATGTGAGGTTGAATGATGTAAGTATTGTGAGTGCTCTTACAGCTTGTGCAAGAATTGAGTTGCTTGACGTGGGGAAGAAGATTCACGGGTTGATTGTGGTCTATGGAGTTGTAATGAATGTCTTCGTAGGTTCTTCTTTGGTTGATATGTACACGAAATGTGGGTGTTTAGAAGATGCTAAAACTGTTTTTGACCAATTGTTAGATAAAAATATAGTTTGTTGGACTTCTATGATTGCAGGTTATTTGAAATGTGATATGTGTAAGGAAGCGATAGAGTTATTCAGGGAGATGCTCATAGCTGGGGTTATGGCCGAACCTGCCACAATTGCTTGTGTTGTTTCTGCATGTGGGCATTCAGGTGCACTGGATCTCGGAAGGTGGGTGCATAATTATACCGAAAGGAGTGGAATAGAAATGAACCTTATAGTGAAGAATTCTTTGATTGATATGTACTCTAAATGTGGACTTGTTGATAAAGCTCTCGAAGTTTTTCATTCGTTAACTAATAAGGATGTTTATTCGTGGAGTATGATGATTTCTGGGCTAGCTATGAATGCAAGGTCCAAAGAGGCTTTGCAGTTATTTTCACTTATGGAAGGATCAAGTGAAGTAAGTCCAAATGAAGTAACGTTTCTTGGAATCTTATCTGCCTGTAGTCATGGTGGATTTGTTGATGAAGGGTTTTACTTTTTTGAGAAAATGACAAGGAGATACAAAATTTTCCCGGGGATTGAGCACTACGGTTGCCTGGTTGATCTTTTGGGTCGTGCAAATCTTCTGGTTGAGGCTATGGATTTGATAGGTTCCATGTCCAAAAAGCCGGATGCTGTCATTTGGCGATCCCTGCTTTTTGCTTGTAGCAGACACGGTAATGTAGAGTTGGCCGAGGTTGCTGCCAAAAAGATTAACGAATTGGAGCCAGAGAAGTGTGGGGCACATGTACTGTTGTCTAATGTCTATGCCTCTGCATCTAGGTGGAAGGATGTGAAGATGGTAAGGAGGAATATGGGTGCTGATGGAATCCAAAAGCAACCTGGATGCTCTTTTATTGAAATAGATGGTTTTGTTCATGAATTCCTTGTTGCTGATAGAACGCACTGTCAGATTGACATCATATGTGATACACTTCTGGCAATGAATGTCGTTCTAAAATCAAGAGCACCTGAGCTTGTTTTCCTGGATTTCTTACATTAATATGAGAACATCCCCATTGTTGCGTGATATCACCCCATCATGTAAACTTCAGATAGAAATGGCTAAGGCCATAGGTAATTCGTTATAATATCTCCATTTGTTGAGAAGCTGGTATCTTGAGGGGTCCATATTCTGTTGTAAATTTGGCAAGTTCTTCTGGAAGAATGAGATGATAGTAGTGTATGTTGTTACTAAATGTAAGATGTCTGAAGATAGGCAGAGATACTAAAAGAATACTGCTTGAAGGTTCTGTGTTGTGTTACTAATTGAACAAATTCTTCTTGGAAGAATGAGAAGAGTAGTATATGTGGCTATTGCATGTAAGTCATTGAGGACAGAGATTATTGTTACTAAAAGATTACTGCATGTATCTTATATGGTTTCCTGATAATGAATCCCTGCGTATGTTGGTCCCAGGTTGGACTTACCTTCCGGGAACTGTAGAAAATCCCATGCAAAATCTGACATTGCAGAGTTTCTAACTGGTTGGGACTCGAGGTGCTTGGTGTTATGCTGTGGAAGTAAGATGCAGTCCTACCTACAGCTGCTTAGCTATGTTCAAGGTGTTCCATGTGTAAAATCCCGTATTATGTCGAAGATCAGCAACGGATGGAACTATTAAGTAATGTCATCCAGTAGCCTGTAGAGTTGATTCAATTACTAGGTACCAAATCAACTTTTCTGGTCCAGAAGACGTATGTGCTTGAGTTACATCCAAGGTTATTTTTCATTTAAGCTCACTGGCTATGGACTGCAGAATCTTTTTGCTTTAAAGCTAAAATCTTTACCACAAGCTCTCCACATAAGAGGGGTTATTTTGCAACCACGAAACCCCAAGAATCCAGTCCAGGACCACCCAAAGAGAATGAAAAAGGTATCTGTTTTACTTGTTCACTCAAAATGTGGAAACATCGAGCATCCATACAATGTGGATAGCGTTTGCACTTTTATTCGAAGTTCTGCTATTTAAGACGAGAACGTGGGATATGCAAGTTACTTAAAATTCCCAAATCCTCGGCCATCTCTGTACCCTGCTACATTCCTGATGATCCTGTGATACCCAGGACGGAATTCATTCATAATTTGTTGAACAACCTATTACAGTATATCAATGGATTTGTTATATCTAAAGTTCTAAACCATAAATATCCTCTTTTCTTTTCAAACTTATTATATGCTAGTACTAAGTACTTACTATGAATTTGAAATCATTTACTGCTAGAATATTCACAAACTCATAATCCATACAACTTCATCAGATAACACTTTAATCATCAACAACATATCTAGTGAAGTTTCACTTAGTGGGTTCTGGATTTGATAGAGTATACGTAGACCTTATCACTATCCCGCGGAGGTAGAAAGACTGTTTTTGAAGGGCAACATTCTAATTATCAATGTAGCAAAAAAAAAAAAAAAAAAAGAACGTCCAATTGAAAATCTTACATGAGATATATGGGGAAAATTCTTCCTTCAAAAGAAACTTGTAATCCATTGTAAACAAAATTAATGAATGTCCATTGTATTCCTCTTATGCCTATAAAAGGCATTGTAACTTGTGTGAAAAAACACAACAATATAATAAATATAAAAGTTTCCTATTTTATGTCCCTACTACATTCTTCTCTTCTTGGTTGTTATTAGTTCAATTTTAGTACTTAGTCTTTATATTATACTCCCCCCGTTTCAAAAAGGAAGGTCTAGATTGACTTGGAATGGATTTTAAGAAAAGAAAGAAGATTTTTTAATTTTGTGGTTCTAAATTAAAGTTATGTCAAATGTACCAAAATATCGTTTTATTTTGTGGTCTTAAACATACCACGTGGAAAGTTAAAGTTAAAGTGTTGCCAAAAAGGAAAGAGAACATTCTTTTTGAAACAAACTAAAAAGAAAATAGGGACATTCTTTTTGAAACGGAGGGAGTAACATGTTATACTTTGTCATCTCAAAGTTTGAAGACTAAATTTGAAGGCTAAAGTATTATTATTTTTCTTCTTTTTATTATGGCTAATATTATTAAACTTGAGTTCGTCTATGGGTTTTGGAGACAATTAAAATTGAAAATAAAGCATCAAAACAAGACTATGCTAAAACAATGATATTCTTACGTCATCATATTGACGAAAATTTGAAAATTGAACATCTCATAGTCAAGGATCCACTCGTTTTGTGGAATAATATAAAAGAAATATATGACCACTTGAAGATGATCATTCATCCAAAGGCACGATATGATTGGATGCATTTAAGGCTACAAGACTTTAAGTCTATTAATGAGTACAATTCTGCCATGTTCAAAATTACTTCTCAATTGAAACTATGTGGAGATACAGTTAGTGATGTTGATATGATGGAAAATATGTTCTCCACATTTCATGCCTCGAATGTGCTTTTACAGCAATAATATCGAGAAAATGGTTTCAAGAAGTATTCTGAATTGATTTCTCATCTTCTCGTGGCTGAAAAAAATAATGATTTGTTAATGAAAAATCACGAGAATCGTTCCACTGGATCTACACCATTTCCTGAAGTGAATGAGGTGTACGCCCACCACGCTAGGCGTGGAAGAGGTCATGGTCGTAATTACAACCACGAGAAATCCTTTTCTCGGTGTTAATCATTCACCAAAGAAAAATCACTATCAAAGGGGAAAAAGAAAAGGAAAAGATGAGAAACATAAAGCAATCAAAACAAAATGTTTCCAATATGGTGGAAGAGGTCACTATGCACGTGATTGTCGTACTCCTAAGCACTTGGTTGAGCTTTATCAAGCATCACTAAGAAAGAAGGATAAAAATTCTGAAGCTAATTTTATCACTGATCATGTTGACATCATACACTTGGATGTGATAAATTTCTTCACATACCCTAAAGGAAAAATAGATCACTTAATTGATGATGGTTCTATGGATATGAAAGAACAATCATGGTTGATATCTGCTAATAATTATGTTATTAATATTTGATGTTTTGGATTGGTCATAATGTGAAAAATAAATAGTTAAAGTGCTCATATTTATCCATGCATATTCATTAAGTCTCTTCTTTTTAAGACACCTATGGAACGTGAGTTGGAATGTTATAATGATTTGAAGAAGAATTGAAAAATATTAAAATTATATTTTCTTCATAACTTTTGTGAACATAAAAGGAAAATATATAAATTATATTTAATATAAAAGTAAAAGCATTATCTAAATTGGTAAGTGGAAAACAACTTTGTCACTCAATTGTCCTTTCAAGATATTAAATAATTATATTAATATTTATTTTATACATGCTAAACTAAATCAAGTTTAGTGTTAAAGGTTTGAGTGATAAAAGTCTTGTGCATTATTAGTATATGATCATTATAATGATTCAAATGTCATTTTAACACTTACATTACTCTTATATTTCATAAATTATTTAATGGAAGATAATTAATAATTTAATATAAATTTATTTCATTGCTAGCAAATTATCAAATTATGAAGACATTTGCTTGATTGATTCTGGTACAACACATACAATATTCAAAAATGAGGAATATTTTTCTCATTTGAGTATGAGAAATATGAATGTTACTAGTATATATGATAGTACTAATTTGATCAAGGGCTCCGGAAGAGCCATTATAATTTTGCCCAAGGGAACTAGACTCATAATAAATAATGCTATGTTTTCTCCTCAGTCTTGGTGAAACTTATTGAGTTTCAAAGATAATCGTGAAAATGGTTACCATATCAAGACAATTGATGAAATGAATCTTGAATAACTTGGTATAACCAAAAATGTCTCTGGGCAGACATATGTTGCAGAAAAATTAACAGCTTTATCTTTTGGATTGTATTGGACAAAATTAGTGCAATTAAGGCACATTCTATAGTAAATCGTGGGCTTACTAATTCCAATACCTTCGTACTTTGGCATAATCGTCTAGGACATCATGAGTCTATAATGATGAGACTAATTATAGAAAATTCAAACGGGCATCCATTAAAGAATTTGAAAATTCTTTTAAATGGTGAATTTTCTTATGATGCGGTAACGACCTGTTTAGTCATTTTGAGCAGTAGAGTTCATTCTGGAAATAACTGTATGAGACGACGGATCCCACGAACCGTCATGGGCACGACGGACCGTCGAGGGGGTCTCGTTCCAAAACACTTAGAATTCTGAAATTTGGGCATTGAGAATCGACTCTCTGAACTTCACGACGGAAGTGCAGGACGGACCGTCGTGGTCACGACGGACAGTCACACGTCCTTCATTAAGAATTGAGTCTCTGAACTTTGTGACGGACCTGCAGGACGGACCGTCATAGTCACGACGGACCGTCACAGGCTCCGTAGGTCCACTCGGGTCGGATTTCTGTTATTATTTTTAAATGGCGTTTTGGACTATTCATGATTATAATTATAAAGTTAGTGGATTAATATTAATAATTTGTTTACTTGGGGGTTAAAGGAGATAACCTTGAAATAATTAGTGGGCTATTTTTATCATCTTTTATACTTAATTATATGACAATTAGGGTAAAAGAAAAAGTGTTGAATAAGAAAAACAGAAAGAATAGAGAGAAAAGAGAGAAACGATCGAGAGAGAAGAGAAGAAACGCAAGGAAAGCAAAGGTTTTGGGAAGATAGCTTGTTTGATCGCGATTCTTCGGTGGAGGTAGGTTATGGTTTATGCTATCTTATAGTAAACTCTTAATAGTGAATGATATGTGTTGGGTTGTATTATAAGGTCTTCTATATGATTAATTGTGTGCTTGCATGATGTGATTATATAATTGCGATGAATTAGCATGATGAGGCTGTTGAATCTCAAATCCTAAAATTACTTTGTTAATGATGATGCCTTGGTATAAAAGAAGGCTTGATGAACTAAATTAATGAGATTAGAAGATCGGGTGTCACGTTCCGACACCAGGATAGTATATGGATCGGAGTGTCACGTTCCGACACCAGGATAGTATATGGATCGGAGTGTCACGTTCCGACACCAGGATAGTATATGGATCGGAGTTTCACGTTCCAACACCAGGATAGTATATGGATCGGAGTGTCACGTTCCGACACCAGGATAGTATATGGATCGGAGTGTCACTTTCCGACACCAGGATAGTATATGGATCGGAGTGTCACGTTCTGACACCAGGATAGTATATGGATCGGAGTGTCACGTTCCGACACCAGGATAGTATATAGATCGGAGTGTCACGTTTCGACACCAGGATAGTATATGGATCGGAGTGTCACGTTCCGATACCAGGATAGTAAAGAGAATGAATCTTGAAATATGTTAATATACTCAATCTAAAGAACCTGTTTCCCAAATGAGTAGGGCGTGGAGGCTTGAGTCCTCATAGATGTGCTTGGCGTTGTGACCAAGGGTTATGGTAATTGTTGTTGTCACCTGTTAAGAATATTAGTTGATTTTATGCTATTATCTGACATATATTGTTTTCTATTTTGAGTTGGCCGATGATACCTACTCAGTACTTGTGCCTTGTACTGACCCCTACTTGTATGTGTTTTTCTTTGTTAATTGTGGAGTGCAGCAAACGTGCCATCATCTTCAACTCAACCGCAACTCTAGCCAGTCTTCATCAAGCCAGATTTCAGGGTGAGCTATTGCTTCTAGCTTGGACTGGATCTTCCTATTCATGTCTTGATGCCTTGAAATTCCGGCATGGACTAGCTTTTTACTTATTTTAGCTTCTTAGATACTCTTAGATTTAGTAATTTGAGGATAGATGTTCTTGTGGTGATGACTTCCAGATTTTGGGGATAATAGTTAATAAATTTTAGAAGTTGTTTAATCGATTTTTATTAATGAGTTTCAGTCTTCCGCATTATATTCTGTTTATTATGGTGGAAATGTTGGGATTTAGATTGGTTGGTTCGCTCACATAGGAGGATAATTGTGGGTGCCACTCGTGGCTTGTTTTGGGTCGTGAGAAACTTGGTATCAGAGCATTAGGTTCGTTGGTCTCATCACACAAGAACGAGTCTAGTAGAGTCTTAAGGAACGGTAGGGGGACGCCTTTACTTTTCTTTGAGAGGCTATAAGACTTTAGGAGAATTCCATTCTTTCTTTCTTCTTTCGTGCTATTACTTGTATCCAATTGGTATCTAGGTGATACAAATTGGTATTTGACCATCTTCACTCTATTTCGCAGATGGTTAGAACTAGAGCAACAACGGCGCCAACACCAACACCGGCAAGACAAGATGCAACTGAGCCAGCCACTGGGGCTGTAGCTCGAGGAGGATTAGTGGCAAGAGGCCGTGTTAGAGGTCGCGGGAGGACGCCCGCTAGAGGAAGAGGACAAACACCTGGCCCATCTAGTACTAGGGCGGTGACTCCTCCACCGACTGAGGAAGTAGTAAGAGAGGGTGAGGAAGGGGAAAGTGAGCAACTGCAGAATGAGGAATTACCACCCCAACCTACCCCAGAGATGATTAATCAGGTTCTTGCTTATCTTAGCGGGTTATCTGATCAAGTCCAGACACCTCCAGTGTTTTCTGCACCAGCACCTCAGGTTGCGGAAGTGCGACAGGCCGCTGCTGAGGCTCCCCGCATGGATGCCTCATTGGAAATAGGCACGTTTCCTCGTTTGACTATAGGGCCTATAATGACAAGTGATCAGCATGAACTTTTCAGTAAGTTCTTGAAATTGAAACCTCCAGTCTTCAAGGGTGCTGAATCTGAGGATGCTTACGATTTTCTGGTTGATTGTCATGAGTTACTACATAAAATGGGCATAGTGGAACGATTTGGCGTTGAGTTTGTAACCTATCAGTTTCAGGGAAATGCCAAAATGTGGTGGCGGTCACATGTTGAGTGTCAACCCGCACAGGCACCACCTATGACTTGGGCGTCATTCTCTAGCTTATTTATGGAAAAGTATATCCCCCGGACCTTGAGGGATAGGAGGAGAGATGAGTTCTTGAGCCTAGAGCAAGGCAGGATGTCGGTTACTACGTATGAGGCTAAGTTTCGGGCATTATCCAGGTATGCCACCCAGCTTTGTTTTAGTCCACAAGAGCGGATTCGCCGTTTTGTGAAAGGATTGAGGTCAGAATTGCGGATTTCAGCCTTACAGGTAGCGGCTACAGCAAAATCCTTTTAGGAAGTGGTAGACTTCGTGATAGAGGTGGAGGGAGTGAAGCCAGATGACTTCACCATAGCATCAACATCTAAAAGGTTTCGTAAGCGAGGTGAGTTTAATGGTTCTTACTCCTGAGGGCAGGGTTCCGGAGGTTATCCAGCCCGACCTATTCAGTCTTCACTGCAGACTGTAGTTGGGGGTCCACTGCAGACCGGTCAACACTTCTCCGAGTTTGGAGGTTATCCCCAGACTTCGTCATTCTCACAGAGACCTATGCTTGAATCCAGAGAGTGTTATGGATGTGGGGAGACTGGACACATTAAGAGGTATTGTCCAAAACAGAGTTACAGACCTCAAATAGTCAGAGGTGGAGGTGGTCATGGAAGAGGCCGATATTCTGGAGGACGTGGTGGCCGAGGTAATGGTGGTCACCAAAACGGCCGGGGTGACGGGCAAACTGGAGCTACTACAGCACAACATGGTAGGGGCAACGGGCAGGCAGGTGATAGGGCCCATTGTTACGCTTTCCCCGGGCAGTCTGAAGCGGAGACATCTGATTCTGTTATCACAGGTAATCTTTTGGTTTGTGATTGCATGGCTTTCGTATTATTTGATCCTGGCTCCACATTTTCATATGTATCTTCCTCATTTTGCTACTAGTCTTAATTTACATTGTGAATTGCTTGACATGCCTATTTGGGTTTCTACTCCGGTGGGTGAGTCTGTGATAGTTGAAAAGGTATATAGGTCTTGTCTGGTGACTTTTGTGGGGAGCAACACTCATGTAGACTTGGTTATCTTAGAAATGGTTGATTTCGATGTAATTCTGGGTATGACTTGGCTTTCTCCGAATTTTGCAATCTTAGATTGTAATGCTAAAACGGTAACGTTGGCCAAGCCTGGGACAAATCCGTTAGTGTGGGAGGGTGACTACCTTCCACTCCAGTTCGTATCATCTCATTTCTTCGTGCTAAGAGATGGTTAGTAAAGGGTGTTTAGCGTTCTTGGCACACCTCAGGGATGATACTACCCAAGTACCTTCAATTGAGTCGGTTCCGATAGTCCATGAGTTTCTGGATGTGTTTCCTGCAGACCTTCCTGGTATGCCACCGCATAGGCATATTGACTTTTGCATTGATCTGGAGCCGGATACTCGCCCCATTTCCATACCCCCTTATAGGATGGCTCCAGCAAAGTTAAGGGAGTTAAAGGCCCAACTTCAAGAGTTGTTAAGTAAAGGCTTCATTAGACCAAGCGCTTCCCCTTGGGGTGCTCCGGTGTTATTTGTGAAGAAGAAGGATAGGAGTTTTCGGATGTGCATAGACTACCGGCAGTTGAACAAGGTAACTATTAAGAACAAGTACCCCATTCCTCGCATTGATGACTTGTTCGATCAGTTACAAGGTGCTTGTGTCTTCTCTAAGGTTGACTTGAGATCCGGTTATCATTAATTGAAAATACGAGCAACGGATGTGCCAAAGACTGCTTTTCGAACCAGGTATGGGCATTACGAATTCGTAGTAATGTCTTTTGGTCTTACGAATGCTTCTGCTGCTTTCATTAACGGGATTTTTAAGTCATATCTGGATCTCTTTGTTATCGTATTTATTGATGATATACTGATATACTCCAAGAGCAAGAAGGAACATGAGGAGCATTTGAGAATTGTGTTGGAAGTATTGAGGGAGAAAAGGCTTTATGCCAAATTCTCGAAGTGTGAGTTTTGGCTAGATTCAGTGTCCTTCTTGGGGCATGTGGTTTCTAAGGATGGAGTGATGGTGGATCCTTCTAAGATTGAAACAGTGAAGAATTGGGTAAGACCTACTAATGTGTCAGAAGTAAGGAGCTTTGTTGGTTTAGCCAGCTACTACTGTCGATTTGTCAAGGGATTCTCTTCTATTGCTTCCCAATTGACGAACTTGACTAAGCAGAATGTTCCATTTGTATGGTCGGATGAATGTGAGGAAAGCTTTCAGAAACTCAAGACCTTGCTGACTACGGCACCTGTCCTTACCTTGCCAGTAGAGGGTAAGAATTTCATTGTTTATTGCAATGCATCTTATTCTGGGTTGGGTGCAGTGCTAATGCAAGAGAAGAATGTAATTGCTTATGCTTCGAGGCAATTAAAAGTGGAAGAACGTAATTATCCGACCCATGATTTGGAGTTGGCTGCGGTAGTGTTTGCGTTAAAGCAATGGAGACACTATCTATATGGGGTCAAGTGTGAAGTCTACACAGATCATCGTAGTCTACAGTATGTCTTTACCCAGAAAGACTTGAATTTGAGGCAGAGGAGGTGGATGGAACTGTTGAAGGACTATGATATTACTATTCTGTATCACCCAGGAAAAGTGAATGTGGATGCTGATGCTTTAAGTAGAAAAGCAGGGAGCATGGGTAGTTTAGCCCACTTACAAGTTTCTAGACGCCCATTGGCTAGAGAAATCCAAAACTTGGCCAACGACTTTATGAGACTGGAAATACTAGAGAAAGGAGGATTTTTGGCCTGTGTGGAGGCATGATCTTCTTTTCTTGACAAGATCAAGGGAAAACAGTTTGATGATGAGAAACTAAGCCGAATTCGGGATATGGTGTTGCGAGGAGAGGCTAAAGAGGCAATAATTGATGAGGAAGGTGTTTTGAGGATTAAGGGAAGGGTATGTGTGCCCTGTGTTGATGATTTGATCCACACCATCCTCACAGAGGCTCATATTTCCGGATATTCTATACATCCTGGTGCAACCAAGATGTACCGTGACCTAAAGCAACACTTTTGGTGGAGTAGAATGAAGCGTGACATTGTGGATTTTGTTGCCAAATGTCCAAATTGTCAGCAAGTAAAGTATGAACACCAGAGGCCCGGAGGAACACTTCAGAGAATGCCCATTCCTGAATGGAAGTGGGAAAGAATTGCAATGGACTTCGTGGTTGGTCTTCCAAAGACATTGGGGAAGTTTGATTCTATCTGGGTAATTGTGGACAGATTAACTAAGTCTGCTCACTTCATTCCAGTCAAGGTGACTTACAATGTAGAGAAGTTAGCCAAAATCTATATCTCAGAAGTTGTTCGATTGCATGGGTTCCACTTTCCATCATATCAGATAGAGGTACGCAGTTTACTTCTAAGTTTTGGAGAACATTGCATGCTGAATTAGGTACTAAGTTGGATCTTAGTACTGCATTTCACCCTCAGACCGATGGTCAGTCTGAGCGAACGATTCAGGTATTGGAGGATATGCTTCGGGCATGTGTGATAGAATTTGGTGGTCATTGGGATAACTTCTTACCCTTGGCAGAATTTTCATACAATAATAGCTATCACTCAAGTATTGATATGGCTCCATTTGAGGCACTATATGGGAGGAGATGTAGGTCCCCCATTGGTTGGTTTGATGCATTTGAGGTTAGACCTTGGGGTACTGATCTCTTGAGGGATTCATTAGAGAAAGTGAAATCTATTCCAGAAAAGATTCTAGCAGCTCAGAGTAGGCAGAAGGAATACGCAGATCGAAAGGTTAGAGACTTGGAGTTCATGGAGGGTGAACAAGTCTTACTGAAGGTCTCACCCATGAAAGGGGTGATGCGGTTTGGTAAAAGAGGTAAGCTAAGCCCAAGGTATATTGGACCATTTGAAATACTTAAGCGAGTAGGGGAGGTGGCTTATGAATTAGCCTTGCCCCCAGGACTCTCAGGGGTGCACCCGGTATTTCATGTGTCTATTCTGAAAAGATACCATGGGGATGGAAACTACTTTATTCGTTGGGATTCAATCCTTCTTGATGAAAACTTGTTTTATGAGGAGGAGCCTGTTGCTATTCTAGATAGGGAGGTCCGCATGTTGAGATCAAGGGTGATTGCATCCATCAAAGTTCAATGGAAGAATCGACCAGTTGAAGAGTCCACTTGGGAGAAGGAGGCTGATATGCAAGAAAAATATCCGCATCTGTTCACGGATTCAGGTACTCCTTCTCGTCCTTGTTTTTCTTCTTTTGATCATTCGAGGACGAACGATGGGTAAATTGGTATCTATTGTAACGACCTGTTTAGTCATTTTGAGCAGTAGAGTTCATTTTGGAAATAACTGTCTGAGACGACGGATCCCACGAACCGTCATGGGCACGACGGACCGTCGAGGGGGTCTCGTTCCAAAACACTTAGAGTTCTGAAATTTGGGCATTGAGAATCGACTCTCTGAACTTCACGACAGAAGTGCAGGACGGACCGTCGTGGTCTCGACGGACCGTCACACGTCCTTCATTAAGAATTGAGTCTCTAAACTTTGTGACGGACCTGCAGGACGGACCGTCATAGTCACGACGGGCCATCACAGGCTCCGTAGGTCCACTCGGGTCGGATTTCTGTTATTATTTTTAAGGGGCGTTTTGGACTATTCATGCTTATAATTATAAAGTTAGTGGATTAATATTAATAATTTGTTTACTTGGGGGTTAAAGGAGATAACCTTGAAATAATTAGTGGGCTATTTTTATCATCTTTTATACTTAATTATATGACAATTAGGGTAAAAGAAAAAGTGTTGAATAAGAAAAACAGAAAGAATAGAGAGAAAAGAGAGAAACGATCGAGAGAGAAGAGAAGAAACGCAAGGAAAGCAAAGGTTTTGGGAAGATAGCTTGTTTGATCGCGATTCTTCGGTGGAGGTAGGTTATGGTTTATGCTAGCTTATAGTAAACTCTTAATAGTGAATGATATGTGTTGGGTTGTATTATAAGGTCTTCTATATGATTAATTGTGTGCTTGCATGATGTGATTATATAATTGCGATTAATTAGCATGATGAGGCTGTTGAATCTCAAATCCTAAAATTACTTTGTTAATGATGATGCCTTGGTATAAAAGAAGGCTTGATGAACTAAAGTAATGAGATTAGAAGATCGGGTGTCACGTTCCGACACCAGGATAGTATATGGATCGGAGTGTCACGTTCCGACACCAGGATAGTATATGGATCAGAGTGTCACGTTCCGACACCAGGATAGTATATGGATCGGAGTTTCACGTTCCAACACCAGGATAGTATATGGATCGGAGTGTCACGTTCCGACACCAGGATAGTATATGGATCGGAGTGTCACTTTCCGACACCAGGATAGTATATGGATCGGAGTGTCACGTTCTGACACCAGGATAGTATATGGATCGGAGTGTCACGTTCCGACACCAGGATAGTATATAGATCGGAGTGTCACGTTTCGACACCAGGATAGTATATGGATCGGAGTGTCACGTTCCGACACCAGGATAGTAAAGAGAATGAATCTTGAAATATGTTAATATACTCAATCTAAAGAACTTGTTTCCCAAATGAGTAGGGCATGGAGGCTTGAGTCCTCATAGATGTGCTTGGCGTTGTGACCAAGGGTTATGGTAATTGTTGTTGTCACCTGTTAAGAATATTAGTTGATTTTATGCTATTATCTGACATATATTGTTTTCTATTTTGAGTTGGCCGATGATACCTACTCAGTACTTGTTCCTTGTACTGACCCCTACTTGTATGTGTTTTTCTTTGTTAATTGTGGAGTGCAGCAAACGTGCCATCGTCTTCAACTCAACCGCAACTCTAGCCAGTCTTCATCAAGCTAGATTTCAGGGTGAGCTATTGCTTCTAGCTTGGTTTGGATCTTCCTATTCATGTCTTGATGCCTTGAAATTCCGGCATGGACTAGCTTTTTACTTATTTTAGCTTCTTAGATACTCTTAGATTTAGTAATTTAAGGATAGATGTTCTTGTGGTGATGACTTCCAGATTTTGGGGATAATAGTTAATAAATTTTAGAAGTTGTTTAATCGATTTTTATTAATGAGTTTAAGTCTTCCGCCTTATATTCTGTTTATTATGGTGGAAATGTTGGGATTTAGATTGGTTGGTTCGCTCACATAGGAGGATAATTGTGGGTGCCACTCGCGGCTTGTTTTGGGTCGTGACAGATGCATGTTATCAAAGCAAGTTAATTGTGAGACCATCACCAACAAAGATGAAAATTGAGTCCCATGTGTTCTTAGAACGTATACATGGGGACATTTGTGGACCAATTCACCCACTAAGTGGCATTTAGATATTTTATGGTCCTGATAGATGCTTCTTCTAAATTGTCTCATGTATTCCTATTGTCATCTGACAATTTGATATTTACAAAATATTGGCACAAATAATATAATTACAGGCACGGTTCCCTGATAATCAAATTAAGCTATTCACCTTGATAACTTTGCAGAAATTTCATCCCAAACATTCAATGATTATTGTCTGTCCATTGGGATAAGAGTTGAACATCATGTAGCTCATGTTCACACCTATAATGCTATGATTGAGTCATTAATTAAACAACTGCAGTTGATTGCAAGACCATTACTTACGAAATCTAAGTTGCCCACTTCTGTGTGGGGTCATGTAATTTTGCATGCTCCATCATGTATTTGTCTCAAACCGAAAATTATCATAAGTTTTCTCTATTGCAAATTTGTTTAGGGCCAAGAACGAAATATATCTTTTCTAAGAATTTTTGGATGCACTGTGTATGTGCCAATATCATTATCACAATGCACTAAGATAGGCCATGAAAGAAGGTTAGAAATATATATTGAGATTGAATCATCCTCTATCATTCGCTACCTTGAGCCATTAACTAGAAGATATTCTCACCACCCGATTCACAGATTGTCGATTTGATGAGATTCTTTTTCCAAAATTAGGGGGAGAAAATAGTGAAATTAAAGGAGAAATTTTGTGAAAAAATCCATCGTTGTCTCATCTTGATCCTCTTACTTCCATTTGCGAGCAACAAGTACAAAAGATTATTAATTTGCAGAAAATCACAAATCAAATGTCACACGTATTTACAGATTTGAAAAGGATTACTAAATTACATATTCGTGTAAAGAATGTCCCAATTCGAATTGATGTCCATATAGGACCATCTACTAGTGTCATAGTTAATGAGTCAAAAGCACGTCTGAAGCGTGAAAGACCATTAAGATCAACAGAATAAAAGCCTAGAAAAAGAAAATTAAAATATTAGAACGACACTATGAAAAAACCTCACATAGAAAGTCAAGATGTGAGTAATGTATCATGAAGGGATTAATGAGCTTCAGACACAAGAAAATAATGAATTATCCATAAAATCAAATGATGATGAAACAAATCAGAGTCACTCAGAAATAACGGTGGATTATGTTTTTGCATACAGTGTTGCACAAAACATTATGCAAAATTATGACAATTTTAACCTCAATCTGTTGAAGAATGCCGACAAAGAAATGATTGACCAAAATAACAAGAAGCAATTCAATCAGAATTGAATTCACTTGTCTAGCGCGAAGTTTTGGGTCTATAATACAAACACCTGATGGTGTTAAACCTGTTGTCTATAAATAGGGTTTTATGCAGAAAATAAATGACAAAAACGAAATACAAAGGTACAAAGCACATCTTGTTTCACAAGAATTTTCTCAAAGGCCCGACGTTGATTATGAAGAGACACACTCATCCGTTATGGATGCAATAACTTTATGTTATATTATTAGTTTCACGAATCACGATCCATGAGAAACTTGAAATTCATTTGATGAATGTGGTTACAACCTACTTTTATGAATCACTCGATAATGAGATATACATGAAAATTCCTAAAGGATTCAAAATGCCCAAAACATATAGTTCAAAGTGTAATACCCCTTATCCAAAATGAAGCAAAAATCAGCTATTCAGAAAAATTGCAAATGCAATCGACTATCACCATCTACGGACTGTAGTCTAAACTACCACCCATAACATGGGTCCATGGTTCACCACTGTATCCCTCCCAAAACACAGCTCATAAAAATCGGCTAAGTCTCGACCCATGAACAGACCTATGGTCCGTAAGTCAGACCAAGGTCCATGGATAAAGACTTCAATTACCCAGCCTCTAACATGAACTACGAACAACCAACATGGATCGTCATTCGATCTACGGTTTGTGGGTCTGACCGTAGGTGAAGGTTAACAATCAATTAGGGGGAAAATGTTGTTGGGTCAACTTAAAATGGTCATAACTTTGAGTACAAAATGAATCAGGTATCCTATGACCTATGATATGATAGATAATTGAATCCTATTTCCAGGGCCACTGAGTTTGCTAAAATCCGACCTTTGAGTAAAATGTTATTCCCATTTTAATGAAGTATGTCAATCAGACTCGAATGACGGACCCAAACGACGGACCGTCGATTGAACGACAGCCCGTTAGTCCAGGTCATCGATTGCTCTGACAACAATTATTTCAGGGGCCTTTTGATATTTTCCTGGTTCGTTTAACCCTAAGATACGTCGTTTAAACCCGAAATCATGGAAGTTTATCCAGTTTAAGCCTAAAAATATAACTAAAACTTACCTAAGTCAAAATCATTAATCAAAACATAGGAAATTAGAAGCAAGAAGGGAGAAAAAAAGTGAAGAACCCTAGTTCAAGAATGCAACAAGGTTCCATGATTTCCAGCCCCGTAATCTAAAGATTTCTCTGTGGAATACATTACCAGGTATGTGGGGTTTCACTAGTGGGTTCCTTTCACCCATGGGGTCCCTAATTTTCAATCTGATTCTTGATTTCCTTATCATGATTAGACGTAGGGTTTTTAGAACTTCAACAAATTATAATGAATTAGTTAGTTATATATTCCAAATCAGATTACTATGTTATTACTCAGTTTATTACACGACTTTCAGAACCCTAGCTATGTATTTCTTTAGTTCCTAAATTACACATGCTAGGTCAGATATTTCAGTTATCCAGTTAAATATGCCTTAGTTATTACTGCATCATTATCAGATTAATTGTTGCATTCTTAATTTGCATGTTTAGTTTTGAGCTATCCAATATTTACAAAAATCCAATCATAATATATTAATCACTTAATCCATTGGGAGTAGCATAATAACGAGTTGGACTAGGGTTCAACTTACCCAAATAGTTCCAGAACTACTAGCCAAGTAGGTTGTAAGTCCCCTCTGTGGGCATCAGTTTAGTGATCACGTCAGCATGCCTTTATACCTCTAGCATGGTATATTGGATCCTCTCGATGAGGCGTATACATCAGACTTCACATTTACCTCATGTAGTTTTATTATCTATTATTAATAACTCCTACAGTTCAGTCAGACTCTATTATATTCACCATATTTACAATTCAATTAGTATTCAGTTTTAGTATGTTATAAATTGTTCATTGCATCCAGTTAGCTCAGAATTTAGTATATCATATTTAGAATATTATACTTACATTTGTGCTTGTTCAGTTATGTTTTATTTCAACTTTACTCTATCCTACATAGTCAATACCTATCAAGTATTGACACATACGTGCGCTCCATATTATCATGATGTAGGTTTCAGGTTCTCATTATCCAGATCACGCTTAGCTCAATTCCCAATCTCCAGTTCAGCAGAATCAGTGGTGAGTCCTTATTCTTCGAGGACAATAGTCATGAATTTATTTTCAGTATTTTTAGTCATTTAGTTTCAATTTTTCCAGACTTAGATAGGGCATGTCCCTGCAATTTTAGTCAGTCTGAAGCTATTTTCAGACATAGTTAGTTTCAACTTATTATTGAGTTAATATATTCTTTGTATTAAAATCATCAGTTTCAAATATCTGAGTTATAGTATATGAGTATTTCCCCATTTTTTTATTTTAATTATGACTTAGATTTCATATAATTTTATTATCTTTAATATGCTCATGATCATGCCAATAGGGTTAGCTTGGGATCACTTGTGGTCCTAGGTCCCGTGTCCGCGTCTCTGGGGTAGCTCGGGGCATGAAAAATTTGGTATCAGAGCAGTAGGTTTAAGTATCCTAGGATGTCTGAAAAGCCACACTAAGTAGAGTATTTTTCATTGGTGTGAAGTGCACCACATCTAATTAGAGGGAGGCTATGAAGTGTTTTAGGAAAAAATCACTTTTTTGTTACTCCTATCGTGCGTAGGGTATTATCTAATTCCATTCTAATTCGATGTTCTACGTTTCAGATCATGCCTCATCGTAGAGCTAAATCCAGGAATGTGAATGCTAGAAATGCAAACGCAGCTCCTCCAGTCCCAGATTAGGAAGTCTCCAATGCTGATTTTAGGAACGCTATTCAAATGTTAGCTCAGAGTGTGGAAAACCATAACAATCGGGATCAAGCTCCTGTGAATGATAATGTAGGATTAGCGCAACAAGGGTCCGTGACTTTGTTAGGATGAATCCGCCTGAGTTCTTAGGATCGCAAACTAATAAAGATCCCTATCATTTCTTAGATGAGATCAAGAAGATCTTTGAGGTGATGCAGGTCACTGAGAATTATCCGATTTAATTGACATCATACTAATTGAAAAACGTGGCTCATATCTGGTACACTCAGTGGAAGGAGAATAGGGGTACAGATGCAACTCCTATTACTTCGGATTGCTTTAGAGTTGAGAGAAGCAAAAACTTAGGCATTCATGAAGTTAAGGCAGGGAAACATGACAGTTCAAAAGTATGGGCTCAAGTTTACAAATTCCATAGATATTCTTCTCACATGTTTGCTGACTCCAGGGCTCAGATAAAAAAGTTCTTGTATGGAGTGTTAGATTTGGTGAAAACAAGTGCAAAAATGCTATGTTACTGGGAGATATGAGCACCTCTAGGCTTATGACTCATGCTCAGCAAGTTGAGACTGATAAGCTTAGGGAACAGGCTAAGGAGAATAAGAAGGCTAGGACTGGGAACTATGACTATTCTCAGCAGAAATCGGGTGGTGGAAATTGCTCATAGAGTTAGTAGAAATTTTCAACCCCAGCCCCTTTATAAGCTAGTGTTCCATCCTCCAAGAACAGGTACGATCATAAGGTTAGGGCACCATGCTCTAAGTCTCAAAGAAAGTGTTTCAGGCACTAAGACATGCCCCACATGCCATAAATATAGTAAGAACCATCTAGTCGAGTTCTTCACAGGAAAGGAATGATGCTTTGGGTGCGGTTTGTCTGGCCACATATTGAGGGATTGTCCTTCTAGACAAGGTCAAAGAGGTGGAAATGGTAGAGCTCAGTTAAATTTAGTAGCACCAGTAAGTCGCCTGACTCATTAGGGTATCTCATCTGGTACAAATGGCGGTTAGCGCTAGAACAGGTTGTATGCTCTTCAGGCTTGTCAGGATCAGGAAGGTTCTCTTGATGTAGTCAATGGTATGTTTACGAGTCTTTGACCTTGATATTTATGCATTGTTAGATCCAGGGACTAATCTCTCTTTTATAACTCCATATATAGCAGTCCAAATCAATGTTAGTCCATCAACTCTCTCAGAACCTTTCTCAGTCTCTATTTTAGTTGGTGACCCAATTATAGCTAGACAGGTATACAGAAATTGCCCTGTCACATTCTCTTAGAAAGTCACATAAGAAAATCTTGTAGAGTTAGAAATGGAAGACTTCGATGACATTGTACGCATGTATTGGTTACATTCCTGTTATGCGTTAGTCGATTGTAAAACTAGCATTGTTCGTTTCAATTTCAAAATGAACTAATCTTAGAATGGAAGGGTAGTAGCTTAGCACCTACGGGGCGACTCGTTTCTTACCTAAAGGCTAGAAAGATGATCTCTAAGAGTTATCTCTATCATCTAGTTCAGGTTAAGAATTCTAGATCTGAAACCCTAACTCTTGCTCAGTTCCAATATTCAGTGAGTTTCCAAAGTGTTTTTCAAAAGATCTTCGCGAAGTCCCTCCCGAAAGGGAAATTGACTTTGAAATTGATCTCCTTCCAAATACCCAGCCTATTTCTATTCATCCTTATAGAATGGTCCTGCAGAGCTTAAGAAATTGAAAGATCCGTTGAAAGACATTTTATGTAAGGGTTTCACCAGACCTAGTATTTCGCCATGGGGTGCACCAGTGTTGTTCATAAAGAAGAAAGATGGTTCTCTCAGGATGTGCATTGACTATAGGCAGTTGAACAAGGTCATGATAAAAAAAAAATATCCCATTCATAGGAATGATGACTTGAATGAAAACTTCAGGGTGCTAGCTATTTCTCGAAGATAGGCCTCACATGAGGTTATCATCAGCTTAGAGTCAGAGATAGTGACATTCCGAAGACAGCCTTCAGGACTCGGTATGGTAATTATGAAACAGTAGTTATGTTATTTGTACAAACCAATGCTCCCGCAACTTTCATGCATTTGATGAACAAAGTGTTCAAGCAGTATTTGGACTTGTTTGTTATCGTCTATATTGATGATATCCTCATTTACTCTAGGAATTTGGGAGCACATGTTAGTCATTTGAGAGTTGTTCTGAAGACTCTCACAAATCTCCAGTTATTTGCTAAATTTAGCAAATGTGAGTTGTGGTTGCAATTCGTTGCTTTTCTTGGTCACATTTTATCTAGCGAGGGGATTCGAGTGAATCACAAAAGATAGTTACAGTGAAACAATGGCCCAGACCTACCCCCACTATAGATATCATAGGTTTCTTAGGTCTAGTAGGTTATTACATAAGATTCGTAGAAGGATTTTCATCCATAGCCTCACCATTGACTAGGTTGACTCAAAAGATGGTAGAGTTTTAACAGTCAGATAATTATGAGAAAACTTTGCAGAATTGGAAAAGTAGATTAACTAGAGTTCAGCGTATCCAAATAATCCTAGAACTACTAGGCAAGTAGGTTGTAAGTCCCCTCTGTGGGCATTAGTTTAATAATCACTCCAACATGCCTTAATATCTCTAGTAGGATATATCGGGTCCTTTCGATGGGGCGTATACATCGAACTCCACAGATAACTCCAGAAAATCGCGATTCAAGCAACGACAGGAGAATAGCGCGTGAACAACGCTAGTGACCGTACAAGCAGGCTTTTCCTTGTCATTTTCTTTCTCTCTCTCGACCAATGATACCCCTGGTACTGTTCAAAGTTTGAGACAGACGCGAATCGTCCTTGCTTGTGCCGATGCGCGACATGTAGACACCAAGGACGATGGGGTTGATCGAGTGCGTCCATCCACCTTTCCCATTTCGAAATGGATTCAAAACTTCAGAAAAAGAGGTCTGTCTCTAACGGCAAAAGAATTATAATTTTGTGTTTTTGGGAGTGGGCTTGGAACTTGGATTTGATTAGTGTTTCCCCCCCAAAGTCCTTTCAACCCTAATTTCTCACCTATATAAAATTCTCTTGCTTCACTGTTGAGGGGGGCAGCCGCAACCAACACAAAGAAAATAGTTTATCAAAAGTCGAAGACAAAATAGTTATAACAATGATTCGTAAAATATATCCGAATAGAAAAGAGGTTGGTTCTATTTTCGGTTTATTCCTCATCTCGTTCATAGAACTTCTCAAAGTTTCGTTTGCGTGTGTGGAATCGTTCTCCATTCTGTTTTTGTCTTAGTCGCTGGCCCTAAGAAGCTAGCATTCTTACTTATTTTATTTTTCTCTTTCTAGTATTCCCTTTGCTTCTGTTTCTGCCCCGATGTGTTATTTTTAATTTTTTTATAATGGAAAGCTCTGCTACATGGTCGTTTATCATTAGTTATCTCAGTGTGTTAAATGTCCCAATACGATTTGTTCGTTTCCATGTGATTTCACGATTTGGCAAGTCAAAGATTTCGTCGGTTTGCACCTAATGTTGATGTTTTTTTGTCATACCTGTGAATGTTGTCCGTTTGTCTTTATTTTAGCTCTATCACTTGTTTTTTTTTTTTGAGTTCGTGTCGTTCCATTCATATATCAAGTGTGCTATGTTTAACTTATTACAACTTAATGTTGTATTTGCGTAAGCATGAATTTTCAAATTTTTGTCAATATACGATATAGTCGCGGTTTGCTCTAAGCTTTAGTTTTATCTACGACTTGATTGCTTACTGTTTCCTAGAGATCAAATTGCATCCTTGGTTCCTACTAGTTGTTCTATGTTTTGACGTTCAACAACTAACCTTCCTAGCGTATTTCTTAGCTTAAAATCGCAATGGCCATTTTACTCTAAATTTAGAGACATTCATCCTATTTATTGTATCTTTTATCACTTTGCTCTGTATGTTTGTGACTTGGTCGAACATGAGTCATCTCCATAATGAGGATTAACGATATCCCAAAATGTTTTGGGGAATGAGACGCCTTTAGTTTCGGATTGATTAACAAAAAGATTTTTCCTCTCATTTTTCACACTTGATCTTTGTCCTCCTTCCCCCCTTTTCATGTAAACATTTCATGTCCAAATATTGAAAATTGTGCTTCCAGTAGCTCATATGCAATTAGAAGAGTTTAGTCAATTGATCTTAGCTCGGTGGTTCAAGTTTATGTTAAATGGATGCGCATCTTGTATAAATTTCTCTTGTTATTTTTCTTATGTGCTTTGGTTATGTGTATAGATGTAAAAATGCTCTTTGACAATAACTTATATCTTGCTTTGGTTTCCTTTTTATATGCATGTAAATTTGTCTTGAGTCTTCATGGGACTCCCTCTCCCATTTGCATCCTCCTGTCGAGCCATGAAGGCTCACATTATCCTCTCCGAGTCGTTTAGGCCTCCCCCTAAACTGATGTACAGGTGTCTAAGGCAACAAATATATTGCTGGGAATTAATGTGCAGGTCTCCAAAGGCTCAGAAATAGGCTGATATGTTGCCATATACACTGACTGATATACATTTTTAGGGTATGATACGTAGGTCCAAAAATCAGTACAGGTGCTTTAAATATTCATATACAGTGGTATATGCAACTCGTATACACAGTTTTCTTTGAAGAAAAAATGGGGCCAAAGCCCTAGGATATCTGCAGCAGGCCCAATTTTCTTTGGATCATTTTTAGGGGCAATTTTCAAATATAGCAAATAAAAAATTTATATTTTTATGCTATAACAAAGTTTCCATAGTTGCGCTCCATAACAAACATAGAAACTGTATAATTCGCTATATATTTACAGTTGAAACGAATTGTATAAAACAAAGTGTATAAAACGAGAAAGAGAAAGATACTTGGGCAGAGAACTGTATAAACGAAGTGTCTAAATTATAAGTGTATAGAACAATTATATACAATTTGAATTTGTATAAAATGAGAAAGAGAAAGAGAAGGATAAAAGAGACTTGGACAGTGAATATTCAATTGAATCGAATTGTAAAAAACGAGAAAGAGAGAAATTATATACAATTTGAATTTGTATACAACGAGAAAAAGAGAAAGACAAAAGAAACTGGGTAGGGGAGTATTTTTATTGTATATTATAAGTGTATAAGACGAAAATATATGTACTTGCATGTGTATATACGAATTTCTCACGCTTTATACAAACGAAAATGCAATTTATACATTTCGCTTCTGTTTGTATAAGTGAGAAAGGCGAGGGTTGCGAGCGAGATCTGGAAGAGGGGAGAAAGGGGAACAAAAATATATGTATTTATACAATTTTCTCTGCTTTATACAAATAGAAATTTTTTTATACACTTGTGTTTGTATAAAAAATTAGGAAGCGAGCGAGAGATTGGAGCGAGAATAGGAGAGTGGCGAGCGAGATTTTTGAGAGAGACCCGACTGACAAATTTTGGCAAACGTTTGCTATAGAGCACAATTAAATCAAACCCTAGCTACTCCATTTACTTTAGGTTATTAGTTTGCTTATATACGATTATCCCTTTTTAGAATAGGACATGATTCAGATTTGGAATATGGGACAAGGGCCCAAATCCAATATTTTTTCCCTCTATTATTAATTATTTGACTATTTTTTTTACATTGACTAACATTTTGGTTGAAATTTCTTACTTTCTCAAGGATAGTCATTTCTTGTTACATGTATATATTCATAAACATTTTTTTTACTATTTATTTTGTTTTATAGATTTTGTTAGCACTTAAGTTTATTCCCCCAAGATAATCCCCTCTAATTACTTTCCTTTGAAATAGTTTAAAAAATAAAATAAAATATAGCAATAATAAATAATAATATATATAATAACAAAACAAGTATATATATATATATATATATATATATATATATATATATACATCTGTATATAATAATAATAATAATAATAATAATAATAATAATAATAATAATAATAATAATAATAGTAATAATAATAATAATAATAACAATAATAAGTAGGTAAGTAGGTGAATTTTCTCATTACTTAGTTTATATTTGAAAAAAATATTTTTTTTTAAAAAGTCTTTTTAGTCAAATTGCCGGTCAACCGCAAGTTAGCAGACATCTGGAGGGCCTAACACATTCTCGGAGTGTACATTTGAACTTTGAAACTTTTTCAACTGATTTTTATCTGTTTTAAATCTTTTGAAAAAATAAATTTATGTTTTTTTGATTTTTACTAAAAATCAAGTCGCGACTCTGTTAATTTGGAAAATCAATTTTTCTTAAATCATAAGATAAATTGATTTTTTGAAAATTAGTCATTTTTTTTTACTATTATATTATTTTAAGTGAAACAGAAATGTCGACTGTGTTGGAGAATAATTAAGTTCTAACCAAAATGATTTAACTATTTGGACTAAGTGTTATTATTGAATTGCTTATATGTGATTAAATTGCTTAAATATTAACTGGCATTGCATATCATGACATATTTCTGATATATATTGTATAGTGTATTAAAGGAAGGTTTGCGGAACCACAATCAGACTTTTTTATACTCACCTTCTTTTGGAGTTAGCGGCAATTTATTTGTTCGTTATGCGCCCAATGGTTGTCGCGAGTTCCAACCCAAATTGTCCGTTTGGGTTCCCAGTATTTTTAAAGGCCACTCATAGTCAACTAGCGTAAAGCCAAGCCAAAATTCCAAATTTAGGAGAATTTGAACTAGGACGACCCAACACCCAAGGCGTGTGGGGCCCATTAGAAGTCTACCTTTTGTCTACTTGGTCCAAATTGCCAAAAATAGACAACCATGCTTATGTGATAATTGAAGGATGTATGTGTGTTTTTCAAATGATTTTTTGTCTAAGGGGGTGGGGGTTAACTAATCTTTGTCTGCTATTTTTGCAGGATGAATCCGACACACGAGCCGTTGAAAATAAGAATCGTTACCGTCCCTAATACCTTCCTCAAAGTATGGTGGAGGTTCATGAACAACGACGATAAAATGATCGTTCAGGAACACATAGGTTACGTCCCGTCACTGCTAGAGATGAATGCTTGGCCTGGCCTAATTAGAACAATGGTGAAATTCTGGGATAGCGAGCATATGGTCTTTCGATTTGGGCAAGTGGAGTTGACGCCAACAATAGAAGAAGTCCTCACGAGTTATTAAAGCGTCTCCATGTGGAATAAAAGGAAACGACATCCAGATACAGATCTCCTAAATCCTATAATATGGGATTTCACCAAAATTAGAGAAAAACTGTCATTGGTTAAAACCGAGTGGATGAACAAGCTCCCGGCCCAAACATACCTTTTAGAAAACTATACTATCGGTTCGTACGTGCAAGGGCTTATGAGAATTATAAAGACGAGTTCGTTTCAAAAGAAAAATAGAAAGAGACGCGTCCCCTCGCATTTGCAATATGTTTACTTCGAACGATGGTTTTCCCTCAAGGGCCAAAATACACTATTCATCCTGGCGTGTTTATGGTCAGTCATGCCATCTTCTACGGAGTGGACTATAAATCATTGACAAAGTACTACACTTTAACGCCTATGATTTTGGCCGATATTTATAGGGCTTTAGACAAATGTCATAGCGGAAAACGCTTCTTTCAAGGGTGTAATATGATACTACAATGGTGGATGATACGACATTTGATCAAGACTCATAATCCAAAAGAATTAGATCTCTTAAAGCTGTCATACGAGCTACATAGTCATAATTGGTGGTTGTACTACAATCGTTGCAATAAGACTGGAGGAGAATGTTTTTGGTATTTGAGGCCTCGAGGGCAGAGAGAAGAAGACGTACAGTGGTAAATAGATAGTTTGGTGGTAACTAAGAATATGGTGGTTCGAACAGAAAAAATCCCTTACTTGGTATTTGCTAGGTTAAGAGGGACTAGACCATATGCTCCCGGTCGAGTCCTAAGGCAGCTAGGAGGGAAACAAGAGTTTTCCCAGATCGCAGATATGACGAAATTTGCAACCAACCACAAGAATGAACGAGTTGCATTTGCTGAAGATATACGTAGGATGTGGAGATCTCAAAGAGTGTTGGGT
This sequence comes from Solanum chilense, assembly GCA_032847665.1. Lineage (NCBI taxonomy): Eukaryota > Viridiplantae > Streptophyta > Magnoliopsida > Solanales > Solanaceae > Solanum > Solanum chilense. Next base: position 60,915,002 of record CM064974.1, on the reverse strand, counting down.
GAACCTGTACCAAACAGGTTTCTTCAAGAATGTTCTAGAGAGTACAAAGAATGATTGAAAAAGAGTCTCGCTGGAACTATTGAGCCTGCTCAAAACGTTCCTCACGTTATTACAGATGTTTGAGCCAAACATCAAGTCCGCTTTCACCGACTTCAAGAGAAGTTTGATAAGAATGAATTAGAGCATCAACGATCACTCAAAAGATGCCAAAGTCATATCTCAATTGAAACAAGAGCTACGAAGAGCCAGGCAGTGCATGACAGAGTTAGATGATAGCATGGAACAACAAATTCAATCGATAGAGGGGTTCAGACATCAATAAGGAGCTCGATTGGCGATAGATCATCTCTGTACGAACAAATATGCTATGTGGGAAGAGGTCAACATCACCAAAAGGACCAGACTTGGCGAAGGATCAGAAGAAGCTTGAATTTTACTTTCCATCCCCTGCGTGGGACTGCTTTATTTGTAATTTGTTTTGTAACTTATTTTCAGAGCGATATCTTTGTTTTATTTTATCAGACATTTTGGATGTTATTAATAAAGTATTTTGGGGATAAATAAATCGGGTTAAAAAAAGCATATACATCCTTCAATTCGTTAGGCCTACCCTTGGCATAAAAGGGTCACAAGCATGTTTAGGACGCGATTTATGCGTTTTAACTATTTATGTGATATGTTGCTATGAATGAAGACATCGTAAACCCACTCCTGCCAGAAATTCCCAGAAATATACAAGTCACTATCACAGAAATGTCGGACCAAAATTTTTAGAGTCTTAAGTTTCTTAATCAATTAATTATCTCTTACAATATATCATTGCAAATATCTTTTAATTATCTTTCCAAATCTACCGAGTTTGCAAAATTCTGAGTTCGGATGAGTGAGATATGTTCTTTTGAAGTTCGGTTGTCCAGTTAAGAAAAGTTAGCCACAGTGAGGGGTATTTTAGTCCTTTCCTTACCTAATCAGATTTATTTCATTTTTAGTCATATTTGACGTTATAATCTTTTTAGTTTCAGTTTCATAATCCAAAATTACGCTTAGTGTTTTAGTTGAGAGTTCATGAAGAGGCAAGAAGAGAAAAGAGGCAAGGATGAAGGCATCCGTCGACATTCTTGAGGCTAGATGTGGATTTTTGACATGGATCTTATACCAAAGAGGTATTTAATATTTCATAGTGTTGGTTTAGTTCATACACACACCAACATATATTTTTTGTCCAGGAAAATGTCATGCTTAAAGCTTAAAAATAAGAGTTCATGAGGAGTTCTTGAAAGGTGTTCTTGAAGTTCATTCTAAATCTTGTTATGTTTGAGTTGATGATTTATTGAGATAAAATTAAGTAATTTTAGTGTTCTTTACAATATATTAGAATGAAATTAACTTTAATAATCGAATCCAAGTGATTGGGGAAGAAACTGTTCGAATATAGGCGATTTAGGGTGAGAAAACGAGCAAAATTGCTCGGCACAATTTCTAGGTTGGGGCCTAACGTGGCGCGCCTTACAGAGCGCCCCAAACCCATATTTGTCCATCAAGGGTTGGATCTCCGCACCACCCATAGCCCCAGGGTCGTCTTCCCAGTTCAGTTTGCCTCCGGTAGCTCCGTTCGAGTTCGTTTAAAGTGCACCTTTACTCCTATTCGATTCTAACCAATCTAAGCTATTTCTAAACACCGAAAATCAGTCCTAATACGATTATAACCTTGAATCCATAATTCAAATTCAAGGTATAGTTGAGAGTTAAGTTTTGAGAATTCTTAAAAATATCTAAGAAAGTCATTTTGAGGAGTCTTCCACAACTTCTTGTAACTTGTTTCAAGACTCAAGCAAGTGAGTATAAAAGTGAATGCTACGTATTCTAAGTCTACAATATCACCTAGATCCTTCATATCATGAACTATAACTCCTGAATGCATAATTCACATTCAAGAGAGAGTTAAGAGTAGAGTTCAAGAAAGTTTTTAAGTTCAATTGTGAATTCTTTGAGATCCATCATTGATTTGAACTAAATTTTGAGGAAGTAAATAAGAGAATGAGAAGATTCATATACATGAGTTCCATCTAGTTACTTATACCTTCAAGTCAAATTGTTCATGCCCATAATTCCGGATGAACCCTATAAGTCAAATAATCTTGAGTTAAGAAGTAATTTTTTAGTTCTCGAGTTGAGTAGTTCATGATGATAATTCCGCATGAACCCTCCAAGTTGAAGATCATGAAATCATCCATAAACATGAGATCATGAACCTTGAATCCATACTTCAATTCAAGGAAGTTTAGAGTCATGTCTATTAGGATAAATTTTTCTAAAGTCTTTTACAAATGTTTTCACTTTGTTTTAAAGACTTAAATTTTAAGTCAAGAATGAGTAAAGAGTTGAGTTCATTTATCAAAAGCTATAAGGGAACTAAGTATTCCTTAAGAGTCAAAGTTTCAAGTTAAGTAAAGAGCAAGAGTTGAGTTCATTTCTGAAAAAGATATAAGGGAACTAAGTATTCCCTAGAGGTTCACAAATGTTTCACATTTGAGTAAAGACGTAAATTAGAAGTTCCAAAAGAGTTTTGAACTAAAAGGGGAACATTGATTCCAAAAAGGATCTTTATAAAGCTAATGGGTTCAGTAAATTATTTCAACCTAAAGAAAGGAAGTTTTATTAAAAGTATGAGCTAAAGTACATTTTTGGGAGTAGTATTGAGTAGTAATGTAGAAATGAGAGTTCATATTAACTCAAGTCTCCATGTAAACCATGTAGGCAACATAGCAATTTACGTGTCATACTTTTTAGATAATCACGTAAGGAGGGATAGTGGATCCACTAAGTTAAGTAAGGTCCTATATCGATAGCAAGGTGTAGGACGGTCCTCTTGCAATGTGAGGCAAGACGTTGTATCATCACTTAGGCTCATAGTGATGGTTGTCGGTTAGAGAAACTCCTACATATGTGATATTACATGATTCCTTGAGGGGTTTTGCTTAGTATGAATGTGGGTATGGTACTTCATTATGATGTTATTATCTTGAGTTAACATTATGTTTTATACAACTTTTCATTATATTTTACTTGTTTTAAACTGCTTTTATATTGAAATAAGTTTAGTTAAGTATGATGAGTTTAGATTTTGAGTTAAGTATCCTGAGTCGAGTACCACATCTTTGAGTTCAGTATTTGTTCCCTGATTTGAGTATCTTATTCTTGAGTATTCCTTGAGTTTCAAGTTTCAGAAGAGGTAAGTATGTTTCCATCTTTTTATTCGAGTATCAAGCTTATGTTATGCTTTAGAATTACCCTTACATGCTCGTACATTCCACGTACTGAGCCATTTGGCCTGTATTTTTTGATGATGCAAACACAGGTATTCAAGGTCTTAAACAGGAACTTCGTTTATACATTCTAGAGTTCTAGTTATCCATGGTGAGTCTCTTTGTTTTTGGAGGATTTCATTTACTTTCAGCTTAGCTAGGAGATCGTGGGTCTTGTACCAACTTCCATCTTTATCAGTTAGAGGCTTCATAGATAGTCAGATAGTTAAGGAGTCTATATAATCATTTATTTTATTAAATGTTTGAAAGACTAAAGTTGCATATTTTATGGCTAGTTGAATATATTACTTTATTCAAAGTTTTTATTTGATTTAAAAGTTTTGAAAGTTGAGTTTATAAATTTTATTTCACTTTTCAAGCTTTGTATGCTTAATTAAGTCTTCCACTTGTAGTCAGCCAGGATGAGGGTTTGCTTGGGAACCAACAATGGTCTTTGAGTGCCGGCCATGTCCAGTGAATAGGCTCTGGTCGTGACAAACTTGGTATCAGAGCAAAGGTTTATGTGTTCTAGGGTGTTTGTAAAGTCTTGTCAATAGGATCTTATTTATGGTTGTGAGGACCCCACTTTTATGAATGAGGTACTATAGGTATTTAAGAGAACTTTCCCTTCTTTCATATACTTAATCGTGCGAAAGAGGCAAGTCATAGAGATGTATTGTAACTCGTGTGTTCTCTTATTCATTTGACTACCCATCGTACTAGAGGTAGTTGAAAAGTAAAGTTTAAAGATCCTTACGGATGAGTTGTTCTAAGCAAGAGTCTTGAGAAAGTCATGAGACTTCATAGGGGCGTGAGAAAAGCCCAAGAATAAGTTAAGTGTTCAGTTTCAGAGGAACGCACCCGTATTCTTATGAATTGTGCGTTTGAGCTAAAATCGAGTTGTACTCTTTTCCTTAAATCTTGTTTCAATTGAGATATTTATGAGAAAGTATGTTTAGAGCATGGGTAGTATATTCACCCGAAAAGGTAGCATAAACTATGAGATCATGAGAAGTAGTAGTGAAAGAGCCCAACTTTAGAGAAAAGTATGCAGCAATTTAGTAATCCTAAAAAGAGAGACTGGGGTTTGAAGATCTATATTACTATCTATAGTCATGTACCTAGTAAGTCATTAATGAAAAGTTGTCCCTTATGGGTAGACGAAGAAGTGTAGAGTTGTGAAGAGTTTAGGATAGTATGTAGAGTAAGTGTTGCAAGACAATATGAGTTACAATATACCTTAACTAAAAAAGGAGTTTGTGATAAAGTGTCATCGTATAGGTAATAACCAAGTGTAAGTGGTGAATAAAGAGAAAAAGTATTTTATAAAGTGATAGATCTAATCTAGGCTTATGAATTTTGAAAGGAGAACATCTTATTTAGATAATGATAGAGCTATTTGAGAGATAATGCGAAGTAAGTGAGTAAGTAGTACTTAAGTTGTGAAGTGGAATGTGATGGTAATTAAAGTATGTAGACTAATAAGTAAGGATTGACTAATTGTCATGAAGTCCTTGTGGGCAAGTTTTTACAAATTGCCATAGTAGTAATGAGGTATAGTATAGTAGGTGAGCAATCGTATTGACATTCAGGTTTAGTAATGAAAATTAATCTTGAAATTTGTGATGAATGCCACAATCCAAAAGAATGGCAACAAAAGGGTGATGATATTAGTCTTGAAGTTTGATATGGTAGATTTGACATATAGCAGGTGAGGAATCGAGATGGTTGTTGCAATGAATGTGAGTAGTAGAGAACCTAACCTTTAGATAAGGGTAGTCGTGTGGATAAGTCACAAGAGTAAGAGAGCATTAAGAGAATGTACACCAGTTAGAGAGGTGGAGTAAGTCCATAGATTTCAAGTGTTAGTTTTAGACCCAAGGGGGAGATGATAAATCAAGTCAAGTGTATAAAATTCCATAAGGAGTTGATTCATAGGAGTTCATAGAGTTGTTAGATTTCTAATCTTGAATATGGTGATAAAGAGTAATAGTTTTGGGATGTGATTCCCTATAGAGAGACATATATTCTGAACTTAAGGATTTCAGTTAAGCTTGAATTAAGTAAGATAAAACCATTAGATTAAAACCTTAGTAAGGGTAGCCCATTACATACCAAGTCCAATTGTCATTCGAGGACGAATGATCCCAAAGGGGAGATATTGTAACACTCAGGAATTTTTTCTAACTAAGACTTGAGTCTTTAATCGTAGTGGGTGATATATCACCAAGGAATTAAAAGTTTCTTAAGTATTAAGGTCAGTTCTCTAGATTTAGCACCAAGAGTTCCAAAAAGAATTAAACTGGGAATAACATAAATATGAAATTTTGAGAGTTAAGCTAAGTATGAGTTCTGGGTCAAATACAAACAACCATAACTCCCAGTAAAACTTTATTTAGGGCTACTACAAGCAACCGTTAAAACTATATTTGAATTATATTTCCAAAGCCACCAATTTTTCTAAATTCCAAGTTCGGATGAGTGAGATATAACCTTTTGAAGTTAGGCTGTCCAGTTAAGGAAAGTTAGCCAAAAATAGTGAGTGATATTTTAGTCCTTTCCTTACCCAATCAGGTTTAATTCATTTTAGTCATATTTTAAGGTTATAATCCTTTTAGGTTCATTTCCATAATCCAAAAATACGCTTAGGGTTTTAGTTGAGAGTTCAAGAAGAGGAAAGAAGAGAAAAGAAGAGAAAAGAGGCAAAGATGAAGGCATTCATCTACGTTCTTGAGTCTAGTTGCATATTTTATCCATAGGTATAATCCCTAAGAGGTATGTAAGCTTCAAAGTGTTGGATTAGTTCATGAACACGCCAATCATATAGTTTTTTCAGCGAAATTTCATACTTAGTGTTTAAAGATTAGAGTTCTTGATGAATTCTTAAAAGGTGTTCTTGAGTTCATTCTAAATCTTGTAGTGTTAGAGTGTTGATGATATTTTGAGATCAAATTGAGTAATTCTAGTGTTGTTTCCAGTATATTAGAGTGTAATTAAGTTAAGTAATTGAATACAACTGATTGGGGAAGAAACCGTTCTAATTTAGGCGATTTAGGGTAAGAAAATGAGCAAAATTGCTCGGTAGAATTTCTTGGTTGGGGCCTGGTATGGCGCGACATCCAGAGCGCCCCAAACCCATTTTGTCCGTCAAGGGTTGGGTCTCCGTGCCACCCATATCCCCAGGGTCATCTGCCCAGTCCATTTTGCCTCCGGTAACGCCATTTGAGTTTGTTTAAAGTGCACCTTCATTCCTTTTAGATTCTAACTAATCTAAGCTATTTCTAAACACCTAAAATCATTCCTAACATGATCATAACCTTACATTCATAATTCAAATTCAATGTATGATTGAGATTTAAGTTATGATAATTCTTTCAAATGTTCTAAGAAAGTCCTTTTGAGCAGTCTTCCACAACTTCTAGTAACTCGTTTTAAGACTCAAGCAAGTGAGTGTAAAAGAGAATATTATGTATTCATGAGTCTACAATACCTTTTATTTTTTTTAATACCCTTGGAGGGGTAGGTGCTTAGCAACACCCCCAATTCTTAACATTAATAAAATGAAAATATACATGGAGGGGGGCATAAAGCAAACCTCCGGAAATATGATGGTTTGGAGTCTATAAATATGTGTGCATTTGAAACTTTGGGTTTGGTTGATCAAGTTCTGCAATCTGCCTAAAGGAGTCAGGAAGTTCCATTGAGGAGTTGCCTGTTGATTAATCCATTTCACCATTAGTTGAGAATCCAACTCCAATATAATGTTTCTGTAGCCCAGCTCCAATGCTCAAGCCAGACCAAAGATAGCTGCTTCAATCTCTGCTTTGTTATTTGTTCCTTCTCTAAGGTTTGCTGCAAATGCCATCAACATTTGGCCTGCCTTATCCCTCAAAATGCCTCCAGCCCTAGCCTTCTCGGATTGCCAAGGGCACTACCATCAGTGTTGATTTTAATCCATTGGTCATTGGGCTTTTTCCATGTTACCACACTTACCTTGGTTTCTTGGATACAAGTTTCACATTTCTGGATCAAGTCTGTCCATTTTAATGGCCAACTAATCTGTGGAAAGGTTATGTTAAGCATTTTATAAGTATCTTTATAAACTGCGTACCTCACCTTGGTAATATTAGTTGTTTTCCCCCCATATTTGATTGCACATCTGTTCTTCCACAGGTTCCAGCATATGAAGATGAGAGTTTCCTGCAGCAACAGTTTATGTGCTGGTTTTTTTGCCTTTGCTGTCCACTAAGCCTGAAGCTGTTGTTGTAGTGAGTGGCCATTTTGATCAATCCCTGCTATGCCTGCAAAGCATCTCCACACTTTGGCGACAAGTTGACCTGAATTGAAGATGTGTTGGATGATGTCCATACCTGCATTATCAGTACAACACTTTGATGGCTCAATGCCAAAGATGGTTAGTTTGTCATTAGTGGGAAGTTTACCCTTTAGGGTCCTCCAAAGAAGAAAAGAAGTAAAAGGGATATGCTTATTCCACAACAATGAATTGAAGTGTTGCTTATCTCTTTTTCCTCTTATTTTCTCCTAGGCTGAAGAACAGGTGAAGTTGCCATGGTTAGTGAGATTCCAAACTACCTGATCTTTGAGGTGGAGTTGAGCTGGAATATCAGTGCTGATGATGCTGGAAAATTGACTGGCAGGGGCCTGTTTGATCAGCCTGCTCTATTTCCAGTTTCTGCCTCCCCAGAATTCTGCTACAACTTTGTTGTTGTATCTTTTGGTATTGCTGGTAAGTCTACAATACCTAGATCCTTCATATCATAACTTTAACTCTTGAATTTATAAGTTAACATTTAAGAGAGTTAAAAGTAGAGTTCTATAATGTCTTTAAGTTCAATTTTGAATTATTTGAGATCCAACATTGATTTGAACTAAGTTTTGAGGAAGTAAATACGAGAATAAGAAGATTCATATACACGAGTTCCATATAGTTACATAGACCTTCAAAAGTCGAATTGTTCATGTCCATAATTCTGCATGAATCCTATAAGTAGAACAATTTTGAGTTAAGAAGTACCTTTCAATTCTTGAGTTGAGTAGTTCATGCTCATAATTCCGCATTAACCCTCCAAGTTGAAAATCATGAAATTATCCATATACATTAGATCAGAACCTTTAATTCATACTTCAATTTTCAAGGAATTTAAGAGTCAAGTCTATTAGTTAAGAGTAAGTCAAGGTAAAGCTTTCTAAAATCTTTCAAAAAATTTTTCACTTTGTTTTAAAGACTTAAAGTTCAAGTCAAGAAAGAGTAAAGAGTTAAGTTCATTTCTCAAAATCTATAACGGAACTAAGTATTCCCTAAGATTTAATGTTTCAAGTTAAGTAAAAAGCAAGAGTTGAGTTCATTTCTCAAAAATATATAAGAGAACTAAGTATTCTCTAGAGGTTTACAAATGTTTCACATTTGAGTAAAGAGGGGAACTAAAAGTTCCAAAAGAGTTTTGAACTAATATGGGAATATTGATTCCAAAAAGGAGCTTTTTAAAGCTAATGAGTTCTAAAAATTATCTCAATCCAAAGGAAGGAAGTTTTATTAAAAGTATGAGCTAGTGTACATTTTTCGGGAGTAGTATTGAGCACCGATGTGGAGATGAAAGTTCATATTAACTCAAGCCTCCATGTAAACCATGTAATCAACATGGAAATTGATGTGTCATACTTTTTAGATGATCACGTAAGGAGAGCTAGTGTATCCACTAAGTTGAGTATGGTCCTATACCGATGGCAAGGTGTAGGATGATCGTCTTGCAACGTGACATAAGACATTGTATCATCACTTAGGCTCATAGTGATGGTTGTCGGTTAGAGAAACTCCCATAGAGGTGATATTACATGGTTCCTCTAGTGGTTCTACTTAGTATGAATGGAGTTATGGGACTTCATTCATGCATTGCAAAAGTTGACATAGAAGGGGAGCATGATATATTTTTATGATATAATTATCTTGAGTTAACATAATGTTTTTAAACAACTTTTCTTTGTATTGCACTTGTTTAAACTGATTTTACATTAAATTTAGTTCAGTTAAGTATCACGAGTTGAGTATTTTGAGTTGAGTATCCTGAATCGAGTACCACATTTTTGTGTTAGTATTTAATCTCTGAGTTCAGTATCTTATTCTTGAGTATGTTTCCATATTTTTATTCGAGTATCAAGCTTATGTTATTCTTTAGAATTCCCTTCACATGATCGTCATACATTCCACGTACTGAGCCATTTGGCCTACATCTTTTGATGATGCAGACATAGATATTCAAGGTCTTTAATAGGAGCTTCGTTGATACATTCCAGAGTTCGAGTTAGCCATGGTGATCCTTCTTGTTTACGGAGGATTTTATTAACTTTTCAGCTTATCTAGGAGGTCGTGGGTCTTGTCCCGACTTCCAACTTTACCAGTTAGAGGCTTCATAGATAGTCAGTATAGTTGACGAGTTTGTATTATCATTTATTTTATTAAATGTTTGAAAGACCAAAGTTGCCTATTTTATGGCTAGTTGAATATATTACTTTATTCAAAGTTTTTTCATTTGAGTTAAAAGTTTTGAAAGTTGAGTTAATGAATTTTATTTCACTTTTCAAGCTTTGTATGAAGTAAGTCTTCTGGTTATAGTCAGCCAGGATGAGGGTTCGCTTGGGCACCAACAATAGTCTTTGAGTGTCGGCCACGTACAGGGTGTAGGTTCGGGTCGTTACATAAGATTAACTCTATTTTATTGTTTATTTTCTTGTATGCTTCTCAACATTGGCCTTTAAATCAATTGGATATAAATAATGCGTTCCTTTGTGGTGATCTTCATGAAAGAGGTATATATGGAGCAACTACCTGGGTTTGTTGCTCCGGGGGAATATGAGAATGTTTTTTATCTGAAAAAGTCTCTATATGGTCTGAAACATAGAGTCCTCATGCTTGGTTTGGAAAATTTCAGCGATGTAGTTCAAAAGTTTGGCTTGAAAAAAAGCAAGTATGATCAGTCGGTCTTTTATAGACAATCAACTGTAGGTATATGATAATGATGTATATGATTATAATATATTGATGATACACTATTTGGCATTATATGATGATGATTATCCATATGAACATGTATTTGGATTATGTTAGTAAAGTTAGATATTAATTATGGTTTCTTGTTGGGGCTATTTGATTGAGAAAGTTTATGGGGCCTTACTTGGTCATTGCACTTGTTAAATTGATGAGGATTCATGAGTATTGTCTTGCTTATTATGATATGGTTAGCTCTTATTCATGCTTGTGATGTCATTCCTTGATGGTAGGGTTGTAATAGATAATGGGTTCAAATATGATGATATGCTTATTACTTTTTAAGTTAGATAGCATGTTTTTTTACTTGGTATGACTTACTTGATTATGCATAATACTTTTAAAGGGTGGAATAGCATGGTTTAAACTAATGTCCCTTTTTGGCATATGTTGATTTTATATGTGCATATGGTCTCATACTTAGTACAAGTGGCGTGCTAACCCCATTTTCTTCATATTTCCCAAACATTTTAGGTTCCTGTCGTTGAAGGCTCATTCGAGACGACTTGAAGAAGACTTGGATATTCTCTGTCATCCAAGTGGGTAGGTCCCCTCTTTCCCACGGCGATGTCGATATCTTGCTTATGAAGTTTCTTGGTTTTTCTAAAACTATTATGTTCATTATATTTTCAATTGTGTATGATTTATATAAGCCTATATGTGTATTGTTTACACTGATGTAGGGCTATGCCCAAATTGCTATGATCGTTTAGATGGTATGAGATGAGACAATCCTTAAGACTATGTTCTATCTTACTTATATGTATATGCAATAAAAGTAGAAGGCTATATAACCTTCCTATGCGAAGGGTCTATGTATACTCTATATATATATTAAGTATATATAGAGGTCTATGTAAACCTACAAGTAGAATTAATAAAAGTTTTAAATTTTCCAATTTGACTTATGAATGTGATAATGTAAACTAAGAGGCTAGTCTTAGTCCTTAAAGAGGGCGACAATGCTGGTTACATCTAGGGGGTAAACCTGGATGTGACATTTGCTCTCTTTGCCCAAGCCTTAAATTGACCATCTCTACTCACCCCCTCCACATTCTTAACATAGTCTATCACCTCATTAAAACTCCTCCCTTCAAAAATCATATGGATAGATAATACGTGTAACTCATAATTTAAACCATTATTAAATAACCGGATCCTCTCCTCTTAAGTAGTAACCAATTGCATAGCATATCTAGATAAAGCATAGAACTTGGTCTCATAAGCAGCCACATACATAGAACCTTGCTCTGGAGCCGTGAATTCATCTTCTTGCGATCTCTCAAAGCTACGGGCAAATACTTTTCTTGAAACATAGCATGGATTTGGGTCTAAGTATACGGAGGTAAAGTAGAAGATCTGCACTTCATATAAGCTTTCCACCACTACTTGACCTCACCTTTACGTTAGAAAGACAAACTTAACCCTATGTTGGTCAACAATACCCAATTTATATAGCATTTCTTAACATTCTAAGATAAATTCATAAGCATATTCAGCTAAGAACCAAGAAATACCATAGGTTTAAGATTTAGAATACTTAGTTAACATATCATGACAGTTTCCAATGATAACGGAACCCAACAAAGGATGAAAGAAAACATCAGTACCTATATTTCTACCAATCTTAGGTGTAGTGTTAGGAACAAGGAAATTAACGGGGCTTGAGTTGCTTGTCCATATGGAAGGACTCTATGGCCAGCAAACCCCTTCAATAACACCATAATATGCTGCACTAACATTGGATTTATGGGAGGAACAATCGTAGTCTCCGTTGGCACTTATTCTTCCACTTCATTTCCCTCAACATCTTAAACCTCAATATCCTCTTTTATCTCTTCATTATGCGTAAGAGGGTTCACATTCACAAGAACATTACAAATTGGTACCTCATTCAGAGCAGGTGATGATCTCCCACGGCCTGTACCCCTAGATCTTACTGTATCCTTGCCTCAACCACGATCTCTCATTGTAGGTTCCTCAGCTAGAGAAATGACGGGAGTTGCGGGATGAACACCATGGAATCTTGTATTAACCATCTAGGGAGAGAAGAGTGAAGGAGGTTAGATACAAATTTTAATTGCCAAATACCAATTGGAATCAATTCATAGCACGAAAGGAGACAAGAGAAGAATAGAGATTTCCTAAAGTCTTATAGCCTCGCGTAGAAAAGTAAAGGCGTCCCAGTACCATTCTGGGAGAATCTGTTAGACTCATTTCAGTACATTGAGATCAATGAACCTAGACTTTAATATCAACTTTGTCACAAACCAGACTGTGGTGATTGGCACCCACACTAACCCTCCGGTGGGTGAACCACTACTATGACCAAACTAAGCAACTAAACGAAAACTAAAACAATTAAGTTACGGAAGCAAGTTAATTAACTAAAAAATTTTGAAATTTATATAACTAGAATTTGAAAGTCAATGTACCAAAACATCTAACAAGATCCATAAATCTAAACAAGAAGGGATACATCCCCAAACAAATCTATGAATTGAGTGTTCTTGAGATGAGTGGTATCGTTAAGTTCTTGAGTTTAAATTATTAATTTTTCTATATTGTTATTGAGATCATTGAGTTGATTCATTCATGTCTATATTTCAACTTGAACACTCTTTTGAGTTATAAATTTTGAGAATCTTTTAAACCTAATATTTGTGTTTTAAACTAAGTTTTTTGTGAAAATGAAGAGAAGTTTGAGAAAGAGCTTTAACAAAGATTTGAGAAAGATTAAAAGAAAACTAAGTATTTCCCAAATGTTTCATTTTCACATGAAAAAATAGTGTATTATTTTCAGAAAAGTAAACGAGCTTTCAAAAAGATTAAGTATAGATCAACTACCTCTTTTAAGATGATAGTTTGAGCAATTATCTCAAATTAGAGAAAGAGTATGTTTTATACATTTGAGCAAAAGTATATATATTATTTAGAGAAATATTGACACCTAATATGAGAATGAGTTTCGATAACTCAACATACTTACAAACCATGTTTTGCCAATATAGGTAAACAATTATATTTTTTTACATGAATCTTTATTGTTTAGTGGATCCACTTAGTCTAAAAGTTCTTTACCCAGCACAGTATAGAACAATTCTAGCAGTGTGGTCATGATAATGTATCATCACGTAACTCATAGAGAGTGTAGTCGTTAATATGATCTCCCAAATAGATTTAAAAGTGTTTTTTTTTTTACTTTTTTCACTTAATATGTTGATTTTAGAGATGATTAAGTAATTTTTGTAAGGTTTTAATGTTTACACTTCTTTATTTTTTATATTTAGTTGACTACATATCTATATCTATTGAAATCCTTTCAATCAGTTATTTTTATATATCTATATTACATACTTGTACATTCAATGTACTGATGTCATTCGACCTGCATCTTTTAATGATGCATATGTAGTTTCTTAGGATCCTCAACAAGAGCAGGTTGAGATCACTTCATTCGGTGGTCAGTGTTTGAGAGAGACCTCCTTACTTCTAGAGATGTCCAATTTTTACATGTTGTTGGTAATAGATTTAAAGGTGTGTTGGGTCTTGTCCTGACACTCATCTTTATATAGTAGAGGCTTCATAGATAGGCATTTTTGGACCGTCTTTTAGTTTCAGATGTTTTATTTAAAACTTATATTTGTTACTCAACATATTCAAAAAGTTTTGAGATTTAGTACAATGTTGATTAAGATTTTCTTTCAAATTTATGTTTTTGTATGCTTGATTTTGTATTATATCTTGTAGTAAGTTAGGATGAGGGTTAACTTGGGGACCAATAATGATTCTTGAGTACGAGCCACATCCACGGTGTAGGCTCGGAGCATGAAAAACTTGGTATCAGAGTACAAAGTTCAAGTGTACTAGGGTCTCTCTAAAGCCGTGTCACTGGGATATTATTTATGATTGTGAGGCCCCCACTTCTATAAATGAGGGACTACAAACATTCACTTCTTTCTTACTCTAAATTGTGTCATAGAACTATATCTTAAGAAACTTATTTAAACTCGTGCATTTTGTAAAATCCATTCGACTACACCTCTAACTCAAGGTAGTTGAAAGCAAAGCTCAGATACTTATCAATAAATGAATCACGGCAAAAGTTTTCAGAAATTCATGAGACTATGGAGAAGCTTGAAAGATGTCAATGATGAGCTTAATTGTTAAGATTTGAAAGAATGCACCCTTATTTATATAAATTTTGCATTCGAGCCAAGGTTAAATATACTCCCAGACTCTCTTCTTTAAACCTTATTTATGTGAAACCGTTATGAGGGAAGTTTGTTTTATAGTGCTTGGGTAGTATTTCACCTGAAAGATAATACGATTTACAATATTATGTGCCAGTAGTAGTAAAAGTGTCTAGAGTTAGAAATATGCATTTAGAGGCGTAATAACCTAATAAATTGGTATAGTTATTGAGTATAGTGTATAGTTGTAGTCTTATACCTGATAATTAAGTAATGATGAGTCTTCCGTTCTGGTTAGAATAAGAAGTGATGAGTTTAGGTAGATTTTCATGATAGAATGTAGAGTATAAACACACACACACATCTTAGAGAGAACTAAAGTAGGGGCCTCCAGACTTTTAGAAAAGTTGTAAAAAGCTATAATTTTTTTCTTACTTTTCCTGTTGCATAATTCAGATAGATAGAAGGTATAATGCCTTTTTTTCATCACCACAATATTCCTCTTTTTGGGGTTAATGTTCTCAACCGTGAATCGATCATTTGATATTCTTTTCATAAAAGACCAGAAATCCTACCTTTCGTTATTGTGATTAAGTGTTGACAGAACAGAGTGAAAGGCACCACATCGGTAGAGAGGACTGGGGAAAGACCCAGATATTGAGAGTCGGACAAGGAGGTTATATCACTATAAAACATGTACTGCTAACGAACCACAAGCCCTAGATTTTAAGGCGAAGAAAGAAGCAATTATGCCCCTGTAAAAGAAATATATTGCTCTTCAAAATAGTTACTAGAGTAACAACAAGTGCATTTCCTATCTAGGCAGACCAAATTCGAAAAAGTACCTCTCCCTCTAGCCTTGCAAAAGAGGGTGTGCGAGAGAACAGAACTAAGCATCAAGGCTGCAAGACGGAAGCAAGTTTCCCACGTGCAGGAAAAAACTTTCACATGCTTAAAAAAATTCAAGTAGAGTTTTATCTTGGAGCAGTGTAACAAGTCAAATGAGAGAACTACTTGTAATTGTACATAAAAGTGGAAAATATATGATTGCGATCAAGGAATTGGAAATTGTTGAATAGCATGAGCCTCTACATACTGCAAATGCACCAGAAGGAAATCAACTTCACCTGGTGTTGTTTGAAGTAGCAAATGTTTCAAAATTAGTTCAAGGCGTTCTTCATCAAAAATAAGGAAAGACAAGGTAAAAAAAGATATTACTACATTTGTGCCTACAAGAGTTCAAAGTAGGAGGGGGATAAAATCAATGTGCAATATTAGGTCTGTGAGAACAGAACATTCCTTTCATCTAGTACAAATGTTTCACAGACATCACAAATTTGTGATGATTTATTTGATAGAACCATTTCAAAGTACTAGAAAGATTCAAATATACAACAAAAGAATTGAGATGCAATATGCTAATTATAATACTAATGGAAAGATCTGGTATTTGTTAATCATCATATTCAATTAGGTGCAGTAGAAAATTCTTATCAGCAACTGACTTTACAACTCACATGTAAATAAAATATTTGTTACTTTGGTTTATACCTAATGCTCTAATATCGAGAAACAAAGTCTATTGGTAGATTTATCCTCAATCACTCAACAATTCAACATTCCTTCGATGATGGGAGATGACTTAAATGTGATGCTAGGATTGAAAAATGAACTTGGTGGATAGTCTGTTTATCCACAGGAATATGAGCATCTTGCGTTATATCCTAACTCATGTGATTGGTCTGATGTTTATTTCTCGGAAAGTCCTTTTATTTTTTGGAATGACAGAGTTGATGAGGCATGTATTTTCATGATATTAGATAGGGTCATTGCTAATGATTCATTTTTGGGGATTTATGGAAACACTGAAGTACAACACCAAGCTACGACAAGGTATGATCATGGCTCTTACTCATTACTTGTGGGGTGGGAAATACTCCTATTGCAAACCTATCAATTTCTTGAATTTTTGGACTAAAATAGGAGACTTCAAAAATATTTTTCAACAAATTTGGGTGTCTAAAAATTAAGATAATATTTTCATTCAGCTTAAGCAGAAACAAGAAAGGATAAAGAAGGCTTTGACCTTATGGAGTAGAGAGAGGATTGGAGATATTTTTAAGCAATTGTCTGTTACAGAAAGATTGTGACCATATCGGTATTGCAAGAGCACATGCAGGGTTAAAGCTTTATATACATTATGAAAAAGATTTTTGGAGAAGAAAGTCTAGTGCACAATGATTTGAAGAAGAGATAGAAATGCTAGATTTTTCCATGGCCATGTTAGGGGAAGAAGGAAAAGACTTACACTGAAGATTCTCAAGAAAGATGGCACATGGATAGAATCTAATGATGAGAGCATAAGTAAAGGTGTTTGAATTTTTTGAATATCAATTCACTAGTGGAGTCATAGATGAGGAAATGTCTCTATTACAAAATGGTCTTTGAATTAAATTTTGGTAGTGCTTGTGGTTTTGATGGTTTTAACTAGAGGTTTCTATTCGACATGTTGGGATATTGTTGGCCATTATATAGTACAGGTTGTGCATGCCTTTTTCCAGGGAGTCTCGCTACCAAAATATATTACTCAACTAATTTGGTCTAATACCTAAACGGATATTGCCCGTCCCTTATCAGGTCTTAGATTCTAAGTAACTTCTTAACCAAGATCATCTCCCGACTGGTTCATGATAGGATCGAAGGTTATCTACCTAATTTATGTCACAAAATCAATATGGATTTGTTAAAGGAAGAAACATCACTGAAAATGTGTTGCTAGCTCAGGAGATTATATATAATATAAGGCTAAAGGGTAGGCTTGATAACGTGGTTATAAAGTTGGACATGGCAAAAACATATTAAAGGGTATAGTGAAATTTTTTAATCAGAGCCCTAGAGAAGATTGGTTGTGATGCTGAAATTCTAGACTTGATTTGGACAGTTATTGCTAATAATTGGTATTCAATTATTATTATCGATAATGGGGAGACTGGTGGATTTTTCCATTCTACAAGAGGGGTCAAGCAAAGAGATATTTTATAACCTTTTCTTTTTATATTATATGCAGAAGTGTTATTTAGAGTTATCAATCAATTATTTGAGAGATATGATTATAAAAGCTATGGATTACCTAAACTGAGTGATAAATTGAATCATCTATCTTATACATATGATACAATAATTTTTGCAGAGACAAAAAATCATTAAACCTTATAATGGGATTTTTTTTTAAAGGTTGAAAAATCAACACAGTTGAATAATAAAGATAAGAGCTCATATTATGTATATAACAAGGCGGCACATATTTCTTGATAAATGGTGGAAGAGATCACTAGTTTCTCAAGAAGTTTATTTCCTTTGAAATACCTAGGATGACGTATAGGTCATGCTAAGAAGAATAATGTGCATTTAACATTATTGTTAAAGAATATTCAAGACAAGTTACAGTAGTGGAAGGGAAAGCTTCTGAATTTTGGGGGGTAAAACAATTTTATGAAATAGAGTGCTTCAATGCATTCATATTTATCTTTTATTTGTCCTTGTCACCCCCCCAATGCAAGCGTTTCATTTATGATATTCATATAATGTTTTCCTAAATTCATGTGGAACTTCAAATATGAAGGAAAATCTACCCAATGGATAAAATAGAAGGATATATGTGTGCCTAAAGAAGAAGGAGGAATGTGATTTAGGTCTTTATTTTACCCATTTAGGACGGATAGAACCAGATAGTACTTGAACAAACTCTTGATGAGGAATATTTTAATCATGTTACTAGAATCATGGGATGTCTAACCCCTTCACAGGAAAGAAACAAACCTTGGAGGATGCTCATGGGTTTGAAAAATATAAGGTTAATCAACATAGGATTTATGTAGAATTAGAAAGGATCCCATTGATAAGATATTGAATATATGGGTGAAGGAACTACCTTTTAAGGTGTCATTCATGTTATGGAGGTTTTGGTTTAGGAGAATTTCTATTAGGGAATATCTTACTAGAAGAGGCATTACTAACTCTGAGATATGTTATTGTAACAGTAATGAACAAGAGGCATTTGTACATTTATTTATTGAATGTCCCGACTCATATCATATTTGGAGGTTGTTCAACGAGGTTTCATGTCTGCATTTTTAGGTGGTATAGCTCAAACAGACATTGGAGGAATGGTTGAAGGCTAACTGTGCTACTAAATTTAAACCATTATTTAAAGAAGTTTTTGCTTTTATAATATGTCAAATTTGAAAGAGAAGTAATATCATCAAGTATGGTGGTAGTATATGAAGACAAAGCATGAGATTGGGGATTTTTATGAATGCATATTTCTTTGCGAGGTACAGATACCCATGGTTAAAAGACATCCCAAAGAGTTGGCCATTGATTGTTAAGTTTTTGGAAGGATATATTTCACTGATTCAAATTAAGATTGCAAGATGGCTACACCCTCCTATGGGTAAATTAAAATGACATATTGATCGGGCTGTAAAAGATGATATAGGTTTAATGGCTTTATGTATATGAGATGAAAATGGGAAGATGATATATGTTGAATCAAGGGTGATAGAGAATGTCTCAGTTATTGAAGTGGAAATAAAAGACATTAGAATGGGTATAAACCACTGTGTTGAACACAACCTAATACCCCTCGTGATTCGTTAATGGCTTAGAAAATACTATGTGCAAGTTGGGATGTCCCTTGGTTAATATATCCGAATGTAGGTTACATTAAGGGGCTGATGATGTAAATAAAAGTAAAGTGATACATTCATATCGATAAGGGAATTCAGTAGCGATTTTTTTTGCTAACATTGGGTTTTGATTTTTTAGGTACAAACAAGAAACAATTCTATAACATAGGTGAAGAACCTCGACATCTTCAACAATCACTCAACTGGAAATAAACAACATGTTGAATATGAGAATAAGGAGAATACAAAACATATGTTACATGATGCTATGGTATTGACCAAAAAACACTTAAAGGTACCTATGAAATACTTCGATCAGTGAAAACAATCATTAAATTGAAAATAGAAAACATGTAGAATCTGTGAATTAGGAGAATACAGAACACAATTAGTTACTTGATGCTATGATATTAAGCAAACAACAGTTGAAAGGACAGCTGATATCTTTCAATTAGTACATGATAACTCTCAACTACTCGTCATATGAAGTATAGATGGTCTCAATCAAGTATAAACCAAAGAAGATTTGGGGTCAATCCCACAATGAGTGATACGATAAAGAATTTAATTATGAAGTAAAAGGAGTGTTCTAATCGATTGTAGAAGTAGACATTTTGAAAACAATTAATGTATATGAATGGTTTTTACAATTAATGTCAATTTGAGGGGGGGGGGGGGGGGCGATTTGAGTGAACAATTAACAACTACAAACACACAGGGATAAAAAGTAGAAAGGAATGTTTGGGAGTGTGATCGATTGAAGTCTAATTTTGCTATATAGGCAATCATTATTTACTAAAATTTGTTGAATCTTAGTGATAAGGATTTAGGTGTAATATCTATTTCTCAATCAAATTTTATGAATTAGGCGAGTTCTCTCAAATCTCGACAAGCATAACACAAATAAACAGTCCAATACCTCAATGAATCTACTCTTTCAAGCTAGATAAGTAGGATTACATTTAAAGCCACTTTCTCAAGATAATTCTACAATAACCCAATCAGTACAATCAATTATTAGTTTTAATCTAGAACTTCTTGCTGAAGCAAGCTTAGAACACTAGGCTAGAATTGTATTTACAACTATAACCTATTAATTAAAACTCAAATACTAATGGACATCAAAATTAGTAAATACTAACACCATAAGATAATTGAAGCAATCACATAATCACACCCCATAAGAATGGGGTTTTAGACACACATGATAAAGAGGATGAAATAGTAACCAAATATACTTTCATCATCTTGGGTAACAATCCATAGGTCTTCAAAATGCCTGAATTGAATTCAAATCTAATAAAACTTAAATCTCTACTCAAAAACTTAAAGATCAATGTTAGGGATAACAACCCAAAACCATAAAATATGGGAACTCTCAAAAACATCAGAACTCCTTTTTCATCTTTTAAAAATTGCATTTGTACATTTCTAGGTTTCTAGATTCAGAGCCATTTGATGAAATAAGTCGGGCATCATCGATTAGGTTGACAAGTGCTCCTTATTCTCTTATTGTTGGCTTGTCTTTTCACCAATTACTCTGTAACTTAGGTGGGCTCAGTCTCCATCGCCGATCCAGTCGGCGTTTCACCAAACTTCAGTACCTCGCCTTGTTGGCTTTGTGGGCTGGCCTGCGGTAACTTTTGGCAAGCTAAAGAGACACTTGGAAATTTTATAGAGTGGCTTTGGCGAGCATCAACCTTACTTTTCTTCATTTTTTTTAGTTTTTTCGCTCTTTTTTGCCGGTAATGTCCTTGTCTTGCTCTTTTGCCTTCTTTTCTACAAATCAACATTTAAACATAAGTTTAGAACATTAAAATAGGCATTGAGGACACTAAAACTCTGAATTATAATCCCTAAATGAGCCGAAATCCCTGACTCATAAATACATACGATCATTCAATTTGAAATAGACAACATGATGAATATATGAATTAGTAGATAACATAGGTTACATGATGCTATGATATTGAGCAAATAACACTTAATAGTACAAATGATATGCTTCAATCGGTAAGTTACCTAATTATTGGAGCTGCAATTTCATATTTTTAAACAGTGGTATTGACCCCTTTGGGGTTCAATCCATTGAGAAGATAAAATTAAAGTTGGAAAATAAGATAAAAGGCTTAGTAGCTCATCGTGTCTTTTTCAAATCAGTGGCTATCTCATTTCATTTCTTTTGGGGGCGAAGTTTACAATCACATGCCTGCCATTCCAGCAAAGGCCTACCACATTCATGTTGAAGAAGTCTTCATTGGTAAAGAATCATAACGCTAGTGAGATTTTTGGCGCTCAAGTGATTACAAGCCGGACATGATATTGTTTGCAGAAGGTGAAGGTTGGATGGGTATGATAGTGTCTAGGAAACCATGGATACATAGCTTCAGCGTGACTATTCAGAGATGAGGACTTGAAATGAGGTTTTGAAAACTTGTTGAAGCTCTTGCCTTTCTGTTGTACTCCCTCCATCTGGAATTGTTTGTCATAATACCGAATAGAGGGAGTACTTGATTATTTCCTTTTTTGTTTTTTTAATTAGTGCTATAGGTATTTCTTCTTTTCTCTTTTTATTTTTGGACCCCAACCACTAGGTTTGGTTGATGTACTATTGTTTTATTTTTTGCTAATAAACCTTATTGGGTATTTAAATTAAAATAAAATAAAATTGAGTAATAAATTATTTATAATATTCGGTTATAAGAGAGTTTTCAGTTATTTTGACCAATAATATTTAGTAACATGCTTATCAATTATGTCAACTGTTTAAATATATAGTTGAGTTTGATACTTATTAGGTGTAAAAAGAAAAAGAAAATGAAAGACAAGAAGAATGAGTGGAAGAAGAATGGTAAAAACGTTCTTTTTAAAAATAGTTCACAAAAGTAGAATGGAGCCTCACAAAAATATTATTGGTTGTGCCTTTACCACTATAATTTTTTTCTAAATCTTATCTCCTTCATCAAGCGTCTCGATATTACTCTAATCCAATTTGAATGCTTGATACTTTTTAGTTGCCTTCAATTACTGAAAGTGAATATTCAATTATCCTAAACCGAGTATAATTCATTGGTTATGGTGAGGGAATAAAGCTAACTGGAGCTGATCTCTTCTTTTAAGCGAAAGCCGAATGCCCTGGTAATTAGTAGGAGTGTGGTTAGTAAATCATCGTACCCACAGTAATCCCTTTATTTAAAATCACCTACACCTGTTGTCTTCATCTTCTTTTCATTAATAATAATTTATCCCAGTTATGTACAACAAATAAAAATAAGCTTTTGTCAAAATAAAATAATTAATTTCTCCTTTATTAGAATATTGAATACTTGAATCAGTTTTTTTAAGAAAAGAGTCAAAAATTTCCTTAAATTATCTGAAAAGAACAAAAATGTCAGTGACTCAAAATGTCCTTCCCGTCAATACTTTGGTGCAAAAATGTCCTGAAACTATCCGAAAGGAACAAAACTGCCCCTATTTTTAGTTTAGTCAAAAAATGCTCTTCATCAATACGTCAGTCCAAAAATGTCCTTGGTGTATTTAATGGGTCAAAAGATTCATTTTCCAAATAAATATATTATTATTTTATTTTTGACACATTTTTTTCAATTAATGTTTTTTAAAAAAAATTAGCAAATGTTTATCTTACTTAGATTCAGAAAAAAAAATATGTTTTTATTTTATCATCAATATTTTTTATCTTTTTATAAATATAAATTAAAGATAGATATGCTATGATCTTATATTTATGACATATGTTATCTATCAAAATGGTACATGAAATTATTCTATTTTTATTGATAAAATGAGATTCATTAAGAAGAAATAAATAGTTCTTATGTTTTTATTTGTTAAAGTGATTTTAGAATAATAAAAACAAGAATAGTGTTCCTTAATAATATTTTAATTGAAAAAAGATGTGTTTAAAAAGAAAAATAATATATTTATTCGAAACAGAGCATTTTGACCCATTTTGTAACTATAGGGGCATTGATGAGCCAAAATATTGACTACAAATGCATTTTTGAGTCAAAATATTGACGGTAATAATACTTTTAAGCCAAATTATAAATCGAAAACATTTTTGTTTCTATCAAATAGTTTAAGACAATTTTTATCATTTTCCCTTTTTTTTTAATAAACAAACAAGGCTGAAGAGAGAGAGCGCACTCTGGGGGTGTGGGTAACGAGATGATGTGAATGGTGGATAGAAAAAGATAATTGCATGGGAGAGGAACATCGAGAGGAGGAAGATGTGCCTTCTCTATTTATTTATTTTTTGTAATTAGTTTAGGTGCATCAACTTGAAAGAATTATATATTATTTGCAATTGTTTTACACGTTTAAGAGTGTGAAACACTGCCATGTTTGTATTCATGAGTCTGGAATTGTTAAGAATAGTGTTGAGTATATTAGTAATATTACATGTTTATATTAGTTAGGCAAGATCTGATAATGTAATATTTGGTTTGATATATTGAAAATAATATACATTATATAATTATTTTTAAAAAATATTTGTTCACAAATATGATTGGAAACATTTTGAGAGATCTCTGTCTTTAATTATGCATCTTTATTATATTTATATCATGATTTTTCGATATTAATAATAGACATATTAATACACAATAATATATTACTTCCTTCATATATAAAAGAAAGACTTTTTAATTTTGTGATTTTTAGATTAAAATTATAACAAATATATCAAAATGTATGAAAAATTAAAATTAAAATTTTACCAAAAAAAAAAATTCATTTTTAAATAAAATAAAAAAAATCATTCTTTTTAAAATAAAAATAATACTAATATAAATATTATTTTTCTACCGTACTAAATTCAGTGCTTGCCTTCTTATAACCCAATCGACGAAAAATGTAATGAAATCATTTATTTTATTTAAAAAGGATT
The DNA here is from genome assembly GCA_032847665.1 of Solanum chilense. NCBI lineage: Eukaryota > Viridiplantae > Streptophyta > Magnoliopsida > Solanales > Solanaceae > Solanum > Solanum chilense. The sequence goes on along the minus strand of CM064974.1, from coordinate 60,890,841 downwards.
AGAATAGGACAAAATACATCTGACATGCATTTTGCAGAGAAATAGTACTTACACCAGAATTCTTCCAACAAACCAAATCATCAAAATAAAACAAACATCTTAAATTAAATATCAAAAAAAGAAAGCAACATCGATGAAAACAAGGGGGTAAAATATAATCTGAAATTCAAACAACTTAGTAGCTAAAATTACAGATAAAATTAAAAAGCTAAGGCTTCATCATCCATGCATAGATTAATAACTATTACTTAATTATAATGCAAAATTGTCTCTTTTGTATATTCTCACAGCCAATTAACGCCATAACCAGAAGCATTCAAGCGTTTCTCAATCTCAAAACAAACAAAAGCATCAATACAAGCATATTCCACTTGTTCTTCATTCAGATATCGATTATCCCACCTGCTCCTTGTTATATGAGCAGGCTTCACCATCTCCTTCGCTAAAACAACACTGCACAACTCTTTTAGCCCAGCATTTGTCCTAATCTGATACCCCAACCCAAACGCCTCATACGCAGTAGAAGCCAACTCTCTTAAATCCACAGAAAAGCTCACAATAACCCCGTGATCTCGCTCCAGCTTTTCCACATCAGCCTCGATTCCAACACCAACAAAGGTATACGTGTCAAGAAAGGTAATGAGGGATTGTGGAATCGGGTTGCGACTCTGAAGGAGTTGGAATATGAGGCAACGGCGACCGACGCAGAGCTGGAGAGTTGCAACTGGGTTTCGTATCTGGCCGTAGTGGGGTCGCCATTCGATGTCAAGTCCAACCACATCTCTGAAAAACACATCAGATTCTACATCTGTGATCCAATGAGTGACAATTTCTGGGTCCCAAGTAACTGTTGTTAGGATACTATCACCATAGAAGAAAACGTCGTAGTTTATGTAACGATGGTCTTGTACTTGATGAGCTACAATGCTCTGATTCATGGCTATCGATCAGTGAAGAAAGTAAAAGGTTTTGAGAAAGGGTTTCGTGGTAAAGGGGTTTTTAAATAGAAGAAAAAGGGAGAGAAAATTACAAGACTATTGTTAATTGGGCCATGGGCCAAGGACCCATCCCACTACTAAGCTTTAGTGAAAAATATTTATCTTTTGGAGTCCATTGATTTCAACATAAAGACATTTAAGGAAAATTTACTTCGCTCAATACTTACAAATAAAGGAAAAATGGTTTGATATACTTTTCACTTTTGTCATTTAGCCTGATATACTCATTGTTATGAAAGTGATTTATATTTATTTTTATTGTTACATAAATGGTTCACATATTTCCTACCGTTACAAAAGAAGTTTAAATCAATTTTCTTATCGTCCAAATTGTGGAGCGTATATATCCTTTATACTAACAGATATATGTGTGTTTTAATCCTGTCCACCGAACCAATTTTTATTAAATTTCTACCCAAAAATAAAAGTGCCACCTTGTTAATTAAGAAAATCCACCCGGTTAATTAAAAAACCCACACACAAAATATAACCCCAAGCCTTTCAAAATCAATTTAGTTTCGAGGAAGCTCTGGCGGCAACTCTTCTTCGCCATCTTCTTTAGCGAATGCACTATTATGATTTCTACGAATTTATACAGCTCGTAGGTCAATCCTTAGTACAAAACCCTGTAACATTGTCTAAACTATTCCCTCAACTCAACTTCTTATTTCTGAGGTGTTACATTTATGCCATAGTTTTGTGGATGGAGTCATCCGTTTGAAAAGATAAAGTTGATGGATTTGAAACCGAAAATCATTGATGCACACGGATGATGAAACCACCATCCCTTAGGAACCAATAACCATCTGATAAACTAAGTGCCAATTTCAAATGGAGCAAAGTTGTCTCAATAATGTCATTGTAATTGGCATGTGACGATGAATGATCATCAATTAACCGGTAATAGCATAGGCTCTCCAATGGGAATTGAAGGTCTAAGTGATGAGGCAATCGATGCTCCAGAATCTCTAATCAGTATTCAACTTGTTCAGCGCAAGTCGGAAGACAAAAGCGAAGCGGTAGAAATGAAATTATAGAAAATAGAATTTCCTTTAAATGTTCCAAGGATAGAATAGTAATTTGTGGATTTATGTACCATTATCATCTTTCTAATTAGGGTTATGGAGAAAAGATCCCAACTATTGAAAGAAATTTTGATAGAGCATTGTGAAGAACTTCTTAACTTATAATGAAACAAACTTAAAATTATTAGCAATCTGGGCTTGGAATTTAGTTTTTTCTTATAAAATAAGCTTGAAATGTAGATATCTTACATGAGTATTGTCTCTATTTCTTCTTTTATAAGCAGCTAGACCCTTTACTAGAGGTGTGTGCGCTAGATCGGATATAAACTACATTTATCAACTCAAGTATTGATTGTATGACATGAATCTATTGTTCGGTTGAGGTTGTAATCTAATCATTAGTGGCTGTAAACGTTTCTTGAACTATCTAACACCATTTTACCTTGGAAGATCAAAACAAAGTTGGATAAGCAATAGTGAGGACTTGTTGAATATACTATATGGTTGATCTAGGGATGGGATACCCAAAGTGATTTTATATTAAATGATATGAGCACATAATAGTCTCTCTACTCTAGAAATGTTTGAAGTTTGTTTGAAAGGTCATGGAGTTTTGAAGAATCCAAGAGACATACGCTTGACAATATAGGAGAATACAAAGTGTAGCCTAGACTGAACTTGTTCAGTTAACAATCTATGTTGTTTCGGTTAATGATTTTATATTCTAGTTGAAACCCCAAGGCTTATGCACACTACCTTGTGTTGATTCCCTATTATTATTGAGTTAATATTGATTGAATTTTAGTTGTTACCTAACCCTCACCCCCATACTCTCTCTCTCTCTCTCTCTCTCTCTATATATATATATATATATATATATATATATATATATATATATATATATATATATATATATATATATATATATATATCTCCTATCTATCATTTCTTTTTATTCGATCCCGACCTCATAAGTTGGTTAATTATTTTTCATATAAGCACCTATGTACTGAAATATATGACATAGTTGAGAATTTATATAAAAAAAATACATTGTTATCGGGGAATTGTTAACAATCGTCTTTTGTTTATTTGTAAATTCAAACTTGTGTTTTTTTTTATGTTCTTGTTACTTTGTTTTATTGGTTGTTTCTTGCAAAAAGTAGTCAAGATAGACCAAGGATCTGAGGCAGAAAGTGTTGGTTATGCGTTCCACGAATAAAGCACCCATGGAGTTTGATATAGCCTAAGAAGTTTGCCTACGACCAAAGGTAACAGATGTCATATTTAAAGTGCCAATGCCAATACTTTATTTAGTTCAAATGAAGGGGATATACAGAGGTAAAGCACTGAAGATGTTAAGCACTGATTGAACAATTTTGTGGAAGTTTGTCTCCCTTTCAAAATTATGCTTTCATGTGTATATGAGAAATCCTTTCTCAACACAACAACAACAACAACATGGATGTTGTACTCTAAAAGCAATTCTTAAATCATTTTCATCAACTTAATAACAACATGCATATCTTCATAAATTCCTCTTCCACGATCTAAAAACTTCATCATATGATCAATGTTAGAAAACACAGTTTCATGAGAAATCAACTTAAAATCATTTAATTCCTTCTATTCATGCATAAAAAGTCATAAATCAATCAGTAATATCATAATTGAAAAGAATCCATGAAAATGGAATAAAACTCTAACTCAATTGGAGAATCTCACTCTACAAAATTGTCAAGCCCGAGCTACCCCTGAGACGCTGACACAGAACCTAGGAGCACAAGTGATCCCAAGCTAACCCTGCTGTCATGATCATGAGCATACTAAAGATAATAAACTGATGCGGAAGCTAAATCATAATTAAATCTGAAAAGATGGGGAATACCCATATTCTATAACTGAGATATTTCAAAACAATGAGTTTAATACAAAGGAAATATTAACTCAATAGTAAGCTGAATCTAACTATGTATGAAATAAGCCTTTAAACTGGACTAGAAATACTTGGACAAACCCCAGCTAAATCTAGAAAAAACTGAAACTAAATGACTAAAGACTAAAATAAAACTCATGACTGTTGTCCTCGGAGAATAAGGACTCACCATTGAATCTGCTGAACTGGAGATCGGAAATCGATCTATGCGTGATCTGGATGCTGAAAACCTGAACCTCCATCATGAGAATATGTAGCGCATGTATGTGTCAGTACTTGAAAGGTACTAAGCATGTAGGATAGACTAAATCTTAAATAGAACATAACTGAACAAGCATAAAAGCAAGTATAATAATCTTACATGATAAACTGAATTCTGAGCTGACTGGATGCAATGACCAATTTATAACATGCTGAAACTGAATACTAAATATACTGTAAATAGTCAATGCAGAGAGTTTGACTCAACTGTGGAAGCTACTAATAACCGGTAATAAAACCACATGAGCTAAATGTGGAGTCCGATGTATATGCCCCCATCGAGAGGACCAAATATACCCCGCTAAAGGTATAAAGGCATGCTAGCGTGATCACTAAACTGATTGCCCACAGAAGGGACTTACAACCTACTTGGCTAGTAGTTCTGAGACTATTGGGTACGAACCCTAGTCCAACTCAGTATTATGCTACTCTCAATGAATTATGTAAATTTACTGATTATGTTTGAGTTTCTGTAAATACAAGATAGCTCAAAACTGAACATGAAAACTGATAATGCAATAATTAATCTGGTAATTATGCATTAATAATAGAGGTATGTATATTTGAAGTGTCTGAAATATCTGAATTTTCTATAAATACTGGATAGCTCAAAACTGAACATGCAAATTGACAATACAACATTTAATCTGATAATGATGCATTAAAAATAAGGCATGTAACTGAATAAATGAAATATCTGATGTAGCATGTGTAATTCAAGGACTAAAGAAATACAAATCTAGTGTTTTGAAATTCTTGCGATGATATGAATAATAACATGATAATCTGATTTGGAACACATATTTAATAAATTCATGAAATTCTATCAAAGTTCTAGAAACCCTAGGTTTAATCATGATAAAAGAATCAAGAATCTGACTGAAAACTAGGGACCCAATGGGTGAAAGGAACTCACTAGTGAAATCCCACATACCTGGTGATGTAATTCACGGAGAAACACTTAATTTTGGGCCTGGAACAGCTGGAAACTTACTTCGTTTCTTGAACTAGAGTTCTTGAGCTTTTTCTCCTTTTTTGCTTCTAATTTTCTAACTTTTGATTTAATGATATGACCTAGATATGTTTTAATAATGTTTCTAGGCTTAAACTGACTAAAATATGATGATTTATGGTCAAAACGACGTAAGTTAGGGTTTAAACAAAGTGGTAAAGGTCAAAAAGACCCTTGGAAAAGTTGCTGTCAGACCAAATGACAGCTAGTACTAACGGTGCGTCGTCTGACCGACGCCCCATCATTGGGTCCGTCGACTGGTCCTGTTCGACAGGCCTTTACTAAAATGGGCATAACTTTTCACACTCTTACTTAAACCTTCTAGGGTTTCGTCGTTTCTTTACATAATTTCAGTTTATCGTATGCCAATGCACTTGGCTATTTAGTGTGTTTTACACTCATACATAACCCTTCTAGGGTTACATCATTTCATTACATATATCATAGGTTCACTTATTTTTAAATGTATGCTAGACTTATGGGTCTATACATACAAGCCATGAGGCTTCATTCATTGTTCGTTAAGTGAATCATTTTTGATAAGATTATGTAATACAAGACTTATGCATCTTGTATGTATGCCAAGATCTCAATTTCGATCTAAGTAGGTGGAATTATTTTTGAACATTTAATTCACGTATGACTTATGTATCAATACCGAATATGGTCAAGGGAACCCAATTTCGAATCCCTTAGACCACACTTACATTTTTTTCATTTATTCTATTTTGGTCCACATGACATTGGGACCCTAGATCGAGCCCCAACATTAACGTTTCCTTTTTATTTTTCTCCTTTGAATTACCTCTTTCTTGGCCGAGGGGGTGTGGGATCAAATCCCACAACCCATTTTTTTTAAATCTATTTCTTCTTGTCTATTTCGACTTGACTATGAGGTTTTGGGATCAAACCCTCACAGCCTCTCTTTATTTTTCTTTTATTCTCCTCCTTAAATCAGCCTAAGAAGTCGTGGGTTCGATTTCCACACGCCACCCCCTTTATTTTTCTTTTATTCTCCTCCTTAAATCTGCCTAAGAGGTCGTGGTTCGATTCCCAAGCCCAACCTTTCTTTTGTTTTTATTTTCCCTTTCTCCTTTACTCTCCTTCACAGCTTTGAGGTCGTGGGTTCGATTCCCACGCCTCACATTCCTTTTCTTTTATTTTCCTTCTCTTCCACTCGCTGCCTGGAGGTCGTGGGTTCGATTCCCACACCTCCCATTTTATTTTTATTATTTTTTTTGTACTTTACTTTTCAGCCAGCACACCCAAGATCAATTCCCCAATACCCCATTTCCCTTTTCACGTTTTAGTTCTTTTCAAGGGTGAGGTCACGAGTTCAATTCCTAATGACCTCACCTAATTTATACCCATTTAAATTTCCAGATTTATACATCTGTGATTAGCCTAAAACAACTTATAGTTTTCTGGAAATTTTGTCACATTTTTCTGGTCACTTCCTTCAGCATTTGCACTTGAATTCATAGGGTAATTTGTAGATCCTTTAAAACGTTTTGGGGTGCATTGTTCATCGATTCGTTTAGACAATAGATTGATACTTAAATAAGCCACACATTCATTTTAATGAACATCACGATTTACATAGGTTTATCCACGTAAAATAACAACCAAAACATTATCAATTGTGGAGTCTTAATCCGAGAACACAGTCACTGACACATTTTCGCACACACATGCACATAGTTTCAGAACACATAGGTTATCTTTCATACAATTTCAAGTACACAAACATAATCATATTCATCACGAAAACATAATATACAACTAAATCTACCAGCAATCATACCCAACATATGATTCATTGGGAGCTAGTGACAGGGGCATGCTTAAAGGGGAAACAATCCGAGTTTTTCGGACGAATAATATGAAACTTAAGGGTTCTCTTGGGAAAGGGACCAAGAGAGAAGAAAACCCATACCTTTTTGAAGTTAAACACTTACTTTCTACCAAAAAAATTCACTCAAGAACACGTCTAAGCCTCCTCAATATCAACTCCACTCGAATGACAGCCTCCCTTAACCTAGTGTGCGATTAACATTTGTTTTCTTGTGATTTCGTGTGAGTTCTTCAAGTGTGAAGAATTTTCTTTTTTATGCTTTTGTGTGTTATTTTGGCAGAGAAAATATTTGAGAAAGAGTAATAGAGATTGAGCATGAGAGTGGAGAGATAAACATGAGGGAGTGGGAGTTGTAGGAGGCTTATGAGTCTAGTTTTAGGACTTAGTCAATAAGGTTTTGTTTATTTAATAAAAATCTGATTTTTATTTTATTTTAAATCATGTAATAAATATTAATTTTAATTAATTACATTAATTCAATATCTTAAATAAAAATCAATTTAATTCAGCTTCCACCTAGGTACGGACCCGGGTGGAGCAAGACTTTACTTAATGAGCCTATTTTCAGCCCCCTCTCCCAAAATTGCCCTTCCATCTTATTAATTAGATAATTAATTACATATTTAGGATAATTATGATACTTCACTAAGCCAGAAAAAGACCATTTTACCCCTAGACCCTTCAAACCTAAGATTTCCTCTTTTTAAGTCTGGTATAGACTCCTTCGAGTAAATCTTCGTATTCGAGAGCCTTACATGGTTGGACCCAACGTTTCCAAGCTCAAATAACTCCCCAAGTTAGTTGGCTTGGATGTACAAAGTGTTCCAAGGTCTGGTTCTACGCGCATCAATCCGTGTGAACCGTGGTCTAATTATAAGCATTCTTGACACATTAAGCATTTCTTATCTTATCTATTTTTAGGGTTGTTACATCATGTATATCTGAAGTGTCTGAAATATCTGACCTAGCATGTGTAATTCAAGAACTAAATAAATACAAAGCTAGGGTTTTGAAATTCATGCAGTGATCTGAATAATAACATGATAATCTGATTTGGAAGATATATTTAATAAATTCATGAAGTTCTATCAAAGTTCTAGAAACCCTAGGATTAATCATGATAATAGAATCAAGAATCTGACTGAAAAAACTAGAGACCCAATGGGTGAAAGGAATCCACTAGTGAAATCCCACATACGTGGTGATTTAATTGATGGACAAACACTTAATTTTGGGGCTGGAACTACTCGAAACTTGCTTCGTTCTTGAACTAGGGTTCTTGAGCTTTTTCTCCTTTCTTGCTTCTAATTTTCTTACTTTTGATTTAATGATGTGACTTAGATATGTTTTAATTATGTTTCTAGGCTTAAACTGACTAAAATATGATGATTTAGGGTCAAAACGATGTAACTTAGGGTTGTAACAAAGTGGGAATGGTCAAAAAGACCCTTGGGAAAGTTGCTGTCGGACCAAACGACGGTCAGGACTAATGGTCCGTCGTCTGACCGACGCCCCGCGTTGGGTCCGTCGATTGGGACTGTTCGACAAGTCTTTACTAAAATGGCCATAACATTTTACTCGGAGGTCTGATTTTAGCAAGGTTGGTGGCTATGGAAAGATATTTCAATTATATATCTGTGGGTAGGTCATGGGATACCTAATGCATTTTGTACTAAGTGTTATGACCATTTAAAGTTGACCCAACTGTATTTGTTCTTAACTAGTCTGCAAATTTTCCACCTACGGACCGTGCTGGTCATCCGTATCTCTTGTAAGAGAGTGGGTGAAGGGAGTATTGATCGACGATCATGGACTACGGATAATTGTATGACCTATGGACCGTAAGTCCGTCCGTCGTCGAAGACATAACCAATTTTTCTGGGCTGAAATTTTTGGGAGTATCTGATCTAATTGACAGTTGTGCGGGATGGACTGTTCGTCAGGCTATGGTCTGTTGATGCCACCGTTGATTGCACATGTAGATTTTTTCTCTGTAAATATGTTTTTTGATCTGTTTTGGCTGTGTTACATTATCCCCCCGTTGGTATTATTCGTTCTTGAATGAAGACTAAGCTAGCTGAAGTAGAGGGAGAGAGCGGCTAACCCCACTACTAAACACTGATAACAGAGTTTCTGACTGAATTGAGTTGCGAGTACATGCAAATACGCTATAAATGCAAGTACAAACTGAGGGAATATTTCTGAGACTGAGTTTATGCATGAATGACTGGAAAACTGAAGAGGAACTATTACCTTAAGCTGGAGTGCAATCGAAAGGAAAGAGGTGAGGATACTTGGCTTTCATGGTTGCTTCTGTTTCTCAAGTATCTCCCTTTATGGAATGACTTCTCCACAAAACCTTGACTGAAGTGAATTTTTTGTTTCTCAACTTTCTGACTTGACGGTCAAGAATCTCAACTGGTACATCCTCATAAGAAAGACTATTTTTCACCACCACACTCTCCAATGGCACTGTAGAGGCTGGGACACCCACACACTTCTTCAAGAGTGAGATATGGAAGATCGGATACACTGCTGCGGATTCTGCTGGCAAATCTAACTCATATGCCACCTTTCCAACCCTTTTCAAGATCTTGTAAGGTTCTACATATATAGGACTGGTCTTCCCTTTCTTTCCAAATCTCATCACCCCTTTCATAGGTGAGACTTTCGGAAAAACCCAATCATCAACATGGAACTCTAGTTTCCTTCTCTTTACATCCGCATAAGATTTCTGACGACTTTGGGCTATCTTAAGTCTATCTCTAATGAGTTGCACTTTCTCCATTGCATAAAGTACTGAATCTGACCCTATCAAAGCTGCTTCACAAACTTTAAACCAACCAACATGAGATCTACATCTACGCCCATATAAAGCCTCATAACGGGCCATCTGAATGCTGGAATGGTAGCTATTATTGTAGGCATACTCAATAAGAGGAATGTGATCATCCCAACTACCCTTGAAATCTATCACACAAGCTCTTAACATATCCTCTGAAGTCTGAATGGTACACTCTACCTTCCCATCCATCTGCAGATGAAATGTCGTACTAAGGTTAACTTGAATACCAAGACCTTCCTAAAATGACTTCCAGAAATGAGAGTTAAACTGAGGACCTCTATCTAAAATGATAGACAAAGGAACCCCATGCAACCTCACAATCTTATTAATGTAAAGTCTTGCATAGTCTTCTACCGAATATGTAGTCTTGACAGCCAAGAAGTGAGAAGATTTAGTCATCATATCAACTATCACCCAAATAGAGTCATGCTGTCTGCGAGTACGCGATAATCTTGTGATGAAGTCCATATTGATCACATCCCACTTCCAAGTATGAATATCGATCTCTTGAGTCATACCCCCTGGTTTCTGATGTTCTACCTTGACTTGCTGGCAATTGCGACACTTACTCACAAAGTCTGATATATCCCTCTTCATGCCATTCCACCAAGACTTCCCGCAGATCACGGTACATCTTAGTGTAACCTGGATGAATAAAATACCTAGAGTTATGGGCTTCTGCAAGAATATGCTGTCTTAACTCGCCCACATCTGGAACACACAATCTACCCTGGTGGCGAAGTACACCATCTCCCCCTTGGGAGAACCTCCATTCTCTGATTATGGACTGTACCCTTAAGTTCAAGCAACATTGGATCATTTTCTTTGTTTTACTTAACCTCCACTATCAAAGACGATTCTGTCCATTCTAAATTATTACACCATTGTCAGATATGCTTATAAGGCGAACTCCCAAGCGAGCAAGCCTGTGAACATCCTTCACTAGCTCCTTTCTTTTGTCCTCAACAAGGATTACACTACCCATAGATAATTTACTAAGAGCATCTCCTACTACAATAGCCTTACCCGGATGATAATGCACACTCATATCATAATCATTAAGGAACTCTAGCCATCTTCTCTAGCGAAGATTCAACTCTTTCTGGGTGAACACATACTGAAGGCTTTAATGGTAAGTGAACACATCTACGTGAACACCATACAAGTAGTGTCTCTAGATCTTGAGTGCAAACACTAGTGCTGCAAGCTCGAGGTCATGAGTAAGATAGTTCTTATCAAGAACCTTAAGTTGTCTAGAGGCATAAGTTATCGCCTTACCTCGCTGCATCAACATAACCTAGGACAACTCTGGATGCATCACAATAGATCACATAACCATTTTAACCCTCTGGAAGATTCAAAACAGGAGTTGTAGTCAATCTTTGTTTTCAACTCTACAAAACTTTTCTCACAATCATCTGACCATGAACCATCTTCTGAGTCAACTTAGTCAATAGTGAGGCTATGGAGGAGAATCCTTCCACGAATCTTCTATAATAACCCGCTAGACCTAAGAAAATTCTGAATATATGTAGCAGAGGTAGGTTTGCGCCACTATTTCACTGCTTCTATCTTCTGCGAATCCACTCAAATTCCTTTGCTGGATTAATGTAGCCAAGAAAAGTAACGGATTGCAATCAGAACTCACATTTAGTAAACTTAGAGAATAACTGGTGATCCTTGATAATCTGCAGAAAAACTCTCAAATGACTTGCTTGTTCTTCCTCACTCCTAGAGTAAATGAGGATATCATCAATAAAGCCGATAACGAACAAGTCCAAGTACTGTTTGGAAACTCTGTTCATCAAATCCATGAAAGCTGCAGGAGTATTAATTAGTCTAAACGACATAACTACAAATTCATAATGACCATACCGAGTTCTGAAGGTTTTTTTTGGATCATCACTGTCTCTGACTTTGAGCTGATGAAAACCCGATCTGAGGTCTATATTTGAGAAATGGCTAGCACCGTGAAGTTGGTCAAACAAGTCATCAATTATGGGGATGGTATACTTATTCTTGATTGTGACCTTGTTTAATTGTCTATAGTCAATGCACATTCTGAGAGAACCATCCTTCTTCCCTACGAAGAATACTGATGCACCCCATCGTGAAATAGTAGGTCTGATGAAGCCCTTTTCTAGAAGGTCGTTCAAGTGCTCTTTCAATTCCTTAAGCTTTGCTAGATCCATTTTGTAAAAAGGAATAGAAATAGGTTGCGTATGTGGAAGGAGATCAATTCCAAAGTCAATTTCCCTTTTGGGAGGGACTTCAGGAAGATCTTCTGGAAACACTTCTGGAAATTCAAAGACTAGTGGAACTGACTCAAGAATTGGGGATTTAAGGCTAGAATACTTAACCCAAACTAAATGATAGAGATAACCCTTAGAGATTATCTTTTTCGGTCTTAAGGTAAGAAATAAATCGACCCATAGGCTCTAAGATACTACCTTTCCATTCTAAGATTGGTTCGTCTGGAGACTGAAAATGAACAATCCTAGTTGTACAATCGAATATGGCATAACATGATTGAACCAATCCATGGCTAGAAAGACATCAAAGTCTACCATTTCTAACTCTACTAGATCTCCTGAGGTAACTTTCTGAGATACTATGACAGGGTAATTTATGTATACCCATCTAGCTATAACTAGGTTACTGATTGGAGTAGAGACAGAGAAAGGTTGTGTGAGAGTTTCTGGACTAACATTGAATTGGACTTTTAAATTGAGTTACAATAGACAGTCATGTCTGTTGTCATTTCACTGAACCATATGTGAGTCGAATTCTTAAGCTGGCTGGATGCCAATTTAACCCTATTACTACCAGTTACTTGCATAACTCCAAATGTTTTATTGACCTCATCAATGAACTTTTGTGGGTCCTCACACAACTTGGGACCCTAAAACTAAGGTGAATCTTCCTAAATAAATGTCTAATACTACCTGCCACTGATCCACCATTGTTATTAGTTGGAACTCAAACCTTCTGATTGTTCCAGGTTGTCATAATTTTAGTCATAAGCTGAACTAATGTTCTGAAACTCTACATTAGAACTTCCTTATATGTTACTAGATGAACTGCGTTAACATTATGTGCATTAGAAGTCCTTGCCTAAGCTCTAAGAGGAGGCATGATCTGAAATGTAGAACGTCAAGTTAGAATGGAATTTGATCACATCTCACGCACGATAAGAGTAACAAGAAAGTGAAGTTTTCCTTAAAACACTTCATAGCCTCCCTTTCATTAGTTGAGGTGCACTTCACACCTATGAAAATGACTCTACTTAGTCTAGCTTTTTTAGACATCCTAGGACTCTTGAACCTAGTTCTCTGATACCAAGTTTTGTCACGCCCCAAGCTACCCGTGAGATGCTAACACGGAACCTAGGACCACAAGTGATACCAAGCTAACCCTGCTGGCATGATCATGAGCATACTAAAGATAATAAACTGATGTGGAAGTTCAATCATAATTAAATCTAAAAAGATGGGGAATACTCATATTCTATAACTGAGATATTTGAAAACAATGAGTTTAATTCAAAGGAAATATTAACTCAATACTAAGCTGAATCTAACTATGTACGAAATAAGCCTCTAAACTGGACTAGAAATACAGGGACAAGCCCAAGATAAATCTAGAAAAAACTGAAACTAAATGACTAAAAATTGAAATGAAACTCATGACTGATGTCCTCGGAGAATAAAGACTTACCACTAAATTTGCTAAATTGGAGATCGGAAATTGATCTATGCGTGATCTGGATGTTGAGAACCTTAAACTACATCACGAGAAGATGTAGCGCACGTATGCGTCAGTACTTGAAAGAAAGTGAGCATGTAGGATAGAATAAAGCTTAAATAAAATATAATTGAACAAGCATAAAAGCAAGTATAACAATCTGACATGATAAACTGAATTTTGAGCTGACTAAATGCAATGACAATTTATAACATGCTAAAACTGAATACTAAATATACTGATAAATGGTCAATGAGAGAGTCTGACTGAACTATGAGAGCTACTAAAAACCGATAATAAAACCACATGAGCTAAATGTGGAGTCCGATGTATACGCCCTACCACGAAGACCCAATATACCCTACCTAAGGTATAAAGGCATGATGGCGTGATCACTAAGATAATTTCCCACAGAGGGACTTACAACCTACTTGGATATTAGTTCTGGGACTATTGAGTATGCTAAACCCTAGTCTAACTCGATATTATGCTACTCCCAATGAAATCTGTAAATTTACTGATTATGTTAGAGTTTTTGTAAATACTGGATAGCTCAAAATTGAACATGAAATTGAGAATGCTACAATTAATGTGATAATTATGCATTTATAAATGAGGCATGTGTCACGACCAGAATCTAGACCCCAGATGAGACCGCGTCGTTGACCTATCAGATGTCACAGACAAGCCTAAATATGTCATTCTTACTTCATCTAGGTTAATTTTAGCAGAAAATTTGAAACTTTTTGTTTCCTAATATGCTTACTAAACATTCTATTACATATATAATTGTTCACCATCAACCATCTAACATTAAGATCATCAAATGAAAGAAGCAGTTTATTATAATGATAAACATGTACTTGCCAAAATGGCACCTATAAAATGTCTGAACAAAGCCGAGAATGAAATGCTAGTGGAACATACTCTACTAGATAAATCTACAACTAAGATAGAATGTAAATGGGCAAGCATCCTCGAAAGCATGAGGGACTACCAAGTCTGGATAAATGCTCGACATTCGGAAAGTTGCAACATTGATCCTGTAGCTCTATCGTCCACTATGCTTGCACCTAAAAGTTTAGAGTTGTATAGGGTTAGTACACACTTGTAATAAGTATGAGTATACACAAGCACACACCAAGGACACGCATGAGTAAAAATATCTCTTTCCTAGCAACATGATTATAGCAGGTCAAGTTAGTGGACTTGCCAAATTGAGATTAGAAAAGTGATGGAACTTTCCAAATTTGAACTAGGAAAGTTATGCCATGAGAGTAACATGCATCATCATACTTATCATATTGCACACAACACATAACAACTTGAATATAACACATAACATATTGAATACATCACACATCCTTTTTCATATCATTCGTTCATATGCCATGAGACCTTGGAATCATGGACTTGACATCAAGACCTCCCAAAATGAGGGCTCAACATATGGGACCTCAACTAGGGAGACTTCTTTAGCAAACACAGAGTCTATTTCATTCATTCATACATACTTCATTTCATTTCATTCATAGGCTACTGTGAACACCAGCTATACCTAGGATGTAGTTTAAGACTTTCATCGGGTTTGCTGTGTAATGATCAAGAATGACCTACTGTCAGTACTTGAGTCTAGCTCACCTCTTGATTATCCTATCCTAACACCTTTGGTATCATTCATTTCATTATGTGTATTGTTTGAGGTATCCTTCATTCATTCATGGGGAACTTTAAATTTAACTAACATAGATCATGTGAGCATTATGAAATCCAGTGTTATGTAACGCCACACCGAGAAGAGGTGGAATCACCGGCCAAAGTGACCCAAAACATGCTACCGTATATGGGAATTAAACCCTGCCAGATCCTTATATTGGTAGTATAGGTTTGAATACTAGGAGATATAAGCAAACCCATACCCGACATGCTGGAAAATATCATCACATGAGAGTTACGTGAACCTCTGCCCTTTCAGAAAGAAGGCATCACCGCTCATAGCTAGTCTATAGGTGCTCAGTATAAAGTTCCATTACATTCAACTCATACGTCGTGGAAGCTGGCTTCTAGTATGAGGACATCATAACTTAATAGATGATTTGGCATCTCAACATTAGTATTAACTGTGTTAATCTCAATACTTTCATTAGAGTGTTCATAGAGATTGGTCTCTTCATCAACTTTACACTCTCATAGGTGAGTACGTTTTGGTAACATTTACTTAGGCTCATTTGAGATTGCTCTTATATTTTACATTAGCCTCATATCATGTTATCACCACATTAATTAACATTAGCACATTCATAGTTTGTAAGTGATTCATATCTTCCTAAGATTATGTAATACAAGACTTATGCATATTGTATGTTTGTCAAGATGTCGATTTTGATCTAAGTAGGTGGCAGTATTTTTGAATATTTAGTTCACGTATGACTTATGAATCAATATCGAATATGGGCAAGGGAACCCAATTTCGAATCCCTTAGACAACACTTACCTTTTTTTTTTCATTTTGGTCAACATGACATTGGGACCCTTTATCGAGCCCCAACATCAACGTTTCCTGTTTATTTTCTCCTTTTAATTACCTCAAACTTGGTCGAGGGGTTGTGGGATCAAACCCCTACAACCCCTTTTATTTTATTTTTCTATTTCTCCTTGTCTATTTCGAGTTGACTATGAGATTGTGGGATCAAACCCCCATAGCATCTCTTTATTTTTCTTTTATTCTCCTCCTTAAATCTACCTAAGAGGTCGTATGTTAGATTCTCACACGCCTCCCCCTTTTTTTGTCTTTTATTCTCCTCCTTTAATCTGCCTAAGAGGTCGTGGGTTCGATTCTCAGGCCTCACCTTTATTTTCTTTTTATTTTCCCTCTCTCCTTTACTCTTCTTCACAACTTTGAGGTCGTGGGTTTGATTCTCATGCCTCACATTCCTTTTCTTTTATTTTCCCTTTGCTTTCACTCGCTGCCTGAAAGTCGTGGGTTCGATTTGCACGCCTCCCATTTTATTTTAATTAATTTTTTTTACTTTACTTTCAGCCAGCACACCTAAGATCAACCCCCAATACCCCATTTCCCTTTTCACATTTTAGTGATTTTCAAGGGTGAGGTAGCGAGTTCAATTCCTAATGACCTCACCTAATTTATACCGATTTATATTTCCAGATCTATACATCTGTGTTAAGACAAAAACAACTTATAATTTGCTGGAAATTTTGTCACATTTTTCAGCTCACTTCCTTCAGTATTTGCACTTGAATTGATAGGGTAATTTGTAGATTATTTAATACGTTTTGTGGTGCATTGTTCATCGATTTGTTTAGCCAAAAGATTGATACTTAAATCAATAACACTTTCATTTTAATGAACATCACGATTTACATAGGTTTATGCACGTAAAATAACAACCAAAACATTACAAATTTTGGAGTCTTAATCCGAGAACACATAGTCACTGCCACATTTTTGCACACACATGCACATAATTTCGGAACACATAGATTAAATTTCATACAATTTCAAGTACACAAACATAATCATATTCATCACGAAAAAATAATATATACCTAAATCTACTATCAATCATACCCAATCTACGATTCATTGGGAGCTAGTGACAGGGGCATGCAAAAGGGAAAACAATCCTAGTCTTTCTAACGAATAATATGAACCTGGAGGGGTCTCTTGGGAAAGGGACCAAGAGAAAAAACCCGATACCTTTTTTATGTTAAAATATTGACTTGATGCTCCGAAAATTCACCCAAGAACACGTCTAAGCCTCCTCAATATCAATTCCACTCGAATGAAAACCTCCCTTAGCCTAGTGTGCGATTAACGTTTGTTTTCTTGTGATTTCGTGTGAGTTCTTCACGCGTGAAGAACTTGGTTTATTTTATGCTTTTGTATATTATTTTGGAAGATAAAATGTGTGAGAAAGAGTAAGAGAGATTGAGAGTGAGAGTGGAGAGATAAACGTAAGAGAGTGGGAGTTGTAGGAGGCTTAGGAGTCTAGTTTTAGGACTTAGTCAATATGGTTTTGTTTATTTAATAAAAATCTGATTTTTATTTTATTTTAACCATCTAATGAAAAATAATAATTAATTAATTACATTAATTATGTAGCTTAAATAAAAATCACTTTAATTCAGCTTCCACATAGGTTCGAACCCGGGTGGAGCAAGACTCCACTTCATGAGCATATTTTCGGCCCCCTCTCTCAAAATTGCCCTTCCAAATTATTAATTAGGTAATTAATTAAATATTTAGGGTAATTACGATACTACCCTTAGCCAGGAAAAAGACCATTTTACCCCTAGGACCTTTAAACCTAAGATTTCCTCTTTTTAAGTCCCGTAAAGACTCCTTCGAGTAAATCTTCGTATTCGAGAACCATACATGGTTGGATTAACTCCCCAAGTTAGTTGTCTTGTCTGTAGCAAGGGTTCTGAGGTCTGGTTCTACGTGCATCTATTCGTGTGAACCCTTGTCTAATCATTGGCATTCTTGACACATTAAGCAATTCTTATCTTATAAATTTTTAGGGTTGTTACATCATGTATATCTGAAGTGTCTTAAATATTTGACCTAACATGTGTAATTCAAGAATTAAAGAAATACAAAGCTAGGGTTCTAAAATTGATGCGATAATCTGAATAATAACATGATAATCTGATTTGGAACATATATTTAATAAATTCAGAGAAGTTCTATCAAATTTCTACAAACCCTAGGTTTAATCATGATAATATAATTAATAATCTTACTGTAAACTAGGGACCCAATGGGTGAAAGGAATCCACTAGTGAAATCTCACATACCTGGTGATGTAATTCATAGACAAACACTTAATTTTGGGGCTGGAACTGCTCGAAACTTGCTTCATTCTTGAACTAGGGTTCTTGAGCTTTTCTCTTTTCTTGCTTCTAATTTTCTTACTTTTGATTTAATGATGTGACTTAGATATGTTTTAATTATGTTTTTAGACTTAAATTGACTAAAATATGATCATTTAGGGTCAAAACGATGTAACGTAGGGTTTAAACGAAGTAAGAATGGTCAAAAAGACCATTGGGAAAGCTTCTATCGGACCAAACGACGACCAGGATTGATGGTCCATCGTCTGACCGACGCCCAGTCGTTGGGTCCGTCGATTGGGCCTGTTTGACAGACCTTTACTAAAATTGGCATAACTTTTTACTCGTAGGTCTGATTTCAGCAAGGTCGGTGGCTATGGAAAGATAATTCAATTATATATCTGTGGGTAGGTCATGGTACATCTATTCATTTTGTAATAAGAGTTATGACCATTTTAAGGTGACCCAACTTTATTTCCCCTTAGCTATCTACAAATTTTCCACCTACGGACCTCAGGTCCACCTACCGACCATGATGGTCATCCGTAGCTGTTGTAAGAGAGTGGGTGAAGGGAGTATTGATCGACGGTCACGGACTACGGACCGTAAGTCCGTCCGTCGTCCAAGATTTAACCAATTTTTCTGGGCTGAAATTTTTGGGAGTTTCTGATCCCATCGACGGTAATGCAAGAAGGACCGTGGGTCAGGCTATGGTCCGTCAATACCACCTTTGGTTGCAGGTTTTTTTTCTGTAAAGCTATTTTTTTTGTTTTTTTGGCTACAGGGTGTTAAAAAAATTGGAGAATTTAGGGACCCTATGAAAGAAATGTCCCCATAGGTGGATACTATCATACCTTGATGCTAAAATGTTACTATTAATGCTGAAATTATAGAGTTCACTTGAAACCCTAGACTTCTACAAGCTCTAGAGAGAACAATATTTGAGTGATGATCGACCTTGTTCTTCTTTTAGATATTTGAGAGAATGAATTGATTTGGGTCAGTTCGGGGTTAAATACATTTATATATGGCTTCTAATATAGGTTAAAGTGACATAATATAGGGCTAGAACAATTAGTAAAAGGCACAAAAGCCCATCTTAAAATAACTACCGACCTTTACTAATGATCCGACCTATAATTCGTTGGTCAGACAAAAGATCAAAGACCGTACTAGTCAGTCATTGATCAGTTCAGAGACCCTCAATTTTGGAATCGAAATGACGGACCTATGTATGGTCCATGGGTTCACTTACGGGTCATACATGCCATTCGTTGGTCTCCACTTCAACTCTATATTTCTCTATGTATGAGACTTACACACGAAACGTTCCTATTACTTGTGCATAGGTCAACAGACCATGCTGGTAAGGTAAGTACTAGAACTTGACATTTTTGGAAAACTTTGGAATACCACCCACGAAGCGACCTATGATATGTGTACCAGTTTATGAGCTGTTGGTGGCTCCATCGGTGCTGGCACGGGAAACTGCAAAAGATGCAATTTTCTACCTTTTTGAATTTGAGGTGTTACATTATTTTCCACTAGAAACATTCATCCTCAAATGATATTCAAGAAATCTTAAGTAGGGTAGGAACTTTATCTCACATCCCAACATGAATGTAACTTCATAATGCATATTTACGAGGAGGAATCATCAACTTCAAGCTAAATCATGTTCAAAATCATATCATGAAGTCTATATGCAACTCATACTCAAATGCTATGAAACTCCGACTCAAATGAGGGAACCTTATTAAAATTTCATAACTTACAGGTGCCACCCACTCAGGCCAACCATGGCCCGTGGGTTGAACTATAATGGAAAGGCTAAAACTGAATTCCATGACTAAGTAATAATCATAAAGATAACATGTTGAGATGAATGTTGAAATATGTACTGAAATCCTGGTCAAATGCACTAGGAGTCTAACTATAGGAGTATGTTAATAGCTAACATAAACTCATGTGAGCTAAACATGGAGTCTGATGTATATGTCCTATCGAAAAGAACCTAATATACCTTGCCAGGGGTATAAAGGCATGTCTGGTGTGATCACAGAATTTGATGCCAAACAAAGAGGACTTATATTCTTATAGAGGCACGTAGTTCTAGGACTATGATTGTATGTTGAACCCTGTTCCAACTCAGTTCTATGTATAATGCAAACTGAATATGTATGTGAGTGAAATGTTATTGAAATATTTAAATACCTCAAAATAGTGATACAATATAAGAATGCGACATTTATATACTGATAATATAACATTCCAAATCTAGAGCATGATTATACATTTATTTGACCTAACAAGCATAATTTATGTACTAAAATAATGTATACTACTAGGGTCTTGAGTTTCATGCAAGGAACTAAGAAAACTTTCCAAGAAACAAGCTAATTCGATTTAGGATACTACAATCCATCTAAATCACAACTATTTCCTAAGGTTTTAGAAGCCATAGGTGTAAACAAGGTATGGAGAATCAAGGAACCCACTAGAGAAATTCCATATACCAAGTGATGAAATATAAAGAGAAATCATTTGATTTTGGGGATGAACTTTGAAGAACACTAGTACTTGTTCTTGGGAGGTTTAGTCGACTTCTCCTTTTCGTTTTGCTCTAAATTTTGATGATTTTTGGAAGTGAGGGGTTTGGGTATTCTAACTAAGTTATTAGGCTTAGAGTGAGTAAAACAACATAATTTAGGCTTTAATGACGTAGGTTAAGGGACCCCATGCATAGGAAAAACACCTAAATGACCTACCTTAAAAGCCGACGAAGGCCATCCACAGAGGGACCTACGGACTATCGTTTGGACTACCAACCGTGGTCCGTGATTGTGATTCGTGGTTCGCCCAACAAGGATTCACTTAAACGAGCATAAGCTTTTACTCCGAGATGGAATTTTAGCAAACTTGGTGGTGTTGGAAAAAAAATCCAATTATCTTTAATTTGATAGGTCATAGGTCACCTAATTTATTCTGTGCTAAAAGATATGACCGTTTGAAGTTGACCCAACAACCATTTCCCTCCAATTGGCTGTTGGCCATCACCTATGGTCCGTAAGTCCAACCATGGACCATCCTGGTAAACCGTGGATGGGATTAGAGTCCATCAACATTTGGTGCCCAACGACAGACCCCCATCTACGAACCATGTGTCAGATCATGGACCATCAGTGGCTTCCGTGATTCTTACACCAAGTCCTGAAAAGCTACATTTTTTTCTATCTTCTCAAAATATGAGGTGTTACATGTTACATGATTTAACATTAAAGAAAAATTAAAATTAAATGATGTATTTTAAATGTCTAAACCAATGTTAAACTAAAGAACAAATATTTAACATTATTGTCATTCTTAGTGTTGAATTAATATATTTTGTTAGCATAGTATTGATTTGATTTCGAGTTGATCTTTATTAGAGTTACTAATATCTATAGACTATAACCTTTATTGGACCATTCAAAATTCTAAGTCTGAAGAAATTTTTAAAAATATGTTAAAAGATAATAATTTAAAACTTATAAGAAATATTTAGAAATTACACTAAAGTAAATACGTAAAAAATAAATTTTAACAATTATAGATATAATGTCGTGTTGGTTTGGTCTTGGTTGACTTTTTTTGGTTAAAATCAAACAAATACCAAACCAAGTCAACTAAAATCATCAATCGAGTTATTTTTTCAGTTTGACTAGATTTGCAATTTAATTCGATTTTTCGATTTGATTTTATGCACATCTTAAGCTCCTCATTTAGTTCCCCTCAAATCAGTTTCAAGTTAGGTTCAACTCTTTTGAATTTGGATAAGTAGCTTCCAACTCATCTTCTATAGCTAATGCTTCATTTCATTGGTTGGAATTTAATATATAAATCACCATAGTGATCTTTTGGAGACTCAATTGTTCGCATTGTTATTTTCATTTATGCTTAATGTTTTGTCTAGTGAGAAGGGTCAAATGCTTGATTCGTTTCTTTTGATCTCATATGTGTTGGAATTTTATATTTACTATAAATATTCAAGGATTTTGATTTAGGGGCTGTAAAAAATTCTGATTATATTTATTTGGTCAACTTTATACCCCACCCCCACTCTCTCTCTCTCTCTTTATATATATATATATATATATATATATATATATATATATATATATATATATATATATATATATATATATATATATATATATATATATATATATATATATATATATATATATATATATATGATTTTGGTACTTTGAAAAAAATTTGGGTAAATTTTATATCAGGAAGTTCATTACAACTTTATTTTACGCATAATACATATATTGGACCCTAAACTTTGCTTCAAATTTTAACTTTGACCTCCAACTTTCATAGTGCACAAATAGACACTTTAACTATCCTACCTTTCAATAAATAAACACGTGAGTCTAACCTGGCAAAATGCGTGAAATGCACGTCTTCAGTACGCGTGAGCAGTATTTTTGAGGCCCACAATGGTAAGAAAATGTTGAAATGTCAATTCTACATCCCTCCCCCCTCCCCCCCGGATCTGGCCAGGGGCGACTCAACATAAATAGGGGCCTAAAGCAAAATTTCAAGTCACGGCCTAATATATAATATTCTTTATATACGTCTTTATTCAAAAATTAGTTTTTTACAGTATTTGGATGGAAATTATTAGTACGTAATTTTCAGTAAATAGTTTAGGTAAGATTTTATCAACTCAACATGGAAAAACTTCCTTTAAGTGATGCAATTATTATATGTATTGTTAACATAGTGTTATAAGTAATAAGTTAATAAATATTAAACAAAGATAAGAGTAAGAACCATAAATTTGAGTCAAGAAATTGATGACTTAGTATACCTCATTTTAATATGCTTATACTCTAGTAATGTTTGAAACTAAAATTTAAAATGAAATAAAAAAGAATTTGTAATTCACTTTTTCCGACACTTTTCATTATTAATTCTTATTTTTAAAAAAGTACCAAAGATTTTAAAGTGGATAAAATAATTTATTTTAATAAAGGTTTTAATTTTTACCATAAATAATTAATTTTTCTTTAAAATGTTTAACACATAATTTAATCTTAACAAAAATTTGGGGCCCTCCAAATTAGCAAAGGCCTTAAATGTTAAAGCAAAGAGCCGCCCATGATTCCGGCCAATCTCCGGCAATCCAAAACTCCCATTCATTCTACCCAGCCGTTCTCCTTCTTCCTCCACACCGTAGCACAACCCATGAAGCGAATGAGCTTCGAGCTCGCTAAACGAACAAAATACTCGACACTAAACCTGTCAGATTCGCCGTCTCCTGTGAGAATCATCACGAAACAACACTACTGCAACTATCAGCTCGAACCAAACACAAAAACACCAACCAAATGACCCCCAAACCCCCCATGAAAACAGACCCAGCAACCAAAAAAAAACTAAACCAAGAATCCAACCATCGACTAACCTCTAAGATCCGTCAAATAATGAGCTCCAAGCTCTAAAACCCATTAGGAGGAATTGATTTTGATTCTTGTATATAAATTAAAATTAAAATTAAAATTAACTTTGATTCTTCTATATAAATTAAAATTAAAAATAAGTTTATTATTCCATATAAATTAAAATTAAGTTTGATTGTTTTAGTTCTAAAATTGACGTGTAAAGTATTTAAGTAGTTGGCAATCATTGAGTGGCTCACTAATACACATTAGAGCGATTTCCTTTCACATTCTTTGACTGTAAAAATCACATGTTTATTTATTAAAAGGTAGGATATTTAAAGTGCACATTTGTGCACAGTGAAAGTTGGAGGTCAAAGTTAAAATTTGAACTCAAGCTTAGAGTCCAATATGTATTATGCCATACATAAATATGACGAGTAACTTGGCATCGGTTGGCAACTATGACCTTAACTTTGACGTGCCCAAGTACACACTTAAACTTGTATAAAATTGAACAAGTAGACACATGTGTCCTACATGACATGATACACGTAGAAATCCACGTAGGACACAAAATTTTAATGTAGGGTATCATGTAAGACAAATGTGTCAATTTGTTAAGTTTTATACAAGTTTAAGTGTCTACTTGTGCATATCTAAAGTTAAGGGTCATAGTTGTCAACTACCGCCAAGTTCATGGTCATCATGTTTATGTATTATGCCTTCATTTTTTCAGGTACAATAATACTTTTTTGGAATGAAAACCACATCTTCTTAATTGGAAGTGGAGATGCTTATCAACTTTCGACTATGCTAAGGATATCTCAACAATCCAACAAAGTCATTCCTCATCGACATAGCCCAACTAAAATGCAAAAAAGAACATACTACTTTATGAAGACATATTTAATATTAAATATCACAAGACTTTAGAATTTAGGTGTCACGACCCAGACCGCCGTGATTGGCACCCACACTAACCCACTGGTGGGAGAACCACTATTACAACCCAAACTAAACGACCGAATTAAAACGAAGACAATTAAATTACAGAAGCAAATAATTAAACTAAGTAAGAAGTTTACATAAATTTCAACAAGGATTTTAAGGAACTAACTAAGTATATGTGAAAGTAAACAACCCATACCTTGAAAGTCAATGTACCAAAACGTCTAACAAGATCCATAATGTAACAAGAAGGGATAGATCCCCAAACTAATGAACAATTCAACTATCTAGAACAAATGTCTAAGTCCAAAAATGGTAAACATAGACTAAAGAGAATCTCATGGCAGCTCGAACGAATTGGCTCAACCTCAAATTTGAAACAACAATCAGTGATCTTCTAAGCGAGGTCCTTCAATGGTCACGTGATGATGCCCTGTACTGAACAAAAGTAAGAGCAAGTGTAGTATCAGTACACAACCACAATGTATTGGGACAATACAGAACTATCCCACTAGTGTAATATAAACAAGTAAAACAACAATATAATCATATGCATATATATCAACATATACAACATTACTAATATAAAGAATCAACAACATATTTCACAGTTATCATCACATCATTGGTCCTCTCATGGAACCCAAACCCAAATAGCTAGCTATCAGAACGTAAAATCCACATAGTTATTTAGAACGTGTCAATCCAATCAAATATTATGCCGAAACATGGGAATTCGTTCTAAAGTTATGTTGGAACATGACAATTCGATCAAATTTAGTTATGTTGGAACTTTGCAATCCGATCTCATTCACACACCATTATCACAAACACAAGTACCTG
Source organism: Solanum chilense (assembly GCA_032847665.1). Lineage (NCBI taxonomy): Eukaryota > Viridiplantae > Streptophyta > Magnoliopsida > Solanales > Solanaceae > Solanum > Solanum chilense. Next base: position 60,865,085 of record CM064974.1, on the reverse strand, counting down.
ATCATGATCATACATTTAAGTCATGATTTCATAGCAATGATATTTAATCTATCTCATTTACAATAAGTGTTGTCAATATTGCAACATTCATACATATACAACTATCATAATGAAGCAAGAACATGCATATATCACACAAATATAGAATCACAACCATCACCTACCTTGAAACAAGCTTGAAACCCTAAGAAACTTGATCCTTTCCTTTCAAGATTTGTTTTGCTTGTTCTTAGTCTATAAACAATCACAATAACATGGGAATCAACAAACACTTGCTAATGGAGGTCGTCCCTTAGCTCAAAAAGTCAAAAAGTGTCAAATAAGGTTGTTTATGGGTTTATTAACGATATTAAATAACGTAACAACGACCCTCATCCCTCTATAGCAGCGGCGCCAGAGAAACTCAAGTGCCTGCCAAAGCGGCACTTTTGAACCAGTGACCTCTTCATCTTTCATCTTCAATTGTAGGTGTCGTCGCACCCGTCATAACGCTCCTTATGCTACTGTAGCAGCCCCGCCAGAGTGACAAAATGCCCGCCAAAGCGGCATAAACGAAACTGGAGAGCTTTTTAAAGAACTCCAAAATCTCCTTTTTACAACACACCTCTAACTAACGATGCTTAGAAAATACCCTTTATGCTAAGTTTGATTCCCAAAGATCTAATAACTCAAATTTAATTCCGTAAAATCATACGGGTTCCTTAGTGAGTTATCTAGCTACTCATGTAATCAAAATCATAAATGGTTCACCCCATTGCTAATAGATTTCTCTACACTTTACTGACTTCAATTTTCTCCAAATCTAGACAAGGTTTGAAAAATCCAATACTACTAAAAAGTTTTTTCGGCCCAATTTTTCCCAGTTGACATTTCTATAACTACGAGACAGGTTGTTACATTAGGTTTGTTAATAGGTGGATAACCACATTAAAATCTACCAAAGAAGCTTGCAAGAAGATAGTCCATGTTCTACTAAAACTGGTGAGGTACAATGAGGAAGAGATAGGAGAATAACTAATAAATTTGAATATTGATGAGCAACCACTTAAATTTGTTTAGGGAGAAATATTTAATTAATAATTGGCTAAAGTCTTACCAAATTTTGAAGTACCTTCTCGTAAAACTGTTGCTAGACTTGGTTTAAGGATTTCTCAAGAAGAGAGAGAAAAGTTTAAAGAGCATATTAGGAACCAACATATGTGTACATCACTGAAAATTTTATTTGTATGGTTTTTACTGGACATTGCATTGATGACCGGTCAAATATACAAAAGAAATTTATTTATTTTTTTTAAAAAAAGAAAATTGACCATAAAGATGGGAGTATTGCAAAGGGGATTGGTGAATGATTATTAGGTTGGGTCATTGAGAAATTGTTAACAATAGTTCTAGATAATTCAACTGCAGTTGCGACTGCAACTGATGCTACCATTTAAAAATTTGAAGGTGCGTATTGATGATTGAAAAGGAATAATTCTTGAACATGAACTTTTACATGTTACAAAAAATGCTTATATCTTGAACTTAATTGTGAAAAGGGAGTTAGAGTATCAAATTGACTCATTTTCTCGTATATGAAGCGCACTGAAATATGTGAGGTTGTCTGGTTCATGGTTTGCTTCTTCCAAGTCATTTATTGAGAAAGGTTAGATAGACACTCGCGGTTTTGTGAGTCTTGATGTTGAAACATGATAAGTTCAACATATACAATATCAGATAAGATTTTATTTTTAAAAGTTTTCACAAGAATGTATGGGTATGATTAGCATTACCTAGAGTATTATTGAGAAACAACTAAAACGAGCAAAAATTTATCAGCAGGTGATCTGAATGATTTAAGATCTTTTGTGAAGTTTCTTTATACTTTCTTTCATGAATTTTTTAATTTAAAAAATGATATTATACAACATACCAAAATATGATTATCTAATTTTGATTAATTGATATGACAAAAAAATTGAGATACATAAATATTGAGGTAAGTTTGAGAGTATGAATATGCTACTAATTGTTGTTGTTGTAGCTATATTGTTTTCATAGTATATGGTTCTTTCTTGTGAAAGCTAAATCTGTAGATATACGATATTTTAAAGCTCTTATATAGTCACTATAGTAATTCTTGTAATATTATAGTGTGATGGATGAATTTTGTGGTTTGTTGCAATCTTAGTGAGAGAAACATATAAAAATGAGTGAAAACCAATATGTCATACTTGACCCACGATGTGACGAAGATCGAGTATTTCAATATCTTAAGTTGGTGAAAAGCTTCGTCTAGTAGATATTCGACTATGTAAGAAAGTTGCAAGGTATTCATTCAATTCCTATATCTACTGTTGCATCCGAGTCTGCTCTTGGTACATGTGGTCGAATTCTTATTACTGATCAAACTTCTTTGTCTTTAAGAATGGTAGAAGCTCTTATTAGCATTTTGGATATGATGACCTTCTAAAGAATGCAAATCTGAAGACATATTGAAAAAACTCATTCATGATTTGAGACTTAAATTTATCCACCAGAAAAACAGAAGAGCTAGAATAAATGATATCATCGGCATAAAAGCAAACAATGATGAGATCATTACCTTTATTCTTTATATACAACATTGTTTCATTATCACTTCTCATATATCCCTTTCGTTGAAAATATCCATCGATTTTGCTATACCACGCTCGAGCAACTTGCTTCAAACCATACAATGCCTTTTTTAGTTTATAGAACTTTGTTTCATCGCCCTTCTTTATGAAACCTTCTGGTTGTGCTACATAGACCTCTTCTTTTAGGTCTACTTTGAGAAATACTGACTTGACATCAAATTTATAAAATATCCATTGTGACTGTTCAGCCAATGCTAGAACAAGTCTAACAGTTCCAAATCGAGCAACTAGAGAAAATGTTTCTTCTAAATAAATAACATATTGTTGCGCATATCCTTTTGCCACAAGACGAGCTTAATTTTTTGCATGGTCCCATCCGCTGCAAACTTTGTCTTGAACACCCATTTAAAACCAATTCCATTTTTGTCTTCTGGCAATTCCACCATCTCCCATATGTCATTCTTTTTGATAGATTTAATTTCTTCTAACATATCTTTCCGCCACTCTTCGTTTTTAGCTGCTTCTCTATAATGTGTAGGATATGAAATAGCAAAAGAAAATTGATAAGTTGTATACATGTCATTGATGTATTTCGCGTTCGACTTTTTAAGCCTTGTTGATCTTCTTAATGGAATTGGCTCATCCGGAGACTCTTCAAGAGAAGTAGATGAAGATTTTATGCTCACTGAAGTTGAAGAAAATGAATCTGGAGAAGTGGTACTAGAACCAATTGTTGTAGGCTGCTAATGAATTGCATCCAATGTGACCCCAGTGGGCACAAGAATTTGTTCTTGCATCTTATCGATGCTTCCACTTCAATTCCATCTAGCCATTTCATCAAATACTACATCCCTTCTAGTTAAAATCTTTCTACTAAGAGGGTTATACAATCTATATGTTTTAAATTGTGTGTTCTAACCAATAAAAACACATTTTTCAGTTTTTTTATAGGACGAAATTGGAAATTTACCAAAGCATAATCAATACAAAAAAATTTCTTAAATAACTTACAGTTGGTTTTCTACTCTTCCAAGCTTCAAATGGATTTTGATACATAACAACCTTTGTTGGAGACAAATTCAATAAATGGATTGATGTCACTACAACTTCAGCCCAAAATTGATTCGGAACTCCATTTGCTTGTAATGTGCTTCTTGCCATCTCCACGACAATGCAATTGTTTCACTCAACAACACCATTTTGCTCCGGAGTATAAGGTGTTGTCAGTTCCCTTTGAATTTCATTTTCCTCACAGAAGAGATTAAACTCCTTGGACAAGAATCGCCGCCTCTATCTGTGCGAAAAGTTTTTATGCACAGACCACTTTGCTTCTCAACCTGGGCTTTAAAGTACTTCAATTTTTGAAAAGAATCTGATTTGCTTTCTAAAAAATACACCCAACTCATGCGACTACAATCATATGTAAATAGTAGAAAAGAATGACTCCTACAAGAAAATTTGGTATGCATAGGTCTACGTAAATCAATATGTATTAGTTCAAGACACCTTGAAGCCTCCAAGCTTTTCCAACAGGAAAAGACTTTCTAGTTTGTTTTCCATAAATGCACCATTCACACAATTAAATAAAATCAATTTTTGATAGTCCAAGAACCATACCTTTGTCAATAAGAAATTTCAAGCCCTTTATATTAAGGTGACTATACCTCAAATGCGACAACTTCTACTCATCCTTTGCACTTGCAGCAAATGCAACACTTTCCATGTTAGAAACATCCAGCAGAAACATTTTGTTTTGCATCATAGTGATGCAAACCTTTTTGCCTAATTTCTTGTTTGTAATTACACAAGCATCATCATCAAACCAAAGAGAATACCCATCAGGCATTAGTTGTCCAACACTCAATAAATTGTATCCTAAGTCAGGTACAAATTGAACGCTATCCAACATTTTTACTTTTTTTTTGTGGCTAGTGTTAATACCCACAGTGTCTTTTCCTTGAACTTGCATTTCTTTTGCATTGCCAAGCTGCACTTTTTTCATCTAGCTCTTGGAAAAAAGATTTGGTGCCTATCATATGATTTGAACAGCCACTATCTACAAACCATACATCACTTGGTTTGTGATCTGTATCAATGTAAGCCATAAAGAGATAATTATCTTCCTCATTTTCTTTTGCTGCAAAGTTTATTTTCTGGTCTTTATACCAGCAATTAGCCTTGATATGCCCATAACACTGACAATGATGACATTGAATGCCAATTTTTGTATTACTTTGCTTATTGAACTATCTAAGCCCATCATTCTTTCCTCTGCCTCTTCTATACCCACGACCTGGACCACTACGAAATCCTCCTCTTCCTCGACCTCCTCTCGCTAGACCATTGTTCTTACCATATTGGTTGTTCTTTCCTTCACTTGGAATGATTTATCTTAATTTTTTTCAATAGATCGATTGAGTCTCGCCTCATGGGCTTGAAGAAATCCAATCAGTTCATCAAAGGAAAAAACTGATAGATCCTTAGACTCTTATATAGCAGCGACTACATGATAGAATTTTGGAGTCAAGCTTTGTAGTATGTTTTCCACAATCGTTTGATCAACAACCTTCTCGCCACATGATCGAATTTTGATGACAAATACCACTGCTCCGGACAAGATATCAACAACTGATTCTCCATTTTCATCATCAAGGTTTCAATGTCACGCCACAGTGATTTCAATCTCACCATAATAACATTAGAATCACCTTGAAACTCCTTCTGGATAATGGACCAAGCTTGCTTTAATGTGGTTGTTGTTGCAATCGTGAAAAATGGCTATCATGAACTGCTTGCTAAATACAAACTAGTGCTTTAGCGTCTCTTTCTTATTGTCTCGCAGTCTATTTTCTTCCTAAGGATCTGCAAATCCTCGTCCTACCAAGTCCCAAAGATCTTGAGATTTGAGTATTGTTTTCATACGAATACTCCAGAATTCATAGTTTTCTTCCTTGAAGACAGGAATGAGTGGTTGTGTCACACTCAATACATTGTCATTGCTTGCCATGGCTCTGATGTCAAAGATGTTTGAGTAAATAGGCAGGAAAACTTTTAAGAAGAAATAGAGTCTTATCTATTTTTCTGTATATGAAATCATAGGAAAGTACAACTTTTTATAAACTTGAAATAACAAACTACTAAGTTATTAAGTGACAACTATTTCCATTAACTAAAGAAGTAATTACTAACCAAAACACAACTAGAAAGTAGTGCACCATGATCATCATATTTTCTAACAACTAGCCCTAGAATATAGGGCACTACTAACAAACTTAATTGACCAGGTCATATTTTGAATCAGTCTTCAATACTTTGAATCTCCTTTCTTCGATTGTTGAAAAATTGTGTGTTATCAAAGGTGTTGTACATTTATCAATCAAAGAAGAAACAAAAAATATTGTCAATTTAATTGGTATGTTGATCCAACAATGATGTATTCATGTTTTAGCACTCAAAGAAGTTATTAACATTAATTTTTTTACATAACCCTATTTTTTCAAATCATGCCTATTAACAGTTGAGATCTAGAATAAACACAAATATGACAAAGAGAGATAATCTAGAGAAAGGGTCTATTTTCATTCAACAAAAGGTTACTACATATAGATGAATATTTGGCCAAAATTATTCCGTATCGATAGCCAAAACTTAATATACATCCTTAAACTATCAAATTTAACAAAAATCATCCTTAATATATTTTAACCTTAGCAAGAATAATCCTTATATGAAACTCTGTTAAGAAAACTAACAAACCCCTCCTATGGTATCTTTTTACAATGTAATCTAAAGGTTCTTTCATTCATTTTTTTTCTTGTATATATTATGCTTTTTGATATGAGATTGTTAAAGTCTGCCATCAAAATACTCTTTTAAGACTATTTCTTTTGTATTTTATGTGACATGACATGCTCTTACGGTTCTATCTGTCAATTTTCACAATAACCACCAAAATTTCTTGTTGAATTATTGTTGAAGACTTTTGATCAACATATTGTATTGTCATTTCACAATTCTTTTTACACAACGTCATTTATAATTTTCCAATTATGATACAAATTCCGACATAAGCTTTCCCCTGTTTTTAATTAGTCTAGAGCCTCTTTTTTTTCTTCCTAAAATCAATATCCAAATCAAATATAATCACACCTAAATCACTACACAGAAGAAGAATCATCTTAGCTTTGTTGTTTTTTATATTTCTTTTATCGCTCATATTTACCAAAAACAATTGGCGCATTCAAAAGCAAACTCATAATAGCTTAGGTGTTTGGTAAAAAATATTTTATATTTTTTACCGGAGTATAACATTTAAATAAGTTTAGAAAATTTCAGTACTTCTAAAATTCAAAAAAACAATAAAAATTATTTTTATTCTAAATTTTTAACAAAAGAAAAAACAACTACAATTTGTATTAATACCAAATACAATTTTGAAAATTATTGTTCACTTTGAAAACAAAACTACTTTTTAAAACTTCACTATAAAATATGATCAAACAACCAATAATATGACTTCTACTGGATTGAGGGACTTAATTTTTGATGTGTTAGAGTCATGTGTCTTGCACAAGATGTACGACCTAATTATATTGGTAAACAGAAGTTTCACAGAAGAATGAACTTGCCATGTTTTGAATATATTAAGGACGATTTCTGTTCAATAGGTTAGTTGAAGAATGTAGATTAAGTTGTACGTATAGTTAAAGGATTTTTTTTGCCAAAAACACACATATAGTTGTATCAAATCCCTTAAATCCAGAAATTTGACTCCCTGTTTTCTGCTTAGATCAAGATCCACCATATCTTACAATATTTTCTACATTCTAGAACTTTGTTTAAAATTAATTCAATGTTATAACAAAAATATCCAGACAAAAGTACTAACATGAGAACACTTAGCATCACATACAAAAACAACACCCTTCATCACTTCTTCTTGAATGGAAGTGTTGCTGGATACTCCAACCTTTGCTCTAACAAGCTCAAATCATTTTTTTGCAAAACTATTGGAAAAAATCATGTAGTTGAACTTCACAACCATGCAAAGATTAACTTCTTTTTTCCTTTTAGTTTCTCGAATAAAATGGTATTTGATTTTAATGTGTTTAGTCTTTCCTTGAAAGATTGGATTCTTTACTATGCAACAAATAATTTTTTTTTGAGAAAGAACTTCAGTTGCTTTACTTGTATGAAACTCTTAGTCAATCAAGATTTTCCTAAACAATAAAGACTGATTAACAACACTGGAGACAAAAACCTACTCAGCTTCAGCACTGTATGAAAGAACCTAGCAGAGAAAGCCCGCTTGAAGATCTCCCAAGTCACCAGACCACCTCTTAGCAACCTATTATCTCTCCATTTTGTGTACCAAGTTTGGGCCAAACCCTTGAGTTGATAGACCACCAACTCGGCCTTCTCAATCGGAGTAACACCCATAGAAAAATAGGATCATATAGACCTAATCAATGAATTCTTGATGGTCTTAATCTGCTTTTGACCCAAAGAACATGAGTGGATTCATTCTAGTGAAGTCTCTCAAACGAGATGCCATAGTGCTAGCATGATGAGGCACACGGGGTCTAACCTCCCTATTCACTCATGGCTTAGACTTGATAAGTGATGACATTAGCATGTGAAGTCATGTCTTGGTCCAAATTGAGAAAGGACGCTCTTATCTCTCCATCTGTCATAGGTGGAGGAACAACTGTAATTTGATCACCCATAGCAATGTCTTCAAGTGGAGGGACTTGATTGTCTTACGGAGGATCTTGGTTTTCATGAGCCCCCACATTGGCAATCCCTTCCTCGGCCCTTCGTATCGCTACCCTTTGAGTATTCATACCTATAACCATAATAAACAGATTAGGGGAAAGCACATAATATTAAACTCTAGAGGCACCACATAGGAGTAGAAGAAGATGAGGATTTCCTAAGCATCACATAGTCTCTCATTCATATGTGTGGTGAACTTCACAATTATGAATAAGAATATACGTAGACGTGATTTAATGAGACATCAACCCTAAATATATTCAACCTCATGCTCTGATACAAAGTTTGTCACATCTTGGAAGTAAACCTAGACGTAACCGACGTTGTCTTCCTCGAAGAGGACTAAGACTAACCTCTTAGCATTCGTCATTACATTTAAGGGTTAAAAAGTGCAGAAAAATAGAAATTTTCATCTACATTTACTTCTGGGGCTTACTTGGACTTCTCGCTTACACATAATATATTCATAGCCAGTTTACTTAGACTCCTCTTATCAGAAGATTACATAGTCTTCTACTTTTATGTCACATATATGTAAAATACACAATATAGTTTTAATAGGGATGTCTCACATTAAACCATCTAAACGAAATAGAACAATATGTGCATATCCTTTACAGAAATATATAAATACCACTTAGGGATTACAACAATATCTTGAAAAAAAAGAGTGAAATTATTGTCATTAGTATATAGAAATGTAAAATAGGTAGAGTGAGAGAAAGACATCATCCTCGGATCTTGAGGACATACCCGAACTTGGATAAATGATCTAAGCTTTCCTTGTAAATTGGTCATGAACGCTACAAGGACTGGAAACTAAAATGTTAGGAAAAGGCAGAAATAGGGGTTATCACATCACTTGTACTAAGCATGGAAACATATGCAAACTCAATATAAAAATCATGCTAAAAGGGAAATTTTCTCAAAACCATGCCAAGCCACTTTGAAAAGACTTATGCACAATCAAGAACACATATAAGACAATAAGTATATATTCCTTAATTCAATAGCATATTCAACACAAAACCAACATCATAGAGTATAACCAAGTTAACATGTTTAATAGCATATTAGAGTCATAACCAAAGCAAGTCCAACATCATGATACAATAAAAAGCATGTTCAAGAGTTCATATAATAAAAGCATATACAAGACACTCACTCATAACCCACCATCAAGTCTACAAGTGAAATGACCGAGTAAATCCCCATAAACTTACACAACCAAGTAACCTAACAAGGGATAATAAGCAATGCCTACAATCACATAACATAGAATCAAGAGTAGTCATCATCATATTTAGATAAATAGACCAATATCATGTTCATAAATGAAACCAAAATCATATAGTATCATCAACATATAAAGTCAACACATGCATTTCATTCACTTTATAAAAGTATAAGAACATCCTCCTAATACTTCCCTCAAGACCAACTAGTGCAATGTATAGGTAGAGTCCTATACCCCTACCTATACTAAGTAAAACCCCTTAATAATCTTAGTTAGAGTCCATTTTATTACTTAATTTTACTTTCGGGAACACTTGTCTTAACCGAAGTAGACCACATGAGCTAATGTGGAATCCGGTGTCATGGAACTTTATACCGAAAGAAGGTGGACTACAAGGTAGTACCAAGACATGGACATAGCATCTAGGTGGATCCACTAGCTAGTATTCCTATGGGGGAAACATAGTTCGAGAACTAGGATATGCGTTTGGGACCCTCCTTATGCTACATGCATTGTAGTCTCTAATCTCATGATTAAAATAGTGAACCTACCTTCCCTATGTAGGAAGGAACATCTCACTACTAGTTCACTCAGTGCTAAGCTAGAGTCCTTATTGAAATGTCTCTCTTTCACAATCATAAATTAGTTTAGGTCATAGGAGGACAGATCCTTATATATTCATAGTCATTAGATCAATAGGAATGGCAGAAGAACACCTTTTGCAAGACATAATTCAATTGAACTTTATCACCAAGTACAAGCCATCATCAATCAAAAAAAGGTTTAGGATATCAAGACTTAGCCAATATCCTTCAAGATCCATCATCATGGTATTACCATAAACTAAGTTAATTCAATCCAATAATAGTTGTAATAACATTAATCAGTAGCAACTAACACAAAAATGAAGTCAATTGCATCACTACAACTCAATTCAACACTAGTTCATAACCTAGGGTTAGGGATTTGGGTCAATTTCATGACTATTCCACAAACTAGGTTAAATCATCAAGAACTAGAATAATTTAATCATCATACTTCCTAATCTAATCATATAAGATGCAGTTTCAAATATCAAACTCGTATTAGAAAGAAACCCATATCAAATCATCTTTTTGTAAACCAATTTTGGAAGAACCCTTTGGAAAAAGGAATCCAAAAGGTGAAAGGTTCCAATACCTTGTTATTTGTTGAATATTTCATGATACAAGCAATCTTATTTATTCCCTAATGACCTTGAACTATACATTGAATGGATTTCTTCTTTGGGAGAGAGATAGTAGAGTGAAGGAAGAGCAATTGTGTTTGCGGAAATTGAGGGTGTTAAGTTGGGTTTAGGCTTAGGGTGGTTTAAATAGTTTTTTAACTCACTTAATTAACCACCCCCTAATACTTAATCAACCCCTAACTAACTAACTCAATTAATTAAATGAAACAACTAAATCTTCACAAAAAAGTGCAGGCCTGACCTACGAGACCCCGATCTACGTGTCGTAGGTCAGTCGACGGCCAAGACCCCCACCGTCCTATGAAACCGTAGATTTGGTCAGATATTTGTCATTTTTTCATTTATAAAATTTGATATGTGACCATTGACGGAGGAAATTGACGCTCCGTCAATTGGACCATGCCCCGACGTCTGCCATCGTTGGTAGACAATGTCCATGACAACTTTTTGGTCAAAATTGAAGGGTCCTCCTCAAAGACCCTTAGGGTGGTCCTTGGGGAGTCATACCCCGAATTCTTTACCCTAAACCTACTCTAATATGTGTTATATTTTCACCAAATTTCATTAATTTGCGACTCTTAAAACCCTGCAAAATGTGTTAAGGCACAGTAACATCTTTTGCACTAATCTCCAGACGTCATAGACGTACCTTGACATTTTGACTCTAAAACTTTGTAAATGACTTTTATACACTATTTTGACCATAAAAAAGTGTTAAAACCCTTATACATTCATGTGATACTCTATTTTAGGTTTTGGACTTTCGGAGTGTTACAAATTGATTGAAAAGGAAATCTATTATGCTAGATAACCTTTGGTTATGGAAAAGTGACAAATAAGTTGAGTATGAAAAAATACTTTCTACACCTTATCCATGAATATGTCATTATTCTCACCCATAAATAAGAACTTACATGGACATAATTTCAAAAGCTCTTGGTGCATTGTCATTCGGATTGGTAAGTTAATTCCGATGAAGACCAAAAAGTTTTGGATGCAAAACTGAAACCAAAAAAGCTAAAGAAAATCCCACTTTCCGTCTTATAGCGGTGTGTTTCGATTGTGTTGGCTCCTCTGCTCGCGTCATAAGAGTTTAAGACACCTAGCTGGACTATGTCCCGTTCGTTACTAAGAAAAATTTTGTTGTGCTGCATCATTTTTTATGTTGTCAACACCTGTTGTTTGCTTTGGAGAATTTATCCTTCTTGATTCTCTCAAAAGAAACTGAGATAAAACTCGTTAGCTTAAAAAATTTAATTCAAATGGGAGATAATGTCTTTTACCTTATTGATAATTATTTGCTCCCCTTGAACATTTGACGTCAACTCCGTTGGTTAGACGTAAATCAAATAAATCTCGTGTCTCATATTTGAAATATAATCTTTAATGACTTTTCCTTGTCAAAGTAATAAAAAGGTTGATGTGATATGTTGATAATATTCTCTATGTTATTGTTGACGGTTCTGTTTATGTCGTCTTTGATGATTCTCTTGATGTTGTCTTCTTGTCATGGGTAAATCTCTCTCCTGTGATCCATAACTCCTTCTCTTGCGATGTATGACATCCTTGTTTTGCTATGCATGATTTTCTTGCTATGCATGAATTTATTTCCTTGCATTACATGACATCTTTCTCTTATTATGCACGGGTTCCTTCACTTGCAATGCATGAATTCTTTCACGTGATGCATGACTTCCTTCTCCTTCTATTCATGATCCCTTTTCTTGCTAAGAATGGATCTCTTTCCCGCAAAGCATGACATCTTTCTTTTGCTATGCATGGCTTCCTTCTCCTGCATTACATGCCTTCTTTCTCTTGCTATGCATGACTTCCTTCTTTTGCAATACATGACTTCTTTCTGGTACCAAACGAAGATAGTGCTTCACCCAACAACATAATGATATTCTGGGTACCTTTTATATAGTGATATCGTCTCAATTGACAATAAAGTAAAGTGACCCCTCGAGTAGTGTATCATCTCAATTGTTAATACAAATAAAATGACCATTCGGGTAGTGGTATCATCTTAATCAACAATACAAATAAAATGACCCTCCGGGTAGTAATATCATCTCGGTCAATAATACAAATAAAATGACCCTCTAGGTAGTACTATTATCAGGTCTAATGATATGATGCAAATAATGTTCTTAATGAAAAACCATAAAATGTCTTTCTCGGCGTTTTCATTTGATTCTTCTTTCAACATAGTTGCAGATTTATTATGGACTTCATGTTTTTAGAATTAAATGAAATAATGTTATTCATATACCCAAATCTTTGAAATAAGCGACATAAAATATTTTCTGCACCCACAGAAAAAGTTGTCAATTTCGGGGAGCCCTTCGCCATTTGACCTCCCCATATTCATTGAATGAAGTAATACACTGATTTTGAGGTGCACCTATAAACCTGCATCCGCAGAAAAAATTGTTTATTTTAAAAATGAACTAATCTATATCGATCTCTTCGGTTGTCTACTCCTTGTGTTTCTATCTCCATTCTCCCGCATCTTGATAGATAACAAAAAGTATTTCTTTTGTTGAAATAATTGAAACATGAAGGAATATTTTAAAGAAGATAGATTCTCAAAAAGTAAATATTAGGAAAATATCACCGCAAAGTTCCATGTCACGTCTAACTTAATAAATGTCTTTGAGGTTGACGTCCCAAAGTCTCTACGATTAGTTGCTAGGACTTACTCGAAGTTTTCCTAAATCGCTGATAAACCTTGTTTAAATTTTTTGAGATCATCTTAAAAAATTTCAGTCCTAGTAGACTGTGTTGGCTTTTATTTAATCATTGGTGAGAAAATCATGGAATTTTAGAGATCCTCTCAAAAATTTTGTCCCATTTGCAAATCTCAAAGTAACTTCGGTCTAGGCTTGTTGAAGAAAAATCTTCTTATCTAGAATCTTTGAGTCCCTCACAAAAAATCTGTCCAGTTTATATTGTAATGAAAAATAGAAATCTTACAAGAGATATGACCGAACCACTGTGGTGCCTACTTATCCCGTTGAGGCGGGAATTAGGTCAAACGTAGTTCCTCCTCAAAGATTAACAAAAGTAAAGAATTTATAAAGAAACTGACTGAGGTCGACATAGGCAGCCTACATATCTCATTCTTGAGAATTCAAGTCTAAAGTAGTTCAAATACAAAAATAATAAAATAAAAGAGATAAGTAGGGTGTCGTAGGCTGACATAGGCCTCTTACATATCTCATTCTTGAGAATTCAGGTAAGACATAGTTCTTTTTAAGAGGGATAAGGTTCTAAACATAATGATTACAAGCAAATATAGAAATTTCAGGGAAATAACAAAAACAAAAATCAAAGCTTCACACATAATATCTCTTAACAACATCTGAGTTGATTGAATTTTTCCTTTCGGTGCCATCCATCTGCGAAAGGATCAAAGCACCTCCAGATAATACCTTGCGAATTATGTAAGGTCCTTGCCAATTTGGTGAAAAATTCCCTTTGTACCCATCTTGAAGAGGAAAATATGTTTAGGGACTAACTGACCAATTTCAAAAATTCTTGCTCTGACTCTTTTGTAAATCAATGTTAACTGATCAATACCGCTTGCGGACCAATTAAGCATTACTTTACTCAGTGTCTTGGATGATTCTCAAAGAAGATATCTCAACTTCAGCAGGTATGAATTCTTCTGTAACATATAATAACAAGTACGGACTAGCTCCAATCGACGTCCTAATAGTCGTTTGGTATCCCAACTAAGCATATAAAAACATCTCATGCATACCTTGGTGATTTTCAATCATTTTTCTGAAAATTTTCTTGATATTTTAGCGGCTTCCACAACATCATTAATTTTGGAACGACAAGCGGAAAGGTTTTTGTGAGTTATCTTGAACTGCTCACATATATCTCTCATCAAGTGATATTGAGATTCGCACCATTATCACTAATGATGGATTCTTGTACTCCAAACCTGCATATCAGATTGTCGCGAACAAAATTATAAAACACTTTCTTGGTAACAGACTTGTATGAAGATGCTTCTACCCACTTGGTGAAGTAGTCAATGGCAACCAAAATGAATCTGTGTCCGTTAGAGGCGATTGGCTCTATTAGATCGATGAAATCCATGTCGCAAGCTACAAATGGCAAAGGAGAACTCATAACATTTAGTTTGTGAGGAGGCACATGAATCAGATCACCACGCACTTGACATTATTACATTCATGCGCGATTTGCAAGAATCATGCTCCATAGTCATCCAAAAGTAACAGGCTCGAAGGATATTCCCTGCTAGAGTTAGTCCATTCATGTGCGTACTGCAAACTCAAACATGTGTTTGTCCAAGAAGCTTGGCAGTCAAGAGTCCTCCTAAAAAAATTGAGGGTCATACTGGTATCTACTTCTTCTGCTTGAGTGTTGCACCCTAGGGATAGGTCGTGGTCTCTAAATACTTCTTGATATCAAAATACCATGGCAGACCGTCTGGTTCCTCTTCAACATGTGAATAATGGAATGGTTTCTCCTTTACCTCTACATCAAGAGGATTAATATAAGTTGTATCTGGATGTTTGATCATTGAGTTAATGGTGGAAAGGGCATCGCCTAACTCATTTTGTGTCCTTGCAGTATGTCAGAATTCAATCTTATGAAATCTTCTACACAACTTTTGTATATACTGCACGTGCGATGTGATATTCAGGTTCTTTACAACCCATTCTCCTTGAACATGATGAATCAATTGATCTAAATCTCGAATAACTAGAAAATCCTGGACCTTAATGTAAATGACCATATTCAACCGAAGAATGCAAGATTCATATTCATCAATGTTGTTTGTGTAATTAGATAGGAGTTTAGCCGCCATAGGATAGTGATGACCAGATTCTGACACTAAAACCTCTATGATACCTCTTCCTCGGGTATATGCTGCTCCATTAAAGAATACTCTCCAACAAGGATATGCTTCAAAATTATCTTCACCCACAAATGATACCTCTTCATCCAGGAAATAAGTCTTGAGTGGTTAATACTCTTCATCGATTTGATTGTTCGCAAGATGATTAGCTGTGGCTTGTGCTTTTATCGACTTCTAGGTCACATACTTATTATAAAATTCATTTAAAAGCATTTACCATTTAGCCAACATTCCGGTCGGCATCACTTCTGAAAAATGTACTTCAACGGGTCCATCATGGAAATGAGGTATAAGAAGATAAATAATGTCTCAACTTCTCAACAGTCCAAGTCAAAGAACAACATGTTCTGTCCAAATGAGTATAACGAGTCTCGTATAGAGTGAATTTATTGTCAAGTAATAAATGGCTCGCTCTTTCTTTCCTATTTCGTCAAGCTGACCAAGCACGCACCCAAATACAACAATGGACTCCCTTCTCATGGAGGAACCAACCTTGGCGGATTAGATAAATAATTCTTGATGGCATCAAAAGAACTTTGACATTCTCCAGTCCATTTTTCAAAGCATATTTCTTCAATAACTTGAAGATATGCTCATACACCACGGTGGGTTTAGCTATGAACCGTCTAATGTAGTTCAACCTTCCCAAAAAACTCATCACTTCTTTCTTTGTCTTCAGAGGAGATAACTCCTGAATTGCCTTGATCTTCGAAGGGTAAAGCTTAATGCCCCTTTTGCTTACTATAAATACCAACAACTTGCCAGCTGATACTGCAAAAACACACTTGGTAGGATTTAACTTCAAGTTTTACTGACGTAGATGATCTATGAACTTCCTTAAATGAGTCAGGTGTTCTGAACTCTTGCCAGACTTGACTATGACGTCATCTACATATAAATCAATCTCTTTGTGAATCATGTCATTAAATATGGCTGTCATAGCCCTCATATAAGTAGCACCAGTATTTTCAGACCAAATGGCATTACCCTATAATGATATATACCCCAAGGCGCAATGAAGGTTGTCTTCTCAGCATCATCTATCCATTAGGATATGGCGATAACCCGCGTAAAAATCCAAAAATGACTGCATTTCATTCTTAGCACAATTATCAATTAGAATGTAAATTTTTGGCAACAGAAAAACATCTTTTCGGCTTGGTAAGTTAAGATCTCTTTACTCAACACAAATACTGATCTTCCATCTTTCTTGGCAACTGGTACAACATTGGGCAGCAAAGTGGAATACTACATCACTTAGACTATTTGAGACTTGATTTGTTTGGTAATACCTTATTTGATCTTTAAACTCAACTAAAGCTTGAACTTCAGAGTTTTTTGTTTTACTGGACTGATCCGGGATTAATTCAAAATCTGTGGGACACCATATTTACTGAGCCCTAGAATATCTCTGTAAGCATAGACAAATACATCAACATATTCTCTAAGCAAAAGAATGAGGTACCTTCTTTAAGCTTCGATCAGATATACACTAATTCTGTTTTCTTTGACGCACAAATAGACTCTAAGTTTCATTGTCTAAGTTTCTTCCAAATTTGGCTTGTGTTGATTCTCAAACTTCCTAAAATCTTAAGCAACATATTTCATTACCTCATTTTCTCCTACATATTCTTCACATTCGTCATCACCTGCCTCATTTTATTCCTTTGGCTTGAGACATGACATGACATTGACAAGTTTTAAATTAATATTACTCAAACATTGAGACTATTGGCCATCGATGGGACCATCAATGCAGCCAGCAACATCACTGCCAGGCGGACTGTTTCATTAAGGGGTGAATTGAAAATTCACTCCACATACTAACCTAAACCTAGGGAGTTTATTTAGATATTTTTGGTTATATTAAGTTAGTTAAAAACAATAAAACCTGTAACAACCCTAAAATAGATAAGATAAGAAATGCTTAATGTGTCAAGAATGCCTATGATTAGACCAGGATTGATGCATGCAGAATCAAACCTCAGAACCCTTGCTACATACAAGAAAAGTAACTTGGGGAGTTAGTTGATCATGAAAAGGTTGGGTCCAACCATGTAGGTCTCTCGAATACGAAAAATTTACTTGAAGGAGTCTTTACCGGACTTAATAAGGGAAAATCTTAGGTTTGGAGGGTATAGGGGTAAAATGGTCTTTTCCAGGATAAGGATAGTATGTAATGACCCTAAATATACAATTAATTATTTAATTAATAAGGTGGAGGGGTACTTTTGGGAGAGAGGGCCGTAATTAGGCTCTTAAAGTGAAGTCTTGCTCCACCCAGGTTCGAACCTAGGTGGAAACAACGAATTAAAGTGATTATTTATTTAAGATATTGAATTAATGTAACTAATTAATAATTATTATTCATTAGATGATCTAAAATAAAATAAAAAATCAGATTTTCATTAAATAAACAAAACCTTATTGACTAAGTCCTAAAACTAGACTCCTAAGTCTCCTACAACTCCCACTCTCTCACGTTTATCTCTCCACTATAACGCTCAATCTCTCTTATTCTTTATCACGTTTTTTATCTGCCAAAATAGTATACAAAAGCAGAAAAATATACCAAGTTCTTTACCCATGAAGAACTCACACGAAATCAGAAGAAAACAAACGTTAAACGCACACTAGGCTAAGGGAGGTTGTTATTCGAGTGGAGGTTATATTGTGGAGTCTTAGACGTGTTCTTGGGTGAACTTTTTGGGCATCAATTCAAGAGTATAACGTCAAAAAGGTATGGTTTCTCTTCTCTCTTGGTCCCTTTCCCAATAGACCCCTTAAGGTTCAGAATATTCATTCCAAAAACTAGGATTGTTCCCTGTTGCATGTCCCTATCAATAGCTCCCATTGAATCATAGGTTATTTATGTTTTCTTGTATAAAACTCGGAATGAAACATGTTTTTGTGATGATTATGTGTTTATATGTATGTTTAGAATCATGTGACTTACGTTGATATTTCTGAAAATGTAACTACGTGTGTATGTGTGTGTTGCCGTGGCTACTGTTCATGGCTTAGGACTTGAAATGGTATAATAGTTATTTATATTTCATGTACACATATTGATGCAAAAGCCATGTTCATATGAGTTGAAATATGGCTGATTTAAGGGATAATGTCTTATCTAAACGAATACATAAATACGCACCTAAAACGTTCTAAATGCACTACGAAATTCCCCTTAGAACTAAGGTGTAACTTGATGAAAGGATAATGAAAAATTAAAAGAAAATTTCCAGCTTCTAGTGAAGAATTTTTGTCAGTAAAGAGGGTTCAAAATGTTAATAAAATGAATTAAAAAAAGTGAAGTCATGGAGGATTGAACCCGTGACCTCACCATGTTAAAAACCATGAAAATAAAGAAGTAAAAAGAAATGTGGTGAAGGAGATTCAAACCACGGTATTGGCTGGAAAATGTAACTTAAAAGAAAAAAAATAAAATGAGAGGAGTGGGATTCGAAAACACCAACTCTCAATCAGATTTAAGGAAGAGTAAAAGAAAAAAAAATGTGAGGCATGGGAATCGAACCCACGACCTCCAGGCAGCTAATGGAAGCAAAGATAAAATAAAAGAAAAGGAACGTGAGGCGTGGGAATCGAACCCACGACCTCAAAGCGGTGAAGGAGAGTAAAGGACAAAGGAAAAATAAAAATAAAAGAAAGGTAAGGCATGGGAATCGAATCCATGACCTCTTAGGCAAATTTAAGGTGGAGAATAAAATAAAAATAAAAGGGGAGGCATGTGGGATCGAACCCATGACCTCCTAGGCAGATTTAAGAAGGAGAACAAAATAAAAATAAAGAAAGGTTGTGGGGGTTTGATCCCACAACCTCATAGTCAACTCAAAACAGATAAAAAAATAAAAGGTTCTGTGGAGGTTTGATCTCAGAACCCCTCGGTCAAGTAAGAGGTAATTCAAATAAGGAAAATAAAGAGGAAACGTTGATGTTGGAGCTCGATCTAGTGTCCCAGTGTCATGTGGACCAAAGTATAATAAATGAAAAAAAATGTAAGTGTTGTCTAAGGGATTCGAAATTGGGTTCCCTTGCCCAAATTCCGTATTGATACATAAGTCATACGTGAATTAAATCTTCAGGAATAATGCCACATACTTAGATCGAAATCGAGATCTTGGCATATATAAAGATTCATAAGTCTTGTATTACACAATCTTAGGAAGATATAAATCACTTAACAAACGATGAATGAAGCCTCATGTATAGTGAACCTAAGATGTATGTAATGAAATGATGTAACCCTATAAGGGTTAAATAAGAGTGTACAACACACTAAATGACCAAGTTCATTGGCATACGATGAAATGAATATTATGTAAAGAAATGATGAAACCCTAGAAGGTTTAAGTAAGAGTGTGAAACACACAAATGGCCAAGTGCACTGGCATATGATGAAATAAACATTCATGTAAAAAGGGGTGTGTAATTATGAAGAGAAAATGTGTTAATGTTAATGAATGTGGTGAAAACATGATATGAGGCTAATGTAAAAGATGAGAGCAATCTAAAATGAGCCTAAGTAAATGTTACCAAAACGTACTCACCTATGAGAGTGTAAAGTTGATGAAGAGACCAATCTCTATGAACACTCTAATGAAAGTATTGAGATTAACGCACTTAATACTAATGATCAGATGAGAAATCATCTATTGAGCTCGATGTCTTCATACTAGAAGCCAGCTCTGTGACGTATGATTTGAATGTAATGGAACTTTATATTGAGCACCGATAGACTAGCTATGAGCGGTGATGCCTTCTTTCGAAAAGGGTGGAGGTTCCTGTAACTCTCATGAGATGAGACTGTCCGGCATGCCGGGTATGGGTCTCCTTATATCACCTAGTCTTCGAACTTATACTGTCAATATAGGGATCTGGCGGGGTTAAATTCCCATGTATGCTAGCATGTTTTTGGTCACTTTGGTCGATGATTCCCCCTCTTTTCGGTGTGGGGTTTTATGACACTGGATTTCATGATGCTCACATGATCGATGTAGGTTAAAGTTAAAGTTCCCAATGAATGAATGAATGAATGAGGCCAACCTCTAATGATGCACACAATAAATGAATGGTACTAAAGGTGTTAGGGCAGGATGATCAAGAGGTGAGTTAGACTCAAGAAATGGCATTAGGTCATTCTTGGTCTTTGCACATCGAACCCGATGAAAATCTTAACCTACATCCTAAGTATAGTTGTTGTTCACACTAGCCTATGAACGAAATGAAATGAAGCACGTATGAATGAATGAAGCAGACTCTGTGTTTTCTAATGAAGACTCCCTAATTGAGGTCCCATATGTTGAGACCTCATTTTTGGGAAGTCTTAATGTCAAGTCTATGATTCTACGGTCCCATGGCATTTGAATAAGTGATATGAACAACGTTACGTGTTATACGAATTATGATATGTGCTATGTGTACGCTGTTGTGTGCTGTGTGCAGAATGTTAAGTATGATGGTGCATGTTACTCTTATGGCATAACTTTCCTAATAGAAATTTCGAAAGCTCATAAACTTTCCTAATACAAATTTGGAAAGTTCACTCACTTTCTTATTCTCAATTTTGCAAGTCCACTAACTTGACATGCTATAATCATGTTGCTAGGAAAGAGCTATTTTTACTCATGTATGTCCTTGGTGTGTGCTTGCATATACCCATACTTAGTACAAGTGTGTACTAACCCTATACAACTCTAAACTTTTAGGTGCAGGCACAGGTGGACGCTAGAACTACAGGATCAATGCTGCAACTATCCGAATGTCGAGTATTCATCCGGACTTGGTAGGACGTCATGCTTTCGAGGATTCTTGCCCATTTACATTCTAGCTTAGTTGTAGGATTGAGCTAGTGGAGTATGTTCCAGTAGCATTTCTTTCCCGTTTTTGTTCAGACATTGTATGCATGCCATTTTGGCAAGTTTTCTTTATAGTTATAATAAAATGCTTCTTTCATTTGATGATATTAATGTTAGATGGTTCATGGTCAACAATTATATATGTAATAGAATGTTTAGTAAGCATGCTAGGAAACAAAAAGTTTCAAATTTTCCGCTAAAATTAACCTAGATAAAGTAAAAATGACGTATGTAGGCTTGTCTGCGACTTGTGAGAGGTCAACAATGCCAGTATCATGTAGGGTCCAGATTCTGATCGTGAAAAAACCCCATCCCAAAATTAATCTACAAAATTTAGACTTCCCTCCAAAACCGAACTTTCTAGAAACCTCCATTGGAGATGAAGCTCAAGAACAATTCGTAGATTTGATTGTGATGGTTTTTTCATAAAATTTTCATGATTTTATTCTACAATGAGATATGGTGATCCTGTATCTTCAGATATCCATTCATCTAGAGAGATCTTTTAAAGCATTTCAAAGAGAAATTGTGATCAAATTCTGTATTCTTCAATCTAGCCATGAGTTTTTCTCAAAACGTTTTAAAAGGAATGTTTACAATAATTAATGATTATGTACTAATTCTCAAGGCAAATTCAATCCAATTTCATGATGAACCCATGTCCCCTTCAATTCCCAAATTATCCTATATTATAGGCATTGTGATCTTAATTATGTGTTAGTTGAATTGTGATTCTTTTATACTGAATTGCTTATATCTACTACTTATTATGTATGGTGATGGTGATTTTTATATGAGTAATCCATGTTGATTAAGTTTTGAAGGTTTGAATAAGATTAGCCTATAATTCTCCTATCTTCTATAGATTGGTAATGTAGTTTTAATGTGATCTCAATTCTATGGCAAATTGAAGTAGGATTTTGTTAGGTTATGATCTCTTTAGCTACTGCCTTACATTGATATTATTGATCAATTGTGTGTATTGATCATTGAGGATTAAAGCAATGGAGATAGGTAAGTGATCTATGTTTCTCTACTCTATATTGAATTGGTGATATAGTGTACATGTTACTATCATGATCTTGTGGTGGTTTATGCATGATTTCGTCAATGTTAATGTACATTTAGATACATCACTATACTTGAATTGTGTATGAAATATGAATATGGATCAATGATGATCAAAGGTTGATGAATTCGTAAGGTTTACTCTATTTCGTTACTTTACTATGTAATGGCTAGTTGAATTGACCTTGTATGGCATTGTGTGGTATGGTTCACTTATTGTGGCGGTTTTTACTTCATGTAAATCTATATATGTGTTGATTATGTCCCTGAAGGCACAATTGATGTTATGTGAGTGTGGTTATGATGATCACACTATGTGAAGCATGCCTAGTGTTCTATTCTCGTTATGAACTAGGTTGTATTGCTATTGTATAAGCATAAGGAGCACTAGGTTAGGGTTATATTTTGTTGCTTCCATTGATTATTTAATGATGATTATAACCCCTACCTATGTACCCCTATATGAATGTGTGATTAGTTATGGTTAGGAGTGTTGAATACAAATGTTCATATTATTTTTTATCTTATGCTAACTTGTGATGTGTGGTCTATGGTTGGATGTGTATTGTAGTCCTTAGAAGGTGGATGCATCAATATGTTGTTGATATCTAGTATGTGATCATTTTGACCAATGTACACACACATCATGCATGCTTACATATAGTATAAGTTCATGGTGTCTAATGAAAGAATATTCGCATATGCACTAATGACTACTACTATTCATGTAAAGTATATGTCCGTGAAGTATGTTATGTATTTCTTAACTAGGATGACTTGATAGGTTTACTGGTATGGGAAAAGTTATGGGACCTTGTATATGCATTGCACATGTTTGCCTTAATAGGATAGTTCCTAGGTTGGTGATTTATATATATCTATATGAATGCAAGAGCTTGTTATAAGTATGTCTTATATGCTATGATGTCAGGTGTATGATATGATGAAATACGAATGTGGATAGTGTCTAAATATTTTTATATGAAAGGATTGCTAATATAGTTACACATACTCTTATGCATGAATGAATTCAAGTATGAACATGTGTGGTCTAAGAGTATTTATGTGATATGTTTGCTCACAGATATATGTACATACACATTTATGATGATCTAGTCAATAGAGGGGCTTTAAAAAGGTGTTATCAAGCGTACCCTAAACTAAATGGTGCTTTACATATGATACTTCCATGTCAAAGGCTTCCTCACACGATTTAGGTTCATAAACTCTCATCTATGACCTATGAGCTAAGCATATAAGGGGTTAAATTTCCTAAGTATATATTTTATAAAGTAATGATAATAATGACTTTTCAATAAACGGAACTTAGATTAGTACCGAGTGAACTTAGATGAGGGTGCCCCTTCCTAATGTAGGAAAGCTTGTACACCATAGACCTCACGGGGTGGATAAAAATAATGAGTCAGTAGTCATAAAGAGGGTTTCCATGAGTGCATAACTACATTGCCTCAATAGGCATAAAAAGGGTTTCCATATATGCCTCCAAGTTCCATAAACTATGCTTGCCCCATAGGATCTAGCAAGTGATACCTCACCTAATATGCTAGCATCTGTTAATTTTCTACTTTGGCAAGGTAGAGCACCTTCCCTTTGTGAGCTATACAACACCAAATTCCATGATAGCACCTATGGTCTTAGTGTTGGTTAAGGCTATAGTTTCCCTAAAAGTAACATAGACAAATGGAAGTAAAACTAGGACCCTAACTAGGATAACCTAAGTAAAGTTACTTAATGTAGGTGAGGGTATGGGATTTTACTTATGCATTGCACAAGTAGCTCTTTAAGGTAGTTCTATGAAGGTGTTCTAATGTATGTAATTATATTTATGCTTCTTTTGCATGACAATGTATTCGTGTATACAAGGTGTTATAATATGCATGGTATGAAGTTCTAATGTCACTATGTGGTTAAGGTCCTACTTGATTTGTATGTAGTTGACTATAGTACTATGGTTGATGTATGTAATACATATTAAGGCTTGTGGTCTCATGATAGGTTTACTAAGTATGCATGATGTTATGCTGCTTCACATGTTCATTGCACTAGTAGACATAGATTGGGGTTGTGAGTAAGGGTATTATAGTGTCCAATGTGAAGTGAAGTTAACATATGTGCAATATGACTATGGCTTACTATATTAGTGTTGGGTGTCTTGACATAAAATGTCTTATGGTGTGCTATACTTCTATGATGGTATGTGTTGGCTTATCTAGGTTGTATGTATGATTTCCTTGTGGCCTTAAGGTGATGTATTGCACCTAGTATCACTAGATGGTTACTTGGAAGGTTAAGGAATTAAGAAGACAATGAGTTCACTGTAAAAGAAGGGTTAGTTTACTGTAAAATGAATATGCTTACTGTAATTGGACTAAACTTACTGTAATGTGGTGTCTATTATGCCTTAAATACAAAGTATGATTTCATGTGATGTTGTAACTACTGAATATGCCTATATGAACTAGGTGAATTATATGATTCTTATTGTATCAATGTTTGATAAGGTTTTCACAAAAAGGCAATATGCATGATTTCAAGAAAAATTATCCTCTTTAAATCCATGTTTTTGCATGGTTACCATGCTTAGTTCATTCTTGTACTAACAAAATTCTTCTTTACCTTGTTACACAAAATGTATGTTATGTATGCTTAAAGGATGTCTCTTTGGTGAAGATCTTTACATTGGATTCCCAGGCTCAAGGAAAGGAATCTTTAAGATCAAGGATTTCCTACGTCATGTCTTACTATAAAGTTTTGCAATAGCTTAGTTAATGTTTTATGTTGAAACGGGTGTGTCCCTATTATACTCTGATAATGTTGAGTCTATCATGGCAAAAGAGACTAGAGTCTTTAACTATGTATTATGGAAGTGATGTTCTAGCATATAATGTGCTATGAAATTTTTTTAGTTTTTCGCTAAATTTACCTATGTTAATGTGATTAATGATAACTATGGCTTGTATAAGACCTCCAATAGGTCAAGTAAGCCATGTTACTTCTAAGAGGTTCACCCCGGTCGTGACAAACGTGGTATCAGAGAATCAAGTTTATAAAAGTGGTTTGAGGGTCCTAAGTGTCATGTTTCCACGTCTAGTTGAGTCTCGATCATCCGTGGAGAGTCACGACATATCTATGAGCGAGAGGATATGGGAAGATAGAGTTACCCTCCTTCATCATTCTCATGTCATTCGATAAAACTTAACTCTATAAGATTTCTCTCTTATATTTTCTTGTCCGGGGAGTTGTAGATGTGATTGCTTGGATGAGATGGTATCTCTATGCTTGAAGGAGAAAAGGTGAGCTTTGATGCTTATCTTAGTTTTATGGTATGATGAGTATGGGTGAAAGCCAATTTTGGAATGTTTTGATGATGTGTTGCCCTTGTGGATATATATGAGATCTATGTGAAATGACATGTTATGTCAAGATTTATGCTATGATAAGGTTATATCTTATTAATGAAATTGTTATAGTTGAATTGAGCTTCCTTTTGGATTATAGGTTGTTTTATGACTATGCATGATGGTACTATAATGCTATGATATGAGTTGATATGCTTTCAAAAAGTGTGTTTAATAGCTAAAAATATATGTTTCCCTTGTATAGGGTAAGGATTCAAATGTTTTCTTTGTATATGTGAAATGTCTCATTGTTGCTTTGGTATAGGTTTAATGCTTCATTGTTTCCTTGTATGGATTGGAGTCTTTTGTATAGACTTGGTCCTTGGAATGAAGGTAGTGTGCTTACGTTGTTGGGTGATGATATAGGTTGGATGGACCTAGAAGTTACCTTACCTTAGTGTTGAAAGAAAAGAAAGAGACCTTATGGATATGTCTCCTCTATTGTTTTCCCCTAATGTAGTATGGCCCTTGATCTTCATGGTATAGTTGAGACCTTATGTGGTTAGGTGGTATGACCTATCTTTAATGTTATAGATTTCCTTTGGGTGTTCAGCCTAGAGGAATGATTATGGTTGAGTTGTGTCTCTCCTTAATGGATTTTCCTTAAGTGGGGATGGTGATGTGTGTAGTAAGGTTGTAGATATTTCTCTGTTGTCATTCTATTCTTACTTGAGCTTGAAACTTAAAGAGTTCCTAGTAGCTTGTTCATGATAGAAGTCTTGCATAGAAGTATGAATTGCATGTTCTCCATTTGTTGTACATTTCTTAGTTGACACTATGTTAATCACGCTTTGAAGATTCTAAATTGCGTGAAAAGGGATTTTTGATCAAATTCATGTTTTCTCATGTTAACTGTGCATCTTCATATGTTAGTTGTTCATTTAAGTTCTTGAGATAAGTTAAGAAGCATGTTGAGGTCAGTTTAATGTCTTGTGTTCCAAACCATCAACAAAAAATCGAGTCTCCTTAAAATGAAAAATGATGAGTCCTTTGAACATCATGTGAATTTTATGATTTGGAAAGCATGAATATAGGCTCACTCTTGAAAAATAAGGGCATATCTAGCTAGTGGTTTTGTATGTGCCTATAAATAGTAAGATTTTCCCTAAATGATGCATGTTTATAAAATCTAGGATGATGCAAGAAATGGAAACTATGTGAAATGACTTCCTATGTTGTATTATGTATGGTGTTATTATCATTTTAACTTTGCTAGGAAGGAAACATTAGCATGCTTTGGTTTAAAAGGTTGAAAATTCCTGATCTAAATTGAATTGATCTTTATTCCTTTCTTGAGTGTGAACTGATGAGACTTGTAAGTGTGTTGAGGAGAAAGGTATTCCTCCCTAAACATAACTAAACATGGTATGGTTGAGTATTGCCCTCATAGAAGTATGCCTAACTAATAAGAATCCTTTGTTGATTTACTTGAATAACTCTATGTGCATTGAAGTGTGAGTGCTTATTTGTTGTGTTGTTGAATCTGCCTACGTGTGATTTGAATGTGGTTGCATAATGAGCTCTTAATAAATTAAATGTAAAGACCATGTTATGAATAGGACAAGCATGTTCATCCTATGAACATGACAAGAGCCTATGTGTTTGAAGCATATAAGAATGAGTGAATAGAGGTTTTGCTTGCTTGTGTCACATTGAATGATAAATGGTTTGAGATTGGTGTTCCTTGTAATTTTTGTACATTTAATTCTATGTGTTGATGTTATTAATGTTATGAACTTATATATGGGTCATTGAAGTCCTTGTTGTGTTTAGAAATTCCAAGTGTCATTCGAGGATGAATGTTCCCAAGTGGGGGATATTGTAAGACTCCAAAAATGATTTAAGGTGTATAGAGACTCACATGAGTCTAAAAATAAATAAAATATTTTAATTAAGTGTTTTATAGTATGCATGATCTATTTTAAGTCATTTGAAAGTTAAACGTCCATGAACGTCTAAAACATATGAAAGTTAGTAGTCGAGACGTGCATGCGTGTCTTGTGTGTCTTGACATGTTTTACGTGTTTTTTTTAGGTGAAACTGATGTTTAAGGTCCCTAACATGTTAGTGAATGTATTTAATTTGTAAACGTCTAGACACGACTTCCCAAGGGCCCCGCAAAAGGCCCTAAAGGAGGACCCAAAGACTGCCTTGACACTGCCTTGGCAGTGTCTACCTACGCCTGCAAAAGACGATCAGTAGGCTGACCTATGCCCCGTCGATGGGGATTCATCATCAAAGACATATCCCGGTGAAGGATCAATCCATTTGAGAAGCCTCAGACCCAAACGATGGCCAATAGTATGGTCCGTCGTTAAGACTATTGGTTATTGATGGGACAGTCAATGCAGCTTGCAACATCACTACAGGCGGACTGCTTCATTAAGTGGTGAATGGGAAATTTACCCCACGTCTAACCTGACCCTAGGAAGTTTATTCATCTATTTTTGTGTATATTAAGTTAGTTAAAAACACGAGAACCCAATTCCCTATTCACTCTTCAAAAATTAGACTTGTCTAGAAACATCCATTAGGGATGAAGCTCAAGAACAACTTGTAAATTTGATTCTGATTGTTTTTGTTCATCAACTTTTCATGTTTTAATTCTACAATGATTTATGGTGATCCTTCATCTTTGGATATTCATGCATTTATAGAACTCCTTCAAAGCTTTTCAAAGAAAAATTATGATCAAATCGTGTATTCTTCAATCTAGCCATGGGTTCTTTCTCAAAACGTTTTCAAAAGCTTGTTTATGATGAATTGATGATAATGTACTAATTCTCAATTCAAGTTCAATCCAATTTCATGATGAACCCATGTCCCCTTTAATTCTCAAATTAGCTTATTTTATGGGCATTGTGATCTTGATTATGTGTTGGTGGAATTGTGATTCTATTATGCTGAATTGCTTATATCTACTGCATATTATGTATATTTATGGTGAATTGTTGATGAGTGATCCATGTGTATCAAGGTTTGAAGGTTTGAATAAGATAAGCCTATAATTCTCCTATATTCTATAGACTGCTAATGTAGTTTTAATGTGATCTCGATTCTTTGGAAAATTGAAGTAGGATTTTGTTAGGTTATGATCTCTTTATATACTTACTTATATTGATATTATTGATGAATTTTGTGCATTGATAATTGAGTATCAAATCAAGGGATATTTGTAAGTGAGTTATCTATGTTTCTCTACTCTCTATCAAGAATTGGTGATGTAGTGTACATATTAGTATAATGATCTTTTGTTGTTTTATTCATGATTTAGTCCATGTTAATGTATATTTAGATACTTCCCTATACCTTAATTGTTAATGAAAGATGAACATGGATCAATGATGATCAAAGGATGATGAATTGGTAAGGTTTTCTCTATTCCTTTACTTTTCTATGTAATGGCTAGTTGAATTGGCTTTGTATGACATTATGTGGTATGATCCACTTATAGTGGTGGTATTACTTCTTGTCAGTATTTGTATGTGTTTATTATGGACTTGAAGTCACAATATATATTATGTGAGTGTGTGATACTGATGATCACACAATGTGAAGCATACCCAGTCTTCTATTCTAGTTATGATCTAGGTTGTATTGCTATTGTATAAGCATGATAAGGATTAGGTTAGGGTTATATTTAGGTGATATCATTGATTACGTTATGATGATGAATGACCCTTACCTGTGTACCCCTATATGAATGTGTGATTAGTTATGGTTAGGAGTCTTGAATACATGTGTTAAAGTTATGTTGTCTGCTAAACCAACCTGTACAGGGAGTTATGGTCGTTTGTATTTTACCCAAAACTCATACTTAGCTTAACTCTCGAAATTTCAGATTTTTGTTATTTCCAATTTAATTCTTTTTGGATATTAATGTACTAAATCTAGAGAACTGACCTTAATACTTACAAAATTTTTAATTCCATTGTTAAATATCACTCACTATAATTAACGACTCAAGTCTAAGTTAAAAAAAAATTATGGGGTGTTACATCTTGGCTACTGGAGAAAAGGTATCAGAGTAATCCACCCCATAAATCTAAGCATAGATTTTAGCTCCAAGTCTATCCTTAAGTTTTGCAACAGAGACATTTGTATGAACTTTGACTGCTGATATACCGTGGTTTCACGGTATAATTAATACTTTTTCCTTAAGTTTAGTGTGTCCGAAAGCCTTTTTGTGATAATTTTGATATAAGTTTCTCTTTGTTTTGCAGGAAATCTGTCCAGAACTGAATGCGGAGATTTTGAGCGAAAAAACGCAGAAAAGACCACCTACGGAGCTTATGACGGTCCGTCGTGCCTGTGACGGTCCGTAGGTGGCAGCGTAGTGCAGCTGCTGAAGGAAGATGGGGAAGTCTGACCAAGTGTGGGATTACGGAGCTTGTGACGGACCGTCATAGCCATGACGGTCCGTCCTGCAGGTCCGTCGTGAAGATCAGAGAAGTGATCCCAGTACCCAGATTCCAAGAAGTGAAGTATTTTGAAACGAAGACCCTCGACGGACCGTCGTGCCTATGACGGTCCGTCACACTTGCCGTCGAGGGAAAGAAGAGAGCAGCAGAAGAAATGACCAAGTATAGGACGACGGAGTCCACGACGGTCCATCGCTACCACGACGATCCGTCGCGTAGTCCGTCGACCCGGTCGCGTTTTGGCAGATTTCCAGCAAATAAAACCCTTGTTCATTTAGTTTTTATTCTATCTTTTGGGGAGACAGACGAGAGGCGACGAAAAAGCCTCGTTTTTGAGAGATTTTGTCATTCTTCCATTATCAAATTCCATATAGTTAGATTTTGTGAGATTAAACTTTGGCAAATAGTGTTTGATTCTTGGAGATTCTTACAAGCGATTTTTGGTGATTAATCAAGCAATTTTCGGATTTTATTGTTCCTCATTGTTGTAAGTACATGAATTCTCATTTAACATATTTGAATGTTGTGTTTATGGCTATGAGTAACTAAACTCCATAACTAGGGTTGTGGGAACCATAGGCAAATAATGAGATAAACCCTAGCTTGAATAACAATTCTAGATTAGTGTCTTGCATGTATTAATAATTCTTTCGCTTAGAAGTTTTTCTAACGGATGATCAACGTTAGAACTCGCCTTAATGCTACTTGCCGGACCAAGGAGGTAGATAATAGGAAAAGAATTATTAACATAGATTTAGTGTATACTATCTAATAGGCTAGTATTGATTGGTACGAGGTAATACCTTAGTCAAATATCGAATACGATGCTTAATATGAGGTAAAGATAAGGGTTAGGAAAGCAACACACGTAGCCGGACCAAGGTGCGGAGTGAGATGTTCTAGATGCCGGACCAAGGATTTAGAAATACATAACTTATCACTTTGCATGCAAGATACTAGGAAAGAATTGTTATTGTTAGAATTATCAAGTTATGAACCCGTGGGGAACACGTAAACCCTAGTTACTTTAATTCATTGATTAAAACCCAATAGTAAAAGCTGTCAAGTGTCTC
>CM064974.1:60725886-60833391 GCA_032847665.1 Solanum chilense | reverse complement strand
GTAGGGATGTAAACAGAATGGCGACTCTGCTGGGGAGTTTTTGAGGTTTTAACCAATATGGATTTATTTGTTTTTCAAATTGAGGAGATTTTTGCTTTATTATTATGTTATACCTTGTATTTTTATATTTTTGCTGATTATTTGTTTATTGTATGTACTCATTATTTATCTTGTTGCGGGTATATATTATCATTGCATTCATGACATATCTCCGATATATATGTATAGTATATTAAAGGACGGTTTGCGGAACCGCAACCGGACTTTTTTATACTCACCTTTTTCCTGAATGATCGGCAATTTATTGGTTCGTTATGCGTCCAATGGTTGTCGTGAAGTCCAGCCTAAGTTGTCCGCTTGGGTTCCCTGTCTTTCAAAAGCCACTCTTAGTCAACTAGGATAGAGCTAAACCAAAACCTCATATTAATCATGACACAATTGTTTGTATGTTATGTGATATACGTGTTGTATATATGTTGTATAATAGTTCATTATTTTAAAATCACTTTTGTTAACCTAGTTTTAAGAATATTCATAATTCAAGTCCAATTTTTTGAAGTTAAACCATTGGAACTACGTTTGACCTGATTCCTGCTTCAACGGGATACGTAGGCGCCATTAAGGCTCGGTCATCTTCCCCGTAAGTTTTCCAAATTTTAAGAACAGAAACTAGGGCAAAATTTTGGAGAAGTCTCCAAAATTTTATAATGGAGATAGTTGTTACAATATTAAATACCGGAGGTTTGTCGAAGCTGAAACAGGGGCAAAAATTTTTAGGAATGCCCTCAAAATTTTCACCAAGATTGTACGCAGACTCCAGTATTTAGGAGGCTTCACTCCGAGTTGGTTTGTATATTTTGCATTAATTTTTTGTACATGATGTCACATTCATTGTATATTTTTGTTTTATTATATTCCATTGAAAAAATTAGTTTAATTGACATTTTTTAAGTTGGGTTAGTCCGTCCTTCAACGCGACTCATTATTTCATTACATTATTTTTGTTACTTTTGTTAAATTTAGGTGGTCCGCCCTTCAATGTGACTCACTGATTCATTCGTCCTTGTAAATTTTCTTTAAATAGTAAATAAAAAATATTTTGTTCAATTCGGGTTGCCCGCCTTTCAATGTGGCTCATTGATTTTTATTCTCATTTTTTTTCCTTTCAAAAAGTAATTTGTTGTTTATTAATTTTATGTCATATTTGGAAGAACTACGCAAACCTGATTCTCATCAATGAGATACGTAGTCAGCCCTTATTGGGTTCGGTATTCTTTCTTCAAAAGATTTTTTATTTATTTATATTTTATTCTTTGAATGTTTATATTTGCGAAATTATTTTTAACTGGGTTGGTGCCAACACAGTTCAAGTGTGCATGTGAAAAATAATTTGTATAATAATGACGATTGACTTCTTGTTAAACCATGGATTCTTTTGGTACCTCTCATTCATACTTTGTTACACTTGCAAATGTTGTCTTGTATAAATTCAAGATTAGAACAAAATCAGATTCATTGTTTCATGTGCATTGTGTGGTGAGTTTTGAATCAAATTCAATTATTTTGCATTGTTGATCTAGAACTTGACCTAAATGTTATTGAGGCAAAATTCTGAGTAATGTTTGATTTGAAAAATGATTGTAGGCCTTCTTTGATCCGTTTGAGCTTTTCAAAGCCTACCAAATGATGTTAATCCTTAGATGTACCCACTTTGAGCCTTAAGCCTTTTCTTTGGACAACCACATCTTAGCCTATACCTTTCTGAGTGCTTTTACGCACTATCTCTCTTTTGACCAGACTTTCTTGAGCGCACTAAAGACATGCAAGTTATAAGAGAAGATACAAAGTTCAAATTTGTCAAAGACAAAAGTTATCAAAGTTCCTGAATGTCAAGAAAACAAAAATGACTTCAGAAGAAAAAAAAAGGGTTCAAAATTCCCCACCAATTTAAGAAAGCAACATTTCAAAAACACTCCAAACAAAAAAGGAGAAAATTCAAAAGGGGGGAAAACTTAGACAAACAAAGTTTCAAAGAAGTCAAAAGTGCAAAAGGAAGGGACAACAAAGAGAATCAAACGCTAAAGCGTAATAAATGTTGAAAGCATCTATTTAGTTCAATGCTCAAGAAAGAATAAGTCACTTTAATCCCAAATGACTATCCTACCCGTTCCTAATCCAACATTACAAGCTATTAACAAGCCCTACATGATTTCAATTCAAATATTACAGATTAGTGGAGATTTACATGAAGGTCAAGCCTATGGTATCACAATTGCATGCATTGAAATTTTTTTGAGTGTGAGTGTGCTTTTCCAGATATTCCCAAATCAAAACACTTTAAATGTGCACAAATTGAAAGTTTCTTTCTTGTGAGGGCACTTGAAACATGATGTTAGGTCTAGTTCAAAGATTTTGCTTGTAGCAAGATGAACAAATCTTGTCGTTACTTAAGTACAATTGAGGTACCACTTGAATCCATAGGAATTACCTCGATGTCAATTTCAGTTGAAAAAAAAATTGTGAGAAATTTTTGTACAATACTACTGTTGGCGTTGACCAAGTTAAAATATGTTTCATTGTTGATTTTGTCCATACCAACTTTGTGGACCATTTCATTGTTGATATTTGTCCAAACAACTTTGTGGACCGTTTCAAAGTTTTAATTGCATTTTTGGTAGTCATACCCTTCAAAATGACATCTTTTATTTTTCGGTAGTCATACCCTTCAAAATGACATCTTTTAAATTTGGGTCGTCATACCTTTCAAACTGACATCATTTTATTTTTGTGCCCCATATTTGTCCATACCAACTTTGTGGACCGTTTCATTGTTGATATTTGTCCAAACAACTTTGTGGACCGTTTCAAAGTTTTAATTGCATTTTTGGTAGTCATACCCTTCAAAATGACATCTTTTATTTTTCGGTAGTCATACCCTTCAAAATGACATCTTTTTAATTTGGGTCGTCATACCTTTCAAACTGACATCATTTTATTTTTGTGCCCCATATTTGTCCATACCAACTTTGTGGACTGTTTCATTGTTGATATTTGTCCAAACAACTTTGTGGACCGTTTCAAAGTTTAAATTTCATTTTTCAGTAGTCATACCCTTCAAAATGACATCTTTTATTTTTCGGTAGTCATACCCTTCAAAATGACATCTTTTAAATTTGGGTCGTCATACCTTTCAAACTGACATCATTTTATTTTTGTGCCCCATATTTGTCCATACCAACTTTGTTGACCGTTTCATTGTTGATATTTGTCCAAACAACTTTGTGGACCGCTTCAAAGTTTAAATTGCATTTTTTGTAGTCATGTCCTTCAAAATGACATATTTTTAGTTTTTGGTAGTCATACCCTTCAAAATGACATCTTTTTTATTTTTGGGTCGTCATATCCTTCAAAATGACGTCTTTTATTTTAGGTAGTCATACCTTTCAAAATGACATCTTTTAAAGTTAGGTAGTCATACCTTTCAACATGGCATTTTCTTAAATTTAGGTCGTCATACCTTTCAAAATGATATCTTCTCAAAATTGATTTGTTATCTCAAATAAAATGATTTATTTCAGATTGGTTTGTCATGCCGTTCAATATGACACTTTTTTTTAATTCCATTTTAATTGATATTTTATTTAATTCATGATGCTATTAAGTTTGAATCATTGCATTGGTTAATACCTTGTTCATATGGTCATGTTTGCATAATTTATGTTATATTTGCTACTAACATTGGTATTGCAGATTTTGTGATAGAAATTTTAAGTTCAAGTTGGGTCGTCCGCCTTTCAAAGAGACAGGATTGGGTTGTCATCCCCCTTCAAATGACATGTTAAGTTCAAGTTGGGTCGTCCGCCTTTCAAAGAGACAAGATTGGGTTGTCATCTCCCTCCAAATGACATGTTAAGTTCAAGTTGGGTCGTCCGCCTTTCAAAGAGACAAGATTGGGTTGTCATCTCCCTTCAAATGACATGTTAAGTTCAAGTTGGGTCGTCCGCCTTTCAAAGAGACAAGATTGGGTGGTCATCTCCCTCCAAATGACATATTAAGTTCAAGTTGGGTCGTCCGCCTTTCAAAGAGACAAGATTGGGTGGTCATATCCCTCCAAATGACATGTTAAGTT
This sequence comes from Solanum chilense, assembly GCA_032847665.1. NCBI lineage: Eukaryota > Viridiplantae > Streptophyta > Magnoliopsida > Solanales > Solanaceae > Solanum > Solanum chilense. Next base: position 60,829,262 of record CM064974.1, on the reverse strand, counting down.
CAAGTTGGGTCGTCCGCCTTTAAAAGAGACAAGATAGGGTGGTCATCTCCCTCCAAATGACATATTAAGTTCAAGTTGGGTCGTCCGCCCTTCAAAGAGACAAGATTGGGTTGTCATCTCCCTTCAAATGACATGTTAAGTTCAAGTTGGGTCGTCCGCCTTTCAAAGAGACAAGATTGGGTTGTCATCTCCTTTCAAATGACATGTTAAGTTCAACTTGGGTCGTCCGCCTTTCAAAGAGACAAGATTGGGTTGTCATCTCCCTCCAAATGACATGTTAAGTTCAAGTTGGGTCGTCCGCCTTTCAAAGAGACAAGATTGGGTCGTCATCTCCCTTCAAATGACATGTTAAGTTCAAGTTGGGTCGTCCGCCTTTCAAAGAGACAAGATTGGGTTGTCATCTCCCTCCAAATGACATATTAAGTTCAAGTTGGTCGTCCGCCTTTCAAAGAGACAAGATTGAGTTGTCATCTCCCTTCAAATGACATGTTAAGTTCAAGTTGGGTCGTCCGCCTTTCAAAAAGACAAGATCGGGTCATCATCTCCCTTCAACAAATGAAATGTTAAGTTCAAGTTGGGTCGTCCGCCTTTCAAAGAGACAAGATTGGGTTGTCATCTCCCCCCAAATGACATATTAAGTTCAAGTTGGGTTGTCCGTCTTTCAATGAGACACGCTGGGTTGTTACATTATTCAAAGTAACATGTTATTCGCATCATCCTTCTTTCAAAAAGGTACACCACCTTCATTGTGCAATTTTGCAAGTAACATCAAAGGTATGTGGATTTTCTCAGTTTGCAATCAATCGCCGTCTTTTGTTTATTGTTTTCATCCCAGTCGATCAATGTGGAGTCTTGCTCAAAAGTTCTACCAACGTCTCAATTGTTTTGTTCAATGTTTATCAAATCAAATTTGGTTCGTCAACTTTGTTTGACCAGGACCTCTTTCATCGATCCTAATCAAACAAAGGGGCAAGTTGTTGACACCAAATTTTGGTCCGATGGTTTTGAAATTAATACATTTTTTAGTCAAATACAACAACAACAAAAAATCTTCTATCCCACATTTTTTCTCTAACAATTTTCAATTTTTGCAAAAGTCCCACATCGGTATTTCATCCTTTTTGAGGATTTTTGGGTTTCTATTTAAACCCACTTCATTCAATATTTTAAGGGAGGGGAATACAAAAGAATACTCATACAATTTTGAGAATTCTTGGTTCCATAGTTCAAAAAATTTAAAAGTGTTTTTTTTGTAGTTTTTTCGAGTTGAGGAGGTGGAGTCGTCTCCTTCAAACTCATAGTTCCGGTTCGCTGCCCAGAACCAGGTAAATTTTTTCTGTTAGTGTTGTTTTATTTTATTCCTAGCTCTTTTATGTTTTCTGTTTATTATATGTAGCTTGTTTTGTTTATTTTTTTTAGTTTAATGTAGTTGTAAAAGTCAATTATTATTTGTGTTTATTATAGTTTTAATATTAGCATTATTTTACGATTTGATGTTCGTTTATTTATTATTATTATTTAAAATTGTTAGTCAACTATTTGCTATCTTAAATTTTCAGGGTTTGGTTATTATTCTATTTTAATGTTATTTTTATTTTTTATATATTACGTTATTGTTGTTTCCATTTCTAATTATGTTGTTTTAGTTTGGTTGATTGTTTTCCATATTCTCTTGGGATAAGTTTGTTATGTTTTGTTGATGTTCAGGTTATATTATATATATTTGTTAAAAGTTGGCCAATGAAAAAACTCTCCGTCGGTTTTGGAGGCCTCCCCAATATTAAAAGACGGAAATTTTTAGCTTAAGTTCATATAACTAATTTGGTAAATCGTTAAATTGGCCGATGAAAAATCTATCCGTCGGGTTTAGAGGCCTTTCCATTTTGAAAGACGGAAATTTAATTAAAGTTATTATTTTTATTGTTAAATTTGGCCGATGAAGAAATTACCGTCGATTTCCAAGGCCTCCCATGTTAATAAGACGGATTTTTATTTTAGTTATTGTTTGAGTTATTTATTTTTATTTATATTGTTTTGACACTAACTCTTTTACTAAGTGTCTTTACAGGTACCCGGAGTTGCTTCTCCTTGAAATTATTTGAAAAGTTCGAATTATAATTTCATTCGTTATTTTGTGAATATCGACGTTAGGCAAACTTTAGGCCGATAATTATTGTTATATTGCGCATATTGTTTGTTTATTATATGTGTTTATTTTATATTTTTCCTCAATTTGAAAAGATAAATGAATTCAGTCGGGAACCACACTTGTGGATTCCGAAGGGTGCCTAACCCCTTCCCTTCGAAATAACTAGAACCCCTTACCTAGAATCGAATTGGTTTCGTATATTAATAATTGGTTTCCTAGTTTTCCTAAAAATTAGGTGGCGACTCTTTTTTTTAAAACTCGTTTATTTTTAAACTTTGTTAAAATTGAAACAATTAATTATTTTCGAGTTGCCGCGACGTTTCGCCCTATTTCGACAGAGTAGGGATGTAAACAACTAGAAAGATGAAAGATATTTCTGTTGTGAAGTTTTATATGGTTGCTTTTACTGCTTTCTTGTCATATCGTATTATCAGAAACCTGATTTATGTAGTCTTCAATTGTGTACAGAGAAAGGCTTGATGCTGATTGGTATCTATAGTTGTGATTACTTTATTGGATCTACTCGAAATCCTAACAGGAAAAATTAGTATCCTTGTAGAAACTATTACTTTTCATCTTTTATTAGAATGACTACCTACTCTGTGAAAATTCTTTCATAAGGACTCGTGAGAACAATGGCATTGGAGTGGATGAATTTGACATTTTTTATCATTCTTGCACACAGTTAGCTAATGGCTACTAGGATCACATAGGTTTTGGAGAACCTGTAATGTCTGAAAATTTGTGCATTAATGGCATGATTGATCACCTAGTTCTTTACAGTTCAGAATTGGTATTATGCTTAGCATATGAATGGGAAATATTGAGCAATATGAGCATTGGTGTTGGGATGTCTGTTGTTAGGTTGTAAGCTATTGTTTTTGGACTTGTAAACTGATGACTTGTACTTCAGATTCCAATACCCTGAAATTACTCATATCTTTTCATGATTTTAGGGGATTTTACTGGAGTTGCAGTTAGAAAATTCTATCTCACCATTATGTGCATTCTTAGCTAGCACTATATGTTATAGAACACAGAAATTCAGCAATATGATGACCAGATTGTGAAGAAGTTCTGATTTCTGAAGAGTGCTCATATATGAGTGAAACTAAGATACATGATGAAATTATGAAGAGTGCCAGTGATTTCCTGAAGTCATTTCGTATATGACAGAGACATTTGCTTGCTCTTTCAGTTTCTACATTATATTGCATCTTAATAGCTGTTACTTTGCTCCTTTTGTATGTGTAGTTGATTATCTCTTGCTCCTTCTGTATGTGTAGTTGATTATCTCTTGTTGTTCTGTGTTCCTTATTTGAAGAATATTTTGATAATTTGAACAATATCAAACTTCAAGAAAACATTCCTTGCTTTTGCTCTACAGCCTTGTTGTCTGCCTTTTGGCACCTCCAACACTTGGCATTGGATTTATCTGGTCTGAATCCTTGTTAGCGAGGGATAGGAGTGAAATCTACCTGGCCTGCATGTTCTATTCTTGGGCTGTAATGTTCTCCACCTTTGTTGCTACTAAATCAGAATACATTGACAGCCAGACAGCTCATTGGATGTTAAAGGTTGAAAGAGTTGGTTTTGGTTCTTGTGGAATCAAACTAAATGGAAGATGAATTAATATGAATATTTGGTAAGAAGATAATTAGTACAAAATTCAAGTCAAAGATTGTATCTTGGTAGGTGAAAGTTAGGCAAACCATAAAATGGTTTGCTATCTTAACCTTGACAATTTTGACACATAGTGATGTCATGGATGACATCAATAGGATGAATTTATTCCTATAAATAGGTAGCTCTTAATTCATTTTCAAATCATCCTTTCACTTGCCTTCTCACCTTCTAAGGCATTGTGTTCTCTCTCTTGTAGTATTTCACTTATATTCTTTGTATAGTGAAATAAATATTGGTGCAGTTGTTCTTTGGTGGACGTAGGATCATTTTGATCCGAACCACGTTAAATATTGTTGTTCTTCCTTGTTCTTTAGTTTCACGTTTCTGCTAACAACTGGTATCAGAGCAAGGTTCTGTCTGAGTATGCTCTGTGGTTGCAGCACAGTCTGAACTTCCACATCAGAAAAAGATTACTTTGGTTTTCTGTAGTTCCAAATACATTGTAGTAGAAAAGGAAGAACAAGTAAAAAAAATGAGTTCCATGAAGTTTGAAATTGATAGATTTAGTGGGCGCAACAACTTCAATATCTGGAAAATCCAGATGATAGCGTTACTGCGGAGGGAAGGTTCAATCCATGCTATTGACGGAAAGTACCCCGATAAGATATCGGATTCCGACAAGGAAAAGATTGAAGGAGATGCATTGAGTGCAATCCAACTGTCCCTTGCACCTAACGTACTTTGTGAAGTGAGTACAAGTACCGAAGAGACGGCCAAAGAGTTATGGGAAAAGCTGGAAGGGCTTTACCAGGACCAGTCAGTGACAACAAGGATGTTGTTACAACGGCGTCTTCATACATTTAAGATGGATTCAGGTACTTTGTTGCAAGACCATCTAGATGCGTTCAATAAACTTGTGATGGACTTACAAACTGCTGGAATTAAAAAGGACGAGGAGACACTTGCATGTTCTTTACTATTTTCATTGACTTCAAAATATCGTGATATTGAGAATTCAATGATGTATAGCAAACAACCTATTAAACTTGAGCAAGTGCGGCAAGCACTAAACTCTTGTGATGTGCGGATGCATTTTGAAGGAGACAAAAGTGACGAAGCTAGTGGACTCTTTGTAAGAGGTCGTACTAGCCAAAAGGGAAGGAGAAAATCGAAGTACAGATCAAAGTCTCGTGTGAACAAAAAGAATGCGGAGTGTTGGGGCTGTCACAAGAAGGGGCACTTTGAACGAGATTGCCCTATGTCGAAGTCCAAAGAAAAGGCGAGTGCATCCATTGTTGAGAAAGTACATGATAATGATGATGATTATGTACTAACAACATCATGCAATAATGGAGTCTATGACAACAAATGGATCTTAGACTCTGGTTGTACTCTGCATATGACATTCCGAAAAGATTGGTTCAGCAGCTATGAAACAAGCAGAGGAACTGTATTAATGGGCAATAATGCAACTTGTAAAATAGTTGGCATTGGTTCAGTTCATGTTCGCTGCCATGATGGAATCATGAGGACTATTACAGAAGTCCGTCATGTTCCTGATCTAAAGAAGAATTTGATCTCCCTGGGTACTTTAGATAAACAAGGCTATAAGTACATGAGTGAAGGAGGAACTATGAAAGTGACTAAAGGGTCTTTAGTCATGTTGAAGGCCAAGCTGGAGGATGGCCTCTACACACTTGCGGGAAGCACCATTATTGGCTCTGTAAATGCATCTACAGTGCAGTTATCTAATGATGACAAGGCAAAATTATGGCACATGAGACTAGGCCATATGAGCGCACGAGGATTGGAGATGTTGAGCAACCGCAACCTTTTGAATGGTGAGAAGATCAGCACACTTGAATTTTGTGAGCACTGCGTCTTAGGGAAGCAGAAAAAGGTCAGCTTCAGCACTGGCAAGCACAAGACGGGAGGGGTGCTAGACTACATCCATTCAGATTTATGGGGTCCCTCTAAGCTTCCATCAAAGGGAGGAAAGAGGTATCTTCTCACATTCATTGATGATTTTTCACGAAAGGTTTGGGTGCGTTTCCTGAAGACAAAAGGTGATGCTTTTGAAGCATTTAAAGAGTGGAAGATTTTGGTTGAAAATCAAATGGAGAGGAAAATCAAGTATCTTCGCACGGACAATGGCTTGGAGTTTTGCAGTGAAGAGTTCAATGATTTCTGCAAGGTTCATGGGATCGCAAGGCATAAGACGGTCAGGCACACACCACAGCAGAATGGAGTTGCCGAGAGAATGAACAGAACTCTTCTTGAGAAGGCTCGTTGTATGCTCTTACAAGCTAAGATGTCCAAAGTATTTTGGGCTGAAGCAGTTCATACTGCTTCTCATATTGTCAATCGGTCTCCAGCATCAGCGATTGACTTTAAGACTCCGAATGAGGTCTGGTCAGGTGAACCCTCTAACTATTCATACTTGCGAATATTTGGGTGTCCAACTTATTATCATGTTAATGAAGGTAAGCTTGAACCAAGGGCTAAAAAGGCCATATTCGTAGGGTATGTTGATGGAGTAAAAGGGTACAAACTATGGTGTTTGTCTTTACTCAAATTTGTAGTTAGTAGAGATGTTACCTTTGATGAATCCTCTATACTTGATCCTCGTAAAGTTTCTGTGGAGTTATCTAGAAACGAGAACAACGAGCAGGTGGAGCTACCGGTGGAGCTTACCAAGAAACGGGATCAAGAGACTCAAAGTGATGAGTCAAAAGATGCAGAAGAACTTGCTTCCAATGAACCATACACAATTGCGAAGGGAAGGGACAAAAGGCGGATACGGAAACCGGAACGTCTTATAGAGCAAGAAAATCTGATTGCACAAGCGTTCGTAGCTGCAGAAGAAGAGATTAAGGATCTCGAGCCCTCTTCGTATATTGAAGCAACTTCTTGCAAAGATGCTGCACAATGGCAGTTGGCCATGATGGAAGAGATGGAGTCTCTTCACAGAAATGAGACATGGGTCTTAGTTAAAAGGCCAAAGGGGATGAGGACAGTTGGATGCAAATGGGTCTACAGAAAGAAAGAAGGTATTCCAGAAGTGGAAGCTGCTAGGTTCAAGGCGAGATTGGTTGCAAAGGGTTTCAGTCAGAAGGAGGGAATTGACTACAATGAGATCTTTTCTCCAGTCGTGAAACATAGCTCAATTCGCGTGCTGCTAGCATTGGTTGCACAATTTGATTTAGAGCTTCAACAGCTTGATGTCAAAACTGCTTTTTTACATGGTGATCTAGAAGAGACAATCTATATGGATCAGCCTGAAGGTTTCCTAGCTGAAGGAAAAGAAGACCATGTATGCCAACTGAAGAAGTCTTTGTATGGTTTGAAGCAATCCCCTAGACAGTGGTACAAGAGGTTTGATGCATTCATGACTACACATGGATTTTCGAGGAGTGCATTTGATAGTTGTGTGTATCACAAGAAGATGTCTGGTAACTCTATGATTTATCTTTTGTTGTATGTTGATGATATGCTTATTGCTGCTAACAACATCACAGAGATAAATATTTTGAAGAAACTGTTGAGCAAGGAATTTGACATGAAGGATCTAGGAGTTGCAAAGAAAATCCTTGGAATGGAAATTTCAAGAGAAAATGGTGTTGTACATCTTTCTCAGAAGAGGTACATCCGAAAAGTTCTTGAAAGATTCAATATGGATATGAGCAAGCCTGTAAGTACACCTTTAGCTTCTCATTTCAAGCTTTCAGAGTTACAAATGCCTCAATCTATGGATGAGGTGGAGCATATGTCAAAGGTTCCTTATGCGAGTGCAGTTGGTAGCATTATGTATGCTATGGTATGCACACGTCCAGATATTGCCCAATCTGTAAGTGTAGTAAGCAAGTACATGGCAAATCCAGGAAAAAGGCATTGGGAAGCTGTCAAGTGGATATTGAGATATCTCAAAGGAGCTCCTGATGTTGGCTTAACCTTTCGGAAAAGTGAAGGTATTTCAATTCTCGGTTATGTTGATTCTGACTATGCAGGGGATCTTGATCGAAGGAGGTCCACAACTGGATACATCTTTACTCTCGTTGGCAGTGCCGTTAGTTGGAAATCAACTTTACAGTCGATTGTCGCTTTGTCTACAACAGAGGCAGAATATATGGCAGCAACGGAGGCAGTGAAAGAAGCTATCTGGTTGAAAGGTTTGGTGGCAGAATTGAGTTCAGCTCAGCTTAAATCAATTCTAAAATGTGACAGTCAAAGTGCTATTCATTTGATTAAAAATCAAAGATTTCATGAGCGCACCCAACACATTGATGTCAGATTTCATTTTATTCGAGATGTCGTAGAAAAGGGAGCTATCAAGGTTGAGAAGGTTATCACAGACGATAACGCTGCAGACATGTTGACCAAAATAGTCCCGCTTGCCAAGTTTGCACACTGCAAGGACTTGGCGGGAGTATGCATAAATTGATGCAACTCTAAGAGAACAACTACTAGGTGGAGCTGGTATGTTCAACAAAGGTTTGATTCTTCTTGTTTCTTTCAATGGGATTGCCCAGTAAGCTTAGAAGTTTTGGCCGGAGTTGTTTATACGCATGCTTGGAACACAAACCAAGGTGGAGATTAAAAGAGTTGGTTTTGGTTCTTGTGGAATCAAACTAAATGGAAGATGAATTAATATGAATATTTGGTAGGAAGATAATTAGTACAAAATACAAGTCAAAGATTGTATCTTGGTAGGTGAAAGTTAGGCAAACCATAAAATGGTTTGCTATCTTAACCTTGACAATTTTGACACATAGTGATGTCATGGATGACATCAATAGGATGAATTTATTCCTATAAATAGGTAGCTCTTAATTCATTTTCAAATCATCCTTTCACTTGCCTTCTCACCTTCTAAGGCATTGTGTTCTCTCTCTTGTAGTATTCCACTTATATTCTTTGTATAGTGAAATAAATATTGGTGCAGTTGTTCTTTGGTGGACGTAGGATCATTTTGATCCGAACCACGTTAAATATTGTTGTTCTTCCTTGTTCTTTAGTTTCAAATTTCGCTAACAGTAAATGTCATGTTCATATGGGTTGAAATATGGATGATTTCAGGGATAATGTCTTGGCTAAATGAATACATGAATACGCACCTAAAACGTTCTAAATGCACTACAAAATTCCCCTTAGAACTAAGGTGTAACTTGATGAAAGGATGATGAAAAATTAAAAGAAAATTTCCAGCTTCTAGTGATGAATTTTGGTCAGCAAAGAGGGTTCAAAATGTTAAAAAAATGATATAAAAAAGTGAATTCATGGAGGATTGAACCCGTGACCTCACCATGTTAAAAACCATGAAAAGAAAGAAGTAAAAAGAAATGTGGTGAAGGAGATTCAAACCACGGTATTGGCTGGAAAATATAACTTAAAAGAAAAAAATAAGAAATGAGAGGGGTGGGATTCGAACCCACCAACTCTCAATCAGATTTAAGGAAGAGTAAAAGAAAACAAATAAAATGTGAGGCGTGGGAATCGAACCCATGACCTCCAGGCAGCGAACGGAAGCAAAGAAAAAATAAAAGAAAAGGAATGTGAGGCGTGGGAATCGAACCCACGACCTCAAAGCGGTGAAGGAGAGTAATGGACAAAGGAAAAATAAAAATAAAAGAAAGGTAAGGCGTGGGAATAAAATCCACGACCTCTTAGGCAGATTTAAGGTGGAGAATAAAATAAAAATAAAGGGGGAGGCATGTGGGATCAAACCCATGACCTCTTAGGCAGATTTAAGAAGGAGAATAAAAGAAAAATAAAGAGAGGCTGTGGGGGTTTGATCCCACAACCTCGTAGTCAACTCGAAATAGATAAAAAAAAATAAAAGGTTCTGTGGAGGTTTGATCCCAGAACCCCTCGGTCAAGTAAGAGGTAATTCAAAGGAGAAAAATAAAGAGGAAACGTTGATGTTGGAGCTCGATCTAGGATCCAGTGTCATGTGGACCAAAGTAAAATAAATGAAAAAAAATGTAAGTGTTGTCTAAGGTATTCGAAATTGGGTTCCCTTGCCCAAATTCCGTATTGATACATAAGTCATACGTGAATTAAATCTTCAAGAATAATGCCACCTACTTAGATCGAAATCAAGATCTTGGCATACATACAAGATGCATAAGTCTTGTATTACATAATCTTAGAAAGATATAAATCACTTAACAAACGATGAATGAAGCCTCATGTATAATGAACCTAAGATGTATGTAATGAAATGATGTAACCCTAGAAGGGTTAAATAAGAGTGTGCAACACACTAAATGAGCAAGTGCATTGGCATACGATGAAGTGAATATTTTGTAAAGAAATGATGAAACCCTAGAAGGTTTAAGTAAGAGTGTGAAACACACAAATGGCCAAGTGCACTGGCATATGATGAAATAAACATTCACGTAAAAAGGGGTGAGTAATTATGAAGAGCAAATGTGCTAATGTTAATGAATGTAGTGACAACATGATATGAGGCTAATGTAAAAGATGAGAGCAATCTAAAATGAGGCTAAGTAAATGATACAAAAACGTACTCACCTATGAGAGTGTAAAGTTGATGAAGAGACCAGTGTCTATGAACACTCTAATGAAAGTATTGAGATTAACGCACTTAAAACTAATGATCAGATGAGAAATCATCTATTGAGCTACGATGTCCTCATATAGAAGTCAGCTTCCGTGATGTATGATTTGAATGTAATGGAACTTTATATTGAGCACATATAAACTAGCTATGAGCGGTGATGCCTTCTTTCAAAAAGGGCGGAGGTTCACGTAACTCTTAGGAGATGAGACTGCCCGGCATGCCGGGTATGGGTCTCCTTATATCTCCTAGTCTTCGAACCTATACTACCAATATAGGGATCTGGCGTAGTTAAATTCCAATGTACGCTAGCATGTTTTGGGTCACTTTGGTCGATGATTCCACCTCTTTTCGGTGTGGGGTTTCATGACACTAGATTTCATGATGCTCACATGATCTATGTCGTTTAAAGTTAAAGTTCCCAATGAATGAATGAATGAGGCCAACCTCTAATGATGCACATAATAAAATAAATGGTACCAAAGGTGTTAGGGCAGGATGATGAAGAGGTGAGTTAGACTCAAGCAATGACATTAGGTCATTCTTGGTCATTGCACAGCGAACCCGATGAAAGTCTTAAACTACATCCTAGGTATAGTTGGTGTTCACACTAGCCTATGAACGAAATGAAATAAAGCACGTATGAATGAATGAAGCAGACTCTGTGTTTGCTAATGAAGACTCCATAATTGAGGTCCCATATGTTGAGATCTCATTTTTTGGAAGTCATAATGTCAAGTCCATGATTCGAAGGTCTCATGGCATATGAATAAGTGATATGAACAACGTTATGTGTTATATGAATTATGATATGTGCTATGTGTACGTTGTTGTGTGCTGTGTGCAAAATGTTAAGTATGATGGTGCATGTTACTCTCATGGCATAACTTTTCTAATAGAAATTTCGGAAGCTCATTAACTTTCCTAATACAAATTTGGAAAGTTCACTCACTTTCCTAATCTCAATTTTGCAAGTCCACTAACTTGACCTGCTATAATCATGTTGCTAGGAAAGAGCTATTTTTACTCATGCATGTCCTTGGTGTGTGCTTGCATATAGCCGTACTTAGTACAAGTGTGTACTAACCCTATACAACTCTAAACTTTTAGGAGCAGGCACAGGTGGACGCTAGAACTACAGGATCAACGCTGCAACTATCTGAACGCGAGTATTCATCCGGACTTGGTAGGCCCCCATGCTTTCGAGGACGCTTGCCTATTTACATTCTAGCTTAGTTGTAGGATTGAGCTAGTGGAGTATGTTCCGGTAGCGTTTCTTTCCCGTTTTTGTTCAGACATTGTATGCGTGCCATTTTGGCAAGTAAATCTTTATAGTTATAATAAAATGCTTCTTTCATTTGATGATATTAATGTTATATGGTTCATGGTCAACAATTATATATGTAATAGAATATTTAGTAAGCATGTTAGGAAACAAAAAGTTTCAAATTTTCCGCTAAAATTAACCTAGATAAAGTAAAAATGACGTATGTAGGCTTGTCTGCGGCTTGTGAGATGTCAACAACGCCAGTCTCGTGTAGGGTCTAGATTCCGATCGTGACAAAACCCAATCCCAAATTTACTCTACAAAATTTAGACTTCCCTCTGAAACCGAACTCTCTAGCAACCACCATTGGAGATGAAGCTCAAGAACAACTCGTACATTTGATTGTGATGGTTTCTTCATAAAATTTTCATGGTTTTATTCTACAATGAGGTATGGTGATCATGTATCTTCAGATATCCATTCATCTAGAGATATCTTTTAAAGCTTTACAGAAACTGTGATCAAATTCTGTATTCTTCAATCTAGCCATGGGTTCTTTGTCAAAACGTTTTAAAAAGAATGTTTACAATAATTAAAGATAATGTACTAATTCTCAAGTCAAATTCAATCCAATTTCATGATGAACCCATGTCCCCTTCAATTCTCAAATTATCTTATGTTATGGGCATTGTGATCTTAATTATGTGTTAGTTGAATTGTGATTCTTTTATACTGAATTGCTTATATCTACTACCTATTATGTATGCTGATGGTGATTTTTTTATGAGTGATCCATGTGGATCAAGTTTTGAAGGTTTGAATAAGATTAGCCTATAATTCTCCTATCTTCTATAGATTGGTAATGTAGTTTTAATGTGATCTCAATTCTATGGAAAATTGAAGTAGGATTTTGTTAGGTTATGATCTCTTTAGCTACTGCCTTACATTGATATTATTGATGAATTGTGTGTATTGATCATTGAGGATCAAAGCAATGGACATAGGTAAGTGATCTATGTTTCTCTGCTCTATATTCAATCGGTGATGTAGTGTACATGTTACTATCATGATCTTGTGGTGGTTTATGCATGATTTCGTCAATGTTAATGTACATTTAGATACATCACTATACTTGAATTGTGTATGGAATATGAATATGGATAAATGATGATCAAAGGTTGATGAATTCGTAAGGTTTACTCTATTCCATTACTTTATTATGTAATGGCTAGTTGAATTGACCTTGTATGGCATTGTGTGGTATGGTTCACTTATTGTGGCGGTTTTTACTTCATGTCAATCTATATATGTGTTGATTATGTCCCTGAAGGCACAATTGATGTTATGTGAGTGTGGTTATAATGATCACACTATGTGAAGCATGCCTAGTGTTCTATTCTCATTATGATCTAGGTTGTATTGCTATTGTATAAGCATAAGGAGCACTAGGTTAGGGTTATATTTTTTTGCTTCCATTGATGATGTAATGATGATTATAACCCCTACCTATGTACCCCTATATGAATGTGTGATTATTTATGGTTAGGAGTGTTGAATACAAGTGTTTGAATTATTTTTTCTCTTGTGCTAACTTGTGATGTGTCGTCTATGGTTGGATGTGTATTGTAGTCCTAAGAAGGTGGCTGCATCAATATGTTGTTGATATCCAGTATGTGATCATTTTGACCAATGTACACACACACCTCATACATGCTTACATATAGTATAAGCTCATGGTGTCTAATGAAAGAATATTCTCATATGCACTAATGACTACTACTATTCATGTAAAGTATATGTCCGTGAAGTATGTTATGTATTCCTTAACTAGGATGACTTGATAGGTTTACTAGTATGGGCAAAGGTATGGGACCTTGTATATGCATTGCACATGTTTGCCTTAATAGGATAGTTCCTAGGTTGGTGATTTATATACATTAATACAAATGCAAGAGCTTGTTATAAGTATGTCTTATATGCTATGATATCAGGTGTATGATATGATGAAATACGAATGTGCATAGTGTCTAAATGTGTTTATATGAAAGGATTTCTAATATAGTTACACATATACTCTTATGCGTGAATGAATTCAAGTATGAACATGTGTGGTCTAAGAGTGTTTATGTGATATGTTTGCTCACATATATATGTACACACACATTTATGATGATCTAGTCAATAGAGGGGCTCTAAAAAGGTGTTATCAAGCGTACCCTAAACTAAATGGTGCTTTACATATGATACTTCCATGTCAAAGGCTTCCTCACACGATTTAGGTTCATAAACTCTCATCTATGACTTATGAGCTAAGCATATAAGGGTTTAAATTTCCTAAGTCTATATTTTATAAAGTAATGATAATAATGACTTTTCAATAAAGGGAACTTAGATTAGTACCGAGTGAACTTAGATGAGGGTGCCCCTTCCTAATGTGGGAAAGCTTGTACACCATAGACCTCATGGGGTGGATAACAACAATGAGTCAGTAGGCATAAAGAGGTTTTCCAAGAGTGTATAACTACAATGCCTCAATAGGCATAAAAAGGGTTTCCATATATACCTCCAAGTTCCATAAACTATGCTTGCCCCATAGGATCTAGCAAGTGATACCTCACCTAATATGCTAGCATGTGTTAACTTTCTACTTTGGCAAGGTAGAGATCCTTCCCTTGGTGAGCTATACAACACCAAATTCCATGATAGCACCTATGGACTTAGTGTTGGTTAAGGCTATAGTTTCTTTAAAAGTAACATAGATAAATGGAAGTAAAATTAGGACCCTAACTAGGATAAACTAAGTAAAGTTACTTAATGTAGGTGAGGGTATGGGATTTTACTTATGCATTGCACAAGTAGCTCTTTGATGGAGTTCTATGAAGGTGTTCTAATGTATGTGATTATATTTATGCTTCTTTTGCATGACAATGTATTCGTGTATACAAGATGTTATAATATGCATGGTATGAAGTTCTAATGTGACTATGTGATTAAGGTCCTACTTGATTTGTATGTAGTTTACTATAGTACTATGGTTGATGTATGTAATACATGTTAAGGCTTGTGGTCTCATGATAGGTTTACTAAGTATGTATGAGGTTATAGGGCTTCACATGTTCATTGCACTAGTAAACATAGATTGGGGTTGTAAGTAAGGGTATTATAGTGTCCAATGTGAAGTGAAGTTAACATATGTGCAATATGACTATGGCTTATTATATTAGTGTTGGGTGTCTTGACATAAATTGTCTTATGGTGTGCTATACTTCTATGATGGTATGTGTTGGCTTATCTAGGTTGTATGTATGATTTCCTTGTGGCCTTAAGGTGATGTATTGAACCTAGTATCACTAATTGGTTACTTGGAAGGTTAAGGAATTAAGAAGAAAATGAGTTCACTGTAAAAGAAGGGTTAGTGTACTGTAAAATGAATATGCTTACTGTAATTGGACTAAACTTACTGTAATGTGGTGTCTATTATGCCTTAAATACAAAGTATGATTTCATGTGATATTGTGACTATTGAATATGCCTATATGAAGTAGGTGAATTATATGATGCTTATTGTATCAATGTTTTATAAGGTTTTCACAAAAGGCAATCTGCATGATTTCAAGAAAAAATTATTCTCTTTAAATCCATGTTTTTGCATGGTTGTCATGCTTAGTTCATTCTTGTACTAACATCATTATTCTTTACCTTGTTACACAAAGTGTATGTTATGGATGCTTAAAGGATGTCTCTATGGTGAAGATCTTTACATGGGATTCCCAAGCTCGAGGAAAGGAATCCTTAAGTTCAAGGATTTCCTACGTCATGTCTTACTATAAAGTTTTGCAATAGCTTAGTTAATGTTTTATGTTGAAAGGGGTGTGTCCCTATTATACTCTAATAATGTTGAGTCTATGATGGCAAAAAGATACTAGAGTCTTTAACTATGTATTATGATGTATTACATATAATGGAAGTGATGTTCTAGCATATAATATGCTATGAAAATTTTTCAGTTTCCGCTAAATTTACCTATGTTAATATGATGAATGATAACTATGGCTTGTATAAGACCTCCAATAGGTCAAGTAATCCATGTTACTTCTAAGGGGTTCACCCCGGTCGTGACAAACGTGGTATCAGAGAATCAAGTTTATAAAAGTGGTTTCAGGGTCCTAAGTGTCATATTTCCACGTCTAGTTGAGTCTCGATCATCCGTGGAGAGTCACGACACATCTATGAGTGAGAGGATATGGGAAGATAGAGTTACCCTCCTTCATCATTCTCATGTCATTCGATAGAACTTAACTCTATAAGATTTCTCTCTTATATTTTCTTGTCCGGGGGGTTGTAGATGTGATTGCTTGTATGAGATGGTATCTCTATGCTTGAAGGAGAAAAGGTGAGTTTTGATGCTTATGTTAGTTTAATGGTATAATGAGTATGGGTAAAGGTCAATTTTGGAATGTTTTGATGATGTGTTGCCCTTGTGGATATATATGAGATCTATGTGAAATGACATGTTATGTGAAGATTTATGCTATGATAAGGTTATAGCTTATTAATGAATTTGTTATAGTTAAATTGAGATTCCTTTTTGGATTATAGGTTGTTTTATAATTATGAATGATGGTACTATAATGTTATGATATGAGTTGATATGCTTTCAAAAAGTGTGTTTAATAGCTAAAAATATATATTTCCCTTGTATAGGGAAAGCATTTAAATGTTTTGTTTGTATATGTGAAATGTCTCATTGTTGCTTTGGTATAGGTTTAATGCTTCATTGTTTCCTTGTATGGATTGGAGTCTTTTGTATAGACTTGGTCCTAGGAATGAAGGTAGTGTGCTTACGTTGTAGGGTGATGATATAGGTTGGATTGACCTAGAAGTTACCTTACCTTAGTGTTCAAAGAAAAGAAAGAGACCTTATGGATATGTCTCCTCTATTATTTTCCCCTAATGTAGTATGGACCTTGATCTTCATGGTATAGTTGAGACCTTATGTGGTTGGGTAGTATGACCTATCTTGAATGTTATAGATTTCCTTTGGGTGTTCAGCCTAGAGGAATGATTATGGTTGAGTTGAGTCTCTCCTTAATGGGTTTGCCTTAAGTGGGGATGGTGATGTGTGTAGTAAGGTTGTAGATATTTCTCTCTTGTCATTCTATTCTTACTTGAGCTTGAAACTAAAAGAGTTCCTAGTAGCTTGTTCATGATAGAAGTCTTGCATAGAAGTATGAATTGCATGTTCTCCATTTGTTGTGTATTTCTTAGTTGAAACTATGTTTATCATGCTTTGAAGATTCTAAATTGCATGAAAAGGGATTTTTGATCAAATTCATGTTTTCTCATGTTAATTGTGCATCTTCATATGTTAGTTGTGCATTTAAGTTCTTGAGATAAGGTAAGAAGCATGTTGAGGTCAGTTTAATGTCTGGTGTTCCGAACCATCAACAAAAACTCGAGTCTCCTTAAAATCAAAAATGATGATTCTCTTGAACATTATGTGAATTTTATGATTTGGGAAGCATGAATATAGGCTCACTCTTTAAAAATAAGGGCACATCTAGCTAGTGTTTTTGTGTGTGCCTATAAGTAGTAAGATTTTACCTAAATGATGCATGTTTATAAAATCTAGGATGATGCAAGAAATAGAAACTATGTGAAATGACTTCCTATGTTGTATTGTGTATGGTGTTATTATCATTTTAACTTTGCTAGGAAGGAAACATTAGCATTCTTTGGTTTAAAAGGTTGAAAATTCCTCATCTAAAATGAATTGATCTTTATTCCTTTCTTGAGTGTGAACTGATGAGACTTGTAAGTGTGTTGAGGAGAAGGATATTCCTCCATAAACATAACTAAGCATGGTATGATTGAGTATTGCCCTCATAGAAGTATGCCTAACTAATAAGAATCCATTGTTGATTTACTTGAATAACTCTATGTGCATTGAAGTGGGAGTGCTTATTTGGTGTGTTGTTGAATCTGCCTACGTGTGATTTGAATGTGGTTGCATAATGAGCTCTTAATAAATTAAATGTAAAGACCATGTTATGAATAGTACAAGCATGTTCCTCCTATAAACATGACTAGAGCCTATGTGCTTGAAGCATATAAGAGTGAGTGAATAGAGGTTTTGCTTGCTTGTGTCACATTGAATGCTAAATGGTTTGAGATTGGTGTTCCATGTAATTTTTGTACAATTAATTCTATGTGTTGATGTTATGAATGTTATGAGCTTCTATATGGGTCATTGAAGTCCTTGTTGTGTTTAGAATATTCCAAGTGTCACTAGAGGATGAATGTTCCCAAGTGGGGGATATTGTAAGACTCCCAAAATGACTTAAGGTGTATAGAGCCTCACATGAGTCTAAAAATAAATAAAATATGTTAATTAAGTGTTTTATAGTATGCATGATCTATTTAAAGTCATTTGAAAGTTAAACTTCCATGAACGTCTAAAATATATGAAAGTTAGTCGTTGAGACTTGCATGCGTGTCTTGTGTGTCTTGACATGTTTTATGTGTTTTTTTGGGTGAAACTGATGTGTAAGGTCCCTAACATACTAGTGAATGTATTTAAATTGTAAACGTCTAGACACGACTTCCCAAGGCCCCCGCAAAAGGCCCTAAAGAAGGACCCAAAGAGTGCCTGGACACTACCTTAGCAGTGTCTACCTACGCCTGCAAAGGACGATCAGTAGGTTGACCTATGCCCCGTCAATGGGGAGGCATCATCCAATACATATCTCGGTGAAGGATCAAGCCATTTGAGAAGCCTCAGACCCAAACGATGGCCAATAGTACGGTCCGCCGTTAAGACTATTGGTTATTGATGGGACCGTCAATGCAGCTTGCAACATCACTACAGGCGGACTGCTTCATTAAGGGGTGAATGGGAAATTCACCCCACGTCCTAACCTGACCCTAGGCAGTTTATTCATCTATTTTTGGGTATATTAAGTTAGTTAAAAACATGAGAACCCAATTCCCTATTCACTCTTCAAAAATTAGACTTCTCTAGAAACATCCATTAGAGATGAAGCTTAAGAACAACTTGTAAATTTGATTCTGATTGTTTTTGTTCATCAACTTTTCATGTTTTTATTCTACAATGAGCTATGGTGATCCTTCATTTTGGATATTCATGCATCTATAGAACTCCTTCAAACCTTTTCAAAGAGAAATTATGATCAAATAGTGTATTCTTCAATCTAGCCATGGTATCTTTCTCAAAACGTTTTCAAAAGCTTGTTTATGATGAATTGATTATAATGTACTAATTGTCAATTCAATTTCAATCAAATTTCATGACGAACCCATGTCCCCTTTAATTCTCAAATTAGCTTATTTTATGGGCATTGTGATCTTGATTATGTGTTGGTCGAATTGTGATTCTATTATGTTGAATTGCTTATATCTACTGCATATTATGTATGTTGATGGTGATTTGTTGATGAGTGATCCATGTGTATCAAGGTTTGAAGGTTTGAATAAGATAAGCCTATAATTCTCCTATATTCCATAGATTGCTAATGTAGTTTCAATGTGATCTCGATTCTATGGCAAATTAATGTAGGATTTCGTTAGGTTATGATCTCTTTATATACTGACTTATATTGATATTATTGATGAATTTTGTGCATTGATAATTGATTATCAAATCAAGGGATATTTGTAAGTGAGTGATCTATGTTTCTCTACTCTCTATTGAATTGGTGATGTAGTGTACATTTTAGTATAATGATATTTTGTTGTTTTATTCATGATTTAGTCCATGTTAATGTATATTTAGATACTTCCCTTTACCTTAATTGTTAATGAAAGATGAATATGGATCAATGATGATCAAAGGTTAATGAATTGGTAAGGTTTTCTCTATTCCTTTACTTTTCTATGTAATGGCTAGTTGAATTGGCCTTGTATGGCATTGTGTGGTATGATCCACTTATAGTAGTGGTGTTTACTTTTTGTCAGTATCTGTATATGTTTATTATGGACTTCAAGTCACAATATATATTATGTGAGTGTGTGGTAATGATGATCACACAATGTGAAGCATACCTAGTCTTCTATTCTAGTTATGATCTAGTTGTATTGCTATTGTATAAGAATAAGAAGGATTAGGTTAGGGTTATATTTAGGTGATATCATTGATTAAGTTATGATGATTAATGACCCTTACCTGTGTACCCCTATATGAATGTGTGATTAGTTATGGTTAGGAGTCTTGAATACATGTGTTGAAGTTATGTTGTCTGCTAAACCAACCTGTACAAGGAGTTATGGTCGTCTGTATTTTTTCCAAAACTCATATTTAGCTTAACTCTCGAAATTTCAGATTTTTGTTATTTCCAATTTAATTCTTTTTGGATCTTTGGGTACTAAATCTAGAGAACTAACCTTAATACTTACGAAATTCTTAATTCCATTGTGAAATATCACTCACTATAATTAACGACTAAAGTCTTTGTTCGAAAAAATTTCTGAGGTGTTACATCTTGGCTATCGGAGAAAAGTTCAGAGGAATCCACCCCATAAATCTAAGCATAGATTTTAGCTCCAAGTCTATCCTTAAGTTTTGCAACAGAGACATTTGTATGAACTTTGACTGCCAACACCCACTTGCATCCTATTACTTTCTTTCCTTGGGGTAAATCCACCAAATACCAAGTATGATTCTCATCTAGAGCATGTATCTCGTCAAACATCATGTATTTCCATCAAGGATTTTTCAAGGATTCTTTCAATGTCATGAGGAATAAATATAGAGTCTGGAAAGGCAATAAAACAAATAGATGGAGGATACAAACAATCATAAGAAACAAAAATGGCAATGGAACATTTTGATGTGCATTGACGTGTACCATTACGAAGAGCTATAGGAAGGTCAAAATTTTCTAAAACATCAAGTGAAGGAGGATTTTATTACAAAGGAATGGATGTAGGATATGTGTCATAAGTTTCTCACCTCCGTGTGTAAACTTGGAAAATTGGTGGTGTTTCTAATATTAATGGAGCATGTGTTTAAGGCATAATAGGTGATTGATGATTAGTAGAAGAACTAGGAGATGGAAAAACAACGTCATCTTATTGATCTGTCATTACATGCCTAACTCGATAAGCTAGACATTCATCTTCCTCCCCTTACTTGTAAAAACGGGAGGTGCATAGAATAATTTTGTAGTCTCTGAAAATACCACATCAATTTATACCAGATGTTTGCCAAATTCAATAAAATAACATTGATACCCCTTGTGAAGGTGAGAATAGCCCAAGAAAACACACTTCAATGCATTCAGATCCAACTTGGTAACACATGTTGGAACAACTTAGACATAACATGTGCTACCAAATGCATTAAGTTCCACCATAAATAATGAGTTGTCACAATAACAACAATCACAGTTGATGGTATGCGATTAATCAGAAAACAAGCAATAGAGACTAAATCTACCTAAAACTGTTTAGGAACCTTTATTTGCAAAATAAGTGCTTGGGCTATCTCGCGTAGATGCCTATTCTTCTTCTCAAAAACTCAATTTCGGAGTGTGTATCAATACATAAAGATTGATGGAGAATACCGTTTTGTCTTATGTAAGACTAGAACATTTCTGACATGTATTATTTAGCATTATCACTACTTAAAATGCATACTGAAGCATTGAATTAAGATTTGATTTAATAATGGAAGGAACATAAGTGGGTAAATACTTTAGAGCGACTCTTGATAAAGTAAATACAAGTCATTCGAGAGAAATCATCCACAAAAGTGACAAAATAATTATGCCTAATTTTGGAAATAAGAAGACATGGTCCCCAAACATCAAAATGGACTAACCAAAAGCTGAGTCAACTCATTTATTAACCCTTGGACCTACTGAGATGTAATGGTGTTTTTCAAAGTGAAATGACTCAAAATCCATTGAAGAAATATTTTGAAACTAAGGACAAAGTTACTGCAACACAGGTAAACACAAGTAAAGAAGGATCACCCAATCAACAATGTGCTTCAAATAAAGACACAACACTAGAGAAGGAAATAGATTGAGATTCCCATTCATAAAGGACGTAGAGATCATCACATACATGTTTTTTTTACAAATAACCCGATTCGTCATAAGATCACGAAACAAACAATGATGGGGAAAGAAAAAGATATAACACTTAAGGTCTCTTGTAAGTTTACTGATAGAAATCAAATTGAAGGCCAATTTTGGTATACTTAATCCATATGATAGGGTAATAGATGAGGTAGGTTTAACATTCCCTGATCCAAGACTATTACAAGTTGATCCATCAACTACTGCAGCGGGAGATGGTGCTTTCTCTGATTGTAAGATAGAAAACATATTGTGATTACCGCCACGTGGTAAGTTAAACCTGAATAAATCACCCATTTATTTTAAGAGGTGATAAGACATGTTTTATTTGACTTAGAAAAGACATTAATTGAGGCGGATTCCTTCTCCGATTTATGGTAGTAATCGAATTTAGCAAACTTATCAGCCAAAACCCAAACTATTTTCTCAAATGATGGACTATCAGCAGACAATTTGAACTAATTTTTAGTCCAAAAGGATTTAAAAATAAATTGTAGATGACTATGGTTAACAAGCGTTGCAACCCAATTAACAAAACCTATGAATAAGTTATCTGCCAACAAAGATGTCTCTCACAGACCAAGACGATATTTGTACACTAGTGAGACCTGAACCCAATTTGAAAATATACTTTAATAGACCTAAGAGTAAACTTGAAACTTCACCCATGTCCTAGAAACAAACAGTCTCCATACAGAATTCTTGAATCTAGACGGAACCATCGAAAAGGTTCAAAAAGAATATGAAATTGCAAATCCACGGATACCAAAACCCAACACTTACAATAATGGGGTTAAAAATATATCATAAAATCTTTTAACAATTATTTTGTGAAAGCTGAGACAAAATCTGAGCAGTAAGCCAAAATCAGTTCTGCCAGACCAAGACTGGAGATTGAAAGACAACCCAGATAGCTAAGACCTCTTAAGAAACCATGAAAACATAGAATTTCTAATAAATGATTTTGATCCCTAATGACATTGATACCATGTAATATATAGAGATAATGGAACAACCTTACTTCTCATATCATTCAAAAGATGAGGGTCATTTATATTTGTACAAGAAAGTCTATCTAAGGACACAAAATCAAAATCAAATCTATCTAAGGTAACAAAATCAGAAAATCCCTAAATATCTTCAATCTATGTTTGTGGTATGTATACAATATTATAATATGTCTATGTACAATAAATAATAGTCCCCAAATATGTGTGTGCTAGCAATGGAGTACCTGCAAAGAGAGATGTATGTTTTGTTGGAGGTGACTCAGTTTAAAACAATCTAAGGTGTAAAAATATTGGTGTATAGTGCATATTTGTTTTGTAGATTGCTTACTAATGTTTTGTAAGGGTGATGTAGGTTCAATGCAACTACTGCAAGGTGTTTACAATATATTCCCTATGGTCTATGGATTACAGGCAAATAATGAAAAAACTCCCTTTACATTACTGGTGTGAAGCCTGACATGAAGCAAACAATTTTATCTACATTGGGATATGTGCAAGGTGAGATACATATTAAATATCTAGGGGTGCCTATATTCTCCAATAGGCTCACTATAGCTCAATGTATGCCATTGATCGAAAAGATAACTGAAAGAATAAGGTGTCAGACAACTAAACTACTCTCTTATGCAGGAAGAATCGAGTTATTGAAATTAGTAGTTTTTAAGATGCAGAATTACTGGGCACAAATCTTTGAAACTGAATGAAGGAATATGTAAAACTTATTTTTACACTGGTTCAACTCTAAGCTCAAGGATAGCATTGGTTTCATGGGAGCAACTATGCCTTCCAAAGTTTGTAAGTGTCAAAACATAATCAATCTCCAAGCTTGGAATACTGCTGCTATTCTTAAACTCTTATGGGCAGCACATAAAAAAAAGACCGTATTTGGATCAAATGGATAAATACATACTATATAAAGGTTGAAGATGTGGAACATTGTACTATTCAACCGAACGCCACTTGGGTAATAAGAAAGATCCTAGAGACAAGGAAGGAACTAAGTTTAGTCATGGGATCAGGTGATCTCGGAACAAATTAAAAGAAGTGACTGTAGCTGGTAACTTCTCTATTCATCAGATGTACATCAATCTAACACCAAAGCATCCTAAAGTAAATTGGAGTAACATTGCTTTGGAAACAAACATCCATAATAGGAATCAATTTATATCCATTGGTTAGCGGCGAGGAGGTACAGGCTACAGCAGAAAGATTAAAGAAGTTCGATATACAAGTGCCCCCGAAATGTCTCTACTCTGAAGTTGCCCCTGAAACATTCAATCACCATTTTTTTGCGCGTATTGGAACTAGGGCATTCTGGGCCAGATTACTGAAATGGTTGGGAATCAATAGGAAATTAGGGAGCTGGAAGGTTGAGCTAGAATGGGTTAATAACTGGGCAAGCAAGAATAATAGAACTGGTGCAATAAACAGTTTTGTGTTTGCAATGACGGTGTATATTATATGGAGATAAAGGAATATTATTAGGTTTCATGTGATTCCATACCAAGTGATAGAGTTTTCAAGGAAATTGGCTTATACATTCATGGCAGAAGAAAATATCTGAAGAAGTGGAAGGAATATTTGAAGACTTATGGTTTATTAACATTACTTGATTCGATGAGTTGTATGGTTTATTAATTTTTAGCTAGACTTATGTGGTAGGAAACTGAGAAGTAGGTGGACAACAGATACTTTGTTTTGTAATTAACACACTTTTTTGGTATCAATAAACATTTTGTTTCACAAAAAAAAATAGCAATTATTGAATCATTAAATATGATATTAACTTTTTGAATTTTTACCATGAATTGTGAAAGGATTTTTTTTGATTTTTGCCCAAACGTTTGGATTGACTATGAAGGTCAAGGTTGAGAATTTGGGACTTAGAAGATTCACCCAGATTGTCTTCGAACATGATCCTTGTAATAACATGAGACTAAACATGATTGTGTAGGCAATAGGACCTACCTTATGGTCAGGAATATGGTAGAGTGTCCCATTAGTGGGTACTGTTGTGCTATTTTATTTCCATCCCTGAGTCAATTCACACAACTCTTTGATGGGACAACCTGAGCAAGTAGGATATATAATACTTGCTACCATGTACAACTGTTATCAAAAGCAAAAAGTGCAAAAATAAAAAAAAATTAAGGACCGTTAGGACTTCAATCGCAACACAAATAAAGAGTGAGCTTTATTATAGAAAAAGAAGACTCCAAGAGAGAAAAAATATATGCCTTGGAACCATGATGATGATACAAAAGCACTCAAACTGTTTTGAGACTTGCCTCACGGCTTAAGCACGCCTTTGACAATACTGTTAGGTACATAAGCTAGTTGACTTAACATTTTTTATGGTTAAGGTATAGTACTCCTGGTGAAGAGAAAATAGCTAAATGCCCCCTTAATATATTAACCAATTTTCAACTGCACAGTTATACTTTACGGGGGTCCTATTACCCCCCACCCCCTGAATTTTTTATTCTCGATATTTTTTTGACCATTAAATGTTGATCTATCAAAGTAGGTGAATACACCTCTTGTAGGCGCGTAAGGGTTCAACAAAAAAACAT
This sequence comes from Solanum chilense, assembly GCA_032847665.1. Lineage (NCBI taxonomy): Eukaryota > Viridiplantae > Streptophyta > Magnoliopsida > Solanales > Solanaceae > Solanum > Solanum chilense. The sequence continues at coordinate 60,803,957 of CM064974.1, read as the reverse complement.
AAAATGACTAAAATTGAACTACATGGTCAATGTAGCAGTTTCTCATTGGAGATTATATAATTAATTCATTTTTTTAATTCGTTCCCTTTCATTATATCACAAAATTGTTATACTCATTTCATGATTTCTTCAAGTTTTTCTCGAAATCCTTCGATGATGGTCTTCTAAATTTCATTTGTAGGAGCTCTGAATCGGCTTCTAGCTATTGATTTATGCTTAGTTAATCATACATAAACCATTTTTAACAACAATAATCACCTAACTCATAAGAAACTTACATATATAAAACTCAAAATTGGAGTAGTTCAAGTTTTTTCTTAAACCCCTCATAATTTCGGCAAAAAAAAAAGAAAATAAAAGGAAGTCGAACCACAAAGAACCAACAATGGTGAATTGAAATTTCACTTTCTAGTTTCATTCTTACAAAAAAAAAATCACTCCCACATTTGTGAATACTTATTTGTGAATTTTTGTTTCTATTTGAGACATTTTATGTAAATTTCAATTTCAAGATGTGATAAAAATAGAAACTTAACATAATTTTACAGGGGATTATTAAATTATTATTTTGATTAGGTTTATAATTTACAGCCAAAAAAGGGTATTAAAATTTTAAAAAATGAATGTACAGTGATTCATCGCTTGTGCTGCACTGCATTGACATAAAACTCGTTATAACTCTTGAGGGAGGTGATTAGTCCATATTTAAATAGTTCAGGGGGGGTAAAAGGTTCAAGTATAGAATAAGTGTGTAGCTAAGAATTGAGTAATAGACCGAGGTTTTTTTTAGCTATTTTCTCCCCTGTAAATCATAAAATCTCACATGATTTTGATTTAGATTTAATGCTAAAATGAGTACTTTGAAATGTGTTTAGTTTTATATATCATTTCAATGTCTAAATTGATATTGTTATATAAACACCTCTTGTTTATATCAACGTCTATGCATGTTAGTTGATTTCTTTAAATCTTGTGTCAAATCTTGGGGATTAGTTGTATGATAAAAACAAGGAATGTGAAACTTAGATTGTTATATTTTGAGCCGCTGAGTCCTGTCTTGGTTTCAAGCTTAATTCTTGTCAGAGAGGCTCCTTAGAAGCTTGCAGCTCTTTTGGGTGGGATGCATGCATGAAACTCTTTTATTTTGATGAATATTTAAGTTAAAAGAAAAATATTTTTGATTTAACAGTTGTATTCATGAATGATTTTCGATACTTAAAGGATTGGAGTCTTTTAATAGTTCAACATTCATTGTTTAAGTGCATAATTAGGAATGGTTACAATGTTGTTGATGTATGTTGAAACTCACTACCTTCCAGAAGTTTTTCTTGAAATTCATATTGTTGAACTAATTTATGTAAAACATGTTTAAAGTGTTTCTTAACTTGTGGGGGCGAGCAGATTGGGATTGCACCATTTCATGCCTTGTAATATATTATAGGTTCTATTTGTCATGATTTTCATAAAATGTGAACGGTAATTCTTTTGAAATCTGTTGGGAAGTAGGAGAACATATAAAATAGTTTTGATGATTGATAAAGTTAAGACATGGTTTACTACTTGTTGTTGTATGTGTACTCTATCTGCAGATGACCTGTGCAATTATGAGAGATTGCGGCAAAGAAGAAAAAGTATTAAGGCAAAAAAGAAAAAGTGAAAAAATAAAGAAGGAAAGAAATATGGAAATAAATGAAGAAGGAGAAGAAATAAAGAAGTATCACTTCAAGTAAAAAAGGAAAGAAATAAAGAACTTACAAATCAAGTCAAATAAGGAAAAAAAGTACATATAGAAAAATTCAAGAAGGAAAAGGATTTGTAATTCCTTTCCCTGTAGAAGTTGAAGACAAATCAAACACTTAAAAGGATCAAGAAGTTGAAGGAAAAAATTGTCTTTGCATAAACACAAATTGAGAGATTTTTCCAGCAAGCAAGAACGATAGTCATTGCATATTCACGAAATATAACATCTTAAGAGCAGTAGTTATTGGATAGAAAACGCAGAACATCGTCACATTAATGTAAGGACCAGGTCCACGAGTTATGTTCCACTCTGAACTATTGAATGTTGAAGTCTGATCAATTAAAGTCTAGGTTTATTAGTCTTTGTTGATTGTTCTAGGTTTATTATTTAGTTGTAAGAATTCCTAGATTGTATAACAAGAGTGGGTTTGACTTCTTGTGGATTGAGTATTGAGATAATTGTAACAAGAAGTGAGTTTGACTTCTTGGGGTAGGGTAACAGAAAGGTTGTGAGAATTGTAAACATGAACTGGGTTTGACTTCTTGGGTGGTAAGAGTTAAGAAAAGTTAAGAGTTTTTTGTAAACAAGAAGTGAGTTTAACTTCTCGGTGAGTGAAGAGTTTGCAGTTATAGTTAATAGAAAAGGGTAGAAGTTTAGAGTTAGATTAATTGATTAACTGAGTTGTAAATTTTGAATTAATATTAAAACTTCGGTGTGGTTTTCCTTCTTTGAGTTAGGATGGTTTCCATGATAAAATCTCTGTTTTATTGTGTTGCTACAAAAGTACAAGAACCTAGTTCTTGTATCGGGGTAAGGTTTTTTCAATTGGTAACAGAGAGGGTCTTTTCATTAAAAGACTAACATCTTGAAAAGGATCAATGGCTGCACCACCAAAACCATAAAAAGGAGCTTCTCAAACTCGACCACAACTATTTAATGAAAAGTATTATGGATGGTAGAAGCACCGCATGATGGATCACTTAATAGGAGACCTATGGGGAGTCGTGTTGGACGGTCCAACCATACCCATGAAGAATGGCACTGATGGAACCACTCAAGTACCAAAGGATATGAAAGAATGGAATATTGCAGATAAAATTGCAACTCAAAACATTACTAATGCAAAAAAAAATTCATATGAATATAATCAAATCTCATCATGTCAAGATGCAAAAGCAATATGGGGAACTCTGCAAACCGCGCATGAAGGAACAACTCAGGTAAAGAAGTCCAATATAGATAATTTGACTAGACAATACGAACTATTTCAAATGGCAGAAGGTGAAACAATCCAAGATATGCACACCAGGTTCGATACAATCATTAATGAAATATATTCACTAGGAGAAATAATTCCTAATGGGAAGACAGTCAGAAAACTTTTGAGTGTTCTTCCAGAGTCTTGGGAAGGCAAAGTAGAAGTCATTACTGAAGCACGTGATCTAGATAAGTTACTTATGGATGAAATCATTGGAAATCTCATGAAGTATGAACTCAATAAAAAATAAGAAAAGAAAATTGGAGGCAAAATAAAAGAAAAGAACCTAGTTCTTACAGGCACAACATCAGAAGATTTTGAGGACGAAAACATTGCGCGAATAACCAAAAGGTTCTCAAGAATGTTAAAAAGGGGACAAGTGTTGCAAGGAAGAAACTCTCTGAAAACAAATGAAAATCCAATAGATCAAGTATGTCATAAGTGTGGAAGTCCGAATCACTTTATTAAGTTTTGTCCATTAAAATCTCTAGAGAAAAAGAAAAATGGTTCGGAAATCAAGAATAATGAGTACATTCCCACAAACAGACGAATGACCACTCAAGAAGATGATCTCTCAATAAAAAGGGTCTTCGCCGCTATAGGGGACTCATTAGATGAAGAATCTGAGGACGGAGGATTCGAAAATCAATCACTACTTGCAAAAGAACAAACAAATAAGTATGATTTTCTTGCACTCATTACTGAAACTAATTCTGAAGATGATGAAGAAGATAACAAACAAAGCAACGTAACTCTTCATCACATTAAAGTAAAGATTGATTCATATTGTAAAGGAGAACTAGAATCGCTATTAAGTACTCTTATAGAAGCATATCATTCAATTAGTTATGAAGGAGAACTAATAATGGAAAACTATGAATATCTAAGAGAAGAAAAGAAAAATCTTGAGAAAGACAATCATTGTCTTCAAAATAAATTAAAAGAACAGATTAAGATCTCAGAGTTAAGTCACAAAGGCAAAAGCTCTGCTAGTGAACTTCAATTAACTCTGGAAGAAAAAATAAAATTGTGAACCATAAATTGTATGACCTTAACTGAAAGAAATAAGTTGCTACAATAAAATATTGATCATACCAAACTTGATCTGGAACAAAATCTTAGATGGACCATGTCCTCTGAAATTTTAACTCAAATTCAAGAAAGGTGAACCAATAGTCGAAGTGAGATAGATTTTAGAAAACAGAATAATATTGTAGCAAACACTATTCATATGCACAAAAGTTTATGCACTCATTGTGTAAACTCATGTCATTTAAAGAATCAATGTAAAGATCTATTTTAGGATTTCTAGAAAAATGTTAAGTTCACCAAAAATAAAAGGCTGATACGGCTAAGAACGTGGTTCCACATAAATATTCTCTTCTGATTTGTCTTTATGGGATAGAAGAAATTTTATTCATCCTTTTACTCACATAAAGGGGCCCAAGCTAATCTGGGTTCCCAAGACTAATCTTTGACAAGTGTTTCAGGTGAATGACAAGGAAAAGGTCAACTTGGTACATGAATAGTGCATCCTCCAAAGAGGTGCTAAAATGGTAGAAATTCTCCTCTTTATCCTTGTTTTTCAATGCGGAAGTGTAGTCCTTGAAAACAGTGAGAAAAGTGAAAGACACAAGATAAAAAAGGTTGAAGAAAATGACATGATATCAAATATCTTTAATGATGCAAATTTAGGGAACATTTCAAATTAACCTGGTTCACATCTAACAATCATTGATGCACCTGCAACATGAATTACTGTACTAACCAATGGCCTTGGAGATAGAGGAATAATAGAGCAATCGGGACAATTAGAGTATGATACACCTTCAGGGGAACTTCGTTGTGTGAACCTGATCCTTGTTATTCATTGGAAGTTATTGAAAACTGATAGGGGTTGGTTCTCTGTTACTCAGCTTGAGATTTCTTTGATTTGGGAGAGTATTATGGTTTAGAATACTCATGAAGGCCTTAAATAAAAAGAACTTCAGAAAAACCAATTAAAGTATGGGCCTATCGAAACAAACTGATGGATTATCATGATTTTCTTTAATAATTTGCTAGTAAACGAATAATCTTATAGATGAGTAATTACACAATGAATATGTGCTAACTTAGCCTCATACAGTAAAAGGTACACGCTCCAGGAACATTTCACACGATGTTTAGAAGGTCTGCGGATATTATCCCTACTCTTTTGCTAACATCATTAAGTAAATAATGGAGGAACACAAAAAGAGGAACCTAGTTTCTCTGTAATACTCAGGTATGTACCATCCTTTTTCAATGCATGAATTTTTTGACTTTGGATCAAACATAAGCACTAGGGAAGCTGGTCAATCTCAAAATACAAATTTTATAAAAATCACCACGAACCCTCTTTGACAATAAGCATCATATAATCCCAAACCGTTCTAATGATGAAAACCTTGCTCTTCAATCCACTCATGATTTAATTCATGGGGAACCTTTATTTACCTCTTACTTCTGAACTAGGTTCACAAACTCAAAATTGGTGTTCTATCCATTCCAAGTGTATAACCAGCCTATCTCTTAGAGGGAACGACTATCATAGAAATAAACTGTTATCGGTGCTTGCCTTCATTATTGATAAACACATCTCCATTGCAACAAAATATGGTGAATCTCTTACTTATAGTTGGTACTCCTTCAACATGTCATCAATAAAGAGGCTATAAAAAATTCCATAACTAATTTGTTATTGGTCCTACTGCTTGAGAAACTCACCTGGTCTTCTTGAATCTGATTATTGACCTCATGTTGCGCTTGATGAAATTTCACATTCTAAGAAAATTGATCAGAAGAAAGGAGTTGGTGCACAGTGGGCATATTGAAAAAATTTATTAATTGCAGTAAATATTAATTTCCTCCTCACTTTTGTAATCTTCGTCCAATCCTTATCCTCAATTTTTTAGACTCTCTGACTCGATGTGCTTATGTTTTTCTCATACACATGACATCATATGCTTTTGATTTAGGGCTTTAAGGTCTTAAACTGGCACATATTTGTTTATTTTGTTTCTCATCGAAGATCTTGATTTTTTATGAGTTTAAGATGGATAACATTCTCAGATTAACTTACTATATTGTTAGCAGAAGTGTACTTGAAAGTATTGCCCAAGTGGCGATGAGTTAAAATGATATTGCACTCATTGAATGTTAATCGAGTTCTTTGGTAATTGTTTTTCAATGATACCAAAAGAGGGAAATTATAGAATGTGGATAGGGACATAATATGCATAGTTTGTCATCATCAAAAAGGGGGAAATTGTTGTGGAATGAGAAAACATGAAGTTTGTAGTTTTAATGACTAAAAAAGAGTCTTGATGTGTAACAAATCATTGTTTATCACCATCCAAAAGGGGGAAAATGTTGGGAAGTAGAACATATAAAGTAGGTTTGATGATTGATAAAGTGAAGACGTGTTTCACTACTTGTTGTCGAATATGTACTCTATCTGCAGATGACCTGTACAATTATGAGAGATTGCGGCAAAGAAGAAAAAGTATTGCGGCAAAGAAGAAAAAGTGCATAAATAAAGAAGTAAATGAAGAAAAATAAAATATGAAAAGAAATAAAGAAGGAAAGAAATGAAAAAGAACAATTTCGAGTCAAAAAAGGAAAGAAATAAAAAAGTTAAAATTCAAGTCAAATAAGGAAAGAAGTAAATATAGAAAAATTCAAGAAGGAAAAGAATTTGTAATTCCTTTCCTTGTAGAAGTTGAAGACAAATCAAACTCTATAAAATGATGAAGAATTTGCAGGAAAAAAGTGTCTTTGCATAAATACAAATCGAGAGAATTTTTCAGCAAAACCAGAACAATAGCCATTGTATATTCACGAAATATATCATCTTGGGAGCAGTAGTTATTGGAGAAAAAGAGCAGAGCTTCACCACAAAAATGTAAGGACTAGGTTCACGAGTTTTGTTCCACTCTGAACTATTGAATGTTGAAGTCTTATCAATTAAAGTCTAGGATTATTAGTTTTTGTTGATCTGTTCTAGATTTTTTATTGAGTTATAATAATTTCTAGATTGTGTAACAAGAAGTGAGTTTGACTTCCTGAGGATTGAATCTTGAGAGAATTGTAACAAGAAGTGTGTTTGATTTCTTGGGGTAAAGTAAGAAAGAGGTTGTGAGAATTGTAAACAAGAAGTGGGTTTGACTTCTTGGGTTGTTATAGTTAAGAAGAGTTGAGATTTTTTTTAAAAAAGAAGAGAGTTTGACTTCTTGGTAAATGGAGAGTTTTTGATTAGTTAATCGAAAAGGGTAGAAGTTTAGAGTTAGATTCATTGCTTAACTGAGTTGTAAATCTTGAATTAATATAAAACTTCGGTGTGGTTTTTACTTCCTTGAGTTAGGAAGGTTTCCACGATAAAATCTTTGTTTTATTGTGTTGCTACAAAAGTATAAGAACATGGTTCTTGTATCGGGGTAAGGTTTCTTCAAAAACCTTTACATATTGAAATAGCACTTGTTGAATCATTAAAGATGATATTTGTTTGTTGAATTATTTACCATGATTTGTGAAAGGATTGTATTTTGTTTTAGCAAATGGTTGGATTGACTAAGAAGGTCAAGGTTGAGAAATTGGGACATATAAGATTCATCGAGATTGGTTTCGTACAAGTACCTTGTGATGCCATGAAACTAAACATGTTCGGTGTAGGCATAGGACCTACCTTATGGGTATGATTATGGTAGAGTGCCCCATGAGTAGGTACTATTGTGCTACTTTATTACCATGACAAAGTCGATTTATACAAAACTTTGATGAGACAACCTGAGCAAGTAGGATATATAATATTTGTTGCTATGTACTAGTGTTATCCAAAGCAAAAAGTACAAAAGAAACTCTAAGGTCTGTTGGGACAGCAACCGCAACACAAATAAAGAGTGAGCTTTAATATAAAAAATAAGACACCAAAAGAAGAAAAATATACATGCCTTAGTACCATGAAGATGACACAAAAAGCACTCAACCCGTTTTAAGATTCGCTTCACGGCTTAAGCACACCTTTAGCAATTCTATTGGGTACATAACCTAATTGACTTTACATTTTTTTATGGTACAGGTGTAGTACTCCTGGTAAATGATAAAATTTCACATGATTTTGCTTAAGCTTTAACGCTAAAATGAGTACTTTGAAATGTGTTTATTTTGATATTTCATTTCGATGTCGAAATTGATCATTGATAAGTTATATATATATATATATATATATATATATATATATATATATATATATATATATATAAATATTATTTCTTTAGATCTTGTGTCACATCTTGGGTAAATAGTTGTATGATACAAATTAGGCATGTGAAAGTTAGATTGTTATATTTTGAGTCACCGAGACTTGTCTCGATTTCCTAGCTTAATCCTTGTCATACATTCTCCATAAAAGATATCAGTTCTTTTGGGTTGTAATTACTGTTACTCACATGGCATGCATCAACTTTTTTTTATAACATTTCATTTAAAAGAAAAGTTGTTGATTTAACGGTTGTAGTCACGCATGATTTTCAATACCTAAAGGATTGGAATGTCTGAATATTTTTGCATTCATTGTTTAAGTGCATAGTTAGGGATGGTTGCATGGATTGGTCCGCTTAGGTTGGGTAGAGTTCCAGATGCCAGTCACATGGATTTGGGGCATGACACAACTTTATTAGTCTACAACATTTGAAGATGACTTGATAACGGCCAAAAGATGGAAACCAAAAGATTCACAAACAAGATAAAGATATTTGAAATTACTCTTATCAGTTCAATGCTCTGACCTAGTGAACCCGTCAATATATCCTTTTCTTTCCTAAGCTGCCAAAAAGAGAATGAAGTTAAAGGAAGTATAGAAAGCTAACTACCAAGAAATATTAACAGTATAGGTATTACTAATGCATAGATCAAAGCACGTGGAAAGCAAAAAATAGTCTTTTATTACTTGTTAGTTGCACCATCTTTTACTTGTTATTAAAGAGTAAAATGATATTAGAGACTGATAGATCGCTTTATTAATTTGTGTTGTGTGGTATTTAAAGGGCTATGCCCATACGATACAAAGACCTAATATGTACAAACTCTGTGTATGATAACAATAGAAGATAAAATAGGATAATTGAAATGATTGATATGGACTCTAATTCTAGAGATTTGTAAAACAACTAAAACAAGAATACACTAAAACGTAGGAAGAATATTCAGTTGTTATTATGCCCCCGCAAGTTGGTGGTGGTATCAATTACACCCAACTTGGGAAAGAGCTGCTCAAAAGAAGCACGTGACAGCGGCTTAGTGAGTATATCAACAACTTGGTCAGCAACATGTAAGATTTAACAGTCACAAAAGACTATGAAAAACAGGATTGGCACAAATATACTAGTGCTAACATTGTCACAAAAGACTATTGGAGCACCATCAAGAGGAAAATGCAGCTCATGAAGAAGATTAGACTGCCATTTTGTTTCTGCAACTGTAGTAGCCACAACTCGGTATTTCGTTTCAGTTGACGAACGAGAGACAGATCGCTGCTTCTTGGACGACCAATAAATAGGTGTAGCACCTAGAAAAAGCACATAGCCTGTTGTTGAAGTACAATCATCCGGATCTACAGCCAATCCAAATCAGAGAAAATAACTAATCTTGAATCTGGTTTCTTGGCAATATTGATGTAAAAATGGGAAGTTTCACTAAGATAGCGAAGAAGACCCTTAACTGCCTTCGAGTGAGATTGACTTGGTTGATGCATGTACTAGGAATTTTTCTAATAGCGAAGGCAATGTCTCGATGTGTAAAAGAAAGGTAGTGTAATTTACCAATAACCCCACCGATAAAGAGAACCATCAGCTGGATTTTCTCCAGAAGATGCAGTATGAACGGTTGTGGAAGTCATTAGTGTTGGAGCTCCTTTGTTGTCCTGCATACCAACATAATTTAAAAGATCCAGAGTATATTTGTGTTGTGACAGAAACAATCCTTCACTATGTGGGAGAACTTTATTTCCCAGAAAGTAGTGTAAAAGACCAAGATCATTTAATGAAAACCGATGAGAGAGACGATCAATAGTATGTTTTACACCTGCAGACTAATTACCAATGATGATTATGTTGTCCACATAAACAAGAACATAACTGGTAAAGGAGGAATTGTGTTAAATAAACAAAGAGGAATCTGATTGAGACTTCGCATACCCAATAGTTATCAAATAATTCTTGAGCTCACTGTACAATGCACATGGTGCTTGTTTGAAGCCATAAATGGCTTTGTTGATCTTGCACACATGCGAGGAGTGACGTGGATCCTCAAAACTAGGGGGTTGTTTCATATAAACTTCCTCCTCTAATCGACCTTGAAGAAATGCATTGTTGACATCTAGTTGATGGATGGGGTAGCAATACAAAGAACTAAAACAGATAGTAGCTGGCTTTACCACTGGGCTGAACGTTGAATGATAATGTAGACCCGCGCGTTGTGTATATCCTTTAGCCACCAAACGAGATTTAAACGTGTCAATCGAACCATTAGGATAATTTTTTATATGAAATAGTCAGTTACAATCAACCACATTCATTGAATGATTGAAAGGAACAAATCCCCATTTTCGGTTCCGAACTAGAGCATCGATCTCAAATTTCATAGTTGTTATCCAATGAGGATGAGGGTGGGCTTTTCAATATGTTCTTGGTATGAAGGACGTAGAGGATTTTACGGTGACATTTAATTGTTTTGCTTTAAGAATATTTTTCTTAGAACGTATAATCATATGATGTGGAAGTGGTGGGTGGTCTGTGGAACTTGTGGGGTAGATATGTTGGAAATCACCGTAGGTTGTAAATTGAGGTCATAGGGTGGTGATGTGTGTATTGGAAGTGAGGGGTTTTGCGATGATAATTGAGTAAGGGGTGGATTGAGGAAGGTTCAGAGTCTAATGGGATAGGTGTGTTGGGTTTGGGGGAAGAATGAGACTCTTGATGTGCTAAAACTGGACGCATTGATGGCTGAAATTGAATATGAAAAGAAGATTGAGAATTACCTGAGTTGATGGAGGCGCCATGGATTGCAGAGGAGGGAGAGTGTGAACGCGTGGGCATTAGCACAATTGGATATGGAAGTTGTTGATAAACCAGTGAGTCCAAAGATTTATCCCTTAAAGGTTGTTCCACAAAACAGTTTTCCCAAGATAAATCTACCGTGTTATTATATTTCAATTTCAAAAATAAAATTTCAAAAGGAGAATTGTCCTCTAAAAATAGAACATCTCTAGACAAATAAACTTTGGACTTGACTGGATCAAAACATTGATGAAAATAATATTTATTTGAAAATCCTAAATAAACACATGGAGTTGAACGAGGCTTTAATTTGTTCTTATCATAAGGTGGAAGCCAAGGATGACATAGAGAACCAAAAACCTTAATATAGTCATATTTAGAGGAATCTTAAATAGAATCTCATATAGACACACATCCTTTAAAGTTTGAGTGGTCAGTCTATTTATATGATAGACTGCTTGATGACAAGCAAAACTCCAAAAGGATGATGGTAACAAATCTCTATGTAATAATGTTCCAGTCGTTTGGATAACATGTCTATGTCGGCATTCAACCATAGCTACCTATTGTGGTGTATAAAGAAGTGATATTAAGTGTTCAATACCATGTGTTTTTAGATAAGATGACAAACATTGAAATTCACCGCCACCATTAGTGTACGAGGATATTTTTTGTTTGAAATCGCTTTTCAAGCAATGGATGAAAGGTTTGGAAAATGTCTAGAACTTCTTTTTTTTTATTTGAGAGTGAACAACTACATGTATTTAGAGAACTTTTCAACGAATAAAACATAATATCTCTTTTTATCCATTCACAAAATAAGTGAAGGACCCCGTCAATCACAGTAAAGAATTTGTAAGGGTCTTTGACTTTGCAAAGAATTTTCAAAAAATTGCAACATAGAATTTTATTTGATTAACATGAATTACAACTTTAAATTGTTCTAGAGTGAGAAACAAGATTGGAAAACTTACGCGGAATTTTATTCAAAACATGTTGATTAGGATGTCCTAAGCGCCAATTCAAGAGGTTGAGAGGAACAACTACTTTAAACTTGGAAGACTTTTGTGTTCTTCTCGGCGCCCACTCATACAACCCATATCTGTTTACCCCACATAGAAGAGGCAACCCTGTACTCATATCCTTCACAAAGTAATGAAATGGAAAAAAATCAATGGATGTCAGATTATCTTGAGAAAATTTGGAAACATAAATAAGGTTGCTTTTTATGGCAGGGGAACACAAAGTGTTAAGTAGTTTGAAATCATAGAACGATGTAATTATGTTAGCATTACCGGTATGAGTAATTGGAATGGTGTTACCATTTCCCATTTCTATTTATTCAGGACCATGGTAATCATGCATAGCAGCTTAACTCTGATGATCAGAGGAAATGCGGTTAATCGCCCAACTTTCAACTATCCAAGGGGCTTTCTGTTGGTTAAGGTGAGCAACAAAGTTGGCTCGGTCTTGCATATGGTTGTGCGAATTAGAATGAGAGGCTTTGGCTGAGTGTCCTAGACGATCACAAAAGTTGGAAACGACGGTTGCTATCTGGTTGTGATTCATTTTTGCGTGGACACTATGAACACCAAATTGATTACTGGAAGTATTGTTACCTTGAAGCGTATTGTTGTTATTGGCGTTGTTCTGACGAGAAGTTGTAGATGTTCGTTGTGATATGGAAACGGTGATTATAGGAGGTTGTGGTTTCCTAGCCTCTTCATGCTTGAGAAAAATCTCATGGTCGAGCAACTTTTCATACAATTTTTCGTATGATATTGTACAATATCTTGCACAAATAGAAGAAAAAAATTCACGAAATTCATATCCAACTCTACTAAGAATTTTAACAATATGTTTAGAATTAGATACAGGTGCTCCAGTAGTTGCAAGTTCATCACACAGTGATCTAACTTGAGGGAGATAATCAGCAACCCAACGAGTGTCTTTGTTTACACGGGCCACTTGCTCACGCAAACTAAAGATTCTTGATACATGTTTGCATAAGCACTATGCAAAGCATCAACTTTGGCGGAGTCAGCGACATCTTTGAAAATTCCCAATTCTCTTGGTCACTCTAATTCCCTAAATCTATCCAAGTTCATCCCCTTCAATTAATGTTTAATTAATGTGCTCCATTCACCCATTGAGATCCAAGGTTTTATCCAATTCAATGTCAATCAAATTGATTAGGCTTGATTTAATTTATTCATGGATTCTATTTGTGTTGATTGAATTTCCTGAATTTGATCTTATAATGATTGTTTTAACTCAATTACATGTTTTTGAATTAAAATCATATGAACTCATGCGTTGATCAAGATTTGTCTATGAACACTAATTTACATAAATTTTCAAAGAATCTTAAATATTTGAATGATGTCTTATTATGTTAAGTATGATTTATGACAAGCAAGCTTTTATGATATGAGGTGCTTTAATAAAAGCATCAATGAAATTTTGGAAGGATTTCTCACATATTAAGGGATCATGGCTTGGTGAAAGGTTTTCTCACATAAACTTTATTCAAGATTTAATGATCTAACCTATGATAGTTTTGTTTTGATAACTAATTGAATTATACTTTTTCGTAGATGATGAAATGCATATGAATATGACTGCTCCATTGGAATTTAACTTACCATCAAGGGTACTTTGAGGTGGAGGATCAAATAGGGTAGTGTCTAGTACAAACTTCTACTTCCAAACTACGTTCCCTCCTGTAGGTTTGAGTAAATGGCCTAGATAGTGAGCCCATATACAATATATAATATGATACAAAGTTCTATCTTGGAAAGTAGACTCTCCCTTCTCGGTGTGGGAGTTACATCGGAGTCAATGTTATAGTTTGCATTGTCTATTGCTTTTTACAGAAAATAACCTACAAAATAAACTAAGTTACTTGCAAATGTTTTATGAAAATTTGTTATTAATTTTAAGAGGAATTAACCAATTTCATGATTTATGATTTACTTAAAAGCTTTTACTATGTTTACTTGGTCATGCATATCATATTTTTTATCATATCCCCTTATGATTAGGTTTCATGTTTTATTACATTTCACTCATACTTATTATATTTCATGCACTAATGCATACTTGTTCCCATATTATTTAAGAAATGTAGGGTATGTCGATCTTCATCCTCGTGTTTGTGGTTAGCTGGATTGACTTTTGAAGATTGAACGAGGATGAGTGCTCATGTTCTGATGACCATGTCACTTTTATTGCTTTCACATGTATTTGGTTTTTGGACTTTTTACGTGGTTTACCGGTTACATCCTTTGAGGCACTAGACCAACAACCCAATGAAACACCTTGAAAGTTTCCAAGATCATATGAGACCTTGGAAATCAGAAAGAACTAAAATCTTGAAAAAATTATTTTTATGACCAATTCGTGGACTGTGAGAGGGACTATGGTTCGTGAAGGGATACATGGAACCAAGCTTAGAATTTGGAAATTTTGGGGGAGACTTCACAAACAAGTACATGGACCAAGAAATATGTCACAGACAAAGGTCCTAGAAGTCTTGTCTTTTACAGGCACTCATACGGTATGTTCAGGTAATATGAACCATAGACATGTCAATAGAAGCCGACATTCAAAACATAGAACTATTCTACTTGCATGGACTCATTCACGAATTATGAAGTTTTTTATGGTCCGTAAAAGTCATATGTCAGTTCTAAGTCCGAGTTAGTTTTGTCTTTTACACTCTTTTAATTCCTATACTATGTCATTTTGGCCTATTGGAAGTGGGTTTCATTAATTTCTGAAGACCCTAATATCCCATTCTCTACTAATTTTCCCAAATCCAATTTCTTCTCTCTCAAGTAAAGCATGCTAGGGTTCCAAGATTCTAGTCTTCATTGAAGAGTGAAGCTAGGGATTCATTAAAGGTATGTGAGCAATTCATCAATGAGTTTCTCTCAAGGTATGTGGGAACATCATCAACGAGGTTTTCTTCACCTATTGAGTCCCAAAGAAACATCAATTACTCAAATTATGAATTCACTAAACTATGGTTCATGCGATCCTCATGGGTTCATATTAAATTTTTGTTTCTTCTTCATCATTGATCTTAAATTGCATGAATTGACTATAATTCCATGATTTTATTGATTTTTTCAAGAATTCATAAGATACAAGTATTTTCATGATCATAATTATGTTATTTTTAAATGCACTTCTCATATTATTAGATGTTCATGAATTATGGTACTTTTTAATGAAGTATCTCTCACTATATGTACAGATGTCGTTATTTAGATGTTTTTGATTGAAGTATATTTTAAATTATGTTCAATTATCATTATTTATGAGCTACTTAATATTTGTCAGAATATCAGTATAATTAAGAGTAGAGACTAGTCCTATTTCAACATTGATGCATGTTCTCTTGGGAGTATATTTAACATTGAGTGGAATATATGGATATAGATTTCTCTTAACCATTTGTGAACTTTTAATACAATCCCTATGTGATAAACCTATATGCCACCACAAGGTGTGCCTCGAATAGACAGTAGCTAGCGGTTGCATCTTAGCTCAGAGATCACTAACCGTACCGTCGCAAGTATGATACTCTATTTTAACTGTGGAATCAATATACTAAACTTAATGCTATAAATCACATTGTTTATATCGATTTTAGTATCTTCAAAAAATTTCGATAGCCAACTAACGAATTGATACAAGATATAAAAATATACAACCAATCGTCATCATTAAATTAATAAACACACAAAGCAGACTTCTAGTTTGTGAACACATATCTTTGTTTCCTAGTGATTCAAAGACGGACTTGAGCACCAACCTATCAAAGCAGGAGATCGACGATTTCCACTGTGAATTACAAGGTACACATATCGTTGTTGATTTACCTTAATATTCCTTTATTGGTATCAGATTCATTGTTATTGATATCATTATGTGTTGCGTTCTTGTGTATTCACTTTATATATTTATAAGAAATTATATGGAAACTATTTCTTTTAAAATTCATTGAATAAAAAGAAAAAAAATTGGAAGGAGTTAATTTTTTTTCTTTTAATTGTGGATTAATAATAAGAAAAATAGGATTCAAAACCATATTTGATTGTGACTCATGAAATAGATAATATTACTTGTCCACTAAGAAAGTTATTCTAGAATTATCTAAGAAAAAAATTACTTTTGTTTGATAGCGATCTGAAATTTTGTTGGAAGATATTTTTGATCAAAAATTGAATTCTACATAGTCTGATTGAGTATAGCTTTTTGAAAACATATTATAATTGAATAACAGGATTAAAACGTGTAAGATACGAATTGTTGAAAAGTTGGATATTTTCCAAAAAACTGCATTTGTCTAGAGCAATCTGGAAATTTGTTGTGCTGTTTTAGGATGGAAACTTATTCTATTTTTATCTGCTCGTATTAAGCTTTCCGAAAATATATTATAATACAGAAAAAAACTTAAAATGAGTAAGATAAGGACTTTTTAATTTGGGCTAAAAAATGTTTTCTTCGAGGAATTTTTATTCAATTGAGATTAGAATCGTATTTAGGATTATTTTTATATGTGTCCTCTTTAGGATCTTATTAGTCTTGTGTATTTCATTTAGTCATTATCTTGCTTAAACAATTGCGTGCCTTTTATGAGAAATTTGTGACATATGTTGTCATATTAAATGGTATTAATCATATTTCTTTTTGTTCCAATTTCAGATATGACTGAAAAGGAGCATGCTCAGATTACTTCAAGAGGGAGTTCTCAAAATTCGAGCAAAAGGAAGAGGTCGAAGAGCAACCCGCGATAAGATATGTTTTCGAGGGCGAGAAGTCGTAAAGATTGGTGTGCCAAAAGAGACACGAAGTATGTTAAGGAATGAAAGGATGATTCAATGAAAAAGAGAAAAAGATCTAAGAGATTTTATGTCTTTGAAGATGGATCCCCTTGGTGATTTTATAGGATTCCTCCAGATCTTTGTCGTAAAATTTGAAAAATTTAATAAAGGCATAATACATAAATATGCCCTTTAACGTGGCTTCAAATCACACTTATGCTCTTCAACTTTGAATGTGCACAAGTAGACACTTAAACTTGTATAAAGTTGAACAAACAGACACACATGTCCTAGATGTCCTCCTACTTGTCATTTTTTGTCCGACGTGGTGTCCTACGTGTATAGTGTCATGTAGGACTCGTGTGTTTATTTATTTAAAAGTAGGATAGTTAAAGTGTCTGTTTGTGCATTATGAAAGTTGGAGGTCAAAGTTAAAATTTGAAACCAAGTTTAGGGTCCAATATATGTATTATGCCTTTAATAAAAGTGACATTCAAGTTACAAAGAAGGAAGGGTACAATATTTTGCAATTCCTAGCCAGAATACTCGAAGAATGAATTGAATGAAGTTAGAATCGAAATTGGGGATAAATACGAATTATGAAAGTACTATGTAAAATATGAGTTAAGTGGGCAAAAACTTCACCCACGGTGTATCTACATACTCCTTTTTTTACCAGAATAATTTTTTTTATTATTGTAATTTTTATTAAACTTTGAAGTAAACATCTTTAATTGTGCTTTAATAAATATTTGAATTTTATTCTCTTTTATTTTGGATAAGTGAATGATTATTTTATGCACAACATTATATGGTGTTTAATATTTAGACATGCAAGTCTCTGTGATTATAGTCTAAAATAAATTACTGTTCACATTAAGAAGTTAATTTCAAATTTTGGTTAAATATTTAATTGTAGATGATGAATGGATACATTTAAATATGAAACCTTTATGAGAATTGATTTGCTTGAATGTATATGTCACTTGCATAATCGTTAAATTTTTTTCCTAATTATATGTCAATAACAAACATGACATCAAAAAATTATTAACTTAAACAAAGGTGAAAAACTTTAATGGTGATAATTACGACATTTGGAGTCGTAAAATGTGGTATGTGTTGAAAGAGCAAAATGCCTTGAAAGGTATAAAGCATGTTTTGAATCAAACAGAAGAGGGTAATACTGCACAACACCTTAGCTGATGTCAAACATGGTAGCTCAACTCAAAAGTGTTGGTCATATATTTTTTTTAAGATGAGCAACAAGTTCAGGCAATAATTCGGTCTCTTCCCAATAAATGAGAACATTTGAAGGTTAAATAGACCCATAATTATATATCAATTTTTTTTGTGAAGTTGCACACCATGTTGAACTTGAAGATGAGTGTCTCAGTGCTGCTAAAGCTGATTCTAATGCCTTTGTGGCAAAGTCAAGTGGTACAAAAATCTTCAGGCTTCAAGCGTAAGAAAATTTGTAAAAGTAATAGGAAAGACAAAGAGACTGAAAAAGGACCCTCTAAGAAAAAAAAATTAAAAAAAAAACAAAGTCCAAGTAAGGAAAATGATTTTTCAAGAACAGAGAAAAAAAACAAAATTAAGTTCTACAATTTTCAAATGTTGGGACATTGCGCTCGTGAATACAATGAGACAAAAAGGTAGTATTTCCAAACGCACCTCAAAGTGCAACATAGGTTTCGAGCAGTTCTTTACAAACTAAATCTTATCCTATGATGATTGTAGACTCAAGATCCACCGACCACGTAAATCTATATCGAGAAGAGTTTGTGGAGTTTCATCTCAATCAAGGTGGATCTACGTAGGAATAATGCGAATGTAGAAGTCTAATAGATAGGCAATTGCAAAGTAAACTTTCGTGGTGGCCTCTCTTTGATGTTTCATGATGTCCTATATACAACAGAGATTTAACGAAACTTAGTATTTGTGTATGTTCTTTTATACGTTGGTTTTGATTTGTTTTTAGTCATAATGGTGTTAGAATAACTCTATATGATGTTTTATATGATTTTGGACTAAATTATGATTGTTTTATAGTTTTAGATAGTAATATTCAACTTATGACTATTATGTTGACCATTGTGTAATAACATGTTATTCAAGTAACAATGATGTTGATGTTATTACATGGCATGCTAGATTAGGTCACATCGGGAAAGATGGAATGAATAGGTTGGCAAAACAAGGGTATTTAGGTTATTTAGCCAAAAATTAAATGTCAACTTATGAAAATTGTCTTGCTAGAAAAATTACGCGTAAACCATTTTGGAAGGCTAAGAGAGCTAAATTCCCACTTCAATTAATTCATTCTCCTATTTGTGGTCTAATATATGTAAAGGAAGGTCTGGTGCTACATACTTCATTACATTTATTGGTGATTTAACATGCTTTGGTTATGTCTATTTGATTTCTCATAAATCTGAAGCATTTGAGTACTTTAAAAGATATATGAATGAAGTTGAAAATCAATTAGACAAGCATAAAAATCTTAAGAACGAATCGAGGACGTGAATATTTGTCAAAACAATTTGAAGAATTATGTATTAAAAAGGGTATGATCAGACAGTTAGGCCTCAACAAAATGGCGTATCTGAAAGAAAGAATAGGACATTGTTAGACATGACAAGATCATGATGGCAGAGACAAATTTGTCTATCTCTTCTGGAAGATACATTATTGGTTGTGTCTTACATATTGAACAAAGTGCCTTCTAATTCAGTTTCTTCCACTCCTTATGACTTTGAATTGGTCATAAAACAAATCTGAATGATCTGCGACTGTGGGGATGTGCGGTATGTGCAACATATATTAAAGATAGTTTTGGTGAGTTTTGTAAACTAAGTTCAAAAGGAAAGAAATGTATCTTTATAAGATACTCTGAACGCTCAAAAGGGTATGTGTTCATTGATGAAATGGAGGATGGAAGTATTACTTATATTGTATCACAAGATGTCAGATTTTAAGAAAATGATTTTACAAAAAAGGTGAAATAGATGAAGTAGAACCTCTATACAAAATGTTGAATTCCGAACATAAGATGATGTTGTCAAACATACTTGATAATTCAATGGATCAAGAAAAGATTCCTGGTCCAAGTGGAAGTTATGAATCCCAAAATCCTATAGAGGAATCTGAACTTCAAATTCGTAAAAGTACAAGAAAAGGTGTACCTAAACGATCTTATGAGATTGGGGATTATGTTTTCTTGGTATCTCTGACAAAATTGGATGAACCTAATTTTTTATTTGAGGCCTTATTAAGCCCTTAAAGGTATGAATAGTTAAAAGCGATGAAAGAAGAATTAGAGTCCATGAAAACCAACAATGTCTTGGATCTACTAGACCTTTCTAAGAAACTAAAGCTATTGGGAAAAAATGTATTCTTAAAGTTAAATGTAAATCGAATTGATCAATATAAAGACGTAAAGCACAATTGGTTGCAAACAGTTTTATTCAAGAAGTTGGAATAGACTATGAGGAAATTTTTTCACTAATTATGAAGTTTACATCCATATGATTACTTTTAGCTATTGTTGCTCGTTTAGATCTAGAATTACACCATATGGATGTGAAGACCATTTTGCCAATGGAGAATCAAATGAGTGAATCTACATGGAACAACCAGTAGGTTTAGTTGTTAAAGGTCAAGAAAAGAAAATTTGTAAATTGAAAAGATCAATTTATGGCCTATATCAATCTTCAAAGCAATGGTATCTAAGATTTCATAAGGAGGTGATTTTATTTTATTTCACCATGATCGGTGAAAACCATTTTGTCTATGTGAATAAATCCAAGGGAGATTTTGTAATTCTTTCTTTTTCCGTAGATGATATTTTATTGGCTGGAAATAATTTTGAGTATGTAAAAAATTTTAAGTCATGACTATAAAAATAATTTGATATGAAAGATTTGGGTGAAGTAGACTACATATTGGGTGTCAAGATCCAAAGAAATTACTCCAAGAAACTTTTGAGTTTATCTCAAGAAACTTATGTAAAGAAAATATAGGAACTTTTCAGATTTATAGTTACAAACCCATGGATACTCCTATAGAAAGTGGTGAATCTTTATACCTTGAAATGTTCAATAGTCTGATAAAGAAAAGAAAAACATGCTTGAGTTCCTTATTCTACTACTGTCGGGATTTGATGTATGCTATGATGTGTACTCGCACATACATTTGCTATGTCGTGAGTCTAGTTAGCAGGTATCAATCAAATCATAAAAAAGATCACTAGAATGTAGTAAAGAGAATATTTCGATATTTGAAGAGAACTGCATATCATAACACTGTGTCATAGTGGATCTGATTTATTCATAAAAGGCTATACAAAATGCAGATTGGGCTGCTAATTGGGATAATACAAGATCAACATCCGGTTTTTCTTTCTTGATAATATTTATTAGAAAAGTAAAGAAGCAAACTTGCTTAACTCTTTCAACCATGGAATCTGAATTTGTGGCATATGCGTTTGTATCACAAAAAATTATTTGGTCAAACAGATTCTTTGAACATTTGAGTATTGCAAAGAATTGTAAGGGTCCAATGAATCTATATTATGATAGTCAAGTGAGTATCATGTACATAAAGGATCCTAAGTATCATAGAAGAAACAAACTCATTGACATCAAGTATAACTTTGTGAGGGACATAGTGGCAAGTGGATAAATAACTTTACAATACATTGATAGAGGTGAAATGATAGTTGATCTTTATTTTAAGAAGACCATCTCTACAGTCTTGTTTGAAAAACATGTTAAGGCTCTAGGTTTTACATACAGTATGGTGATATTTCAGTATAGTAAACTTACTTGCTTGTTATGATATTATCTTCTATATAAACTTTTGAATTTATGTTCAAATATAGTATGCATGTGATATTATGTAAGATATATAATGTGCTGAACAAGTCACGAGATCGGCTCTGTCACACAGAATTCGCCTTTTACGTCGGGAAACGTGAAGAGATGAGATTCACCACCATTTTATGATTTGTCTTATGATCCAGACAAAATTTCTCCAAGAAATGAGCTTAAGGATCACTTAAGAGAGAAACTAGAATCAAACATCTCGAGGTGTTTAAACCAAGGCCTCTACGATGTTGAATAATAATGAGACAGATATACCAATTTAAGGTGTAAACATCGTACCATGTGTTTCATACCACGTGTGTCTAGCGATCAATGGGTCAATGAAAGAATATTGTCTGCTTCTTCATTGTGTGAGATCCAAAAAAGTTAAATTAAATTTTCAATGAAACCCTTTGGCCTTTTGTTGTTTCTTGAAGTTTCAATCGGTGTTGCTAAATTTAGAATGTTACTAATAGTCATGAGCGATTCGGAAATGTAGTACATGTCTAGGAAAACAGTTGATATAAGGCATATATATTTGAGTAGAAAGGAAGGACGATTAAATGAACAATTCAACTTGAATAAATAAGCCGACTATTACATTCAAGTGTAATTGTGTGTATAAAGTTAAACATGAACTCGAGTTCACCTCTTTAAGAGGTTGAGGTATCGAACAAGTAACTACTTAAGTAGTGAATGACGTTTGGGTATTTTAAGTAATACTGTCCTTTAAGAGTAGTGAATTCTTTCCACATGTGATTGAATTCATATATAGGGCTTGTAAAACCTTAATAATAATAACTTCATGATCATAAGTCGCACAAACTATCTTTCGTATGAATTGTGTGTCTGATTGATATAATGTTGACTTGGGTCTTGTCCACCATGTCTAAAGTGCGAGATGTAAGTTTTGCATCGTGGGTTGCCCGTGTGGCCCGACCCAACCCGACCTGATTTGTTTTATGCCTTATATAATTAATTAATTAATTTTTGGATAAATCCTTTTAAAATGTTAAAGCACTATAGTTAAAAAGTAATTGTTCAACCTCTCCTTACAAGACTCCTAGTGGAAATATTTTTCTAAGAGACGTGAAACGTGAAATAGAGAGGAAATAGTGTGAAACAGAAAACCAAAAATAAGAGATCAGTCAAGAAACAAAGAAGTGAGTTTCTAAAAATGATTAATTAGCACACATTGCAGAATTATAGTTTGTAAACATAGATCTTTGTTTCCTAGTGATTTAAGATGGACTTGAGAACCAACTTGTCAAAGAAGCAGATTGACGACTTCCGCTGTGAATTACAATGATCACACCTCTTTGTTGATTTACCTTAATATTACTTCAAAAACAATAGTGCTGAAAGTAACTTGTGCCACACAATTAAGTATTTAAGGTCAAAAGATTAAAAGATATTTTGGTACATTTGACATAACTTTAATTTAGAATCGCAAGATTGAAGTGTCTACATTTTTCTCAAACAGTCTTTCAAGTCAAACTAGATCTTCTTTTTAAAATTGAGGAAGAACAAACTATTGTATAATTAATGATGCAACACTTGTTTTTAAATGAAAAAGGTATTAGACCAAATTATTTTACACCAAAAACCTCATATTTGACCTTGGTATTTGATTTGTAAAACCTCCTTATTTGCTAAAAAATATCATAAATATTATTTATATGCTAAATAAATGTTTTTATCTAACAAAATTAATGATAAATTCTTTAAGTAATACAGGGTTTGGAATAAAGATAGTGGAAATAATAATTGTTATTCTTACAATAACCTGTATTTATAAGGTTAATAAACAGAAACAGAAATAAGATGAAGCAAAAAGAATATAAAATACAAGAATTAATTCGAGTCCACAGAAACTATTGTGTGTCCTTAAGAAATTTAATCACCTCACTGTACCCAAGGTTATGGATTAATTTCTCCCAAGATAAAACGGATTAAACTTGTTAAAGAAATAGCGGTACCTCAAACTTGTTTAACTTCAACGAACTTAAGAACAGCAACAAGTCACACAGACTCAGTCGATCGACACTTTGATTTTATTTGAGAGAAAAATAAATGCAGAGAAGGAAAAATTTTAAGTATTTGAAAAAATCGAAAATTGACTTCCTTTTATAGCCATTTTCAGCAAGGAACGTGTCTGTTCAGTGAAATCTGTTCAGACCTATTTTATCCAGAAAGTTGTGTCTTTTGGAAAAAATGACAACGTTTTAAAAAATTGTGTCTGTTAGGAAAATAACGACTTTTTTGAAAAGTAACGACTTTTCGGAAAGTAACGACTTTTCAGAAAGAGTAATAACTTTTCAGAATGTTACCGTTACCCGCAAATTTATAAGAAATAATTTTAACAGGATTTATTTGATTTAACAAAAACTGATTAAATAAATTTTATCCAAAAAATTTATCAATCAATCACATCATTTGCCAAATCCAAATCCGACGACGACGGCGCGAGGGGGCATCTTCTTCTTAGCTCTTTAAGAAGTAATGGAAGTGTTTCCTTCTATAAGGACAACAATTTTCATTTCTTTTGTCGATATGGGAGAAATGACTTTTCATTTGCACTTTGCAAATGACTTTTCATTTTCCCTCCAAAGTAGTTCCCTCACTTTTCATATTCTCTCTTTTCTTTTCTCATTCACACTTGCTAAAACCCAACAATCCCCCACATGAATAGGGAAGGCTATTGTTAAAAAATATGCATGAAAAAACTTGTGTGTCTTGTAGGTAAAGGTTAATCGTATCTGGATAAGTAGGTTTCCCTTTAAACTTTCCATAGTGAACATATATCGGATATACTCGGTCAATCGGTAGATTTGATATCTTTGAACCGTCGAGCTTTGGGGTATACCTAGACAACATATGTCACACAATCAACCCTTGAATTGTTCTTAGTTCTCATTGTTTTGTTCGTTTCAGCCATGAACACATCTTGGATAGTAAGTGCTTAAAGAACTGGCCTTACCGGATTCTCCTTGAAGCGGCTTACACTTCACACTTACATAGGTGATTTCTAAATGTGTTATCCCATAGATACACCATTTGATATTCCCTGTATCAAACTTAGAAACCATTAAAAAGTCCTTATGTCTTTATCCTGGTTACTAAACATTGTCTTATCATGAGAATGGACCATAAAATAATAATAATTTTTCTTTTCCTTTGACAATGTTGAACCATCATCAATGACTTTGTTTTATCTCCTTGAACCTAGATCTTGGGATCTCCAGTCTTCTAGGTAGAGTTACCGCCACGATGACTTGTTCTCGGCCATAGTCCCATTCCCATCGATGATTTCTCAACTCCCTCTCTATTTAGGCCTTTTGTAAGTGGATCCGACACATTATCTTTTGACTTCACATAGTCAATTGTGATAATTCCACTAGAGAGTAGTTGTCTCACAGAGTTATGTCTTCGTCTTATGTGACAAGACTTGTCGTTATACATAATGCTTTCAGCCCTTCCTATTGTAGCTTTATTATCACAATGTATGCATATAGGGGCCATCGATTTGGGCCAAAATGAAATATCTTCTAAGAAATTCTGGAGTCATTCAGCTTCTTCACCTGCCTTGTCTAAAGCAATGAATTCACACAACATTGTAGAGCGAGCTATACATGTTTGTTTGGATGATTTCCAAGATATTGCTCCTCCACCAATAGTAAAAACGTATCCACTTGTGGATTTTGTTTCAGTAGACCCAGTAATCCAATTTGCATCACTATATCCTTCAAGAACTGCTGGATATTTGTTGTAATGTAAAGCATAGTTTTGAATGTCGTCTAAGTATCCCAAAACTCTCTTCATTGCCAACCAATGAGCATGATTAGGATTACTTGTGTATCGACTCAGTTTACTGATAGCGCAAGCTATGTCTGGTCATGTACAATTCATGACATACATTAAGCTTCCCAATACGCTAGCATAGTCCAATTGAGACTGACTTTCACCTTTATTCTTTGCAAGATGAAGGTTTGCATCAATTGGAGTCTTTGCCCTTTTAAAATTCAAAAATTTGAATTTTTCAAGTATCTTTTGAATATAATGAGTTTGAGACAATGCTAGAGCGTTAGGAGTTTTAAGAATTCTAATTCCTAATATCACATCAGCAACTCCTAAATCTTTCATATCAAACTTACTAGCAAGCATACGCTTTGTAGCTTTTATATTAGCAATGTCTTTGCTCATTATAAGCATATCATCTATATATAGGCATAAAATAACTTCATGATTTGGAGTATCTTTAATGTAAACACATTTATCACATTCATTGATCTTAAATCCATTTGACAACATGGTTTGATCAAACTTTGCATGCCATTATTTTGGTGCTTGTTTTAGTCCATTAAGTGACTTAATAAGTTTGCACACTTTCTTTTGTTTACCAGGAACTACAAAACCCTTAGGCTGTTCTATGTAAATTTCCTCTTCAAGCTCTCCATTTAAGAAGGTTGTTTTCACATCCATTTGATGAATTTCAAGACCGTATATTGCAGCTAGTGCAATTAACATCAGAATTGATGTAATCCTAGTCACTGGCAAGCATGTGTCAAAATAATCAAGACCTTATTTTTGTCTAAAACCTTTGACAACAAGTCTTGTTTTATATTTGTCAATAGTTCCATCGTCTTTCATCTTCCTTTTAAAGATCCATTTTGAACCCAAGGGTTTGTTCCCTGGAGGAAGATCAACCAACTCCTAAGTATGATTCCTTAAGATTGATTCAATTTCACTATTAACAGCCTCCTTCCAAGAGGTTGAGTCGTCTAGACAACATTGCTTCCTTGAATGTTTAAGGCTCACTTTCAAGAAGAAATGTTACAAAATCTGATCCAAATGAAGTAGATGTCTTTTGACGTTTACTGCGTCTTGGACTTTCTTCATTTTGTTCATTCTCTTTTGGTTCTTCTCTGGGTTGTTTAGATCCCCCACTAGATGACTCAAATCTAGTTTTATACGGATTGATATGTTCAAAAAATTCAGCACTATCTGATTCCATTACCGTATTATCATGAATATCCGGATGTTCGGACTTATGAACCAAAAATCGACATGCCTTACTGTTTGTGGCATATCCAATGAATACACAATCCACAGTCTTAGGTCCTATTTTTACCCTCTTAGGTATAGGAACTTGGACTTTGGCTAGACACCCCCACACTTTGAAATATTTCAAATTGGGTTTTCTACCTTTCCATTTCTCAAATGGAATTACATTTGTCTTTGAGTGGGGCACTTTGTTAAGTATCTGATTTGCTGTAAGGATAGCTTCCCCCCACAAGTTCTGTGGTAAACCTAAACTTATAAGTAATGCATTCATCATTTCTTTTAAAGTTCTGTTTTTCCTTTCTGCAATTCTATTAGACTGAGGAGTGTAAGGAGCAGTAGTTTGATGGATTATTCCATTTTCTAAACATATTTATGCAAATGGAGATTCATATTCTCCACCTCTATCACTTCTGATCATTTTGATCTTTTTATCTAATTGATTTTCAACTTCAGTTTTATATTGTCTAAATGCATCTATTGCTTCATCATTACTATTTAGAAAATAGACATAACAATATCTAGTGCAATCGTTAATAAAAGTTATGAAATACTTTTCCCACCACGTGATGGTGTTGACTTCATGTCACAAATATCAGTGTGAATCAATTCTAAAGGATTTAAATTCCTTTCAACAGATTTATAAGAATGCTTAGCATACTTAGATTCAACACAAATTTGACATTTTGATTAATTGCACTCAAATTTTGGCAAAATATTTAAGTTAATCAGTTTTCGCAAGGTTTTATTATTAACGTGTCCAAAACGTTCATGCCATAAACATTTAGACTCAAGCAAGTAAGAAGAAGCAAAATCTTTATTCATATCAACTGCAATTACATTGAGTTTGAAAAGGCCATCACTAAGGTAGTCTTTTCCTACATACATATCATTTTTGCTTACTACTACTTTATCAGAAACAAATACACATTTAAATCCATTCTTGGTCAGAACTGGAATTGAAACTAAATTCTTTCTCAATTCTTAAACATATGAGACCCTATTCAAAGTCACCACCTTGCCTGAGGTCATCTTTAATAGGACTTTGCCAGTTCCTTCCACCTTTGCAACATCGGAGTTTGCCATAAATAATTTTTCATCTGTAAGTGCTGGAGTATATGATGAAAATAATTCTTTGTTGGCACAAAAATGGCATGAGGCACCAGAATCTATCCACCATTCTCTTGGATTTCCAACCAAGTTACATTTTGAAAGCATTGCACAGAGATCGTCCATTTCTCTTTTGGATTCAGCCAAGTTTGCTTGATCCTTCTTTTTCTTGTCCTTCATAGGACCCCGGCATTCATTAGCCCTATGACCACGTTTACCACAATTAAAGCAGTTTCCATTGAATTTCTTCTTAGAAGGATTGCTTTTTGGACCAGATGCTTTCTTTCTTTTCTTTAATTTTGTGGGATCTTCTTCAACAAAATTTACTCCAGATATTGCTGAATTACCACGTGACCTCTTTTCTGCAGCCTTATTATCCTCTTCGATTCTCAACCTTACTATGAGATCTTCAACAGTCATCTCCTTGCGTTTGTGTTTCAAGTAGTTTTTAAAGTCCTTCCACAATGGAGGTAACTTTTCAACAATTGCAGCCACTTGAAAGCATCATTCACAATCAATCCTACATTAAAGGTTATGTGAGTATTAAGGGAAAATTTAATATTTCGAACATGGGCATTAAATAAATTTATACCTTCAGCAAGGAGATCATGGATTAAGACATGCAATTCTTGAACTTGGGTGACGACAGTCTTACTGTCTATCATCTTATAGTCCAGAAATTTTGCCACAATGAATTTCTGCATTCCGGCATATTCTATTTTGTACTTCTTTTCTAAAGCATCCCAGAGTTCTTTTGAGGTTTTGGCATTGTTGTACATATTGTACAGATCATCTTGCAGACCATTCAAAATATAATTTTTACACAAAAAATCTGAGTGTGTCCATGCTTCTTACCAAGAATCGTTCATCAGCCGGAGTTTCATCTGACATAACAGGAAAATTCTCATTAATGAACTTCTGCAGACTCAATGTGGTGAGATAGAAGAACATCTTTTGCTGCCATCTCTTAAAGTCGACTCCAGAAAACTTTGAAGGTTTCTCATCCGGCGCTAAGGCAGCATTTGAACAATTATGTGCAACCGATGTTGTTGCAGCACTTACTGTTCCAGCATTTATTTGACTTGAATTAGTCATTTTTTTTGTCACAAATGGCAGATAAGTTAAGTATTTGAAATACTAACAGTAAAGAACAAATCTTTACACAAACTGTTTCTGATTTAACGAAAAAGTTTTTATGTTCTTTTAATCGTTAATCGAATGAATTTTAAAAATTCAAGCAGAGTAGAAAACCATAAAGGTTTTAATCTCCAGAAACCTCAAATACAGAACTAATAAATTTCTTAAGATTATTATTCTTATAATAACCTGTATTTATAAGGTTAATAAACAGAAACAGAAATAAGATGAAGCACAAAAAATATAAAATACAAGAATTAATCCGAGTCCACAAAAACTACTGTGTGTCCTTAAGAAATTTAATCCCCTCACTGTACCCAAGGTTATGGATTAATCTCCCAAGATAAAATGGATTAAACCTGTTAAAGAAATAGCGGTACCTCAAACTTCTTTAACTTTAACGAACTTAAGAACAGCAACAAGTCACACAGACTCAGTCGATCGACACTTTGATTTTATTTGAGAGAAAAATAAATGCAGAGAAGGAAAAATTTTAAGTATTTGAAAAAATCGAAAATTGAGCCATTTTCAGCAAGGAACGTGTCTGTTCAGTGAAATCTGTTCAGGCCCATTTTATCCAGAAAGTTGTGTCTTTTGGAAAAATAACAACTTTTCAAAAAAATTGTGTCTGTTAGGAAAATAACGACTTTTTTTGGAAAGTAACGACTTTTCTGAAAGTAACGACTTTTCTGAAAGAGTAACAACTTATCGGAATGTTACCGTTACCCGCAAATTTATAAGAGATAATTTTAACAGGATTTATTTGATTTAACAAAAACTGATTAAATAAATTTTGTCCAAAAAATTTATCAATCAATCACATCATTTGCCAAATCCAAATCCGACGATGACGGCGCGAGGGGGCATCTTCTTCTTAGCTCTTTAAGAAGTAATGGAAGTGTTTCCTTCTATAAGGACAACAATTTCCCTTTCTTTTGCCGATATGGGAGAAATGACTTTTCATTTGCACTTTGCAAATGACTTTTCATTTTCCCTCCAAAGTAGTTCCCTCACTTTTCATATTCTCTCTTTTCTTTTCCCATTTACACTTGCTAAAACCCAACAATAACTCATACATTTATAGGTCGAGGTAAGATACTGAGGACATCCTAGCACATTATTGGCTAATTTTGAGTGTGGATAACTTGCCTACAGTCTCCATTATAATTCAACGTAATTAAAATTCCTCACAATCTCCAATAATGAGAACGTAAAACAAAGATGTAGCGGCCTTGAGTAGAAGAAAAACTGACGCAATTGATGAATATAATGTTTGTACAACTTTTTTAAAATACAAACATAGACAGTAAAACAATTATATATCTTGTGTAAAGACTTTGGTGATAAATAACTACAGTAAAATGAAGAAATAATAACAATATTCGTAAACACTTAGCATCAAATCTTTTTGTTTTATGATTAAAAAAAAGTTCATTTCATCTTTGGATAAAATATTCTTGAGAATTTATCGTAGGGCTTTACCCTCTCAAAAACACATGTATCATCAAACATTCAAAAGTATATTATTGACGTAGTTAATCGCCGCGCAAAGCGCGGGCAATTTACCTAGTAACTAAAATATATAATAACTTTACTAAGTTATATTGAAATACACATGTTGTATTCATAAGATCCAAGTAAATATTCTATGAAAATAATTTATTATCGTTGGAGTAATGTTATTTTCTGATCCT
Source organism: Solanum chilense (assembly GCA_032847665.1). Taxonomy (NCBI): domain Eukaryota; kingdom Viridiplantae; phylum Streptophyta; class Magnoliopsida; order Solanales; family Solanaceae; genus Solanum; species Solanum chilense. Next base: position 60,773,179 of record CM064974.1, on the reverse strand, counting down.
TCTCATCGATGCTGGTGAGAAATTGAGACTTAAAGTTTTTTGTATTGGATTAACTCAATAAGATAAACAATAGAAATTACAAAAACTATGTGAGTCTAATACAAGAATAATTTACTTATGTACTAGCTTCGAGACGATTCTTAGCAAATTCTAACACCTCTATCTTAACAAGTACCAATTTAAGAAACAAACTACATTAGAAATAGCAAATTTGAGATTTGTGCAAGTTAGTCTTCCATTGTTAATTTTGATAAAAGCCAAAAAAATCGTAAATTTCAATATAAGATGAGTTAGCTTGCCTATAAGATATCAAATGAAAGATATTTGAGTATTTTTTTCAACATAATTGATTTTGCTAAATTTCGAGTTTAGATGAGGGAGATATGCCCATCTGAATTCAGCTTATCTACCTAATAAAATTCATCTGAATTAAGGAGGGGTATTTTGGTCTATTCCCAACACCCCACCTAGCCTAAATGTTTTTCTCACCTTAATAGGGGTCTAAGACGATCAAAATCAATTTTAATCTTTCAAAATAATCTTAGGGTTTTTGAGTGGAGTTAAAGAAGACAAAAGATAAAGGATTCAAGAGTTTGCTCAAGAAAATCAAAATTTCGCCAAGAACAAGTGTTCTGCGAGGTATGTAACCTTTCATAGTCATGGTAAAATTTCGTGATTTTCATTCATAATTTCCTTCTTCAGGTTGATTGATTTGAATTATTCAGACTTATTTAGGTTTTGGCCTCATTCTTTAATAATAGAGTCTTGTTAAGTTCTTGTGGTGAGGGTGTTGCGGATGAATGTTTTTGTTACTGGGTTTTATGTCATTTTGATTGTGTTGGGTTTATAATCCCAATGAAGTTTGAAGGAAATCATTTGGGTTTAGACTAGTTAGGCGTGAGAAGAATAATTCGTCAATAATCGGGGCATGAGGGTTGGGCGGCGCACCAGCATTGAGCCTGAACTTCTTCCTAATAGTTTGGGGCCTGGCGTGGTGAGACACTGAGTACGCCCCAACTACTACTCTAAAGTATGGGGCCTGCGCCACTCAGTCCTCCCTACCCATCTGTCCTTCTTTCCGTGAATGATCCATCGACTCACACCTATGTTCTCTTCTAGATTTACACACTTAAAATCTTCATCAATCTTTGAGAAATCCCATTAATCCAAATAATAATTCTTGAACTCTCATTTTAAAGTCAATAAATGATTAGCAGTTAAGTTCAAGTAAAGCCTTTGAGTTCCTTTAAAAGTCTTTAACAATCTTTTAAAACTTGTTTTAAGACTTGAGTACATGAGCATGAGGATGAGGAAAGTTGAGTTCAGGTTTTGAAAATGAGTATAAGGGAACTAATTATTCCCAAAGAGTAAATGTTTTATATTTAAAACAAGAGGAAATTTTGATTTCCAAATGAGTTCATGAGGAGTTTTGAGCATACTTTCTTTTAAGAGAAAATTTTGAGTAATAATCTCAATGTTTGAGGATGTAAAAGTTTTACAAACATATGAGCATGATTTATGTTATTGGATTAGTGTTGAACACCGATATAGGGACAAGTTTGGACAATTCAAATTCCTCATAAAACATGTAGGCCAACTTGGGTAAAGGATACTCTTTTTTTGATGATTTCTTATTGCATTTAAGAATAACTTAGTAGATTCACTTAGTTGGATATGTCTTATGCTCTAGCAAGGTATATGATCATTCTGGCAGTACGAGCAAACATTACATCATGACATAGATCATAGTGATGGTTGTCGGGTAGTGAATCCCTCAAATAAAAGTAAAAGAGTTATTATTTGATTTTTAAGTACAGTGAGTTATTATGTAATATTTTAAAATCTTTATTTATAATGAATTTTTATTGTTGCTTTTATATTGAAATGAGTTTGAGTATTTCAGCCTTTGAGTATCTTTCAGCATGCTTGAGTTCAGTTGAGTTGATATGAGGTGAGTATGTTCTTTATTTTTATCAGTTCAAGCTTATATCTTTGATTTAGAGTTTCCTTACATGCTCGTACATTTCATGTACTGACGTTATTTAGCCTGCATCTTTTATAAGAGAAAAGACATAAAGTCACCACTGAAGTTGTTACGTATTTTTATAAAGATACCTTAACTTTGAAAGTGTCCTATCACCCCACATAACTTTTTAATCTCTGCGTAAATGGGTCATTTTGACTCATTCCTTCATCTGCGTTGACGCACGTGATGCTCACTCTTTTCAACCCGTTTAGCCCGACCCGATTCTTTACTAAAGTAGAAAAATCTTTTTGTCTTTGTTATTTTTCAACTTTCCAAGTTCTTGATATTTCCTTCTCTCTCTCTTTCAAGATTCTTGGAGGAACAAGAAATTTAATTTGATATTATTGATCAAAATCTAATCACAAGATTTATGAGGGTGTTCCACCCCAATATGACAAGATTAAGAAGATGGTTATTCTTGATGCTTAAAAGGTATTGAGTCTCCAAGCTGCACAAAAGTAAGAGTAAGAAGAGAGCCAAGCTTCTCTTGGGGAAGCTTTCATCAGAGGTTGGATGGCGTCATTTTTGATAAAATCAAGGAACTCGAGAACAAGAGGAAGAGGAAGGAGAGAGCTCAGGTAGCATACGATAGGAGAAAGAAGATTGATAAATCATCTAAATCTCGACCTTTTTGTTTGTTACATTGTCTTTCTGAGTGGTGTATTTTCAGTTTAGCATTGTTTCTCCGACTCTTTTATCCTTCATTATTTTCTTTAACGAAATTGAATCTGAAACTTTAAGTGATCCAGAAGAAAAAAAATCATTTACTGAAAATTAAAAGAGAAAATGAATTCTTATCATATTGCGTTTCGGGAAGATGATGAATTCGTCAAAGAGAGTACCAATGTTGATCTTGTTTTGAAAAAAATAAAGAAGATGAAATCATCAAAGTGGGTTATCAATGGCTCTTTTGAGTTTTAATTTGGGGAAGATGATGTAAATTAATAAAATTTTTAATGATAGAGAAATAAAGTGACACGTGGCACTTCTATATTGGTTAATGACATTTAAAACATTACATCACGCTCCTCATGTGCGTGGTCACAACGCAGAATAGAGAATGGGTCAAAATGGACCATTTACAAAGATATTAAAAAGTTTTGTGGGGTGATAGGACACTTCCAAAATTAAGGTGTCTTTATGAAAATACGGGACTACTTCAATGGTGAGTTTATGTCTTTTCTCTCTTTCATAATGCAAATAGAGGTAACCAAAGTCATCAACGGACCCCCGTTGATACCACTTGTAGTTCTAGAGTTGCTTTGTGAACCTTCTTGCTTTAGAGGGTTTCTTATTTATTTTCAATCGTATTAGGATGTCGTAGGTATTTCCCTACTTCCATCATAGTTTTTAGATGCTTCATAGTTAGACAACAGTATTTGAGGTGTCTTTTTTTCATTTCCCTTATTTATGTTTTAGACTTTCAGTTGAACAATTTCACTCTTTTGAGTATTTTTGATTAAAAAAATTATCATTTATCATGAGTATGTATTTTGCTGAGTTAGGAGTCGGGGATTTGCTTGGGAAACAAGTAATATTTCTCAAGTGTTTTCCACCTCTAGGGTGTAATCTCGGGTCTTATCAAAGTTGTTATAAGAGCACAGAGTTAAGGAGTCCTAGGGTGTCTATGAAGTAGTGTCATCATATTCTTTCTTATCGTTGTGAAGAGCGCCACATCTACAATTACGAGGCTATAAAATTTAGGAAACATATCACTTCCTTCTTACTTTTTTTCATGCGATAGAGTTAAACTTTATAAAAGCTTCTTCTAATTCGTGCTTGAATGCATCTTTCTAGTCGTGCCTCCATGAATATATGTTTAAGGTCGTCCCGTTTTGAGGAATGTTGATTCCAAATCAAGGGTTCAGTAGTGCACCAGAAGTGCAAACCAATGAAAGGTCATTGATTCTTTGTTTTGGTATGCTACCCGGATGTTGAGTCAAGTTGTGGCCAATCAACAGGTCAAAAAAGAGAAAATCAATAGGATATGGCTAATACATACATGATCCATGAGTTCTTGAGGATGAATCACCAGGAATTTAGTGGGTCAAAATGTCACTAAGGATCGAAGGAACTTTATAGAGGTGTTGCAGAAGTTATTTGAGGTTATGCATGTTGTTGATGTTGAGAGGGTGGAGCTAGCTGCATACCAACTCAAGGATATTGCTAGGATCTGGTACAATCAATGGAAAAAGAGTAGAGCTAAAGAAGCACAAGTTATGATATGGGTTGTGCTTTAAAATACCTTCATGGGGTGTTGCTTTCCTCATGAAATGCCAGAAACAAATGTAAAAGAATTCCTCACACTTAAGCAGTGATCCATTAGTGTGCATGAGTACAACCTTAAGTCAACTCAACTATCCTATTATGCTCCCGAGATGGATGTTTCCAGCAGGTGTAGGATGAGGTTATTTGTTTTAAGGTTGTCTTTTCTGTCAAGAAAAGAGGGGAAAGCTACTAACATTAATAGGGTACATGTACATAGCAAGGCTTATGATCCATGTGCACCACGTGGTGGAAGATAAGATGAGAGATAGAGAAGAGTTACGGAAAAAAAAGGGCTAAGACGGTAGGTAATGAGTCCGTAGGCGAAGACTGCAAATGTGAATCGGTCAACCTTCTTACAAAGGAAAATCATACCAGATCCATCATTTGCTAGTGCACATTAACCAAAGAACAAAGGTGAGTTCATGCATAAGAATTCACGTAACTTTAGAGCTCGACCTTCCCAATCTCAAGGTAGTGTGGCAAATGGGGACAAGTGGATCTTTAGTTGTGCTAAGTGTGGTAGAAACCACTCAGGAGCGTGTCGTGATGGCTCCACTTGTTGTTTCACGTGTGGTTAGGAAAGTCACTTGATGTGAAAGTGACCTAAAAAGCGATAAGGAAATGTTAATGGGGGCAATAGAGCCCAATCTTCTTTAGCGGCTCTGGCAGAAAAAGCTACATCTGGAGGAGCTACTTCAGCCACAGGCGGAAGAGCAAACCCTCTGTATTCTATTACAAGCCTTCAAGATCAAGAGAATTCACCAGATATTGTCACTGATATCAAAGTCTTTACTTTTGATGTATATGCATTGATAAAATCAGGCCCCTTATGCCTCAATTGATTGTAGAACTCATTTCGTAAAGTTATATCTTTCTAATGACCCTGTTATAGAGTGGAGGAGTAGCTCAACAGTGCCTATGGGTTATTTTATTTTATACCTTAAGGCAAGAAAGTCCGTTCCCAAGGGGTGCATTGATCACTTAGTCTGAGTTAATGATTATAGTGTTGGTACACAACCTATTCAGACATTTTCACTCGTGACTGAGTTTCTAGAGGTATTTCCAGATGATCTTCCCACAGTCCCTCTTCTGAGAGAAATGATATGAAAGGTCATTGCACTTGTGAATGTTGTCAATCCAATAATTTGACAAGTTTATAAATCCTCCATTGAAAGATAAGAAGATAAAAGTGATGGTACACTTTATCTTTCAAAGTGATGTTGAGGTGTGTCATAGAAATATGATGAATTTTAAAGCCATGACAATGTGATTATAATGCAAATTTTTGAAGTACATATAAATGATTAGTTCATTCCTTGAAGAGAATGTGACTTGTGATGAGTATCGTGAATGCTCGACCATTCTATAAGAGAATGAGTCAAGATGTGATAAAATCAATATGGGTTGGATATATGCAACAACTCACCTCTATGGAAGGTTTGAAAAAAAATGATATATGTCACATCTCATCTCTACGGGAGGTTTGAGAGAAATCAATAAATTTTATTTGTCATGAATGGTCAATGATTGTGTGTGTTTATACGTCATGAATATTATAGTATGTTTGTTATGAACTACCGAAAGGACAAAAAGAAAGAAGTAATTCTTGCCTATGAAGGTTGTAGTCATGATTAAATATACTGTGTGATAATACAAATTTGTCATTGGTTGTGTACCTATGGTACAACAAAAGTAAAGCAAAAAACATGTCTTGATTGTAATAATTTTGACCATGACAATAACAATATATTTTTCTCCTTGAAGGAGATGTTCATCATGTGGATGGCGTCATGAAATATGTGATAGTGCACATAAATTAATTGCATGCTCTAAAGAGTTGTGATATTGACAGAGAAATAATATTGGGGTACGGTTGTAATAAGTCTCAGAAGAAACTTTTTAAGTTTCGTATGAATTGAAAAGGAATATTGAGACTATAAATTATGAAAAGGTCAGAATCTGAATTTGTTATTATAGTTGTGTATTTTGATGACTTGAAGGTCATTAGCACTCTTAAAGAGCTTTCAAAAGTTGTTGAGTGTTTGAAAGGGTGAAAAGGTCTTGGTAAGACAGAATGTTGTCTTGACATACAGATTGGTAAATTGACAAATGAAATATTTGTCCATCAATCAACATACACATAAAAATTTTGATGCGATTCATTGAGTACCCCAATGATTATGAGATCGCTTGAAATAAATGATGATTCATTTTGATCTCAAGAGAAGGATGAAGAGTTTCTTGATGATGAAACCTCATATTTTAGTGCAATCAGGGTACTAATGTATCTTACTAATAATACTCGATCAGATATCTGTTTTGCAGTAAATTCACTGTCAAGATTCGGTTCCCCTTCAACAAAAGGATATTGAAATGGTGTTATGTATATACTTGAATATCTTTGAACGACCATAGACATGAGTTCATTCTATTCCGACGAATTCAAGTCAAAGCTGATTGGTTAAGCAGATGCAGAATATTTATCTGATCCGCATAAAGCACAATCTCAAACACGCTATTTATTTGCATATGGAGGCACAATAATATCATGGAGATCAATGAAGCAAATGTTGCTATGGAGAAATAAATGTCTTCCATGAAGCAAGTCGAGAGTGCGTCTGGTTGAGATAAATGACACACCATATTCAAGAGATGTGTGGTTTTTCTTTGAAAAAGAATATATCAACCACAATGTACGAAGATATAATACGCGTTGCACACTTTTTCCCTTGACTGAGGTTTTGTCCCACTGGGTTTTCTTGGCAAGATTTTTAATGAGGCAACAAATAATGCGTATCAAAGATATGTGTACTCTTTTCCTTCACTAGAATTTTTTCTCACTGGGTTTTTTCTAGTAAGGTTTTAACGAGGCACATTATCTATGGACATCCAAGGGGGAGTGTTATAAATACATTGATTTATGTGATGATCCATTAGAGTTATCCAACAATTAATTGGATTCATATATGAGTGTTTCCAAGGTGATAAGAACCTTAAGAGATAACTATGTATCTATTAATGTGGTGACCTTTGGAAGTGATATCTCAACACTATAAATAGAGATATTACTCATCATTTGATAATACACTTAAGTAAGAAGAAAGTCTTCTCCTACATCTACTTCTCTTATCTTCTTCCTTTATATTTATATTATTCTGAGCTTAGATTTTTATAACAACATTATGATTTATACGTAATTAAATGTTTATTAATTATTTCTCCTAATTTTCAATCTATATTTCAATTTGCCGATAGTGCCCAAACTTTTGCGCATCTTCGTCATCAATCAAATTTATAATTTTTTTTAAATATAAAAAATATAGAGTAATGTAGAATATATCATTTGATAATGACATAAAAAGTATTATAAGTCTTAATAATTAACAACTTAGAAATTTAAGGCATAAACAAATTTGGTTAACTCTCCAAATTATATCAATGTCCCACTAATTGGGACATGAGAAGTAACAAATATTATTTAAAAATTACGTAAAAATTACTACAAATTAAAATAATTAACAATTTAAAATACTTAAAAGGCATAAAAATGATTACTTTTTGAAATTATATCTATGCAACATATATTGGGAGAACGAAATAATATATGTTACTTCAAAATCGCCTAAAAAAATTATAAATCACAATAATTAATAACTTAAAATATTTTTAAAAATCATTATAAAATTTTGAATAACTTCTCAAAGTTGCAACATGCCTGCTCGTAGGCTGAGGTAGTTTGACAATTTAAAGTTTTATTTTTTAAAAAAGATTGTCTTTTATCACTTTATATATATTAAAAATTATGTAAAAATATTATAAATCATAATAATTAATAACTTTAAAATATTTGAAAATATTGTTAACTCTCAAAATTTTATCTATATTACATAAAATTGGAATAAAGAGACAGAAATATTATATAAAATATATAAAATATATTGTAAATCACAATAATTATTAACTTAAATATCAAAAAGAATTTATAAACAAAATGATTAACTATTGAAACTCCATTTGTATCACATGATCAACACAAAAGGAGTAATATATATTATATGAAATTACGTAAAAAAAATACTATAAATCATAATAATTAGCAATTTATAAAATCGGTCTCTCTCGGTCCTTTAACTTAGTTGGAAGGTTATAATATCCTTAAAGTTGAAAGTTGTAATGATATCCTTCTTGTGTGAATAGTGTACTTTGAAACTCCATTTGTATCACATGATCAATACAAAAAGAGTAATATATATTATATAAAAATTATGTAAAAAATACTATAAATTATAATAATTAACAATCTAAAAAATACGTCCCCTTCGGTCTCTCTATATATACTATCTTATATAAAAAAGACAATTTTTCAAATTTCAACATGGCTGTTCTTTGCCCTACTCTCTTATATAGAAAAGACAATTTTCCAAATTTCAACATGTATGTTCTTTGCCATATTTAGGAAAGGTTAAGGGCAATTTCGTTTAACTATTAGTACTTTCTCAATGATATAATATTGTACTTCACTTTTTTGTTGTACTTTTTTAAAATTTGACACATAAAAGTCCGCGGCAAAAATTTTGCAAACTTTCTATGCATGTGACCATTTTTTTTCTCCACTTTCCTTCTATTAATTAATTAATAATGCATAAAATATAAATCCCACTTCTTATTTCCTTTTCATTATTTATACCTTATAACTTTTTTCATTTTATTTTTCATGGCAAAATCATTTTTTAAATGCTAATTAATTTGACTGTTAACCAAAAATGGAACAATTATGTCTTTTTTTAAATAATTAATAGCTTAAATATTTAGAAGTTATATTAAAAAATTAATTGACTCACGAAATTCTATTGGTATCAATTTATAAATCATAATAATTAACAATTCAAAAGTATAAAATGCATATAAAAATCACTTGACTCTAAAAAAGAATATTATCAGTGCTACATAAATTAGGACAGGAGAAGTAACATATATGATCTGAAAATTATGTTAAATATTTTAAAGACATATAAATAATGATTAATTTTTATATACCACATAAATTGAAACAAAAAGAGTAATATATAATATTTTTAAAATTATATAAAAAAGTTCTAACAACTCAAAATCATACCAAAACTTGGTTAACTTTTTCAAGTTCTATGATACTCCCTTTGTTTCATATTAATTGATTATTGTTCTAATACTCTTTCTCATATTAGTTGATCATCTTACTAAATCAATAAAATATTATTTAAAATTTTCTTATATTACCCTTGCCATTAATTCCTTCTGAAAGTATTACATTTGTTTGTAAATTTCCACAAAGTTTTTTAACGATTGAATTAGTAAAGTTATTTTCTTATTTATAACTTCTTCAATATCATGCAAAATAAAAAGTAATTAATTAATATGAGACGAATGGATATTGAGCCCAATGCTGATACGGGGTCGTGTATCTAGTTATGTATAGGAAGAATAAAAATAATTTTGTATTGGAAAAAAAATTAATAAGTGACAAACTTACCAACTAAGTAAAAATTCGGTGTGGAAACAAAAAAATGTAGGAGAAATTAGGAGTTTTTTTGTGATGAAATAAATGAAGAGCAATATCATGACAACGGTAGTTAACTGATATAAAATATAAATTCACCTATATTTGATTGGATGTAATTGATACATAATATATTTAAAAGAAAGAACAAATACATATAATTGTATTCATATGAATGCATATTATATTCGTTTTATCATGAATACAATTGATACAAACTACAAATACAATTTGATACAAAATACAAAATAAAATTTTTGAATATACTTTATATAAAATACAAATCATTGACCTATATTTGATTAAATGCAATTGTTACATAATAAATTGAATAAAAATAATTATTTGTAGGGGAGAAAGGGAGAGACGAGAGAGAAATTTGCTTTAAAACCTTACATATAGCCACGAATTGTATGTTTTATCGTACATACATATCACATCTTTATCTCACCATGTAATTTTTCCTTTTAGTATCGGTTTTTGACATTATTATATTTAATCTTAATTCAATAATTTTAGCTGAATTCAAGATCTGTTTTTATCCTAAGAAAAACAAAAATAACATCTTTGGAATACATTATTTTTTCTTGTTATTTCACGGCAAAAAACAGTAACCTCTTGGAAATAAATTAATTTTTTCTTGCTATTTCACCGCAAAAGTAAGATGTCAAATTGTTGGGATGTATACTATTAACCATATGTTAAGAAATAATATTTATTAGAGAATAAATATTTTCTCAATTTCAATAGATCATATATTTGTTGATGGCATTTATTTAGTTATATAGTAGATGATTTAGTGTGTAGAGTTTTAGTTTATACACAGAGGATTAAAATGACTCTTATAAATATAAAGTTTTTTGTTCACTATCTAGGATGGAAATTGGACATGCCATCAAGTACGATTGGAGCACAAGATTATATGTAATTTATTCTGATTATGGGAACAAGATAGTTTCAACTTCTTGTGCTAGTACATTTTGTATGTATTGAACGGGACCGAGTAGAGATAATTATTTTAGACTGATTGACTAAAATATATTCTCTAAACTATTAATTGTACTTATATTTTTAATTTTAATATAACTAGTATGATCTGTATGTATTACTTATCATTTTGATTTATTAAAAGATGAGACTCTGAGATGGATAAATATGTCTGATAAGTTGGATGATAATAATATATATTGGTGAAATAATAAGATAGTTGATGGAATCCATGTCTCATAATACAGATTGATTGATATGTCTTTCTAAGAAACTTGTAAATTTTCATCGTATCAAATCTTGCAAGTGGATTTATGAATCCGACACATGAAATAAGTTAAGTAGTGCTCTAAAGAAAATTAATCATTAAGTTAAATTCGTCAGTAATCTAATTTATTGATTAGTATCTGAAATCTTAACATGGGGAATCACATAAGTGTTTAATGGGAAATTACGAAATATAAATAGAGGAGTGCAATTACATATTTCTAGTAGAATGTTTTGTAATTTATTATGATAAAAATAATTTAAATTAATTATTTGAAATTATTTCCACAATAGGAAGCCTCAGTAATTAATTATGTGGTCGCTATAGTACCCATATTTAGCTAGAACTCAAAATCTTATTTGTATGGAAAAAAGAAAAATAATATGAGTTTTTCTAGTCTTCTAGAAAAAATAGGTTTTCTAGTCCATTTTGGATCAGGAAGAAATCTCTATAAATAGGGATTAACCTAACCTAGAAAATAAAGGAATTAATTTTCTATTTGATACTTGCCCGCCCGAGTATTAAGAGAGTTCGAATGTGACTTGGATCATTGTAGAAGGTCATAGTTATTGTCTATCTTGTACATTCACTTGAAGGTTTGTTTATCTTCGGAATTCGCTTGAAGGTATTTGTTCATTCTTGAAGAGGTAATTCTTGAATTGAATTTCAGTGTGTTTGTTTGTTTGTTCTAGCATATTATATCTGTTTTAGCATAAACAATTAATTATCTATTATTCTATAAGCAGGGATGGATTTATGTGGGCGGGTGGGGGTGCCACAGCACCTAGTGATATCGAAATTTTTGTTTGTATATATATGTATACATGTAAAAAATTTTAATACATACTGACTTTGCCACCCACAACATGAAATGGTGAACGACTTCATTGGCGCAGGAGAAGCCTGGCACAGTTTGAACATAGGTTCGAACCTTGTTTGCAGCACTATTTTTTGGCTTGCAGCCCGCAGGTGACTCTTTTCTTTCTTTCTTTTTATTTTTTTAAAAAATTTTCTTTTATGTCTTTTTTCATTAATGTGTTAAGAGCATTAACTGTTTTTTTTTCATTCATTCTTATTTATTTACTATTCTTTATTAATTTAAATTGGCCCCCTTTCATAATTATTTTATAGTAAAAATATTCTCTTTCACTAATTATTGATCTCTTGATATGAGTATTACATGTTTATTCATTATCAATTAATATTATTGAATTATGAACGTAACATAAATATTATGAAGAATATTTTAAATAGTAATTTTTTAAAAATATAAGTTCTAAAAATGAAGAATATTATTATTAGAGTTTTTTTTTTATTTTAATGGTTCTTTCGATCTTCACCGACGTTCTTGCTAAGTAAGATGACTAGGCTGAAACTACATGTCATTCTTTCCCAATTATATATTTGCAACAACATATTAACTTAATGGACCATGAATTAAGTTAATACTATTGAATGGTTTATTCAAGCTCAAATTTTTCATATTATTTTTTTCCTTAAAGTTTCAGCGAATAAAACCTCTAATTCTTAAAAGGAAATAAAAATTGAATTGTTTAGTTATCTCGAAATATCTAAAAAAAAGTTATTGCTAACATGCATGTTTCATTGGTTTGTTTATAAAAATGGAAAAAGATTAATAATCCGAATTGTAACTCAAAACTAAAGCAATAAAGCAACCGATCCTTTTATTTTACTTGAACGATGTGCCACCCACGACCTTCAAATCCTAGATCCGCTCTGTATATAAGCAATAAAGATCCTGATATGGTTCCGTTGTGCATATATGTTTTCCAACAATCAACTAACCAAATTGTTTTGCTTTTTAACATATTCAGAGTGAAAACTAAATTTGAACTTATTCACTTTAGAAGTAGGGAGCCTACTTATAAGTTGAAGAAATATTTTTGATTGCATACGGGAAACAAGCTATCTACCTACCATAAAGAGTTGAGATTCTTAATAATGTGTTCTCTTGAAAATTATTGGCATATTGTTTGGTATTCATTTTACATCAGTAAATTAAAAAAGAAGAAGAATAAATTAGCAGTTAGCAGATGAATCTTGATACACTACACCATTTTAGGTTTACGATAACACTAAATCTGGACAACACTTATAAAGTGTTGCCTAAAGTACTTTTGAGAACGCTTTTAAAGTGTACTCTTTAATGGGATAACCTACACTTTATAAGTTTGTTATAGTTGGCAACAACTATTTACATAAATGACCACACTTTTAAAATGTGTTATTTTTATAATTGTAAATACAACACATTAAAAATGTGGCCTTAGTGTTTTCACCAAAATTTAATATTCCCTCCAACATTTTAACATTAAAATTTTATCTCCCTCCCATTTTTATTTGGCCAAAAAAAAATAAAACATTAAAGAAGTATTAAAACAAGTAAAACATTGAAGAAATAAAAAAGGCAACATTTCCTAAAACATCAGTTGAAGCTTCCATTTTCAGCTGAAGAACACCATTTGCAAGAATTGAAGAAGAGGATCGGAGAACGAAAGAAATCGATTTGTACTACAATTTTCATCACATTTCTGTCAAACTTCAGCTGAAGAACACCATTTTCAGCTGAAGAATCGAAGACCAGTGCGATTTCTCTAAAGATGAACTAAAGAAGACAATTTTCCTCTCAGAGCTTCGTTGTTCAAGATTGGAGAGCTGAAGAAGACGATTTTCTTCAAAGATTCCTAGGTAAACTGTTGTTTCATCAGATTTTCTTTTGAAAATTGAAAGAAAATGCTTCACAAATCAACTTGCCTCATGTCTTAATGCTTTAGGATTGTTGGAATAGAGTTTATCAGGTAAGAGAGTTTATCTTCAAAAGTCTAAATTATAGCTTTAAAATTTTGATATTCTTGTCTGTCAGTCAAAAATTTAAGTTAGGGATTTAATGTTCTTGTGTTGTTGAAATGAATTTGGTTAATTTTGGGAGTTTAGTTTGTACTTGTATTACGTATAAATGGGCGGATTATCTTTGACAGACTAGTTTTTTCTCTTGAATGTTGAATGTAGAAGCTGAAGCTAAGTCGCCTTTATCTGAAGAACTGAGTTGCAGCTAGTCGTCTTTCTTCGAAGAACTGAAGTGTTGAAGCTGGCGATACCTACGATATTTTGTCCCTAATATAGATTTCGTCAAGTGTAAGTAGCAACTCTACATGAATTTTAAAAGGTTTTAATGTCACTGGTTTTTTAGTCTTCCTTAGTTCATGGTTGTGCTCGCCTCAAGCCTGGTTTGTTCCTTTGTTAACCACATTGATTCTGTCTTTTAGCTATTTGCTGGTAAAAATTTTCTTTTTTCGACTACTTGTCTTGAAGGGACTAGAAGGCATTTTCTTGTTTCTCTAGTGCATTTTTAAGTATAGATCAGAAACTTTAGTTCAATATTGCTTAGTTGGTTTGGGAACCTCGTAGTATAAACTTGCTTTGTAGTTTGAGTTGCACTATATAGAAAACAAATCATATGCCTTAGAGATAGGAGATATAGGATATATTTTTCAAGTCTAGAAGGGGGTGGAGAGGGAGCAGTAACTTCTAAGAGTGTTTTGCAAGAGCTGGACATTACAATTATGACAAATAGGAAATTTCTTCCTATAAAGGGATTTATTAGCAAAATAATAGTAATAGGTTTTAACTTTTGTGAACGGACAATACATAATTTCTTATTTTTTACAATAACAAGTAACTGTGTATGACAAGTTTGATTGGTGACCTCAAAAATACATTTTATTAACTTCTATAACTGGTAAAACTACAGCGATAGTGTAACATGCTTTAATTTTTAATGTATATAACTTAAATCCTTAGTAAAACAACTGTTTCAACGTCTTTGATTGTTTTATTTCTTTTTCTACTTTCAACTTGAGGATTATGCTTTCTTTCTTTTCTGCTAACTGTTAACAGAATAGAAGTAGAAAATTTGTTTTCG
The DNA here is from genome assembly GCA_032847665.1 of Solanum chilense. Lineage (NCBI taxonomy): Eukaryota > Viridiplantae > Streptophyta > Magnoliopsida > Solanales > Solanaceae > Solanum > Solanum chilense. The sequence goes on along the minus strand of CM064974.1, from coordinate 60,758,151 downwards.
TAGTCTGGACAACTTGTTGAGTTTTGAATATTGTTGAAAGTGAGGCTTGCTTCATCTAAGTTTTAAAAGAATTAGGAGAAGTCAGTGCAAACAAAATGGAGAGAAAACTTTGTATGATGTTAAAGTCTGTCCTATTTGATAAGCTAGATGCAACAGATGAGAAAATAGCTTGTAACTTTCTAATTTCATTGTTGGGAATTAAACACACAACACACACAAATAATCTAGAGAAAAGAGAAACGGAACACAAACGGGACACACAAGAATTTAACGTGGTTCGGTTTCCCTTTTCTCTAGATTATTTGTGTGTGTTGTGTGTTTAATTCCCAACAATTGGTATCAGAGCGAGGTTTCAACAACACTGTAACACAAATTGTGAGAAATTGTCACCTAGGGTTCTTGTGTGAAGAACTGTGTGCAGGAAGGAGTGTGCCGCCGCCGTTCGCAAGCTACAGCCGTGCAAGACGCCGTTAAGGGAATTGCCGAAGGTGTGTGCGATTTTTTTTTGTGGTGCAATATTTCTGACGAAATTACCAAGATCTGAAATTAGTTGTACCGAGTATCTCATTTAGTCCTTTGAGATGGCAGAAGATGGGAAGTTCCGAATTGAGAAGTTCGATGGCACAGATTTCAGTTGGTGGAAGATGCAGATTGAAGATTTGCTGGTTCAGAAAGATTTGGACGTAGTGTTGGGTGACAAGCAAGGAAAATTGTCTGATGCAGAGTGGGCAGTTTTGGATCGGAAAGCTATGTCAGTTATCCGACTCTCGTTGACCAAGAATGTTGCGTTCAACATTCTTAAGGAGAAGACAGCGAAAGGCATCTTGGAAGCCTTGTCTAACATGTACGAGAAGCCATCTGCAGCAAACAAAATTTTTCTGATTAGAGAGTTGGTGAACACAAAGATGAAGGAAGGCAGTTCAGTTACCGAGCACATCAACTCATTGAATTCGATCTTAGCCAGACTTTTGTCAGTTAGCATTAAGTTCGATGATGAAGTTCAAGCTTTACTACTGTTATCATCATTGCCTGACAGTTGGTCCGGAACGGTTACAGCAGTTGCCAGTTCAGTGGGACCTAATGGATTCAGCTTTGAGAAGATTCGTGATCTCGTTCTTGGCGAGGATGTCAGAAGAAGGAGTTCTGGAGAATCATCAGGTGATATGCTAAACGTCGTCAGAGACAGAGGAAATAACAGAGGTAGTGGGAGCAGGAACCGAAGAAGGAGTCAGTCGAAGGCTCGGGATGGCTCAGGTGTAACATGTTGGAACTGCAAGGAGGTGGGGCATTTCAGGAATCAATGCCAGAAAGACAAACAAGTCAACATTGCAGAAGACAGCGCCAACGAGGATTTGTTTATCTGTTGCGCGGAGAGCAATGTGGATTCCTGGGTCATGGATTCTGGTGCTTCTTTTCACGCTACCCACAGCAGTGAAGCATTGCAGAATCTGGTTATTGGAGACTTTGGAAAGGTAAGGCTTGCAGACGATAGAGCTCTTGATGTTACGGGCATGGGTGACATGGTGCTGAAGACGCCAGTCGGTTTCTGGACCTTGAAGGATGTCAGAGTTGTTCCAAGCTTGACGAAAAGTTTGATTTCTGTTAGGCAGTTGGATGAACAGGGACATCATGTGAAGTTCGGAAATGGGCAGTGGAAGGTCGTGAGGGGCAATCTTGTCATGGCTCGTGGAACAAAAAGAGGATCGTTGTATATTGTCGGATTACCGTCTGAGGGAGTGACCGTCCCAGTTCAGAAGAAAAACAAAGTCCGGTTCACAGAATCTCGTGGGCAGAAGAAGGTTGTCTTTGCAAGAAAGAAACCCAGAGCCACAGGTCAGATTCAGGATGAACGAGCAAGGAAAGGTTCAGGAAGACCAGTCAGAGGCGTTTATGGCAGTGGGAGCACCGGCCGTGCTTCAGCCAAGGCTCCTAGAAGACAGTGGGTCAAGAGAACCAGTATTCCAGCTGTTGATACGTCTCCAGAAAATTTCTTGCTGAGTATGGAGAGTGTTTGTTCTCAGGGAGTTCTAGGATCCGGCAGTTCGTGTCTCAAGTGGGAGCCGGTAGGGACCGAGGACGAGTCAAGGGCAGTTTTAGCCGTGACTGATGTGTTGAAGCTTCGGGGAGCTTCAACGGGCCTTTCAGTTGACTGATGAGAAGGCCGCTGTAGCAGGAGAGAGTTGAAAAAGATTACTAGACATACAAGTGTTCTAAGTGGATGGCAGTTGAAATTCTTCAAGCCTCCAAGTGGGAGATTGTTGGGCTTTGTGGAGGCTTGTGAGCCGGCCCGACCCATTACTGAAACCCTAGGTTAACCATTTGGTTTTCTTATAAATATGATCCTTGTATTTGTAATTTTTGAGCAGCACAAGTGAAATAAAATCCTCCTGTTACAGTCGTGGAGTAGGGAAACCGAACCACGTTAAATTCTTGTGTGTCCCGTTTGTGTTCCGTTCTTCTTTTCTCTAGATTATTTGTGTGTGTTGTGTGTTTAATTCCCAACATTCATTACATGTCAAGTTCTTGCATATAAATAAAAGTAAAGAGAACTGTAAAGACAAACTATGGTGAATATCTATAAGACAGTCTATGGATGATGCTAAAGTCTGTTTCTACGTCTGTCCTCTTGATGAAGTTAACAACTTCATTATCAACCTTTTCCTCATCGACTATATGTTTCTCCTTCCTACCGACTTCAATGGTTCTGTCATGCTCCACAAAGTGGGCTTTCTTTTGAGCTTCAGGGGGAGGAGACCAATGGTGGTATCCACCAACACTTTTCTCTGTGACTTCAGTTGATCGGATGTCTTTCCCTTCAGTCTATGTCAAACTATGGATATTCCAGTGAGTAGTGAATACGAATAAGCCTACTTAAGAGCTGAAAATACATTTACTCTTTTGTAATTTTTGAAGAATAAACATGTTGTTATTTGTACGCTTCCAAGTTTGAAACTTGTGACCATATCTGTAAGACTAGAGTCTATTCATCTTAGTGATGAAACTAAATAAAAAAGTAGTTTTAACATATAAGAATCAACATCAGGAAACAATGTTGTTCTCTTCTTTACATTTCTAATCATAGAGAACCTCCTCATTTTTTGACTATGTTTGTAAGACTCTCCAAATATTTTGTCACACCCATGTCATATCCTCCAAAAATATACTATTTTTGGAGAATTTGACACGCACTCAACAATATTTTGAAGAGTTCTAGCAACATAGCTTTGATATTTAAAACATAACATTGGCGATATACGTTCGTAGTGACATTACTATTCTAAGTTTGTGGTGTCCTAAGAACTCATATTTTTTACCCCTTTGATAGAAGGAAAGAACCTCACTAATATATTCTTTTAATTTTCCTTAATGAGAGATTTTAGCTGCTAAGACACTATTATATCTATGTGGAAAAGAAAAGGTTGTGTAAATAATGTTTACAGATCTCTCAAATATAGTTTGAGTTTCACTAGCTAAGCCTACTTTGTCTGAAAAAGTGAACTAAAAATCATCTTTTAACACAATTCATATTCTGTTATCTCTTGTTGTTCTATTTCTTCTTAATCTGAATTTTTCAAAAATATATAAAGCTTACACTTCTGCTCCTTCGCATGTTTTAACTATTCCAGCCAAGCACTTATTTGAAAATGAGAAATTTGGGGTTGTTATTTAGCAGTTCTCAAAGAGTCGTTCTCGGATCAGTGAAAGCTCTTTCTTATTTAACAAACTCGTGCTAAAAAATTAAATCATCGTTAAGGACCTTTACTATTAGACATAGTGTTGAGTCTACTAGAACTAGCATACATGCTGGTGGTTGGTATTCTGGTCCTTTGTCTCACAGTCTTTCTACCCCTCTGTGAGAGTCCTTTCTTATCTTTAACTTTTTGTACTTCCTCATGATTTTCTTGTTGAATAGTGAATTCAAAAGCTCTAATTAGATGATTTACGCTATGTTACTTACCTAGTATTATTGAATATCTGTTTTATGGTTTGAAGGTTGATCCATGCTGATCTTACTTACGACTTGTACCACTTGACAAGTGTAGCATGTGCTAATGAGATAATCATCTCATTTTTATATATTGAGGTCAGTTTATTCTCCATATCTTTTTATGTAAACATGAATATATAACTTCTTGAATGTCTTTAATTTAGAGGACAGATAGTAGAGATAAGGTATTAAAACTAGCATCTCTCACTTTTAGGACATGAATAATTCACCAAGTATGTAAAAGAATATAGAATTAAAATAAGTGATAAAGACAACAATTAATATTATCCATTTCCTTTATCAAATTATGTGAAAGGTTTTGCTCTGTCACGATATATGTTGGATATGATATCCATTTCCTTTATACAATCAATGGCATAGTGACGGTCACCATATCATTAGTTATCTATATAGTAATTAAGCTATTATTGTGAATTGATATTCTATAAACACTGTGAAGAATGATCATGTAGTTGACTGGAATCTCTTGGTCTATACAGTTTTAGATAACTAAAAATGTGTAGGTCTAAATGCTTTGGTCTAGACTGTTTTACATGATTCAAGAAAATATCTGTTTTTATTTTTATCTGAACTTGTAAAATTCACCAGTAACTACATTTGTAGCTTAAGATATTTGGTCAATTTTGTGTAAAAAGTTGTTTTCAAATGGATAAGCATGCCATATTTGAAAATCGTATCTCTCTGTTGATTTTTTCTACTCACCTTTGTTGACTTCTTGCTCTATGGATGTGGAAATACTTGGTTTCAATTGATGTGGCATTTAGAGGACTTAATCTTTGATAAAGTAGGACTGATAAGGAATCATTTCTCCACAAGCATGTTGGCTTTACTGGTGGTTCTAACCATGTTCTTTCTGAACACCAGGGGTACTACCAAGTGTAATTAAAAATCAATGCTGAAGAAACACATGATGAAATAATTGTTGAATTTCAGAAAATGCTTTGACTGATTGTTTACTTACATGATCTTGAGTTTCTCATGATATAGTTTTTGGTATTGAATTAGATTAAAGTATCAATTTTGTGTTGAATTAGATTCAAAATGCTTTTCTATTTTGGTGTTTTGACGTGCTTAGTCGACTGCACGGGTTAAAATATAAGAAGATAAATCCACATCCTTCAAGCTTCAGAAATATAGTTAATGAATTTGTAAGAGAATTATAAAGGCAAATAGAACATATATGATGTACATAAAAGATAAACACATTTAGAAATCCTTCATAAGTCAAAGTTAAAACTTAAGCAAAAGTAGCATAAGGGAATGCAACCTGATTTAACAAACTGAGTGAGTATTTTGTAAAGCATCTAACAGAGTACCCCCCTATGGATACTTATGGGTAATAACGAAGTTCTTGAGTAAATTTAGGCTGCTAATGAAGGTTTCATATCGTTATTCTGATGCTTTCATTATTTCACTAAAAGTTATTTCTTACTACTATTATGCTTGACCTTTTGAATATCTTTTGACTATGATGTATAGTGTTGTTATTGATTGGGTTGGCGGTATTGCAGTTCTCTAGTTTACATTCATTCCTTCTGAAATCTTAATAACATGATAACAGTTGTAACAAATACTACACTCGCAGAACATTCACCACAAAAGGGAAGGATGAAAAAAACCTTTCTTCATGTATCACTGATATAACAATTCAAAAATATAAAAACCTGTTGTGTCACTAATACAGTGAAATTCAGAAACTGTTGTATTACTAAGACAACAAATATAAAAATTATTGTATTACTAATACAAAGCGACATTCGTAAGTTGTTGATCAAATATCTATTATAGGATCATAAGAATGTTTGCTTGAATGTTTAAACATGGCATTATATATTTGATACTTTTCTGATTGGATGTGCACAAGAATGAGATTTTAAACCTTTATCTCTAAAAGCTCATAAAACTCTAAAATCTCTAAAGCTCTAAATTCAATTACAAAACTTTAACTTTTAGTCATTTGAATTCTATTTATTTATTTTCTTTCTTAATTATGTATATCCTATTAATTGTACTTATTTTTTTCTTTGTAGTATCATCAACTTTCAGAAACATTTGTGGAGGACTCAAGGTTTGATTTGTCATAGCGAAAGTGTCATGACTAGGTAAGAAATTTTTAGTATCTCATAAAATATGATTCTGATAGATTACTCGTGACTTTTAAAACTTAATTGTGAACTAGTTAATGCTTGTTATTGAAAGATTAAATATTGATATCTTATTTTAGGAGTTCACATATCCAATCCAAGGATCGGATGAATTTAGCAAGGTATAGCAAAGAGTATAGATGGCATTGAATCATTTCTAGATTTTGCTTACTCTTATGGAGATCCTCATGGAGAGAAAATTCAGTGTCCATGTGAGAAATGTTGTAATATTCTTTAGAATCGAAGGAATGTAGTGTTGATCATCTAATATGCTATGGATTCGTTAAAGGCTATACTAGATGGATCAATCACGGGTAATAGGATATCAAGTTGAATGTTGATGATGATATGGATTACTTGCATGATGATATTGATGGGTTTTTGAATGATCAATTTAGAGATGTTGCACAGACTAGAGGAGTTTATGATGGTCCAAATGAAGATGCCAAGAAATTTTATAGCTTAGTTGAAAAGGCAAACCAAGAATTATATCCTGTTTGTATAGGTTTCTCTAAATTATCATTCACACTTTGCTTATATTTGTTGAAGTGTTTACATAGATGAAGCAATGAATCATTCACTTCTCTTTTAGAGTTATTAAAAGAGGCGATGACCGAGTTAAAAATTCCTCAGTCTTACAATAAAACCAAGTCTATGGTTAAGAATCTTGGTCTGGATTATGAGAAAATTGATGCATGTCCAAATGATTGCATGTTGTTCAGAAATGGTCATAAGGATGACAAATTTTGTCATACTTGTGGAGCTTCACGATATATTCAATCTCCTAAAGTTGATAGTGAGCTTGAGCCTTAAAAAAACAACATTGAGTTTCAGCAAATACTTTAAGACACTTTCCATCAATTCCTAGACTCAAAAGGCAATTTATGTGCTCAAAGAGGGCAGATTCTTTGAGGTGGCATGAAGAGGAACGTTGTAAAGATGGAAAGTTAAGACATCTCGCTGATGGTCTAGCATGGAAAGACTTTGATAGGCTGCATCCAGATTTTGCACTAGATTATCGCAATGTGAGACTTGGCTTGTCAAGTGATGGATTCAATACATTTCGAACCATGAGTATATCACATAGCACATGGCCAGTTATGTTGATGGTTTATAATCTGTCGCCTTGGATGTGCATGAAATTTGAATATTTTATACTTTCTTTACTTATACCTGGGCCGCGATCACCTGGAAATGACATTGAAATTTACTTACAACCTTTGATAGATGAGTTAAAATTATTATGGGATTCTGGGGTTGCAACATATGATGCTTCCAGAAATGAAACTTTTCAAATGCGGGCAACTCTTATGTGGACAATCAGTGATTTTCTTGTATATGCTATGTTATCTGGTTGGAGTATAAAAGGAAAGTTTGCTTGCCCTTGTTGTAACTATGACACTAATTCTCGCTATCTTAAACATAGTTGAAAAATGTGCTATATGGATCATCATGTTTTTCTATCCATGGATCATCCATGAAGATCTAACGAAAGGTCATTCAATGGCAAAACTAAATTCAGGCCTCCTCTACCTCCCTTAAAGGGAACTGATGTGCTTAATAGCTTACATAATTTTGAAAATGTGTTTGAAAAGAAGAGAAAGAGATCAAATGATGACCCATGGAAAAAAAGGTCAATTTTTTTTTGAATTACCTTATTGGCAGCATAACTTGTTACGTTACAACCTTGATGTAATGCACATAGAGTAGAACATAGTTGATAGCATACTTGGAACTCTTTTGGATATTTCATGAAAAACAAAGCCCGGTATGATTTGAAAGATATGGGAATCAGGAAGAATCTTCATCCACAAGATACAGAAGAAAGTAAGAGAACAAAGTTTGCAAAGGCGTGCTTCTCAATGGAAAATGGAGAGAAATCAATCATGTATGCATCTCTAGCAACTATTTGATACTCGACTCTGTGAATTCGAGTATTATCGGCATTACTCGTGGAGTTATAAAGTTTGATCTTCGCGGGGTTGTCCTCAAGAAAGACAGTTAATCCAAACCTATTGATTGTCGAAATTTGAGAAGAGTGCTGTGTTTCAAGCCCGAAAACAAGAATATTGCAGGGGGATTTTCGCGATACAAGATCATAGAGAAAGTTGATTTCTTTCTCCGCTAGGAGGTTGTGGCTCTGTTCAACTAAATACAAGGCAGAGAAAATTGGAGAGGAAAATTGGCAGGGGATTTTCTTGCAGCCTGGTCCTCTATTTGTGTTCACTGTCTGTTAAATCTTTACCTTGTTCAAGATTTTGTTTATGTCTTTTTATAACATTCTTTCTCTTCTTACTAAACCTTCCTCCTAATTTATTATTGATCCTAGCTTTTTGTTGACCTGTATCAAAGACCTCTTGTTGCCCTTTATTTTTTGAACTTGAAATAAGAGTAACAAGGGATTCAGTATAGTGAAAAGGGATAGCCATAACCTCCTGCAAAACAAGAGTCATTTCATCCCTCCCAGTAGATTTCTTTTCCTGCAAATTAGTAGTGTCTTGCATTTTCCAGCCATATAGAATATTTTGGCTCTTCCATGTATGTACTAAAGATGCAGTCTGATGATGCACCTTGTCCTATGCTGCATGTCTTTGAAAATACCATGTTCCTGTTGTTATGTATTGATTTTTGATTCTAAAATATGTTATGAACCTTGTTTCCAGTATTCATGTCTGGTTCGTTTGAACTATTTGTCTGTTCCTGTGAGTGTTCTCAGGCCCAACATGTTGTTAGTGCTGGACTTATTATTAATTTGTCTCCATTGTGTCCTTATTTATTGATTGTTTTGTTGATCCTGCATAGAAAGATCAATGAAATTATTAGAAGTAGCAAGTGCAAAATTAGTAGTCTTACCTGTGTGATGAGTCTGTCTTATTTGGTAATCAAGGCAAGTACAGAGAATTATCCTACAACATTCAAGAGTTGTTAGTGCAGAATTATTAGAAGTAAGACATGTACCATTCAAGACTTGTTAGTGCATAATAATTAGAAGTAGCAAGTGCAGAATTACTAAGTAATTCTGTTGCTTCTTAAGTTACTACAATCCATTCAAGATCTGTGAAGTCTGAAAGAGTAAGTAGAGGTTTAGAAAAAATCGTTTTTCATATTATATACTTCTTTCTATATGCAATTAAAGAATTCATATCTCAACAATTATCTCACTTGTCCTATGACAAACCTCTAATCTCTGTATAAACTTTTGAAGTTTAATTTTAGAGAGCCAACAACATAAGACTGCACAAATGTTGTAGTCCTTATAATGTGTAATTTTAACATTGAAATTGTATTTATATTTGGATTGGTTGTCTTACAGTGAATACTCTCCGATTATGCACTTCCACAATTATTTCACGAACTTATAATTTTATTTTGAATGTGCAGGAAAATGCCAGTAAATGAATTTAAATTTGGCCAGAAGTAAACTCGATCTATTGAAGTGAAAGATGAAGAATTTTTATACTATTGTCATATATGTTTGAATGACAGTTTTGGTTTTTTTAAATTTGTTGATATCAGAGATGTTTAAGCAATCACTTTCTAAGTTTTGGTTGTACATGAAATATTTCTCGAAGTTTATTTTAAATATATAGCTTCGATTTAATGATTAGTTAATTTTGTGTTTTAGGTTACTTGTATGTATGTATAATGTGTGTGTGTGTGCGCGCGCGTGTGCGTGAGCGTGCGAGTGCGCGTGTGTGTGCGTGCGCGTGTGCGTGTGCGAGTGCGGGTGCGGGTGTGTATGTGTGTGTGTGCGCGCTACATGTAGGATTATAAATGTTAAAGTTACACTTTGTAAGTGTTGCTCTAGGTAGATATAAAGTTACACTTTGTAAGTGTTGCTCTAGGTAGATTTAAAGTTACACTTCGTAAGTGTTTCTCTAGGTAAATATAAAGTTACACTTTGTAAGTGTTGCTCTAGATGAGATATAAAATTACACTTTAGAAGTGTTGCTATAGATGAGATATAAAGTTACACTTTACAAGTGTTGCTATAGATGAGTTATAAAGTTACACTTTATAAGTGTTTCTCTAGATGACCAATAAAAGGCAACACTTTTTAATTATAACCAATAACGCTGAAAAGACAACGCTTTTAAGTGTAGTCTAATAAAAAATAGGTGTTGTTAATGCACGTTTTCAAAGCGTGCCCTTATACCTATTTGGTACGCTTTATAAGTGTAGCCAAAGATGGCCACATTTAAAAAGTGTTGCCTAATGTCAAAGGTTACGCTTCTTTTGGGCAGTTCCTAAAAAGTGTTGCTTTAAGATTAAAAGTGTAGCCTTTTATCAAAGGCCACACTTTTTGCTAGTTCAGGCTACACTTACTTGGTGTTGTTGTAGGCCGAAAATGATGTAGTGATAAAGAACTTGATAGTCATTAGTCATATATGAAATCATCAAACTAAGAAAAAAAGGTTATATTCCCTCATCTTAAGTTTGACAAATATGTCACAATACAAAGATAGATCATTCACAAGCACTTGTACAGCTGTATCATTTACTCAATTTTATTTTAATAATATCAATATTATTTTACAAAACGTATCGTTCATGACTTGACATACAAGTGCAACACATGTGTCGAGGAACTAGTCCACGAAAGAAGGGAGATCATAACTTGCATTTTGTGTACTACACTAGGGACCAGAGTCACCAGACAGAAAAGAACCTCAGATCAGTATAGACTCATAGCCTTCCTGATCCCTTTGATTCCGACGTTGATAAATAACAGCAGCACCAACAACTAGTGCAATTCCAAACACTGCCAAGGCTCCAATAGCACTTTGTAATATTACAATCTCACCTGTCTGCAGTAGCGACGAAATAACAAGTTAAGGAAATCTGATGAAACAAGAATACTATGGAAATGATAAGATTGAGTTTACAGTTAAGTAGGAAATTCACTACTCTGAATCTCGAAAACTTTTAATGAGTCAAAGAACTTACTTCATCTGTGGAATGTAGGATAGAATTAGGCTTCGGTGATGGTTCAGTAACCAAGAGATAGAACAACCCCATCACTCCTGTATGCCTTTGGGCATTGCTATAGTTTGATAGTAAAGTTACAGTCTCCCCTTCCGAGATCTTAATAGAGCCAGGTCTAGGATAACAACTAGACATCCCGACTATGTAACCAGCTTCATTTCCTGGTTCCTTTCCTTCCCCGTAGATTGGAATAGATGAGCATATGACACGTCCATCCTAGAACAAAGCAGGGGAAACAGAGAAGACGAAATTAAGAAAATAATCAACACAAATGAACAAGTAAATCTGCTTTACTACCCGATAGCCTTGGCCTTATACAATAGCTTATCTTCCTGAGTTCCCACACAAGTACTGAACTTACACCTATATATGCACTCACAAAACTAAAGCAACTAACTATCAAGAAGCAATATTATCTCCTAGACTCCTATATATTGATGCATTCATCGAGGAGCCACTAATTGTCTCAAAGGGCTCCATTCGGTGTATAAAAAACATCAAGTTTTCTGCAGCTAATTGAAGATAATCTGAAATGACACCATACTGGGACATAACAGTTTGAATCAACATTTTAGTCTTCTAAAGTATGAAAATCATGTAAAAATGAACGCTAACGTAACAACACTTGTCTTTTATCCGATATTAAAGAGAACGAGATTAGATATGTATTCAATCAAAGTGGTCTTGAAAGTTGTGGCATACATAACCAGTGTTAAGATGACACTGAACTAAACCAAGTATCAATAAAAGAATAAGTTTATCAGTAAGTTAATCATCTAAAATATATATAAGCAAGTAATCCAGATTGTAAGCGCAACACGGCCAAAGAAACAAAATATAATAGCTCAGAGTACCTCTCCATGAAGTGCCATACCAGTCCCTCCTGTATGTTGATGAGCAACTCCATAGATGACATCTCCGCCGCTAGGAAAAGTTAAGATTATCTTCTTTGTATGAGTGCAATCGACATTTGCAACAGCTGACGAACATGATTCCACTAAATATTCGATCTGAAATAAAAGAAAATTTCCTAAATATTAGTCATACATATGCAGTAGTAAAGAGTTAAAAATGATTTGAGTTATGTGCTGAATTATCCTTCCCACCTGGCAGTGATGTCTTGCCACAGTGGCAGTCGATTTTTCTGGCTTTTTCCATGTATCAGTGATATCAAGTATATAAATTTTGACAGGCACAATGGAGGGCTCCCAATCAATATACTTCACTGTGTACTTGAGGTACAGATTTCTCCTCGGTCCTTGGAATCCGTCTTTCACCCTGCATTTTGTTTCATCATAACAACATCTCAACCCTCCAATGTAATCTGGCTCTATAACTCGGTCATGCTCGTCCTTGGTAACATTATAAAGATCACACCTGCACTCAGTACATCCCAATCTATCTTCTGCACCTCGTGTATCAATTGCATGTACATTAAGCAACCATTTATCCTCGTATCCAGGAGGTACTTCCACTGGATTACCGACTTCTATTCCATAAGGATCTGGAACATAGGTGATTGTTTTTCGCGTCTCTGACCCAAGCCCGAAATATTGAGAAAGTCCTCCATCACATATACCTGAGTTTCTCTTGAGAATAAAATCTGATTGTTGGAACCCCAAATTATTATGGTAGTTTGTTACTTTCACACCTTTTTGTTGATAATATCTTACAACAATCCAATGGTGAAGATATGTTTCGTAGAGAGGTACAGGATTACCTCCCTCGTCCACTACTTCTGCATCGAAACTTTTGATAGCAATATGGCCTTTTGGGAAGCCAATGTTATAGTAAAACTTGTTAGAGACTGATCCAGGTTCCAGCACAAATGCTGGTGATAGAAACACAGCAGATTTCACAGGGCTTTCTTGTGAACTTTGATCAACTATTATCAGTAGTAAGATCAAAAGAAGTGAAATCAACTGGTGATTTGGACAGCCTAACATCTTTTTCCTCTTTACAACTTCACTTGATGCAAGTATATCTGTTGGCAACAATATACTCAAACCAATCAAATTAAGCAAAAAGAGTTTAGTATTAGTTTCTATTACACCATTTTTCCACTTATTTACCATCAAATTAGCTTTACTGGGCGGAAAACAAATTATCATTTATTCCATATGAACATATCACTATTTTTTCTTTTCTAAATGTATTTATATTAAAAATATTCATTGAATAGGAACATAGTATTAATCTCGAACCTATTAACTTTAAAGGCACTGAATCCATAAACTTCAACATTATTATACAGGTGACATAACAAGTTTATTATTTTCTCTCCGGCCACACTCTCCATCTCATCACATCACTATCTCCGTAATATGACACTAATATTTTGCTAGATAACATATAAATATTTTTGAAATAATATTTTTTTCATTTTTTCTGCGGAAAACATGCATAAAAGCTAAAATTCTTCGAAAACTAACATATATCCAATGAAATTATTCAATCAATTAGAGTGAATCTGTACATAAAGTATACTAATGATCATCAGTCTCAAGTTAAAAAATAAAAAACTACTAGAGAAAAACTTACCCGGTCGATAAGGAAAAAGAAATGAGTGTGGAGAGACAGGGAATTTTTACTGTATCGAAATCTCAGTTGAAAAAATAAAGAAAAGCACCCATGAGATTGTTATAGAAGCTCTGCTGAGGACAGTGCTTACGACATAGGTTTGATTTTAAAGAAATAGTAAATTATTTTATCTGAACCACTAAATTCCGGATCCAATTTCATACACATATGGCCCTCATGTCAAATCTGATAACATAAAACCCTACCATCTAGATTTTCATACTATTTCTCTTTTATGTGATATAAAAAAAAATGATAATAATAATAATTTAACTTATGATGTAAATGGAGCGAGACGATTTTATGGCTACGTGGGCGGGTGGGTTTTTCAAAAGAAAATAATATAAGGTGGGTTACGAGTTTATGCGATTCAAACTTAATTGTAACTTTTTTAAGAGCTATAAAATATTATTTATTATAATTTCTTTAAAGTTATTAAAAAATTTAACACAATAAATAAAAATAATTTAAAGAAAAACTAATATAGTTTACATGCTTCTCAATTGATTTTTACAAAATAAAATGACAAGTTATTATCTAATAAAATTAATATAATTTATTAAGTAAATGAATTTTATTTTTTACTGTTAAATTTAATTACAATATTCAAAAGTTTATGCGAGAGCAGGTTCTTGCAACGCGGAATGGAACAGGTCGAAATGAAAATAAAAATTGTCATGCGAAACAGAGCCAAGCGATTTAAATTTTGTACGAAATAAGCTCAATCTATCCAATTTCACTTTGTCCCAAATTAAAACATTATTAAATATATAAAAATTATTTATTAAAAAGTATTTCTCAAAACTGAAACAGAGAAACTATTAAATAAGAGAAAGAAGATAACCTTAAATTCACATATTCTTTATATTAATTTATACGACATAATATTTAATAATATTATCAATATTTTATCTACAGTAGTTACAATTATTTGAGAAAAATTTTCACCAAAGGTATACTTTTTAATTAAAAAAATAGTTAGAAACGTCAATCCACATGGCACGACTTCGGTAAAATGTTTAAAAACGTCAATCCGCATGGCACGACTTATACGACAAAAAACACAAATGGCCGGTAAATGCTTTCACACAATTAAAACTTCTTCTTTTACTTCCATTAATTAATTAAAAATATTATTTTACGAATATTTATATGTTATTATTTATATGTTATGCAAGATAACATATAAATATTTTTAAGATAATAGTAATTATTATTTGTTTATTTGTCAATTACAAAGAAAATAAATTTATTTATAAAATATTATTTTTTACGAGTTTATTTTTTAGCAGAAAACATGTTTCTTAAGTAAAAATAGTGAATAAAGTTAAAATTACTTGAAAAACTAACATATATTTTATAAGCAACGAAATTTTTTAATCTGTTACAGTAAATATGTAAATTAAGTATACTAATGATCATTAAGAAGATATAAACCTACCCGATCAATAAGCAAAAAAATCAGTACAAAAAGACGAGAAATTCTTTCTATATCAAAATCTCAATTGAGAAAATAACAACAAAAAATTTTAAATCACCTCTTCAAAAGAAATGTTTTGTGATGAAAAAGATATATAGGGAGTATGAGGATGTTATCAAAGCTAAGATATATAGGCTATCACATTTGCTCGATATGGTCCATTCGTCTTAGTTTATGTAAATTAACTTGATTCAAATAAAAATTAAGAAAGAAAAAAGAATTAAAATTTGTGATTTAAATTAAATATAAAAAATATATAGGATTATAATCATTTAATTAAAATAAAATAAGTATTTCAAAATTAAATTTTACTATTTAATATAGAAATAAATTATTTTTTAAACTAAAATAAAAAAGTATATATAAATTATATATATGGTTTGATTTGAGGACGAAATTTGGGCGATCCAATTCATACTCTCTTGATATTGACATGCCCTCAATATTGCCAAAAAAAAAATAAAGATGTCAAATCTTAACAGATAAGCTTCACATCTAGATTCTTTTAGCTATTAATTATTTTGTTAAAAATAAAATAAATATTTTAAAATTAAATTATCTTGAGTATATAAAATTATCATTTTTCTATTGACTAATCCAAGAAAAAGTATTCATGAATAGGAACAAGAGAGTATAAAGTAAGAGAAAGACAATAACTTTTAAATCTATATACTTCCTTTGTTTAATTTACATATAATTTTTTATTTAATAAATCTGTAATGATACTATTAATGTTTTATATATATTGAATTATATTTATTTCGCAAAATTTTAATAAATCTGTAATGATACTATTAATGTTTTATATATATTGAATTATATTTATTTTGCAAAATTTTTATCAATATATACTTTTTTATTTACAAAATTTACTTAATTTAAAAATAATTTTAAAGCATTATCTTCTTGTGTTTCTTAAACTCTAACAAACTCTAAGCTTAAAAATTAAATTAAACTGCCATAAATTTGTATGGAGTATAAAATAAGAGGAAAACAATATTTTAGAATATACTTTCGATAAAATTGCTAAAAATGTCAATTGGCATGGGACGACTTATAACACAAACACAAATGCTGGTAAATGCTTTCACCCATGTCAAATTATTATTAAAAATATTATTTTACTTTTCTTACACGCCTGTTTAAATTATATGATAGTATAATATTTAAGGAATATCCCAAAGTCATTATCAATTATCAACCACTTCACCATTAGGAGTCAATATCTTGTATTAATCAAATTTTCATCTTCTTTCTTTTATAGATTTTAGTGTAGATTACTAATATTAGTCGAAGGTAAATACAATCAATCACTTATATAAATATTTGGCACATTATATAATTATATATTTTTAGCTTACTTTGAACTTATATTTATGTTTTCTAATTTTAAGTGTGCACAGATACATTTAAATTTATATAAACTTAAATAAATATTCATATAAATCTTACACGACAATTTGTGTCTTAAGTGATGGACTATATATATCATATCACGTGGGATTCGTATGTCTAGTTATTCAATTTTATATAAATTTAAATATTTATTTATGTGCATCTAAAGATTAAGGACGTAAAGTGAGATAAAATCAAATTAAAAAAAAATATGTATGCATTATGGTTAATTAGTTTAAACGAAGACAAATTAATATACAGAGTTATTGTCGAACAAAGAATAATAACAAGTTGAAGATTCCTAAATATGGAGTTTATTCTTGCGGATAACTTAGTAGTGTAGCTTATAAAATATTTCAAGTTTATTTAGCTTTTTCCAAAATATCAAAACTAAACTTGTCAATTTTTAATATATATATTTTTCATTATTTTCTTTTTTGACAGAGAAATGAAAAATAGAAAAAACAGAAAACGTAGATATTGTCAAAAAATGAATACGGTTTCTGAAAGTCAATTTGACTAATTCTTAAAGTTAAATTAGATTATATTAATTCGATATTTTAAATAAAATAAATTATAATAAAAGATTTTACAAAAAGTACTATGAATTTCAGTTTTCGCATATCAATATGATGAAAAGATACATCAATTTAATTCAAAAAATAAATAAATAAAATTATGATAATTAAAAGTAGACGAAAATGGTACCAAATATCATTAATTTCATTCATTATCGATACAGATGCTTGTCTCTGTCTCAACTGCAGTACTTTTGGACAACGAAATTTAACAAACTTATATGACAAACATATATATATAAAAGAGCTGATTATTATGTTACCACTTACCATAATTTGACAATTTTATGATTTTAAAGTATTTAAAAGTGGACGTTCTGTTTTCTTTTATTTGGAATATTGGAAGTTGGAGTTGTGTTTGATAAATCAAATTACTTTAAAATAATAGTATTCCTCAAAATAGATAATTATGTAATATTACAGATTAGATCTCATATGCGCTATTACATACTATTACAAATATCTTTTTCACTGTACTTCAATATTTTGAATTTTAAGTTGTTTTTGGTTATAATTTTTACAAAAAATATTTGGTTGTTAATTAGAGTACACTTTTTCTTTTGTAAAAAGTATGAAATGAGGCTATTTCTATATATATTTAAAAATAAAAAAAAAGGTGGAGGGGGATTTGGGATTTGGACTTTGGGGGTGGAGGGAGTGGGGGGGGGGGAGAGATTTTAAAAAGAAAAATATAGTAAAAGTGAAAATAATGTTCCGTGTGTTTTTCAGCAACTTCAAGTTGTATTTGAAAAGTTCCAGACCCAATGTTGTCTTTTTAATAAAGTGAAACATTTGTATCTGAATTTGGAATTTCCATGGTCAAATCTTGTTTTGGGAATTCTCATTATCGAACCAAGTCCTTTTTTTTTTTTTTTATAGTAACAATGAGTTAGTGACATATTAAAAGGCAATATAGACATCATTTATTTATTTTTAAGATTAAAATATTTAAATACGAGGAGAGACGAATTCAAAATTTAAAATTTTTTGTTTTACTAAATTATCTTAGCTCAAATATGAGCTTTAAGATAATCTTAATATAATTAATAAAAAAGGGCTCTCTCTAGATTCAAACTCAATTCACGAATTGTTTTTCTAGCTTGTACTAGCAGCATAATGACATTCCTATGCTCCCCATGGATCTACCATTAGTTATTACTTTCTAATTTCAGTCAGTTTCTCAATATATATATATATATATATATATATATATATATATATATATATATATATATATATATAATATAAATTTTCTGAAATTAACGAATATACGTGCACTCCTACGTACCTATAAGGATGTACCTGCCTCTAAATGCCAATATATATGAAAAATAAGTAGTGTATTATTTCATTATTTGTCTATCCAAAAAAAAGCACGGTTAATTTATTTTAAGTTTAAAGAAGACGTGAATTGAATTGATAAAGATAATGAAATATACAAACACGCAAAACTGTAAATAAGAAATTATAAACCAAGACAAATTGACTAAATTTAATAATATTCAAGAATTTAGTAATGCGCAATGTGATGATTCTATTGTTCTTATAAGGGAAAATAAGAAAAACTCCTCTAAATTTGACCGCAAAATTTATTTTAGTACTTAAACTATACGGGCGTTTAAGTAACTCATTATCATCTTTGAAGTGATTTTTTTTCACCCTGAGACTGTAACACCACTCTCACCCGTCACATCATAGTCACGTAAGTGTCATATCATAACCATGCAGATACCACATCATTAACTTTTAGTTCTTTGTTACTTATTCACTGTTTTTTATTAAATACCTTTTAATATTAATTATATCAATTAATTAATTTATAAATGTATATCCCCACCCCCTCTCTTTCTTCTTTCTTGTTGTTCATCATTTCAACCTTCAATAGTTACTATTCTTCTATAATATTCAACAATTTTTTTAATTAATTTGAATGAAAAAGTTCACTATAATATTCACATTATCTTTCTTGAACCCACCCCACGCATTTACCAAATTAAAAGGGGACCCATTAATTTTTATATACATCGAAATAAAAAAAATTACATATTTTTGGAGAGATAATATATCAAGAAAAACTATTTAAAATATTAATTATATATTGACCAGTAAAAAGAGGTCATGTGTAGGACTTTAAAAAGATTCAGCCTTTTTTTTCTTTTTTCACGCACTTTAAGGAGAGTACACTTACTCTCCATGCCACGTCATCCCTTAGGGGTGTTTAAATCACTTGAAAAATGTTAAGGGGTATTCAAACGCCCGTGTAGTTTAAGGGTTAAAGTTTATTATGTATTTTCCCTTTTTATAAATATTAATTTTCAAGATTTCATAGCCGCAAATTATATATATCTTTTCAATTCATGTTAATAATTAATTAAATGATATTTATAAGTAAAAATAGTAATGTTCGATATTGTCTCCGAGGTTCTTTCATAACGGCTAGTGTATGTTGATGATTCTGCCACCGAGCGCTCAAAATGTGGTTCGGTTGCTTTCATTGTAATAGTTTTGATTTTTTTTTTTAATTTACTGTTTTGTCCTCTCGATACTGACCACGAGTCTTTTATTTTTGAGTTTTAAAATTTTTATTTTAAATTTTGAATTAAAAGTTGAGAATTTGGTAAGTTTGTGCTTTTGAAAGACCAAGTTGTTTAAAAGTGATTTTTGGAGTCTAATGGAGTTTCGAGTGTCAAAATGAAATTTGTAGATTCCATCAGTTTCAAAAGGTGAAATCTGATACGTGAGAGTTATCAGTTTCAGAGTCCATTTTTTTTAGGATTTAAGGCCCTAAGTTGTGAATTTGTGAAATTTTAGCCTTTGATTTGACTTTTGTCAACATTTGAAGTTCAGATGCTCGAATAGAGTTCCATAGAATCCGGGATGATTTTAGTCCTAGATGAGGTCTTGATTAATTTTTGAGAAGTTCCGAACTTGTTTTAGCCTTTTTAAGATTGGTTTCTTGTGATTTCACAAATGGAGAGTCAAGGAGACCTTGAATTCATGTTTTGATGATTTAAATAAGTCCAGAACGTTGAGTATAATTGATTTGCATATGTGATTTGTGTATACGAGATTTTGAATGAATCCCAAAGCTCCATTCAAAAGATTTTGTGACTTGTCTATTTTTTTGGTTTCTGATTCTGGTGCATGACCATTTTGGACATCGCGATAGCGCGGCCCCTCGTCACGATCGTTTAGCACTAATTTGAGGTACATCATGATCACGTGGGTCTTGTCGCGACACGATGGTTAACTTTGCACTTTGTTTGGATCATTGTTGCCCATTGTTTCATAATGTTATTGTATTGTACTGTATTGTATGGTAGATACAGTGTTTGGCTAGATTGTATTGTTTGTTGTTGTTTAGTAATATTTTAATTGTTTAGTTTGATTTTATCGTACTGTATTGTAATTTATAAATTTACTTAAATATCCATAATTATTCTACGGTTGGAGGTTGACTAGATTTAAATAATTAAAGTAAAGGGTAAAATAGTATTTTGAAATATTATGTAAAGATACAATTGAAAAAAAATAACAATGCTGTATTGACATGTTTAGTCGTTTTGAGCAGCAGAGTTTATTCTGGTAAAAACTGTCTTGGTCGACGGATCCCACGACGGACCATCATGGGCACGACGGACCGTCGAGGGGGTCTTGTTCCAAAACACTTAGAATTCTGAAATTTGGGTACTGAGATCGACTCTCTGAACTTCATGACGGAATGGCAGGACGGACCGTCGTTGGCACGACGGACCGTCACAAATCTTTCCACAGAATTAATTCTCTGAACTTTGTGACGGACCTGCAGGACGGACCGTCACAGTCATGACGGACCGTCACAGGCTGCGTAACCCTGACTGGGTCGGATTTCTATTAAATGTTTTCAAGGGGCGTTTTGGACTATTCATGCTTATAATTATAAAGTTAGTGGATTAATGTTAATAATTCAATTACTTGGGGGTTAAAGGAGATAACCTTGAAATAAAAAGTGGGTTATTTTTATCATCTTTTATACTTAATTATATGACAATTAGGGTAAAAGAAAAAGGGTTTGAATAAGAAAAATAGAAAGAACAGGGAGAGAAAGGAGAACGCACGAGCGAGAGAAGAGAAGAAACGCAAGGAAAGCAAAGGTTTTGGGAAGATAGCTTCTTTGATCGCGATTCTTCGGTGGAGGTAGGTTATGGTTTATGCTATTCGTAGTAAACTCTAAATAGCGATTGATATGTATTGGGTGGTATTGTAAAGTCTTCTATATGCTTAATTGTGTTGTTGTATGTTGTGAATATGTAAAGTGTGATGGATTATAATAATGAAGATAAGGCTATGAATCCTAAACCTTAAATTCACTTGTTAATGATGATGCCTTGGTATAAAAGAAGGCTTGATGAACTAAAAGAATGGGAGTAGGGGATCGGTTGTCACGAACCGACATGTAGAATTAGGGGATCAGGTGTCACGAACCGACACGTAGAATTAGAGGATCAGAGTGTCACGTTCCGACACCAGGATAGTAGGGGATCGGAGTGTCACGTTCCGACACCAGGATAGTATTAGTGGAGCGGAGTGTCACGTACCGACACAAGATGAATAAAGAGAATGAATCTTGAAATTATGTTAATATACTCAATTTAAAGAACTAATTCCCAAATGAGTAAGATGAGGAGGCTTGAGTCCTCATAGATATGCTGGGTGTTGTGGCCAATGGTTATGGTATTTGTTGTTATCACCTGTTGAGTAAGTAGTTGATTTTATATTATTACTTGATATATATTGCTTTCTATTTTGAGTTGGCCGATGATACCTACTGAGTACTTGTGCCTTGTACTGACCCCTACTTGTATTTGTTTTCTTTGATTATTTGTAGAATGCAGCAAACGTACCATCGTCTTCAACTCGTCCTCAACTCTAGCCAGTCTTCATCACGCCAGATTTCAGGGTGAGCTATTGCTTCTAGCTTGGACTGGATCTTCCTCTTCATGTCTTGATGCCTTGAAATTTCGGCATGGACTAGCTTTTTACTTATTTTAGCTTCTTAGATACTCTTAGATTTAGTAATTTGAGGATAGATGTTCTTGTGGTGATGACTTCCAGATTTTGGGAATAATAAGTATTGAGTTTTTAGAAGTTATTTAATC
This sequence comes from Solanum chilense, assembly GCA_032847665.1. Lineage (NCBI taxonomy): Eukaryota > Viridiplantae > Streptophyta > Magnoliopsida > Solanales > Solanaceae > Solanum > Solanum chilense. Next base: position 60,735,841 of record CM064974.1, on the reverse strand, counting down.
GATTTTCATAAATGAGTTTTAAGTCTTCCGCATTATATTCTGTTTATTATGGTTGAAATATTGGGGTTTAGATTGGTTGGTTCGCTCACATAGTAGGATAAGTGTGGGTGCCACTCGCGACTCGTTTTGGGTCGTGACAAATGCGAACACACCAAATTGATTATTCCATAAAATAGGGGTTTCCATTGTTACGTAACAACGAAATTTAACAATACAGTACAATACATTTTAAGTATTGATCAAAACAAACATTGTAGGTATAGTAACAATACAATACAATATAATGAATAACAATAATCCAAATATAGTGTTAACGAGTTGACTGTCTGTACTCATCACAATCATGTGACTCTGAGTCACGATTGCGATGAACAATTGAGACCTGTGCAAAATGCTCTTCTAAAATTGAGGTTTCAATCGCAGTTCACCATTTTTGAGTTTTAGGAGCTTTGGGGTGGCGATTTAAAGCAGGTTTTTGAGGTAAATTATTTAGGTAACTATTCTTAACTCTAAATCTCTATTACCCATTATTATTTATGGATTTATGTGCTTACAAGAAGCTTTTGAAATGACAAATTTAAGGTTATCTTCAAGAACTTAGTAAAATGGTGATATTGAACTACTTTTGAGTCCTTTTTTGAAATGATATTTCCTAATAAGTTCCTAGATTCTTAAGTAATGTTTTCAAGTATTAAATTTTGAATTCAAATCTTATTTTGGAATTGTCTTTTATATTAATTGACCCTACTTTTCAAGAGAACTGGTGTGGGTATTGTTGTTTCTGAAAAATGATTATGAATACTTACTTTTTTATAGATTGTGTGGCTTTAGAAGTGATTCGAAGGAGAAGACTCGACTCTTGGAGTGATTATTGATTTATTTAAGACAAGTAATCTCCTAAACCTTATATTTAGTAGATTTTATATACTTCTGTCATTAGCTATTATGTTAGGAGTAATGAGAATGAGGTGAAGGATTTAATTGTCCACTTGATATATCTATATCAATAAAAAAAAAGTTGAAATGAAAATGGATACATGATGATCCAAACTGCTTTATTGTGACCCTTGCTGATTCATTGATGAAATATTTGAAAGTATGAATGTGGACTTGAATTGTGTGAATTCCTGACTCTTCTGTATGGTGTGTTAATTGCTTGTATTGCATTGATTGTGGACACTGTGATGAGACATGCGGTGATTTATGATATGGGGGTCTTTACAGGTGAGTGTTATGATGTCGAGATTTTTATCGACGAGTGTAGTGATGCCGAGGTCATTTTCGACAAGTGTTTATAAACCCGATAAAAAATGATTCCGTCTAGTAATTTCATATAAAGCCAATGGGAAATGGTTCCGGCTAGTGAGTTGATATAAAGCCAATGAAATATGATTCTAACTAGTGATATTGTACCGATGAAAAATGATTTTGACAAGAAACAGATTATTGTGACTTGATGTATTTGATACTTATGCGTGACTTTCTTGCGAATTGTGATTTATGTACTTTTTGCTTGTGACTAAACTATTTGACATTGAGAATAATTTGTTTGATTGTTAATTGTGACTATTGAATTGTGGATATTGGGCCGTGTGAGGCGTGTATTGTAAAACCCCTAGTTGGGCTGACATATGTGCAGGTTGTAGTTTTAGGAGCTTCGGTTCGAGTGTAAGGGATATTAGTTTTCTAACTAGATTTCTTGTTTATGAGGTTGCTTATAGGGTACTGTGTTGTTGGTATTCGCCTTTTGCTTCTACACCTACGTAGTTTCTAAGCCCAGGCTCGTGCGAGCTTCTTTTTCTCCTGAAATTCGAGCCTCATTGAAGGACTTGAGATGTAGTTGTGTGTCATCCTGGCGGATCCTTTTTTTCTTTTCTTTTTTTATGCTTTGTTCTATTTTGAGAAACAACGACTGAGACTTGTATTTATCTTTCGAATTCTGTATGTTCATTAGTGGCTTGTATACGTGACAACCAGATCAGGGGCATTGTTTAGAATGAATAAGGTTTCTGCCTTTGTCTTGTTCTTTCTTTAATTTATAATTCTGTTTTTTCGTTTTCGTTGGGTTGAGGCTGACTTGTCTTGGTGAGAATAAACAAGTGTTATCAAGTCCTTTTTTGAATCGTGGCATTAGACTAAACTTGGAGAGATTTAAATGGCTAAATTAGAAATTGGATGGAGTCATGATTTGTCCAAATTTGATTTAGACTAAAATGTGGCAGGCTCAAATGGACTAAAAATTAGGTTGAATCATGACCAGTCCAACTTCATCCTCTTAATCTCAAGAATTTAACTTATTTTATTTTTGTAAACAATTTGAATTACTATTCAAGACATTAAAATAAATAAGTTATTGATTTTGAAGTGGAAAGTCACAGAAAACATTATACTAACCAAATAAACATATATTCAAGATGACACACTCAACATGTATTTTGTGAAAAAAAATGCAATTTAATTTCGTTTCAATCATTTTGATCTCATAAAAGGAAAATTTTAATTTTCAAAATAGAAAAAATGGATAGATAAATACCTATAAAATATACAATAGATAGTAATTCATACATTTGATATGAGAACATATGTTGCATCAATTCATTATTTACAAATAAAAAGTCTTAAAACGAAAATAAAGGTCTTTTATTTATTATTTACAAAAAAAATTATCTCCTAGTACTTTTTCTCTATATAACAATCTTTACATTTTGATTCATGTAAATATGTATTAACTAAATAATTAACCACACGATCCATAAGATCAAAAGAGAGATTAAGGGGAGGTTAAATTTTTTCTAAAATTTTAAGGTTAAGAAATAAACAAATTGTTGACCAAAGAAAGTTGTTCAAAGTTAAAGCATTTGCTCCAAATACATCGGAAGATAAAACGCAATTTTTGTGACATAACATTTCATCTCTTTCTCAATTTACATAACAAATTTTATTTTTATTTTTTAGAAATGAATACAGAGTAATGAAGAAAATACAAAGATAAGTAAATCACACGAAAAAAAGATAATGGATACTTGTAAAAAAGAAAAATCGAAGGAGAAAAGAGAAAAGAGAAGCCAAGAGATTTCTCTTTTACGTACTATTCCTTATTCCGAACATCGAAAGTGAGTTTCCATTTCATTTACATTTATCCTTTTCTTCTTTGTATTTGGATCGAATTCAGAATTTTAAAGTAATGGCGTATTAATAAGTGATCAAATTAGAATTTTCATTAACATAATTAAGATCTATACATGTATAAAATTTATTAATCATTGTGTACTACTTTATCTATATAAATTTATGTGGCATTTTTTGTTTTTACTAGAGTCAAGCAGTTTAAGTTTGATCGAAAATTTACGTATGAAATTTTCAATTTTTTAAAAATGAAACTTATATTTTTGTAAACTATATAAAAACACTATTCATTCTATCTCTAATTACTTGTCAACTTTTGAATTGACACACCTATTAAAATAACAATGATTGACATAGTGAGTTTACCATTTTATCTCTATTAATTATAAAATGGATGAACTAAAAACTTAAGATTTTCAAGAAGTTCTATCTTTTTCAAAATAAATAATTGAGGGTATAATAGGTAAAAAAGTTTTTTTTGTCATTTCTTGATTTGTTAGGGACAACTTAAAAATGAAAAGTGGACAAGTAATTAGCGACTGAGGGAGTATAAGTCACAATAATTGACAATTCAAAATATTTAAAGAAAGATAGATTTGTTTGAATCTCGGAATTTGAAAATGTCACATAAATTGAGACAGAGGGAGTACAGAACATATGACTCAAAAATATATACTCCCTCCGTTTAAAAAAGAATGTCTTTCCTTTTTAGTCTATTTCAAAAAGAATGACTCTTACTTTTTTTGTTAATAACTTTCCACGTGGCATGTTTAATACCACAAGATTAAAGGGCAATTTTGTACATTTGACATAACTTTAATTTAGGATCCGATAAAAAATTTCTTTATTTTCTTAAACTTCGTGTCAAGTCAAACTAGGTCATTCTTTATGAAACGGATGGATGAAGTAGTATATATGTGCATGGTTTATTGATAGCATATACTACTAATCCAGAGGAATGAAAGATTAATTAGAGATTTTTCGTGTGAAATAATTTTTCAGTAACTTTATTTGCTCTATATATGTTTTAATTTGAGTCCAGGGGCGGATCTAGGTAACTTTTTGACAAATTTAATATATCTATATTGTCAAAATTGTTGAATATATAAGAAATATATGTTGAGAACGATGTTGATTTTCGAGCTAAAACTAAATATATAGACGATGAATGATTTTCAGATGGTGGTCATCTGAAACAGTTGCTGTTGTGACGGGCGCGAATAGAGGGATTGGATTTGAGATTGCTCACCAACTAGCATCACATGGATTAACAGTAGTTCTTACTTCACGAGAGACTGGAGTTGGTGAAGAAGCAGTGAAAGTCATGCAGGAAGGAGGTTTAAATGTTGCATTTCATCAACTAGATATCGTTGATCATGCATCCATCGAAGCATTTTCGGATTGGATCAAAGAAACATATGGTGGCTTAGATATACTGGTATTTTACATTAATTTTATGTGACTTAGTTTGACTTAATACAGAACTTAAGAAAGAAAAAAAGTCTTTTGACATTTGTGATCTGACAGATGTAAAATGAGCATTTTAAAGTTAGATTGTTACTAAATATATATAGAAATGTGACATCCGGGGGGAGTGAGGGGAGTATCCAAAAGGGGGAGCCGCGGGTTCTTTCTTTCCTTGTGGTTTGGTATGGGCGAATGGCATTAAAGAAAACTTGTTATTGATATATGCATACATTCTTTTCTAACCGGAGATAGAAGAAAAGATTTGAAATTTCAATCAATATTCTTTTTGCTAGCCGATTCCTTCTTTTAGGAACTGACTAAAAAGGAAAGTGAATCATATAAACTGGGACAGAGGTTAACTAGTGATTTTCATTGTGACTTTTTACTATTTTTGGCAAATATGGACATTTTCAGTTAATGATATATGTGTATGTAGATCAATAATGCAGGAGTGAGTTTCAATGTTGGTACAGAGAATTCAATGGAAAATGCTGAAACAGTTATCGAAACGAACTACGTTGGCACCAAAAATATGACAAAAGCGATGATTCCTTTGATGAGGTCGTCTCCTTATGGTGCTCGTATTGTTAGTGTAACCTCTCGATTGGGAAGACTACATGGAAAAAAGAATGTAAGTACGAACGAGCTTTCATTTTCTTCTTTTGACATCTCAAAATCGTTTACGTCTACATTTTACTTGATGTAACCAGAGAATTACGAATGCAAGCTTGAGACAGCAGTTGGAGGACGTTGATTCCCTAACAGAGGAAGTCATTGACAATGTTATGAAGATATTTTTGGAACAAGTAAAAGACGGTACGTGGGAGTCAGGGGGATGGCCTCAAGTGTTCACTGATTACTCAGTGTCAAAGGTTGCAGTGAATGCATATACTAGGCTAATGGCAAGGATACTCGAAGATCGTCCTGAGGGTCATAAGATTTACATCAATTGTTATTGTCCAGGTTGGGTGAAGACCGCCATGACTGGTTGGGCAGGGCATATATCTCCTGAAGATGCTGCTGATACTGCAGTCTGGCTTGCTCTTCTCCCTGACCAGTTTGTAAGCGGTAAGTTTTTTACTGAAAGGCGCGAGATAAGCTTTTAAGGTGGAAACTGAAAGGTCATTCCAGATAGATATTGTTCGACAGTCATTAAATTGCTATCTGTCTTTACCAGTTGGTGTGAGAAAAGAGAAGCGGATATGCCCTGGTGAGTAGGTGTGAGAGGTTGCAAGTGGTAGTTGTTTGGAGAGGTAGATTTAGTCCGAAGAAGTATTGTGGGAAGGTAAATTATATAGGCCATGGTGCGTCTTGAACTTATCAAAGGACATGATCTTAGATATGTGGGTTTAAAGGTCACAAATTAGAGTAGAATGTTAGTTGGTAGTTGAACGTTCTATGGCTTTTCTGCCGGGGTAGGATAGGTGGTGGTAACAGTATCATCCCTCTTACTAGTAGTATTAGTATTATTCTTGTAGTTTCTTATTCATCACACTAGTTCATTTTCTCTGTAACTTAGGTACTGCTTTTCATTGAGCTACATTTTTTTTGTTGTTACTAACTTTCATTTTCATATTCTCTTTCTCAAGCTGCTTCTGAGATGCTTTACTTAGGCCAAAGGTCTATTCGAAATAATCCCTCTATCTGGATAAGTTTAGTGTAATTCTATCCTCCTTAGACCTCACTTCTAAGATAAAACTGTATAATACGATTATTATTGTTGTACGTATTGTTCTTCAGTGTGATACCACATTGGCCATCGCGATCACAATAAACACTGCACCAACAGTAAAAGTCACCTTTATCGAAATGATTAAGGTGTAACATAGCTTGGTATTGTGACACTAAATGGGAAAGTAACACAACGTGTAAATGAGTTTATAACACAATGTTAGTGCCACACATGACTTTAGTGTACATTAGAGAACCAACATAGCTGTTTGTACAACAAACCATACAGCTCCAAAAATGAATGTGTAGTCTTCCAGAACTACAGCAAACCCTCCACCTTAAGATTTCGTAACATGTTGCATCCTGTCGATGTTGTTATCAACAAAAGATTCTTTACACTTCACATTAATTCCACACCTTTGACGCGGCATTAAGGTTGAAAGCCAAGATTTAGTGATTGCAATCATATGTTTACCAAGGTTTTAGGTCACCAACTGGACCAGCAGTCCAGTTTAAGATCTTCTCCCCAGGAGACAAGAAAACGGTTCTGTCATGTGGCAGTTTACGAGCAAGCCCATTCAAAATTTGATGGAAAGCATCACCTGATTGAGCAGGTTGCGGAAACAACATAGCCTGTTTCATTGAAGGGTTAGCGAGTAATCTCTGCTTCCTCAATATTTCCTCTGGTGGAATAGAAGTGAGAATAGTATCCAAATTTGGAACGTCCTTCTCGGCTACAAAAACACCAATCTCTTCCCAGGGGATTGCATCAGCAAAGGGCAAGACAATATCATCTGCAATGATAACAGGGATGCATCCAAATATAACTGCTTCAACCAATCTTGGGCTCCATGGTGCCCACCCAAGTGGGCACAAGCAAAAGATGGCTCGTTGCATGTCCTCGTAGTAGGTAGTTGGATGCTCTGTGGAAATATCAAAGAGAGGATTGTCCTTAAAGTTCTCCCATACTGCTGCCCGGGCACCTCTGAAAAAATAAATAAGCATCAGGTACCTTGTCATAAAGCATATTACTTGATTTTTAGGGAGGTCGACGAAGAAAATTAAAATGTTTCCCCAAACTTGAGTTGGATTTTCAGCTTCACTATAGACTTTTGCGGGGTTCCTATTACCCATTTGAAATATTTTGAAATGGAATAATAAAATCACCCTAAATTCTGGCATGGCATAAATAATCAATTGAATATTTGGTGGTGTTTTACAAGCACTTCTACATATTATTTACATTAAAAACTTGTTTTTTCTTTCCTTTCTATATTAGACAATATATAAATACCCAACTTGTCATCTTTAATCTTCTACAGTACACTTGAACTTTCCGGGGTAGGACTTGCCTTGGAATGGAATTACTACCACCCCAAGAGACTAATGCGGACACTGGTGGGGGGTACTGCGGAAGAAAAGGTGGGTGATGGAAAGATTTCTGGTGGATTTATGCTGGGCATAATTTGCAGTGAAGAAAAGTAACAGGTAGGAGGAGGAGCCAAGATAAGAAAAAGAACCAAAGAAAAGTAGAATTAAAACAAAGAAAGGTGAAACCTTTCTCATGAAAGAAATGTTGTTAAACAATTTACCTTTCCTCATTTCATGCACTTTTTTAGACGCTCACACTATCTATGCAACATGGGCTCAAAAAGTGGTATTAATATCACTTCTAACTAGTTTAGGGGTAATAGCAGAGGCATATCTAGAGTTTCAAGAGGATGGGTGCAGTGTACTACCATTTGATTTAATGCTATACAAAATTTCCATGACGACGACTTGACAAGTGAACTACAACTAATACAATTATCACAGAAAAATATATATTATTTTACTTCAAATTATTCTTAACAATTTTGTATACTTCAATTATCAGCATCATTATTTGAAGACAATCACAAACAAATAAAACAAAGTGAAGAAAAAGAAAATGGGAAATGTCTAACATACTTTTCAGCTATTTTTATCCCCTGCCGTTTGGCAAGGTTCTAAATTTTCCCCTACTTTGACGGAGATGTCACGTGGCGGCATCTAGTGAAAGAACTAACCCCACACTAAATTACCCATCAGGCTACGCCACTCCAAATTAATACACCCACACAAATTAAGAACCCCAAACAACGGAAGTTCCTTCCTCCAAAATATGAAATGACCAAATATGGCGGTCCTCAAAATTAGCACCAAATTCTTCCAACAGCCGTAGTTAATCTCCTTCGATTTAAGCACACACAACACTACAATCCAATTCTCAAGCAATAATACTTAAAAATAATTCAAGATAGACAATACAAGCTTAAAGAACTCCAAGTGTGCACTGCTTTTAACAATCTCCATTCGCAAAAGCAATCATCGGATTAGGGCTCAATTTTCCAACAACAAAGACCTATCAAGTTCTTCAATCTCGAATTTCCAAACATAGAAGCACTAACAGAATTTCCCACACTTAGTTGCTCGGAATTTTTGACTCACAAAGTGAAGATACATTCTTTTAACCTCAAATCTGATTCACAAAGGAACCCAACAGTTCTTTAATTTGTGAATCTTCTTTAACGATGATTTCACCAATGACCATCACCTTCTTCACTGATTCAGCCCAACCTCCACCATAACAAAGAAAGTTCAGGAAGATCTAAGGAATTGGGTTTCCAAAAGGGCCAATGAAATTTCTACTGATATTTATAGAATTTGATGAATAGCTATTTATATTTCCAACAGAAACTCTAGTTGCCGATATTTCTGCTTTTTACGTCTTCCCAGTTGTTCTCTATTAGATGTACTTTTGAAAGGTCCAAAAGTTGTCTTTGAGAAATTAAAACAAATGAAGCAAGAAAGGGGAGAGTCAACTTCTTTGTGAGTTCTGTGAAGTTGTTTTGGAAAAAAAACTAAAAGAAAACGAGGAAGATCATAAAGAGATCAGCAGCACAATTTTCAGTGATGGTATTCTGTCCAGTGGTCCATCCCTCTGAAGCTCGTCTTTTGCTATTTTTGGTCATGGGTGTAAGTTATGCCACATTGGCATGTGTTCCAATGTGGAGTGGAAATCCGATGGGTTATGGGTTGGGGATGGGTAATTTAGTATTAGGTTGGTTCTTTCACTCAGGCAATGCCATGTGTCAAATTCTGTCAAAGTAAGGCCAAAAAGTATAATGGGGGATAGATCTGAGCAATAAACGAAAGTTTAAGGGGTATTCAACCCATTTCCAAAAAAAAAAAGGAGCGAGACCAAAAAACATTTCAAAAGCAAAAGTTCCTTTCAAGTTGTATGCTTTACTTGGTTAGTAGTACAGACTATGGAAAGCTCGCCTCACTTATGATAAACTTCAAAAAGAAGGGGTTTTCAGCTATGTTCTAGGTGCTTTCTATGCCATCCGGAAGATGAAACCAATGTGCATCTTTTCTTGCATTTTTCAATTACCAGACAACTATGGCAACATTTTGCAGCTCTTGCTCAATTTTTTTAGGTGATGCCCAAGAGTACTTCTGACCTAATATGTGGTTGGAACAATATACAAGGAGAAACTTGTCACAAAGAGTGCTGGAAGATTGTTCCAGCTTGCACATGGTGGACAATTCGGATAGAGAGGAACGAAAGATGTTTTGAAGGCAGGGGCAGTTCAATCCAGACAATCAACCGCTCCTGTATTTCTCTTCTTTATTTTGGTTAAGGAACAGTAGTTGATGATGTTGAACC
>CM064974.1:60649787-60725786 GCA_032847665.1 Solanum chilense | reverse complement strand
AAAAATTTAAGAATTTACCGATTATTCAAGAAATTAATATTTACTACTGGAGAACTCAGATTAAACGTCAACATAAGACTTTTATTGTTGGGAATAAAATAAATTAATTTTGGATTAAGAAAAATTTGGTGGGGATTGTGGTTGTTTCTGCAAAAGTATCTTGAAGAAGATAGGATGCAGGGGAGGAGTAGGGTGCTACAAAATAGATTTTAAAATAGTTGAAATATTTAGGTAAAATGCTACATATTATTTATTCATTGGATAGTTTTTCTTAAATTTAAAATTCATTATTTAAAAGTTATTTTGAATACAAATGACAAACGTCCAAATTTAATTCGCTACTTTTAAGGTCAGCCCCAAGTGTAATGCATACACTCATAATATTTTTACTGATTATAAAAAAGTGTCAAAACATTAAAACTCTACTTGACGTGTTTAAAATGAACAAGGTCCATTTAAAGTATCTAAGTGAAAAATTGATGTCAAATTTAGGGGGTCACCTTAAAATGTCTTAGTGTAGTAATACCTAATTATGATAATTTGTAAGATTATAGAGATTGTAGTTCATTGGTAAAACAAAGATTATAAAAATACTAATTCTAGCACACGTGTGACTCGTACGAGTAGTCTACGGCTATAGCCAAACTTATATTCAAATGCTTGATGTAAATAATAAATAATGTACCTTATACAAGAGAGCTTAAAAAGAGAGTAGAGTAGAACAATGAGGATCGAGACCCCATTCTTTCACTCCGAAAAATCAATTCTTGAATCTTGAAAACTAATATCCTCACTTAAACAGATTGGAGGAACATAAAAATAGTTAATGGTTCTTGTTTTATTCAATTCACTTATGAGAGATAGCCTTGCCATTTAATTATGTGACTTGTGATTATTTCACTAATATAAAAACAATAATTATAGTGTATATGTGTCTTGCATATGTAGTACACGATTATGGTCAAATTATATTTAAATTTAATAATTGCTCGATGTAGATAGTAAACAATGTACCATATACAAGAGAGTGAAAAAATAGAATAGAGTAGAACACAGAGGATTGTAAAGAGATTTTTTTAAACTGAAAAATCAGTTTTTAAATTTTGAAAAGTTAAAAGAGATTAGAGGGACATAAATAAAGTTAATTTTTCTTTTCTTCTTTTATTCACTCCACTTATGACATATATAGTTGGAAGTTAATCATGCGATTCTTGTGAAAGTTTCATTAACAATTTTTAAAAATTAAAATACTAGTTTAATGTACTAGCGTCTCGCACGTGTAGACTATGATAATAGTCAAACTTCTATTGAAACGTAATAATTGCACGATGTAAATAATAAGCATAAGTATAGTAATTACATAATTATGATGATTTGTAACATTATAGATATTGTAGGTCACTAGTAAAAATATATTACAAAAAAAATACTAGTTTTAGTATACATGTGTAGTCTATGGTCATGGTCAAACTTATAGTTAAATAGTCCTTGTAAATGATAAATAATGTACCTTATGGCTTATAGAAGAGAATGAAAAAAAGATAGTAGAGTAGAACAAAGAGGAGTGAGAAGATATTTTTTATACTAAAAGAATATTTGACCAAACTAATCCATAATATAAAGCAATCCATCAAAATAATATATTTTTTTAAAATTTTACAAAATTAGTATAAACGTATTTCACAGTTGCGTTTTAAGGTATATTTTATTTTCTAAAAGCTGACAACGTTAGATTGATACACGTTACTCAGAGTAACGATTTACTCCTAAACGTTACTCACAGTAATGTTTTAAGAGTTAAACGTTACTTGAAATGACGTTTTAGGAGTAAGACGTTACTTACAGTTACGTATATCAATCTAATGCTGTTAGTTTTTTAAAAACAAAATATACCCTAAAATGTTACTGTGAAATACGTTCATACTAGTTTTATAAAATTTTAAAAAATATATTATTTTAATAAACTACTTTATATTATGGCTTGATTTGATAAAAAATTCCTAAAATAAACAGTTCTTGAGAAGTGACATCCTCACCATTAAAATAGATTAGAGGGATATAAATAAAGTTCATATTTCTTATAAAAATAATAACAATGTACCTAACACAATGCTAAAAGACCCATGCTCTATCATATTTCACAGTTACCAAAACAAGTTGTTTTGTGTTTAATCACATTTTAAAAATAGTTAGTGGAGTCAAGCAAGTGAATCACAACAATATCATATCTCATAGTAAAATTATTGTTTCATCGAAAAATCGTTTATTTTCGAAAAGGGAGTTTGTTTTATTTTTGACTTTAAGGAGTCGCCACTTAATTTTTAAGAAAAATCAAGAAAACTTATTTCCAAAAATAACTTAAACAGAAAAATTCATTTTGGAAATATTTAAAAGGGGTTCGGGATTCCTATTAGTGTCTTAGGAAGGTGTAAGGCACCTAAGACACTCCGTTAAATACGGTTTTCCAACGACTAACTTATTTGACTATATTTTTTTTTTTAACTTTTGCAAATCTTTCATTTATTTTAACTTATTAGAACTTTACTTTAGACAAATTTTCAAATCTTCGAAATATTTTGTTTATCTTGCAATTTTTGCGAATTTTTACGAAGCCTAACTTAAAGTTACAAGTTTTGAAATATTTTTGTCAATCTTTTTTTTTTTTTTTGAGGTTAACGTACTTTAACTCAAACGAACTTAGCAATTGAATTTTTTTTTGAACATATTAGAGTTTTAAACAAACTTACGAGTTGAAATATTTATTGTTTTGAGATTCCGTTTTAGTTAAACCTCTTATGAACTTTAATTCTAAGCGACTTTTAAAATTCGAACATCTTAAAAATATATTATTTTTTTTTCGATTTTAATAAAGCGAAAGGCGTTTCAATGGGGGGTTTGGAGTCTTCCAATCCTAAAGAAAAATATTCAAAACGAAAATATAGACAAGAAATAGAGAGAGAGAGAGAGAGAGAGAGAGAGAGAGAGAGAGAGAGAGAGATAGAGAGAGAGATTTGGGTCCAAACTCGGGTTCTGTTCGCCTTGGCCGAATTTTGGACCCACCTGTTTTTGGGGTTTTGACCCATTTTCCACTTGTCCTATTCTAGACATATAAAGAAATACGACAAGATAAAATAAGAACAAGGGCTTATGCCCATTACAAATAAAAATATATATACAAAATAAATGGAAAGGTCTTCCAATCCGTCTTCTTCGGGTTTCTTCAATCTTCGTAGGATTTGCTTGGCATGTCCATCCTAATGGCTTAACTCGAATGAAGAGAGTTTCAAGCCTTTACGGCTCTTCCGAATGCGTAGAAAAAGATAGAATCCCAAAGTGGACTCGAGAAAGTATGCAAACCAAACGACATGGGTTAGTGCATGAGGTAACGTAGCAATTGAATAAACTACGAATTGAAGCAATTTTTACAAGTCATTTAACAATAATCAATAGCCAATTCAATTTTAAAGGAAAGCCAAGCACTAAGGTGATGTCCTTTAGACCTCAAAAGGAAGAAAAGCCATAGAAGATAAACAATTAATGACTATACTTTTTGAGGAAGCATGATAATCCAAATTAGAAGATGGTTAAAATTAATCTCGAACAAGTGATGAGCATGCTCTCGAAAACATCCAATAACTGCCGTGTATATACATTCTCACTACCTAAACAATGCGAAATACTAATAGGTAACCACTTTATGTCATACAAGGACTTAGATTAAACCAACTAGAAACTAGGATTCCCTTCAAGTGAAGATTCATAACAAGCCATTCTAACAATTATCATACAGGATCTAGACGAGAGATCGCGAAGCGAGGCCATACTAGTAAGAGGTAAAGGAGAACACTAGAAAATCGAGAACATGCCGACTAACTAGAAACTCACTCAAATTTCATTATCATTTCCCTCTAGAATAGAAAACGCGATAACCTTTGCATCAAAGAAATAAGATATGTGCATCATTAACATCTTAACGCAACATCACATTATTGAGCTACGTCTCTTTATGAACAGAACGAACTACGACTAAAGCTGGCCATGTATACTCGCATTAGAACATTTTAACACATTCAATCCAAAGCGAACGAAAGAAGGACCAGCTAGTTGATTAACAACACCGTACGTCATCAGGCAACGACTCTTCTAAACAAACGCACAGTCATGACTAACACAATAGGATCTATATCAACAAACCAAAACAGAGCCAACGCAAGACACATTTCGGTTCCAAACAACAATAACATCAGGTGCAACAATTCTCCCATTAAAGCGACCACAAACAACAGCTTGAATCCATAAAGATACTAAAATATATAAACGGAAATTTACCTTTCTTAGAGCAGCGAAACAGGACGGGAACGAGCGGGAGTGATACGAACTTCCACACGCGAACCGCGAACAGAGCCTGAACACCAATCCGATGTTCCGTCGATGAACAGCAAGAACGAAAGAACTTTCCCAAGACTTGAACTGTTGTTCGTATGTGAATGATACTCCCGAAATCCGAGTATCTTTGTATTCGAAAATCAGAAGCTCAGAAATTGCTAACCGAAAATCCTTCGAATCTCCAACTTCAAAAATCCCCCCCCCAAATCTGAAGAGGGAGAGGGTTTAAATATATAAAAAAAAACGTGGGGTAGGGAGAGCGTACTAGGGAGCGTGGGAGAGAGACGGGTGGGTCGACTTTTTCCGAGATTCGCGGCTACTTTTTCTTTTTCGCTGGAATTTGGGGTTTGTAGGGTAGTTTGGGGGAATCGTGGGGTTGGGAGACGAAGGGAGTCGCGTGGGGTAGGGACGCGGGGCTGGGAGAGAGGAGAAAAGATGCGGGAGAGGGGCGAGACAGAGGGAGATGCGAGGGAGACGCGAGTGAGACGCGAGGGGAAGATGCGGAGATGAGAGAGGGGCGAGAGAGTCGCGTGAGAGCGTGGGAGACGCGGCTGGCTTCTGGGTTTCTGCCTGTTCTGTTTTTCCGGTGGGGGTTTGAGGAGAGGGGAACGCGAGGAGAGAGCGTGGGGAGACGGATGAGAGCGTGAGGGAGAGACGAAGGCAGGTGCGGGAGAGGGGTCTGATTTTCTG
This sequence comes from Solanum chilense, assembly GCA_032847665.1. Classification (NCBI taxonomy): domain Eukaryota; kingdom Viridiplantae; phylum Streptophyta; class Magnoliopsida; order Solanales; family Solanaceae; genus Solanum; species Solanum chilense. The sequence continues at coordinate 60,720,710 of CM064974.1, read as the reverse complement.
CGTTTTCTGGACTTTCTCTTTGTTTTGGGAATGGTTGGGATGAAGGAAAGGGGAGGAAGAAGGGCAAAATGGGTCGGGTCGGAGCGGTTCGGGTCGGGTCGGAATTGGGTTGTTCTTTTATTTGATTTTGGGCTTGGGAATTAGTAAGTGTTGGGCTGGATTTAATTTAGTGGGGGAATGGGCCTAGGTGTTGGATTGGAATGGGATAATTGGGTTGATTTTGGATATACACAGGATATACCGGCTATATACACGACTATGTAAACATTTATACCGACGTGGGTCAAAAATTGGGTGTCAACAGCTGTCCCTCATTTTGCTTGGGTTGATGCAAGCAACTCGAGGAAAATGAAGTTGACCGAACCAATTTTGACCAACCCCAATCCTTTTCCGAAGGAAGGATCTGACAAAGGGTTTAAGAATTATGGCCGAACCCTTGAAACGGGTTTCCAACATATCTCAGGCTATATGAGAATTCAGGCCACTTGTAGTTCGATAAGCTTGATTTACCGCACGATTTGAAAGAATCAAAGTCATCTCGATACCGAATTATCAAGGTATCGAAATGCTCGAGAATAGAATTCGAGAGCGAATGTTGGAATACAGCCGAGTTTTCAACATTGAATCCGCCTACATATCCTTGGACCTTCAGAATCAGGCTGTGTGTAGTTCGACTCGATTGGTGGAAAAAGGAAATCTATTATGCTAGATTACCTTCGGTTTTGGACGAGCGACAAATTAAACGAGTATGAAAATGATGTTTGTAACCTCTTAGCCATGAATGTGTACATGGACATAACTTCCAAGTTCTTGGCGTATTGTCACTCCGATTGGAAATTTGCTTCCGATAAGTTGAAACCTCCGGATGTGAGACTGAAACTGACAGAACTAAAGAAAGACCGACATGACTTGAGAGGGGTGGTTCGATCGTGGTGGAAGTCGCTCCTCTGCTCGCGTCCTAAGAGTTTGACATTCCTCTTTGGACTATGTCCCAGTTCGCTACTAAGAAAAAGTTCCACGTTGTGCTGCATCCTTGTTGATGTCGTCCGCACCTGTGGTTTGGTTTGAGAATTCATCCTCTTGGATGCTCTCGACAAAGATTGAGATAAAACTTGTTAGCTTAAAATGCAATTAGGATGAGATATAGTGTCTTTTTACCATGTTGACACGTCATTGATCTCCTCCATATTCGACGTCGACTCGATCGGTCTGACGTACAGCAAATAAAGCTTGTGTCTGGCATTTGCAATATAACCTTCAATCTACTCTTCATTTGATGTTAAAATAAATAAATGATGATTTGATGCTGATATTTCTTTTGACGTTGTCTTTGATACTCTTCAATTTTGACGAGGCATGAAATCTTCTCGTCGTGCATAAAATTGACTCGCGATGCATGATTTCCGCTATGCATGATTTCCGCGATGCATGATTTCTGCGAGGCACAAAGTCTTCTCGCGATGCATAAATTTTGACGAGGCATGAAATCTTCTCGTCGTGCATAAAAATTGACTCGCGATGCATGATTTCCGCTATGCATGATTTCCGCGATGCATGATTTCTGCGAGGCACAAAGTCTTCTCGCGATGCATAAATTTTGACGAGGCATGAAATCTTCTCGTCTTGCATAAATTGACTCGCGATGCATGATTTCCGCTATGCATGATTTTCCGCTATGCATGATTTCCGCGATGCATGATTTCTGCGAGGCACAAAGTCTTCTCGCGATGCATAAATTTTGACGAGGCATGAAATCTTCTCGTCGTGCATAAAATTGACTCGCGATGCATGATTTCCGCTATGCATGATTTCCGCGATGCATGATTTCTGCGAGGCACAAAGTCTTCTCGCGATGCATAAATTTTGACGAGGCATGAAATCTTCTCGTCGTGCATAAAATTGACTCGCGATGCATGATTTCCGCTATGCATGATTTCCGCGATGCATGATTTCTGCGAGGCACAAAGTCTTCTCGCGATGCATAAATTTTGACGAGGCATGAAATCTTCTCGTCGTGCATAAAATTGACTCGCGATGCATGATTTCCGCTATGCATGATTTCCGCGATGCATGATTTTCTGCGAGGCACAAAGTCTTCTCGCGATGCATAAATTTTGACGAGGCATGAAATCTTCTCGTCGTGCATAAAATTGACTCGCGATGCATGATTTCCGCGATGCATGATTTCTGCGAGGTACAAAGTCTTCTCGCGATGAATAAATTTTGACGAGGCATGAAGTCTTCTCGTCTCTGTTGATGATAACGGCAGGACGACCTCCAGGTAATGTATCGTCTCGGTCCATAATAATAATAAAATAACTATCTCCTCTGGGGTAATGCATTGTCCTGATTGACAATGACCATCTTGCTTGATATTGTGAAGCGAATAGCACTCTTTACGACAATCGTAAACTCTTTCTTAAGATTCTGTTTGATTCGCTTTTGATTTCTTCTTGGAGTTCTCCTTGTTTATTTGTTGGAAGAATTTTGCCAATTTCAAAGCAAAGCTATAAACCTGCATCCACAGAAAAATTGTCAGTTTTAAAGATGTACTGATCTGTGTCGATTTCTCCAGTTGTCTTCTCTTTGTATTGCTATCTCCGGTTGATTTCCCGATCTCCCGACTCTTGATAGATAAGATAAAATTTTATGCCAAACAAATGGAATGAAAAAAAAAATAAAAAAAAATGGAAATTTTAAGAGAAAATCAAATTTAGAGAAATAGTATCTTAAAAAGGTCACTGCCAAGTCATGTCATATCAGGCTTAACAAACTTCTTTGGGCTTGACCTTGCTCATTTACCGGTGAATCTTCGGAATCACTCCGGACTTATAGGTAAGGCCTGTAATGAAATTTTGAGGCCATTCTCAAAATTTCTGTCCCAGTTTACTGTCTTACTTATCCTTTCATCGTAACTGAGCAGATTGCGGAATTTTTGAGATCTTCTCAAAATTTCTGTCGCAGTCGCAAATCTCAAAATATCTTTATTTCGACTTGCTAAAGCGGAAACTCCTTTTGGAGAATTTTGAGTCCCTCTCAAAATTTGTTCCAGTTTCTATTGTACAGAGGAATAGAAATCTTACAAAAGATTTGATCGAACCCTTGTGGCGCCTACGTATCCCGTTGAGGCATGAATTCAGGTCAGACGTAGTTCCTCCGTAAAATTTTGGTCTTTTGTTTTGACTCGTTAAAGAAGTCCCACTTCAAATGAATTTTTGGGATCCTATCAAAAATTCTATCCCAGTTTCCATTATGAAGAGAAATGGCAATCTTACTGGGAATATGACCGAGCCGTTGTGGCGCCTACGTATCCCGTTGGAGCAGGAATCAGGTCAAACGTAGTTCCGACTAAAAATTTTTTTTTTTTTTTTTTAAAAGGGGGGTAAATGGGGTGACCGAAGCCGACATAGGCCGCCTACGTATCTCATTCTTGAGAATTCAGGTCATACGTAGTTCGTTACAAGAGGGATAAAAATTCAACTTAAACAAATACAAGCAAACAGAACGATTACAAGTAAATGATAGAAGATGCAAAACTAACTTCACGCGTAGTATCTCTTAATAGCATCTGAGTTGATAGGCTTGGGCCATACGGTGCCATCCATCTCGGATAGGACTAAAGCACCTCCAGATAGTACTTTGCGAACCATGTAAGGACCTTGCCAGTTTGGTGCGAATTTTCCTTTATACTCGTCTTGATGAGGAAAAATACGTTTAAGGACCAACTGACCCACTTCAAAATTTCTGGCTCTTACTCTTTTGTGAAAAGCGCTAGTCATTCTGTGTCTATACAACTGGCCATGGCAGACGGCGACCATCCTCTTCTCATCAATCAAAGCTAACTGATCAATCCGTTTGCTAACCCACTCAGCGTTACTTAGTTCAGCTTCCTGGATGATCCTTAGAGACGGTATCTCGACTTCAACAGGTACGACTGCTTCAGTTCCATATACTAGCAAGTATGGAGTAGCCCCAGTCGATGTTCTGACCGTTGTTCGATATCCTAGTAGAGCATATGGCAACATTTCATGCCAACCTCGTTGTTTGTCAATCATTTTCCTCAGAATTTTCTTTATATTCTTGTTGGCGGCCTCTACAGCTCCGTTCATTTGAGGGCGATAAGCAGTTGACCTTCGATGGATAATCTTGAATTATTCACATATCTCTTTCATCAGATGACTGTTGAGATTTGTACCATTATCAGTGATGATGGATTCTGGGACTCCAAATCGGCATATCAGATTGTTGCGGACAAAGTCGGCCACCACTTTCTTGGTTACCGATTTGTAAGAGGCTGCTTCCACCCATTTGGTGAAATAATCAATGGCAACCAAGATGAATCTGTGTCCATTAGAAGCGGACGGCTCTATAGGACCAATGACATCCATTCCCCAAGCTACAAATGGCCAAGGTGAGCTCATAGCATTGAGCTCGTGAGGTGGCACTCATATCAAATCCCCGTGCACTTGACACCTGTGGCATTTTTGCACGAATCTGCAACAGTCATTCTCCATAGTCATCCAGAAGTACCCAGCTCATATGATCTTCCTTGCCAAAGTGAGCCCATTCATATGTGTGCCACACATTCCGGCATGTATCTGTTCAATAAGCCTCATAGCTTCAACAGCGTCCACACATCTTAGAAGACTCAAATATGGAGTTCTCCTATATAGTACTTCTCCATTTAGGAAGAAATTGAGAGCCATACGGCGTATCGATTTCTTTTGATTGGTCGCAGCGTCTTTAGGATAAGTCCCAGACTCCAGATACCTCTTTATGTCAAAGTACCAAGGCAAACCGTCTGGTTCTGATTCGACATGTGAACAATAGATTGGATGTTCCTTCAGCTCTATATCCAGTGGGTCGATGTAATCTGTATCCGGATGTTTAATCATCGAAGCAATGGTGGCAAGAGCATCGGCCAACTCATTCTGTATTCTGGGCGTATGTCTAAACTCGATCTTGCGAAACCTTTTGCACAGCTTTTGCACATACTGTACATAAGGTATAATCTTCGGGTTCTTCACAGCCCATTCACCTTGAACCTGACGAATCAAAAGGTCTGAATCCCCAATGACCAATAACTCGTAAACATTCATGTCGATGGCCATTTTCAGACCAAGAATACAAGCTTCGTATTCGGCCATGTTGTTGGTGCAATTAAATCGGAGTTTGGCTGCTGTGGGATAGTGTTGACCAGATTCTGACACTAAGACTGCTCTGATACCTTTACCTTGATGATTTGCCGCTCCGTCAAAGAATAATCTCCAACCTGGATAAACTTCAGAGATATCCTCACCCACAAATGACACTTCTTCATCGTGAAAATATGTCTTGAGAGGTTCATACTCTTCATCAACGAGGTTTTCCGCAAGATGATCAGCCAAAGCTTGTGCCTTTATTGCTTTCTGAGTTACGTACACGATGTCAAACTCACTCAATAGCATTTGCCATTTAGCTAACTTCCCGGTTGGCATTGCTTTCTGGAAAATATACTTCAACGGATCCATCCTGGAGATAAGATATGTAGTATACGACGACAGGTAGTGTCTCAGCTTCTGGGCAAGCCACGTCAAAGCACAGCATGTTCTTTCCAGCAAAGTATAGCGAGACTCGTACGGGGTAAATTTTTTGCTGATGTAGTAGATTGCCCTTTCCTTCTTCCCTGTCTCGTCGTGTTGACCCAGTACCCATCCAAATGCACTATCCGAAACTGACAAATACAGTAGCAAAGGACTCCCTTCTCGTGGAGGAACCAATACCGGTGGGTTAGACAAGTAGCTTTTGATAGCGTCGAAAGCGGTCTGACAATCCTCGGTCCACTTAGTCGGAGCGTCTTTCTTCAGCAACTTGAAGATAGGCTCACATACCACTGTCGATTGTGCTATAAACCGGCTGATGTAGTTTAACCTCCCCAAGAAACTCATCACTTCTTTTCTGGTCTTCGGTGGGGGTAACTCCTGAATTGCTTTAATTTTGGAAGGGTCGAGCTCAATACCTCTTCTGCTGACTATAAATCCCAACAACTTCCCAGCTGGGACTCCAAAAGCACATTTGGCGGGATTTAGCTTCAGGTTGTACCGACGCAAACGTTCAAAGAATTTCCTCAGGTGTGTCACATGATCCGAACTCTCACGAGATTTAATTATGACGTCGTCCACGTACACTTCAATTTCCTTATGAATCATGTCATGAAAGATAGTCGTCATGGCTCTCATGTAAGTGGCACCGGCGTTCTTGAGGCCGAACGGCATTACTCTGTAGTGATACACACCCCAAGGTGTGATGAATGCCGTTTTTTCTGCGTCTTCTTCATCCATCAAGATTTGATGATAACCCGCGTAACAATCCACAAATGATTGCATCTCATGTTTGGCACAATTGTCAATCAGTATATGGATATTTGGCAATGGAAAATTATCTTTTGGACTGGCCTTGTTGAGATCTCTGTAATCGATACAAATCCTGATTTTTCCATCTTTTTTGGCGACCGGAACGACATTTGCCAACCAGGTGGGATATTGCGTTACCTCTACCAATCGAGACTCTATCTGCTTGGTGATTTCCTCCTTAATCTTCAAACTCAATTCAGGCTTGAATTTCCGGGTTTTTTGTTTCACCGGCTCGAACCCTGGGTTGATAGGTAGCTTATGAGACACGACATCGGTACTCAACCCCTCCATATCACTGACTTCCCAAACAAACACATCATTGTATTCGGCAAGTAAATGAACCAGGCTCTCTTTCTGAGTTTTATCCAGGTGGGTGCTGATCTTAACCTCTTTGACGCATTCCGAATCTCCCAAATTCACCGTCTCTGTTTCCTCCAGATTCGGTTTATGTTGATTCTTGAACTGTCGGAATTCTTCTGCTATATAATCCGGTTCCCCACTTTCTTCGTCGTGGTCGTCGACCTTGTCGTCCTTTGTCTCATTTTGTTCATTTAGCTCATGACATGACATGACATTGGCAGGTCTATAACTTATGTTACTGAAATTATAAACAGAAAAAATTAGGAAAGTAAAGTATGACAAACAAATAAGTAAAGTCAAAATAAAGAGGCTTTCATTTAAAACAAAATGCAAACTTCGGGCATGACATGGAGCCATGTTGCCTTTCAAACGTCACAACAGAATTCAAAACTTGAACAATTTAGAAAATGTAGAAATGGCGGGTCTTGGGTATCCTCCGGACAACCACCGATTTTGGTGTACATAAAAATACTCTTTTCTACCGAAGAGTTCGGGACATCAGGATCGGCGTGGAAGTCCAGTTCTGCAGCACCTCCCCTGGTTCAGCATCACGAACACTAGCTGACTCGACCTCCTCCTCGACAATAGCATTGATCTCTTCGAAGAGGTCACAGATTCCTTCCCCAAAGTCTTCAGGCTCGGCACACTTCCTGGTTGGAAAGGATTGATATAGAAGCGGGATCGGCTTAACCAACTCTTGACCTCTTTTCTTCTTCATCTTTATGTCGTCATCTGTGGGGATGTACCCCAAACCATATTTGGATCTTTTAAGAAAGGCCGGAATAGGCTCAATAGTTCCTTGGGAATCTCTTCCCAGTCCGAAACCTGGCTCGAACCCATTCTGCAACATCACCGTGGCTATCATTTTGTGTACGGCTGGCATGGGGTTCCGCGGGGCCAAATCTTCATTGGTGGCTTTCACCAGCTCCACCGTGTAAAAGTCTGCACCTTGCGGCATCTCATCAATGACCGACACCTGCTTGCCCGAGCGACTTCCCTCGCCGTGAATCACTAACTCTTCATTCTTCCATACAAGCTTTATCATTTGATGGAGAGTAGAGGGGACGGCTCCAGCCATGTGGATAAACGGCCTTCCTAAAAGAAGGTTGTAGCTAGTGTCTATGTCCAATACTTGGAATTGCGCACTGAACTCTGCGGGGCCCATTTGAAGGGTTAAAGTCACTGCCCCCAATGTGTCTCTTTGCACTCCATCAAACGCTCTTACATTGACCAGGTTTTGCTCCAGACTCCTCAGGTCAAAATTCAGTTGCTTCAACGTCGAAAGTGGGCAGATATTCAAATCGGATCCATCATCTATCAAAACACGGTTGACAACTTTTCCATGACATATCACGGTAATGTGCAGTGCTTTGTTGTGGGTTCTTCCTTCGACTGGCAACTCATCGTCACAAAAGCTGATCCGGTGCCCCCGAATGACTTGATGAATCATGGCAGCCACGTTGTCACTACTTGTACCGGAGGGTACATATGTATCATCAAGAGCTTTCATTAAGGCCTGCCTGTGGGACTGAGAGCTCATTAGCAGGGCCCACACGGAGATCTGAGCCGGAGTCTTCTCTAAATGTTTGACGATGGAATAGTCCTTCGGTTGCATCCTTCTCCAGAACTCTTCTGCTTCACCCTCGCTTATTGGCCTCTTAGTATGGTCCTTTTTCTGTCCTCCGAGAGCAAGCTCATCAGGAGTGTAGCACCTTCCGGACCTGGTCATGCCTTGGGCCACAGCAGTTTCAATTACAAATTTAGGCTTGACGAGAGCTTCTGAAGGCACCAAGGCAACAGCCTTTGCGGGTGTCAGAATAACAAACTTTCTCTTTTCCTTGACGCTTAAAGAAGCGACAGCCCTTTCTAAGTCCTCATGCACAATAGGAGTAATTATCTTTGTTTTACACCCGTCTTCATCCGTTTCAATCATATTAACGTTGCTACCTCCATGATCCGGCAACGGATTTGTGTTGACATTTGGTGCCGCCGGCTGAAGAGAAACTACCTCCTGATCGATCAGGTCTTGTATTCTGTGCTTAAGGTTGATGCAATCTTCTGTGTCATGTCCAACACTGTTGGAATGATAAGCACATCTTTGATCTGGCTTGTAGAACCTTGAGTTGACATCCATGTGTTTGGGTCCCACAGGGTGGAGGTATCCATCTGCGGCTAGTCTCTCAAATAGTTTGGTCCGGCTTTCAGCAAGCGTGGTAAATTTCCTTGAAGGTCTTTTTTCAAACATCGAACGGGAAGGATCATAACTGCTTTGCTGAGGGGGAGGTACCTGCTGATAATCTCGAGTATTCGGACGAGGAACTTGTCTTCGAGGATAAGGGTTTGCCTGGTAATTTGGTACTGGAGCTAGGTAGTTCAGGAGGGGGTTCTGATGTAATGGAGCTTGGATTTGATAAGTGGGCGGCGATGCTTGGTAGCTCGACTGTACATTGGCACAGTTGGGAGCAATATTCGGATAAGGGTAATCTGCGTATATGGGAGAAAACTTTTGGAGATTTGGAGGTGGGCTTTGGTATGACGAAATTTGAGCATTCGGATAGATGGGGGCAGTATTGTGGTTATTAGGATGATTGGATTGTGGGTAGTAGGGCCTGGAATGATCTCGGGTGTGTGACGGGTTTCTAGGGGTTTTTCCTCCCCCATACGAGACAGCAGCAACTTCCTCTCTTCTTTTCCTTATCAATCCTGAAGACCCAGGCGACGCGGATACACGGGCTATTTTCCCCGATTTCAAACCATCTTCGATAGTCTCACCAACTTTGACTATCTCAGCGAATTTAGCTCCGACTAGCAACATGATTCGATCATAGTACTCTGGTTCCTGTACCTGCAAAAACACTTCCACAATCTCTTTCTCGGTCATGGGCGGCCTTACCCTCGCGGCTTCTTTCCTCCATCTGTAGGCAAATTCTCTATAGCTTTCAGTTGGTTTTTGCTTCATCTTTTTTAGAGAATACCGATCGGGAACTATTTCGACATTGTAGGCGAATCGGTCAACGAAATCTTTAGCCAACGCATTCCAATTGGGCCATTGTCTGGTTTCGTGTGAAGAAAACCACTCGAGAGCCTCCCCACATAGACTTCGGCTGAAAAGCCGCATCAACAAAGCTTCATCCCTGCCAACTCCCACGAGCTGGTCACAATACACCCTCAAATGCGCCATAGGGTTGCCTACTCCCCCAAAGGTGTCAAACTTTGGAATTTTAAACCCTTCGGGAAGGTTCAAATCCGAGTGGATACACAATTACGCATAACTGAGTCCGACGACGTCTGGGATGCACTGTAGTTCTTTCATAGCCTTTTTGATTTCCTCTTTTATATCGACTTTTACTTCTTCTTTTGCCTTCCATTCTCTTTCCTGCTCTTCATAGTGATCCAACTCAGAGCCGTGCCCCTCGTGCTCGGTCAGAACGGGAATTTGGAAGGTAGCTCTTTTTGGGAGGGGTGGAGCTATAGAAGGACTCGGGACGTTTTGGGCGGTCTGGTAGTTCTGTGGGTAAGCCTGAGGATTGGTGTTCTGGTTTAAATGTTGATAAGGTACTTGGGGATTGAAAGCAGTTTGAGTTTGGTTTTGATTTTGTGGGGGTATTTGAGGGTGGTTATTTGGAAGAAGTGGAGGAGCTTGGTAAGACACAGAAGCATGTTGGGGATGTTGGGTTGTTAAATCTATCACAGATGGATTGTGCATAGGTGTAGAAGACTGGTTCTGAGTCGGATCCATGTTTGCTGAAGGGAAGTAGACCGGAGGTCTTGTATCAGCAATATTATCACCAAATCCGGGTGGAGGCGCATCCTGTCTCCGTTGCATTTCAATTTTCATTTCAGCAATTTCTCGCATTAGTTGCATGATCAGTTCATTTTGTTCCGCTAAGGCGGTCTGAGCCACCACAACATCAGTAATACGCGTTTCGTCATTTTGGTCTCCCATAACTTTCTTTCCTTTGTCTGAATTGAGTCTAGGGAAGGAATCTGTAGGACCTTTCGATCTGGTGAAGTAAGGATGATCTGCCAGCTTTGATCGACACAAACCAGTTAATAGGTACCTGTGAAGTGAAACAACTCAAAGGCAGATTTGTTAGTGCGCGTTCAGAGTACAAAATACATAATATCACATAGACGACAGATAAACACACAAGTTGCTTTGTTTGAGGATATCTTTATCCCACGAATGAGAACCGGAAAACAATATATTTTTTTATTTTATTTTATTTTTTCTTTTTTTTCAACAAGCAGGAGTTTACTCGCTTTTTTTTTTTTTTTTTGTGAGAAACTTAAGACTCGAAAATTTTGGTCGGACATCTTGCAATAGTGGCTTCTGTATATTTTGGAAACTTCTGGCTAGGAGTGGGGTTTACGATATCCTCATTCATAGCAACAAAACATATAATCAGTTAAACACACATAGGCATATGCATATCGCGTCCTAAAACATAATAGGGGACCCTTTTGTGCCAAGGGTAGGCCTAGCTCATTCGAATGATGTACGTGTGAATTTGAACCAAATAAACAATTCCCCCCAAAATAACATTCACTAATGAATAATAATGTTTGCAAAAAAGGGAAACAAAAATTAAAGACAAACCCACGCAGGGGCAATTCGAAAGTATAAAAATAATAGGCCCACGCAGGGGCGAAGTTCACTATGCCGCTCCAGATGATCCTGCTCCATCAACGTCATTCCGAAATTTGTATTGCTGAAACATGTGCCTTAGTATCAGCAGGAAACCTTCACCCAGACGTCCTTTGTCTTCCAAGCTTTCGTATCGCATTCTCTCAATTTTCTCTTTGATCCAGTTGTCAAAATCATCATAACCACGTCTCAGTCTTTCAACTTCTCGAGTCACCTTCTCAAGAGCATCTTGATTTTCTGCAAACTTAGCGTACACCTCCTTGGTCTCTTCTTTTATCTCTCGTAGCTCGGCCACTGCTTTGGCTTCTCATTCTGTTATACTATGAAAGTTACGTGGAGTTTGAAAGGAGACGTTTTGTATGTCCTTTTTTAGCCATTCTTTGTAACCTTCGTCGTACCCCGTATTGAAGCGGTCAGGTTCGAGGGTGTCCTTATTCATACGTTTAGCGCATTTCCATTCTCTGAACATTTCAGACACGTCGTGAACTCTATCATCTCCAATATCGTACACATAAGCGCCATAGTACGCTTCTTTGGGTATAGTTTGTCTTCTTCCGAACTGCCGCAAGACTCGAAATGGTGCGTAATGGCGAATTCCCCGAATGCCTGGTAGAGGAAGCACAATATTTCTACGACTTCCCACGATGACTTCTTTGGATATAAAATGGTTGAGCATCCATTGGAGGTCTTCTTCTCTTAATTCGGAGAAAATTTGGGCCCATTTCCCTTTCGTCCTCCGATTGTTCATATTTGCCCAATACAAACGGTCATTCAAATCCTTAAGGGTATTTTTGCTTTCGAGGGTATGTAACTCCTGAGTTCCGGCACCCTTTATTAAATGGCTGAGGATCCACCACTGGAGGAGTAAATTACATCCTTGAAAGTATCGATGTCCCTCTTTACACTTTCCCAAGGCTCGATACATGTCGGACAGGATGACCGGAGCTATAGGATAGTATCTTGTTATCCCCTGGTTTTCATATCCTTTGAACAAAGTGTGGACGAGTTTTATGACTCGGGTATTGATACTCAAACTCGGACCATGAGGGAAGACCATTGTTCCCAATAACGCCACAGCAAATGCTAGGGGACGGATCTCGTTCCATTCTCTGTAGGAGATCTTGAACTCTCGATTGTATGTGACGTAAAAGCTCGCATGCCCAAATCGGACATAAAGGTCCTTTAACGCTACATGGGATTCCTGGCACCAGTATGCAAAGTCCTTCCTCAACCCAAACCAGTTTGTAATATCATCTACGGAAGGTTTATTGGGGATGAAGATGTCTTCTTGCTTTCTTGCTCTTCTTTCTATTCCGGTGCCCACGGTGTCTATACAGTCTCTTATTTCCTCCAAAGTTGGGGTGATTTCAGCAGTCCCAAACCGAAACACCATCCTCCGGTTATCCCAATATCCCGTGAGTACCTCAATCAGTTCTGGCCAATCATTCATATTGATTAGTTCTGTCAAGGCACCTACGTATTTGTTAAGGGTCCTTCTGTGATCTCCATCCAAATCATTATACCACATCGTGAGTTGAGGTGGCGCTGAGACGACCATATCGAACTTCGGGAAACGATCCATATCTGTAAAAAAGAAACCAATTAGATTTTTCCCCTCCCCAAAACTGGTTTTCACACGTACATTATTCGAATGTCAAACAATATGATGTGTCGCGAGGTCGAAGACCTTAGACACGATTTTGGTAATTTTTCTACTAAATGAGCTTAATACACCTTGGGTATTAAGCCTTCTTAGGCTAATGCTTAATTTGGTTTTGGTTTCGCTCTATCTTAGGCTTTCTAGAATAGTTTTCAATTTGACGGTTACCCGAGTCGGACAAACATCGGGGTGAAGCTACCAAACAAACGTCGGATGACCACATTCCAACTAATTGTTTGATACTTCCAAATGAATTCTTGGGGTATATCTGAGAGAAGTCGCGGTAAGCCGCGTAACTTCCGTTTCCTAATGCAATCTACTTGCCATTTGGCGGAAGTTATGCCATGAGAACAATGCAAATTTCAAAATTTAAACAATTTAAACAAGTAAACAGTTATCACAAATAGTCAAACAAGTTAGTCTTAAGGTTAGAATCCTCCAAAAAGTCCCCAGCGGAGTCGCCATTTCTGTTTCATCGAAAAATCGTTTATTTTCGAAAAGGGAGTTTGTTTTATTTTTGACTTTAAGGAGTCGCCACTTAATTTTTAAGAAAAATCAAGAAAACTTATTTCCAAAAATAACTTAAACAGAAAAATTCATTTTGGAAATATTTAAAAGGGGTTCGGGATTCCTATTAGTGTCTTAGGAAGGTGTAAGGCACCTAAGACACTCCGTTAAATACGGTTTTCCAACGACTAACTTATTTGACTATATTTTTTTTTTTTAACTTTTGCAAATCTTTCATTTATTTTAACTTATTAGAACTTTACTTTAGACAAATTTTCAAAGCTTCGAAATATTTTGTTTATCTTGCAATTTTTGCGAATTTTTACGAAGCCTAACTTAAAGTTACAAGTTTTGAAATATTTTTGTCAATCTTATTTTTTTTTTTTTGAGGTTAACGTACTTTAACTCAAACGAACTTAGCAATTGAATTTTTTTTGAACATATTAGAGTTTTAAACAAACTTACGAGTTGAAATATTTATTGTTTTGAGATTCCGTTTTAGTTAAACCTCTTATGAACTTTAATTCTAAGCGACTTTTAAAATTCGAACATCTTAAAAATATTTTTTTTTTTTTCGATTTTAATAAAGCGAAAGGCGTTTCAATGGGGGGTTTGGAGTCTTCCAATCCTAAAGAAAAATATTCAAAACGAAAATATAGACAAGAAATAGAGAGAGAGAGAGAGAGATAGAGAGAGAGATTTGGGTCCAAACTCGGGTTCTGTTCGCCTTGGCCGAATTTTGGACCCACCTGTTTTTGGGGTTTTGACCCATTTTCCACTTGTCCTATTCTAGACATATAAAGGAAATACGACAAGATAAAATAAGAACAAGGGCTTATGCTCATTACAAATAAAAATATATATACAAAATAAATGGAAAGGTCTTCCAATCCGTCTTCTTCGGGTTTCTTCAATCTTCGTAGGATTTGCTTGGCATGTCCATCCTAATGGCTTGACTCGAATGAAGAGAGTTTCAAGCCTTTACGGCTCTTCCGAATGCGTAGAAAAAGATAGAATCCCAAAGTGGACTCGAGAAAGTATGCAAACCAAACGACATGGGTTAGTGCATGAGGTAACGTAGCAATTGAATAAACTACGAATTGAAGCAATTTTTACAAGTCATTTAACAATAATCAATAGCCAATTCAATTTTAAAGGAAAGCCAAGCACTAAGGTGATGTCCTTTAGACCTCAAAAGGAAGAAAAGCCATAGAAGATAAACAATTAATGACTATACTTTTTGAGGAAGCATGATAATCCAAATTAGAAGATGGTTAAAATTAATCTCGAACAAGTGATGAGCATGCTCTCGAAAACATCCAATAATTGCCGTGTATATACATTCTCACTACCTAAACAATGCGAAATACTAATAGGTAACCACTTTATGTCATACAAGGACTTAGATTAAACCAACTAGAAACTAGGATTCCCTTCAAGTGAAGATTCATAACAAGCCATTCTAACAATTATCATACAGGATCTAGACGAGAGATCGCGAAGCGAGGCCATACTAGTAAGAGGTAAAGGAGAACACCAGAAAATCGAAAACATGCCGACTAACTAGAAACTCACTCAAATTTCATTATCATTTCCCTCTCGAATAGAAAACGCGATAACCTTTGCATCAAAGAAATAAGATATGTGCATCATTAACAGCTTAACGCAACATCACATTATTGAGCTACGTCTCTTTATGAACAGAACGAACTACGACTAAAGATGGACATGTATACTCGCATTAGAACATTTTAACACATTCAATCCAAAGCGAACGAAAGAAGGACCAGCTAGTTGATTAACAACACCGTACGTCATCAGGCGACGGCTCTTCTAAACAAACGCACAGTCATGACTAACACAATAGGATCTATATCAACAAACCAAAACAGAGCCAACGCAAGACACATTTCGGTTCCAAACAACAATAACATCAGGTGCAACAATTCTCCCATTAAAGCGACCACAAACAACAGCTTGAATCCATAAAGATACTAAAATATATAAACGGAAATTTACCTTTCTTAGAGCAGCGAAACAGGACGGGAACGAGCGGGAGTGATACGAACTTCCACACGCGAACCGCGAACAGAGCCTGAACACCAATCCGATGTTCCGTCGATGAACAGCAAGAACGAAAGAACTTTCCCAAGACTTGAACTGTTGTTCGTATGTGAATGATACTCCCGAAATCCGAGTATCTTTGTATTCGAAAATCAGAAGCTCAGAAATTGCTAACCGAAAATCCTTCGAATCTCCAACTTCAAAAATCCCCCCCCAAATCTGAAGAGGGAGAGGGTTTAAATATATAAAAAAAAACGTTGGGTAGGGAGAGCATACTAGGGAGCGTGGGAGAGAGACGGGTGGGTCGACTTTTTCCGAGATTCGCGGCTACTTTTTCTTTTTCGCTGGAATTTGGGGTTTGTAGGGTAGTTTGGGGGAATCGTGGGGTTGGGAGACGAAGGGAGTCGCGTGGGGTAGGGACGCGGGGCTGGGAGAGAGGAGAAAAGATGCGGGAGAGGGGCGAGACAGAGGGAGATGCGAGGGAGACGCGAGGGGAAGATGCGGAGATGAGAGAGGGGCGAGAGAGTCGCGTGAGAGCGTGGGAGACGCGGCTGGCTTCTGGGTTTCTGCCTGTTCTGTTTTTCCGGTGGGGGTTTGAGGAGAGGGGAACGCGAGGAGACGGATGAGAGCGTGAGGGAGAGACGAAGGCAGGTGCGGGAGAGGGATCTGATTTTCTGCGTTTTCTGGACTTTCTCTTTGTTTTGGGAATGGTTGGGATGAAGGAAAGGGGAGGAAGAAGGGCAAAATGGGTCGGGTCGGAGCGGTTCGGGTCGGGTCGGAATTGGGTTGTTCTTTTATTTGATTTTGGGCTTGGGAATTAGTAAGTGTTGGGCTGGATTTAATTTAGTGGGGGAATGGGCCTAGGTGTTGAATTGGAATGGGATAATTGGGTTGATTTTGGATATACACAGGATATACCGGCTATATACACGACTATGTAAACATTTATACCGACGTGGGTCAAAAATTGGGTGTCAACAATTATGAATCTGTCAAAATTATGCACAGATTTTGTTCAATCTCGCAAAGGTAGAGAGAATATTTTTAAATACTTTACTAATTAAAAATGTAACAAAATAAAATTTATTAAAATAATTCAAGATTATCCTAAATGTAGAGTTTTCAAAGATCTACAAAAAAGTTCATGGTTAACGGTAAACATCATAAACATCATTTTCATTGTATAAACACCATATAGAAATGAAATTGATAAAAGATGTGCAAGAAAATCTCAGAACATTCAAAAATGAGTTTGTGTAAGTAATCACCACCATTGTATCTGTCAATCAAGAATCTGTTATAGAACAAAGAACAACATGGAGAAAAAGGATCAAAGATTATTCACTATTAAAAATAAATAAGAAAAAAGCTAGTTTATAAATAATGTACTTTATACGAGTTCGGAGCCTAAAAGTTGAAAAGTGTTAACAAAAATTTTAAAACGGTATATGAAAATTTTTTAAAATCAAAACGGTAAAATTGCTTACGAAGTAGCGATTTTGTCCGCCGGAAAAAGCAAAATCGCTGCTATAGCAGCGATGTGTAAAATTTGTTTTATTTTAAAAAAAAAAACTCGCTGCCAAGGAACTGATTTTCAAAATCGATTTTTTTTTAATTATTATTTTGATAAATCGATGCAAAAGCATCTATTTTACGTTAATTTGTTTTTAATTTTTTTTTAAAAAAAATCAAATCGCTGCCAAGACAGCAATTTTACACTTAATTTTTTTTAAATTTTAAGTAAATCACTGCCAGTGCAGTGATTTACTGAATTTTATTTTCAGTAAATCACTGCATTGGTTTATGAATTTTTTTTTTAATTTTAAGGTAATCGTTGCCAGTGCAGCGATTTATGAGGGTTTTTTTTTAAAATTTTTTTTAAATAAATCACTGCACTGGCAGTGATTTACTAAATTTTTATTTTTTTTTAATTTTTTTTTAAAACCGCTCCAAAAAATAAATCCTGCCTATTTTCTAATTGTGTAGTAAAAATTCTGCAAAAAGTTTTTTTCGATTTACTTCAATTTTTTTTTAATTTTTGAAGTTAATCACATGTCAACTTTACAAAAAGAAAAATCACAATTCAAATTCTTAGAAAAAAAATTCACATGTCAAACTTTTACAAAAAAATCACATGTATTTATAAGAAATAGTGTCAAAGTCACATGTTACATTATTATTTTCTTATAAATTGATTGAATTGTTCATTCAAATTGTATTGTAGTTTTTCAATTTTTCAAAGTTTTTAAAAGCCTTTTCTAGTTTTTCAATTTTCCAAAATTTTTAAAAGTCTTTTCTCTATAAGGTGAGTTTGAATTTATTTTATTTTTAATTTATTTAATTAATTTTATTCTTTTATATGATATTGTGGATATATTCATCTTTTGATACTGATATTTATGTTAATATTTATTTTTATTTTTTGTGTATAGATATGCATCCATCAAATGTGTACGTACATCCTGGTCCAGTAGAGCATGAAGTATTAAAAATTCAAGTTCATCATCGTTCAGAAGGAAATTGGAATGGTAGCTTAAAAGAAGAGAAATCTTGCTTATATATGCGTCGCGGTGATATTGAATTTTGGCAACATATAAAATATCATCCATTTCATTTTCGCATTCGTCGGCATTTTGAAAATTGTGAATTTAAAGGAATTCTTGATGTAGGATGTGTGTCGTATGACTCCGAATTAATTTCTACTTTAATTGAAAGGTGGCGTCCAGAAAGACATACTTTTCACATGCGAACTGACGAGGCTATCATAACTTTACAAGATGTTGAAATTTTATTTGGAATGGTAATAGATGGCAGTCCTATAATTTTAAGTGGAGCTAATGCTTTAGGGATTATAGGTAGACAAGAAATGATGTTTGATTAACAGGATGGTTACCCGATAATAGTTGTTTTTCTGGTGTTAGTAGATTGTTAACATATAAATTGATTGAGTATATTGAAGGTTTGGATGGTATTACTGATTACTCAACTGAGCATGAAGTGAAACAAAGATTTAGATTACATTTATTATGGTTATGTGGTGGATCAATATTTTCGGATAAATGTAATAATAAGATTAATTTGGACATTTTGATTGACATGAGAAATTTAGATATAATGTCAACACAAGCATGGGGAGCAACCACATTATCATATTTGTATAATTGCTTATGCCGTGCATCAATGAAAAATCAAATGAAGTTTGTGAATTTCTCTCTTTAGTGCAGGCATACATATTTTTTAATTAAATATTTTTTATATACTAGTAATATGCATTTTTAAATTTAAGTGTATTCTACGTAATGGTGAATTTTATTTATTGTAGATTTGGGCATGGAAATGAATTATTTCCCTGCAATCACTGGCAAAGCCTCTAAGGACCAATCAACTTGAGGTTTCAACTGCGCTTGCACGTAAATGGACGTGACGTAGAAATCATCAAAATGAGTCACAAACTGTAATCGGCGTGATTAGGGTTGTACTAGACAATCTAACTGATGAACATGTATTTATTATTATTAGTATTTTAAACTATTCATATTTTTATTCCATTTTAAACAAAAATATGTTTTAAATGAGGCACTTATGTTTCACTACCCAAGAAAATTATGTGAATAAAATGAGATATGCAAAGATTCTTGATAGGTCCTTAAAAGTAAGACATTATATGACATAATGGTACAAAAAAGTTATTTTGTAAGATTGTTCATTTTCACGTATATATTTTTTATTTATTTTTCTGCCAATGTTATTTTTATAAATATCTTACTTAAATGTTTTTTTGTAGTTTATTTGGCAACCTTATTCGGAAGATGTTATAAATGGATTGCCTGAGTGGTGTCGGTCAGGACAACATGTCTGGATGGCACAGGTGCCACTTATTTATGGAATTTATCGTGAGTGGCACATGGTTGATCGTGTTGTGAGAGAATTTGATTATTTACAACATATTTCTGGACCGTGTATCCAATTTTTCGAATATCATTTTAAGCATGATAAACGATCCAAAATAAAACAAGAAGATATAGATGCATTTAACTACACACAACATTTATGGAAACAACGTCAAAATCGTATTGTCACGCTTAATATTGTGTGTAGTTAGATGCATCTATATATTCTTGTTTATTTTGGATCGTTTATCACGCTTATAATGATATTCAAAAAATTGAGTACATGATACAGGAATATGTTATAAATAACCAAACTGTCTCACAACACGATCAACCATGTGCCACTCACGATAAATTACATAAATAAGTGGCACCTGTGCAATCCAGACATGTTGTCCTGACCGACACTACTCAGGCAATCCATTAATAACATCTTCCGAATAAGGTTGCCAAATAAACTACAAAAAAACATTTAAGTAAGATAATTATAAAAACAACATTGACAGAAAAATTAAAAGAAATATATACGTGAAAATGAACAATCTTACAAAATAATTTTTTTGTACCATTATGTCATATAATATCTTGATTTTAAGGACCTACCAAGAATCTATGAATATGTCATTTTATTCACATAATTTTCTTGGGTAGTAAAAACATAAGTGCCTCATTTAAAGACCTACCAAACATATTTTTATTTAAAATTGAATAAAAATATGAATAGTTTAAAATACTAATAATATTAAATACCTGTTCATCAGTTAGATTATCTAGTACATCTCTAATCACACCGATTAGAGTTCGTGCCTCATTTTGATGATTTCTACGTCGTGTCTATTTACGTGCAAGCGCAGTTGAAGCCTCAAGTTGATTGGTCCTTAGAGGCTTTGCCAATGATTGAAGGGAAATAATTCATTTCCATGCCCAAATCTACAATAAATAAAATTCACCATTACCTAGAATACACTTAAATTTAAAAAAGCATATTAATAGTATATAAAAAATATTTAATTAAAAAATATGTATACCTGCACTAAAGAGAGAAATCCACAAACTTCATTTGATTTTTCATTGATGCACGAGATAAGAATTATACAAATATGATAATGTGGTTGCTCCCCATGCTTGTGTTGACATTACATCTAAATTTCTCATGTCAATCAAAATGTCCAAATTAATCTTATTAATACATTTATCCGAAAATATTGATCCACCACATAACCATAATAAATATAATCTAAATCTTTGTTTCACGTCATGCTCAGTTAAGTGATCAGTAATACCATCCAAACCTTCAATATACTCAATCCATTTATATGTTAACAATCTACTAACACCAGAAAAACAACTATTATCGGGTAACCATCCTGCTAATCAAACATCATTTCTTGTCTACCTATAATCCCTAAAGCGTTAGCTCCACTTAAAATTATAAGAATACCATCTATTACCATTCCAAATAAAATTTCAACTTCTTGTAAAGTTATGGTAGCCTCGTCAGTTCGCATGTGAAAAGTATGTGTTTCTGGACGCCACCTTTCAATTAAAGCAGAAATTAATTCGGAATCATACGACACACATCCTACATTAAGAATTCCTTTAAATCCACAATTTTCAAAAACCTGACGGATGCGAGAATGAAATGGATGATATTTTATATGTTGCCAAAATTCAATATCACCGCGACGCATATATAAGCAAGACTTATCTTCTTTTAAGCTACCATTATAAATTCCTTCGGAATGATGATGAACTTGAATTTTTAATACATCATGCTCTACTGAACCAGGATGTACGTACACATTTGACGGATGCATATCTATACACAAAAAATAAAAACAAATATTGACATTAATATCAGTATCAAAAGATGAATATATCTACAATATCATATAAAAGTATAAAATTAATTAAACAAATTAAAAATAAAATAAATTCAAACTCACCTTATAGAGAATAGACTTTTAAAAACTTTGAAAAATTAAAAATCTAGAAAAGGCTATTCAAAACTTTGGAAAATTGGAAGACTACAATAAAATGTGAATGAACGATTCAACCAATTTATAAGAAAATAATAATGTAACATGTGACTTTGACACTATTTCTTATAAATGCATGTGAATTTTTTTTGTAAAAGTTTGACATGTGAATTTTTTTTGTAAAGTTGACATGTGATTAACTTCAAAAATTAAAATTGTTTTTGGAGTAAATGGAAGAAAATCTTTTTGCAGAAATTTTACTACACAATTAGAAAATAGGCAAGATTTATTTTTTGGAGCGGTTTTAAAAAAATAAAAAAAAGATAAAAATTCTGTAAATCGCTGTCAGTGCAGTGATTTATTTAAAAATTAAAAATACTCTCATAAATCGCTGCAATGGCAGCAATTTACTTAAAAAAAAATTTAAAAAATTGCATAAATCGCTGCACTAGTAGCGATTTACTTAAAATTTTAAAAGAAAAATAATAAAATTTAGTAAATCGCAACAATTTTCTTGGATAAAAATAAAAAAAATTGAGTGTAAAATTGTTATCTTGGCAGCAATTTATTAAAAAAATTTGATTCAAAATCGCTGCCTTGGTAGTGATTTTTTTAAAAAAAAAAGCAAAAAAATAATTTTAAAAAATTAACGTAAAATCGTTGCTTTTGCAACGATTTATTAAAAAAATAAAAAAAATTGATTTTGATAATCGCTGCCTTGGCAGCAGTTTGTTGAATTTTTTTTTTAAAAAGGAAATTTTACAAATCATTGTTATAGCAACGATTTTGCTTTTTTCGACGGACAAAATCGCTACTTCATAAGCAATTTTGCCGTTTTGATTTAAAAAAATTTTCATATATCACTCCGGACTCTACTTTATACAAGACTGTGAAAAATGAGAGTAACGTAGGATAAAGAGGATTGAGAAGATTTAATTCTTGAATCTTGAAAAGTTAAAGCAGATTGGAATGACATAAATATAATTAATGTCTCTTTTCTTCTTTAATTCACTTCACTCATGATTGATGTGCTGCAATTAATTATTTGTCTCTTGTAAGGAATCTACTAATATTTTTAAAATTAAAATTTAGTGTACGTATGTCTCGCACGTATATCTACGATTATATTCGAATTATACTTAAATATAGTAACTGCTCGATGTAAATAATACACGTAAGTAGTAACTATGTGATTATGGTAAGTTGTAAAATTATAGATATTGTAACTAGTTCATCAGTAAAATAAGATTATAAAAATACTAGTTTTAGCGTACGTGCGCCTCGCACGTATAGTCTCGATTATGATCAAATTTATATTTAAATAATCAAAATAAATTATAAACAATGTGTATTATACAAGAAAGTGAAAAAAAAAAGAGTAGAGTAGAACAAAGAAGATTGAGAAGAAAGTTTTTTTTATACTGAACAATCAATTCTTGAATCTTGGAAACTAATCTTTATCGTCAAAACATATTGGAAAGACATAAATATAGTTAATGTTTCTTTTATTCTTTTTCCTTCACTTATGAGAGATAGAGTTGCAATTTAACTATGTGACTCTTGTGTAGATTTTACTAATAATCTTTTTTACATAAAAATACTAGTTTCAGCATACGTGTCTCACACGTGTAATCTACGATTATGGTTAAAGTTATATTTAAACGTAATAACTAGTCTATGTAAATAATAAACTATGTACCTTAAACTAGTGAGTGAAAAAAAAGGACGTGAAAACCGATTCTTTTATACTGAAAGATCAGTTCTTGAATCTTGAAAAGTTAAAATAGATTGGAGGGACATGAATATAGTTAATGTTAGAGTTGAAATTTAATCATGTAACTCTTGTGAAGATTTCACTAACAACTTATTATTATTTAAATACTAGTTTTAGTGTATGCGTGTCTCGCAAGTGTAGCCTATGGTTATGGTCAAATTTATAGTTAAACGTAAGAATTGCTCGATGTAAATAATAAACGTAAGTGCAGTAATTACATAATTATGATAAATTTTAATATTATAGGAATTATAGTCCACTAGTATAACAAAGATATAAAAATACTAGTTTTAGCACACGTGTGCCTCACACATGTAGTCTATATAGTCAAATTTATATTTAAATACTCGATGTAACTAATAAAAGTGTATCCTATATAAGAGAGTGAAAAAAAGAGAGTAGAGTAGAGCAATGAAGACTGAGAAAATGTACTTTAATCTTGAAAACTAAATATTCTGACCGTTAAACAGATTGGAGGGACATAAATATAGTGAATGTTTCTTTTCTTGTTTTATTCACTTCACTTATGAAAGATATAGTTGCAATTTAATTATGTGACTCTTGTGAAGATTTCACTGATATAAGAATAATAATGTTAGTTACGTGCTCCTCGCACATGTAATCCATGATTATGGTCAAACTTATATTTTGAATATGATAGTTGCTCGATATAATAAACATTGTACCTTATACAAGAGAGCGAAAAAAAAAAGAGTAGAGTGGAAAAAAGAGGATTGGAAGGAGGGTCTTTTATACTGAAAAAAAATGTTCTTGAATCTTGAAAAGTTAAAATAAATTAAATGGACATAAATATAGTTAATGTTTTTTTCTTTTTTTATTCACTTCACTTATGATAAATAGAGTTTCAATTTAATTAAGTGACTCTTGTGATAATTTCACTAACGACTTTTTATATTAAAATACTCATTTTAGCGTATGTGTGTCTCGCACGTGTAATCTATGATAATTTGCAATATTATAAAAATTGTAGGTCACTAGTAAAAAAAAATTATAAAAATACTAATTTTACCATACATGATCTCACACATGTTGTCTACGGTCATGATCAAACTTATATCTAAATAGTCATTATAAACAATAGAGAAATGTCTACAATAAAGAATGTCCTTTATACAAAAGAACAAAACACAGTGTACAAGAAAGTGAATTACTATAACAGTTTCCTAAAAGCTCCCTTCTTATAACACTAAGCATTGTGGCTTTGAAAAAAATCATCCACAAACTAAAGTTGAGTGTCATTTACTGTAAAGCAAAATCTAAGGAAATGTAGTAGTTGATTATACTCAAATGCTTACAGATGAATTGTATCAAGAAATTAAAAACAAACTAAGAAGCATATACAGAATGGTAGCTCAAACATGTAAAAAGTACAGTCTCAAACAGAATATCACAAAACAGAAACTGAAAACAGAATATCACACAACTATGAATTCTAGTATTTTGTATAAGCAGAATATCAATGTCTTCATTCAGTTCATTGGAGCGTCTCCATCTTCATCAGTAGCATCTTGATCAGTAGCATCTTCATCAGTAGCGTCTTGATCAGTAGCATCTTGTTCAGTAGCGTCTTCATCAGTAGCGTCTTGATCAGTAGCATCTTGTTCAGTAGCGTCTTCATCAGTAGCGTCTTGATCAGTAGCATCTTGTTCAGTAGCGTCTTGATCAGTAGCGTCTTCATCAGTAGCATCTTGATCAGTAGCGTCTTCATCTTGATCAGTTGTCTCTCCATCTTGATTCATTGTGCCTTTATCTTGATTCGTTGTGCCTTCATCTTGATCATTAGCGTCTCCATCTTGATCATGTTTATTCGTCCTGAGAAAGTCGAGCAGTATCCCCTCCGTCTCGAGCAGTTGTATCTCCATCGTGATCAGTTGCACCCTCATCTTCGTCAGTTCTGCCTTCATCGTGATCAATTCTAACTCCGTCCTGAACAGTTTCTTTTTTATATCTCGTCTAGTACCATCTCCTGCATCTTCATCAGCATTAGCGCCTAAATGTTCATTAGGATCCTCTTCATTACCATCTCCATCTTCATAAGCATTTTGCTCATTAACGCCCAAATCTTGATCAACATTTTGCTCATTAACGCCCAAATCTTGATCATTAGCATCTCCATATTGATCAACATTTTGCTCATTAGCGCCCAAATCTTGATCACTAGGAACCTGTTCATTAGCATCTCCATCTTGTTCATTAAGATGAAGCAATGTTACATCATTCCAGCAAATAAGCTCCTTCCTGCCACAAAAATACTCATTCCAATTAAACACCTTACAATTCATGTCACATGTATGTAATTAGAAACTTACAATCTCATAGCATTAGCATCTCCATCTTGATCATCATTTACCCCTAATTCTTGATCAACATTTTGCTCATTAGTGCCTTCATTCGACAAACTAACTTCTTCCCTGCCACAAAAATACTCATTTGTATTAACCCTTATACCGCATATGTGTAATTACAGTCTCAATTTGTAATTACAAACTTACCATTTCATACACAAGATTCGAGCAAGTGCCATCTGAAGAAATTATTAATAACAGAATCGTTATGCTCATGAAAACAAAATGATCTATATAAGCTAAGAATTAATCAAAATTCATGAAACAGATATGAACAGAAGAATCTAAAATATTGAAATCAGTAGCATTAGTAGATGCAGAGTGAGAATCCATACAAGAAGAGGGATTTCGTCGTCGGAGAATGCAACTCGAGTTGTGCATTCATGGCAATGAATGAATTGCGTAGAAGCCATTCTTCCACAAAAAAAATTGAGTTGAAGACAAATATCGATACAGAATGGGAATGACAAGAGAATGTTGATATTTATATATAGAAAGGCCATTCTTGATTCTTGAATTTACCGTTACTTCAGAAAAGGAGGGAAAATCTGAAATTGCTTCAAATTGAACAAATTTTCCACTTAGGAAGAAAAATAATATTCTCCGTTTAAAAAAGAATGATCTGTTTCACTTGACAACTGAGTTTAAAAAAATAAATCAGACTTTTGAATCTTGTCGTCCTAAATTAAAGTTACGTGAGATGTACAAAACTGCCCTTTAATCTTCTGGCCTAAAATATGCTACGTGAAAAGTTGAAATTAAAATGTTACTAAAACAAGAAAAATGTTATTATTTTTTAAACGAAGGGAGTATTATTTTTTCCGCCCCTTAAGATGATTTTATAATTTAATTCTCCAAGACTTCTTTTGCATCCATATATATAAAAATAATATTAAATTTCCGTAGAGATATAAAATTTACTGAAACTATAGTTATTCGATGTGATTAAGTAAATTATAGTTAAGGAAACTCATTATATTTTAACTCTTAGTTATTTTTAAATTTTTTGCTCTAAATATAATGTATGAATTTTCCTAATTAAGCAATTCTCTTTTCAAAAGAAAAGAAATCATAAATAGGGATTATAAACTAAAATATTTATTAGGAAATGATAAATCGAAAATCTATGATTAATTTGTTTCTTGATAAATTAAATAAATAAAATGCCACATGAGATGGAATGGAGGGAGTGGGACATTTCTCTTTTCTAAACCTACTATTTATTTTATTCTTTTCTTTAGTGCAATTTATTTTTACTATTTTCATTTTATCTCTAATAACATTATTTGTTGAGGTAAAAAATGATTCTTTTATAAGGAAAGAGAAAATGAAAAGTTAAGGTAGAATTTTCATCCGTATACATCTAAAGGGTAATTATTTAAGTGGGTGTTTTCTTTCAATTTCTCATTTTAGTCAGTATTAGTTAAGTAATTTTCTAAAGATTTTGAATTTAATATTTGATGTGAAATTATTTGGTAGGAGATTTTACTCCAACGCGAGACTTTTTGATGTCGAATTAATCAGTCCCAAAATAAATATAGAATCTTAAGTGGAAAAAAGACTTTTTTTGTCTTCAAACCATTTTCCAATTAGGCTTGTGCACGGTTGGATTTCTTTTCCTGGCCTTCATGTTATAAGTCAATATAATAACATGTTATTTTCTCCGTTTTAAAAAGAATGATCATATTTTATTTTTAATTTGTTTAAAAAAGAATGATTTTTTTTTTGCAACATTTTAACTTTAATTTTTCATGTGACATGTTTAAGATCACAAAATTAAATAGCATTTTGGTATATTTGACATAACTTTAATTTAGAACTAAGATTAAAAAAATCTTATTTATTTTCTTAAACAATGTTTCAAGTCAAACTAGATCATTCCTTTTAAAAGGAAGGAGTATATATCACGTTGAGATAGGATTAGTGGTGAATGGGATACACATAATTAAGGTAGTATTATTCTTTGTTATCACGAATCGTTTGATAAAGTATATAACTTATAAGAATAATATTTAATATGATATATTAATAATAAAAATATTAATTAATATTAATTATGATTACATTAGTTATATTGAAATTATTTTTTATATATTATTTAATTAAGCGTATTAAAAATAACATTAATTGCATATTTTTTTTTAAATGTAGTTTATATAAATATTATCCACAATATATGGTGACAAAGATGTTTAATCATGATGCATGTATTAAAATCCTCTTGCATTGTTAATATCATAATTTCTCATGTATTAGTTATACATAACATAACATTTAAACAGAATGTATAAATAGTGTTTGTAATAATTGTACATAAATTTTAAAAAGTATACCGAACAAAGCTGTAATGGATCATAATTTTCATTCAGGGAGTTCGAAAAATAAAAATATAAATGTATAAATAAATCTTTAGAAATAGAACCCTTAAATTCTTTTAGATTTGAAGCCAAACTTTTAGCACACTTTTTTTTAACAATAAAGAGACAGAACTAAAACTTAAAAAAGAAAAAGTATGACCGAAACTCAAAATAGTGACAGGAAGCTAATAAATTGCAAGGTTACTAGCCAATGCGCCATGGTTTCTCTTTGTTACTAAGGGCTTCAAAATTTATATATATTAGAAATACAAAAATTTATCTTATATATACAGGGAAGTTTTTTATAGAGGAGGTTCAGGTGAACCCCTGAATCTCACATGGGTCCGCCCCTAAAATAAAGTAGGAAAACTTTAACATAGTAATCACTTAAAAATAATTAATTACTTTTCATAGCTATAATTTGATAATTACAATTTCTAGCAACATGTTATATGGAGGAGAGAGGCGAGTGAGACTGGGAGAGAGGCGAGAGAGAGAGGGGGAAAGAGTGGGCGAAAAATGAATTGTATATGTATATTGATTAGATAATTGTATATTATACATATGTATTTGTATATATGGCCAGAGGATTGAGAGAGAGAGAAGAGAGGCGAGTGAGACTGGGAGAGGGAGCAGAGAGGCAAGCGAGACTAGGAGAGAGACGAGAGATTGAGGACAGAGAGTGGGAGAGAGGTGAATTGTATATGTATATAATTGTTTATTATACATATACATTTGTATATAGGGAAGCGAGATTGGGAGAGGGAGGAGAGAGGCGAGCGAGATTGGAAGATGGAGGAGAGATACGAGCGAGAGAGGGCAAAGAGTGGGAGAGAGGTGAATTGTATATGTATATAGGTTAAATAATCATATATTATGCATATGTATTTGTATATTCTGGCGAATTATACATATACAAGCATAACTAATTATACAAGTTCAAAGTTAGCCCACGTGATTAATGTATAATGTTAGTTGCTAGTGGTAATCATAGCAAACTATAGCTATGATGAGTAATTAATAGTATAAGTTTGCTTTGTTGCGTAATTTTCCTAATAAAGTATCATAGTATACAAAGCTAATACATATTCTATTGTTTTTTTTTTGAAAAAATCACATAAATATGCTACATCAAAAAAATATTTACCATCTATGTCAATATGATTTTTCTAACTAAATATAACAATTTTTTGGAATTAAACAATTTGTACAGGCGCTTGCCTCTTTCTCTGCATTTTTTCTGCTTACTTCTCTTCTTATGTTTATTCTTCTTCTTGTTCGTCTCTTTCTCTGTATCTTTCTCCTTTTTTTCTTTTCTTTAAAATTTCATTCAAATAACTATTCTCAAATCAATTTTTTTGTCTATATTTTTCATTTTTATTCAAAAACACGACAAGAAAAGTAACAGAAAGATTGAAAATTCGCACAAAATTATGTTTTCAAACAAAATTTTTAATCTGTAAAATTATGGTTATTATAAAGCTTTAAATTTTAAATTTATTATTTGAATTTTACGAATTTGTGATTAGTTTTGATAGATTGTTCTCACAAATATTTTTTTTTTTTGGGGGGGGGGGGGGGGGGATAGCTTGCATCATCTATATTATCAAGACACGTGTATCACTTTCTACGTAGCTGAGAGATCTATGTGAGAAGCAATCTAAAAGCATCAACAATGTGAGACCAAAAATGGCATATTGCAAGTGTAAGACTAACAATGGATTTCTGTACAGATAGCCTAGGGATCGGATATCTATCTCACTTATACATAAGTGATCACCTTTAGTCATGTCAATAGCAGCTCCTTCCAGCGTCATTCTGCCTTCCATCAATATCATTAGTCATGTTGACCGGTGGTCATTCTTCCTTTCCTTAGCATTATCATTTAAGCCTTTCTTTTTACTTAGAGTTTGAGCAGAAATAAGTTCATGTAACTTGCGCATCATTAATTCTTCCTCAACCTAAAGCATGTGCAATTTATCAGACATTGTGTTGTGATTTTTGCAGTTTTAATGATTGACAAAGAAAGAAGAAACATGGCATTCAACACGGTCCAATGACAGTAATGAATTCTAGAAATCTTTAAGATAAGAGTGCAGAAATAAAACAATGGATAATCTTAATTTCGTGAGAAACCCCAAGAAATTAAACATCTGATGAATTAAAGAGAAAGAATCAATGAGTTTGATTTGAAGGAGTCCTAAAGAGGCAAGTAGTTTTAATTGAATAAGGAGTCTCACTTAAAGTAAAACTCTTAAAGTTACAGTTGAATTGAAATGTTGGAGTTCGACTACAATACAACAGAATCAATTAATGTAATTTGAAGAATAAGTCCAAAGAAGGTAGGAGTTTGAATTTAAGAAGGGGTCTTACTTGAAGTAGAACTCTAAGTCAAGAGAGTTCAAGTCAAGAAGGAGTTTGAAGTGAACAATAACTCTATGATGAATAGTGCCTAAATAGAAGTGAAGTCGTTCAGAATACTTGTGCACTTACAGAGCAAAAGAGTGATTGAGAAATTCACTTTGCAAGTGCTACCAGCGAACTGAAGGAACACATCGAAGAACCTGATCCTTTTACAGAGTTTATGTCCTAAGAGTTTTTTTCTTTGTGAATGAGTATTGATGTAATCTTATTTCAGTGAGTTATAAACTGAATTAGGAGTGTTGTCTTCAGGTTGTAATAACTTGAAGAGTTGGGAACACTTACCTTGGGAGGTTTGTGTTGAAGGTTAGGAATTAGAGTTAGTTCCTAGTATTACAAGAGTTGTAGTCCAAATCCATAACTTGAAGTTTAGGTAGGTTGAAAAGTTTGTAATTTATCTTTCTGGAGGCTCGTAGTTGATTTAGTGAAGTTAAAGTTAAATCATGTAAGAGTACATGTCGTGATTTTTACACCTTTTGAGCCGGGTGTTTTCACGTAAAAATACTGTGTTTTTACTTACTATCTTTACTGCTTTGTTGGAACACGTTAGGCAACCTGTTTCACACTTTGGTGAAAAGTTAAAATAAGTAATTATTAGGTCGTTTCGAATATCACATTGCTTAATGGGCACTCGAGAGTAGTTCACTTTGTTTCTCCAGATGCTTCACGATTTCTCCTACATATTTGGGATCCATTGGAAAAAAGTTGATCTTCTTCCACAAGCCCTACAATGGGTCATACACCTTCACTTCAGTTCGAACGGGAGAATCAAAGCTTCAAACTGATTAAGAAAATCGCAAGGAATCCGTCCGTCGCCCTGAGAGACTGAGAAACGACAGGCGAGAGTCTTGCTACTCCGCTGTGTTTACTGGTTATCGAGACGCCAACGGACGTAGAGTGGCTGTGAGTGAACGGATAAGATAGAGGGGTTGGAGGTTGTGGCCGGTAAGGGCTTTAATTTTTGGAGATTATATCTCAATTTTAAGAGGGTTTGATTAAGTTTATAAGTGATTTTAGGAAAAATATTAGATTGAAAGTAAAAAAAAGGTCATATTTATGGAACTATATCACAATTGTATTAAAGTTGTTTATTTATATATTTAAATTATATTAAAATCATAAACAACATATTCAAGAGTAATACAAGTTTAATTCAGTCTATAGATTATTATTGTTATATTTTTCATTAGTTAGGCTTTCATTTATTCTTAATTTTATCTTTTAATTCAACTTTAATATTGTGTAATATTTTTTTTAATACAAATTTAATTCATTTTGTAATTTGTTATTCATCACTATTAGAATACTTATTCAATTTATTATTAATATAAGTTTAATTCACTCTGTCGATCATTTTTGTCTTTCATTAGTTACTTTTTCATTCACGCTTAATTCTATCTTCTAATTCAATTTTAGTATTTGTGTAATACACTTTTAAGGCGAATTTAATTCGTTTTGTAGTTTATTGGTTGATTTGTTACTATTAAATTACTTGTTTAATTCATTATTGATACAAGTTTAATTCACTCTATAATCAACGCTTGTTTCTTTCATTAGTTATGTTTTTTTATTCATGATTAATTCTCTCTTCTAATTCAACTTTAATATTTGTTTTATACACTTTTTATACAAGTTTAATCCATTTTACAGTTTATTGGTTGATTTGTTACTGTTAAATTATTGATTTATTTCATTATTGATACAAATTTTATTCAATTAACAGATAATAAGATGCTCTTTATTTGCCACATTTTGCATTTAATTTAGTTGCTTCTCTTTTTTTGAGAGATCGAACAAGAGAACATAAAAGAAGTGGGTAACAAGAAGAGATGAAGAAATAGAGCGAGAGAGAGAGAAAAAAGAGCGAAAAAGTGAGAAAAAAAAGAGCGAGAGAGACAATTTAATAAAATACATAATATTGTCATATATTCAAATTGTAATAATTAAAGAGTATATTTAAAATAAGTAATTATTTTTTTAAAAAATCTACTCAAGTAATTAATCCTTTTTTTCTACTTATCCCATCAATTTTTTTTTTATTTATCGAAAAATATTAGTAGTTTAGTTGGTTAGGTAGATGATCTTCCATGTTGTTGGTTAGAATTCGATTGCCACTGTGATCCCCTCCCCTATTTCCCCTTAGAAAAGAAGCAGTTTTATTCATCGTCCTTGCTTAATAAACCAGTGTGATAATTTTGAAACAATATGAAAAGATTTCAACTAATGAAACTATATCCTTAGTCAAAGACTAAATATATAATGAAATAAACATAATTTATTAGTTTACAATCAGGTTATGATTTATGTTAAGAAAAAATCTCCAATCATTAGAAATCTATACTTCGATAATAAGAAAATCAAATCTGTTAAAGCATACTCATTAATAATAAATTAATAACTTCTTTTCGATTCAATTATGAATTTCGATTCCCTTTTGGACCGTCTAGTTGCAACCCAACTTTTATTCTCTTTATATATAATAATATATAGGGAAACTTTAACATATAGCCACTTAAAAATAATTAATTACTCTCCGTAGTTATAATTTAATAATTACAATTCTAGCTACATGTAATATGGAGGAGAGAATGGAGGAGAGAGGCGAGCGAGACTGGGAGAGAGAGGGGGAAAAGAGTGGTGAAAGGTGGCATTGTATATGTATATTGGTTAGATAATTATATATTATGCATATGTATTTGTATATATGACAAGAAAGATTGGGAGAGGGAGCAGAGAGGTGAGCAAGACTGGAAGAGGGAGGAGATAGACTAGCGAGATCGAGAGAGAGAGGAGAGATGCGAGAGAGAGAGGACAGAGAGTGGGAAAGAGGTGAATTGTATATGTATATAATTGTTTATTATACATATACATTTGTATATAGGGTAAGCGAGATTGGGAGAGGGAGGAGAGAGGCGAGCGAGATTGGGAGAGGGAGGGGAGAGACGAGTGAGTGAGGGCAAAGAGTGGGAGAGATGTGAATTGTATATGTATATAGGTTAAATAATTGTATATTACATATATGTATTTGTATATTCTGACAAATTATACACATACAAACATGACTAATTATACAAATTTGAAGTTAGCCCACGTAATTAACGTATAATCTTAGTCATGAGTGATAATTACACTATAGTTATGATGAGTAATTTAATACTATAAGTTTGCTTTGTTGCGTAATTTTACTATATATATATATATATATATATATATATATATTGATTCGCAGAAAGAAGTTTTGTTTCCTCATTAACTTTTAACAAATTAGAAATTAAAATCAGTATCTCCTTCAAATTCCGATATTCGCGTGCTTCCCGCCAAAAAAACAGCCATGAATGGCCGCCGGCGACGATTCCTCGCGCCGACTTCATCTCCTTCTCCGTCGATCGGCGATCTCCGTGTTAAGTTCTCTCGAATTGTTTCTCATCAGGAACAGCTCAAACTCGCCTTCAATCAGCTAGATTTTCAGATCCGAACTGGCTTGCAGGAAGTACAAATTCTTCAAACTCCTAATTTTAATATTACGTTCCATCTGTCAAAACTTAAAGCAAATGGAGAGTTGTAAATTTGACGTTTTGATTTGTGTTTTTTTTTTTGAAGGCTGCTGATGTGTTTGAATCGTTAGCTAATCCACTGATGAAGCTAGTAGGATTGAAGACTGTTGAAATGGCTGAGGAAGGAAAAATCAATACTGTTGTCTTCGATGATGATCATTTTTATTCTGATGTACTCTTTCGTCCAACTCGTATACTCTGTTATCTCCATTTGTTTAATCAATATCTGAACTCTGAAGTTCTGTTTGAGCCTGTTGATAATTGTCAAGATAAACTCCTATGTATATTCGGTTTCTCAATTCTATGTTTACTTCCCCAGAGAGAGCGAAAAATAATGGTTTCGGTGACAGGACTGCAAGAGAAACGAGAATGGAGCTGAAAGAACGGTGAGAAAAGAGGCTAGTGAAATTGAGGTAATATGTAACGAGTTTGAGTTTCTGTATGCATTGATAATGGGCAGATTTCCTTTTCATTTTATATGACTCTAAGCTCAAGATGTTAGTTTAATTTATCCACTCCTATTACATTATTCATAGTGATTGAAAGCCCAGTTTGATAAAGAGACAACCTGAGTATAAAATTTGAACAGTTAAAACTTGTGAAATTGAAATAGTTTCAAACAGTAATGTTCCAAGACAGAAAGTGTGTGATATAATTAGAATAGCAGGAGTCTGCGTATGATGTGCGTATGATGTGTATTTCTATCAGTAATTGAACCTTGAGATTAATTGGAGCGGCAATGCTTTCCAGCTGCTAATCTTGACACCTATATGTGTATCAAGCAATTGGATGGACCGATGGACACTGTTTTCATTTAAATGACAAAAGCATGAAATCTAGAAGTGGTTGAATGATATATCGATGCTCCATACAGATCTGAAACTCTATCTTTTACTCACTCTGCCTGTGTGTATCCAATATTTTGTTATCTTTAAGGTGGTAATGCAATGTTAATCGATGTTTAGCATTGAGGTCTAAGCTGAGTTTATAGTATGGTAATTGTCTACATACCCTTCAAGATGTTGCCAAAATACTACTTGTATCAAGCCTCATGAATAACACCAACTTAATGAATTGTTGGGATGGGATGACTCTTCTAAAGATACCCATGAATTTCGACATAAAGTGGTTGATGATAGATGTGAACTTGGTTTCTCAATTTGTAAATGCAGGAAGAAGGCTATATGAATAGAGCCAAAACTGTTGGCAGAGAGCTAATCCAGAAACAAGAGATGCAGCTAATGCAGTTGATCCATCTGCTAAGACAAGTTGAATCCCAAGTAAATACAAGCCAAACCAACATTCTTCAGACCCTTAGTGACCATCAAAATTCCATACATAATGTTTTCAAGAAAGCTGTTGCATATGTTTCTGCCATTCACCAAACAGGTGAAAATAATGACACTTCTTTGATCACAATTCAACTTCTAAAACACATATTCCGTCTTGTTGTTACTACACTGAGCTCGGTAGAGTATGGAGTGGACAACCTGGTAGATGAGCTAGCCACAAGAATGTGTAGTCCAATGGTCGACTATGTCAAGGGTCTTAAGCTAGAAGTCAGATCAGGAAGATGTCATCACCTACTGAGCATAGTGGAAGAGATGGGAGGAGCAATGAGAACAGGGAGGACAGAGTTGGAGGAAGCAAGGAAGAAGGCAAGAATAGCAGAACATAATAGACTTGAGGTGTTGTACAAGTTGAAGAAATCAGAAGAAATGGCAAGGAAATATCAAGGATTCCTTTCGAAAGCCAAGAACGGATCAAAGGAGCTATTTGAGCAAGAGAAGGTATTAATCATACTTGATTAGCTTACTGCAAATTCAGTTAATGTAAACCATGTCTTTAGTCTGAAGAGAAAAACTTCTTCACTATGGGTGGTCAAGGATGCATTGTCTCTAAGAATCATGCTATTTCGTAATTAAATCTACCTCCCATACTACATATGCTGGTAATTTGGTGACAATTCATTTGCTGTCATTATATGAATTTGATTTTTTTTATGCCAAAACCTTTTGAACTCGTTATATTTCTTGTTATGATCTTCAGTTATCTATTGAAGGAATTTAAAATTGTTACTTTTCCAAATTAACGAATTCAATGATTGTTTGGATGGTGGAATACACGCTTCTGAGAATGTACATATGCTTAGAAAGACATGGTGAATGAAACATCTTAATATGGATGGAATTTATACAGACAATAGTCAGCCACTCACGTATGCTTTTCTCAATCCCTGTGCATTAAACATTGTGTAGCACGTCTCCTTTCCTTAGTTTTTCTATATTCTGTAGTATTACAACTTCAATTAGGATCCAGTTTTCTTATTTATATTTCAATTTTCGAAATGAGAATTGCTTTTAAACTGGTTTGATTAGTAGCTGCATTTGAGAAATATCGTCTCTGCACACTTGTAAACCTTTTAGGCTACTGACAATGCTATTGTTTGAAAATGTTTGTTTCATCGTAAAGATTGTAGTGAAGGAACATGATCATGCTAAAGAGGACAACCTACTGTGGGAGCTACTACAGAAGAAGAGAAAATTAGGCATGGGAAATGGCAGCAGTAAACCATGTGGCCGCTCATTGAGACAGTTGAAAGAGCTAGGTCCACGAACCCCGCACTTGGGTCCCTCCTCTTCACCTACATACAGTTCAAATGGGCAGCGTTTGCTACCCATGATACCCCTGGGTACCTCACCTTCAGTGACGTATCCACAACATAAACCTCAGAAAAAGGTCAAATCCGGATTTCATACTTAAGATTTTAGCATATGGCATGCAGGTCACTTGCTGATAGGAGGCTTGGACCAGTTTGCCTTTGGCTTGGTTTTCGTAACTATACCTCATTACCTTTTAACTTTTACTACAAAGTGCTTCAGTGGTTTTGCCATTTTTGCGTGCTGTTATTCCACCATGTTGACAGTATATAAACTTTAGAGTGGATTCATTTATTAAACATTCTAAACCATGAAAATATCCTCTAGTGTGGACAGCGGTTACAAGCAAAAGCTGTCTGCAAATCATTGAAGAGCTACCATGTCCCAACTGCATTATTAATTGAGTAAGAGAAACATAGTTACTTCCTAAAGAAAGCAGTAGTAGTAGTATATGTTAAACAATAGCGGAAATGCAGATGCATTAATGTCGATATAGGAACTAAATAACCCTGTTCACTATGATAAACATTTCTAGAGGAGTTCGATCAGAGCTAAGGAAGTAGGGATATTAGGAATTTGAACAGGTGTGACACTTGAAGCTTTCTAAAGCAGGTATTCAACAAATATTAGCACATATTAATTCAGATTGTGTATCTCTGTGTAGCGATCTTCAACTATCAGGCAACATGGATGCAATTTTGTAACATAAATGATATTTCACAAGTGTGATCTATTTTCGTCACATATGGGCATTCTATAACTATATAAATGAGATCAATCAATGCATAGAAGCAGCAAGAAAAACACTACTCTACCTTTCTGTGCTGTCAAGTGCAACAGTGATCCTGCACTTGTTACCAAACTAGCCAACTTAGGTGCTAATTTTGGTTGTGCTAGCCTTCTCGAGATTGACAGTTAAATCACGGGATTAGCCCAAACCAAATCATATTTGCTAACCCTTGCAAGGCTATTTCCCACACCAAGCAAACTGCCGCTGTCGGGGTCTATCTCACAACTTTGGTCAACAATACCGCATATCCAGGACTGATAAATAGGAAGATCAAACGAGCAAAAAGGTAATTTAAAAGGCACGATATATTAAAATTTCAAAATTTGATCTAATATACATACAATTACAGAATAATACACATGAAGAATGAATAGAAATAGGGCAATACTGAGACTATAAGGTATTGACATTAGTAAATAGAAAAGTTCAGGATCATACTAAAGTATCGGAATTGGAAATTTATACTCTTGGAGTCGGTGTGGAATGGAGATATGTGGGTGAAAATTCGTGTCCTGTATTGTATAATTTGTTATTCTTACAATAACTTGTATTTATAAAGTTAATAAACAGAAACAGAATCAAGATGAAGCAGAAAAAAAAAAATTTAAAATACAAGAATTAATCCGAATCCACAGAAACTACTGTGTGTCCTTAAGAAATTTAATCCCCTCACTGTACCCAAGGTTATGGATTAATTTCTCCCAAGATAAAACGGATTAAACCTGTTAAAGAAATAGCGGTACCTCAAACTTCTTTAACTTCAACGAACTGAAGAACAGCAACAAGTCACACAGACTCAGTCGATCGACACTTTGATTTTGTTTTTTTAAGAAAAATAAATGCAGAGAAAGAAAAAATTTTCAGTGATTAAAAAATCAAAAATTGACTTCCTTTTATAGCCATTTTCAGCAAGGAACATGTCTGTTCAGTGAAATCTGTTCAGACCCATTTTATCCAAAAAGTTGTGTCTTTTGGAAAAAATAACAACTTTTCGAAAAATTGTGTTTGTTAGGAAAATAACTACTTTTTGGAAAGTAACCACTTTTCGAAAAGTAACGACTTTTCGGAAAGAGTAACAACTTTTCGGAATGTTACCATTACCTGCAAATTTATAAGAAATGACTTTTCATTTGCACTTTGCAAATGACTTTTCATTTTCCCTCCAAAGTAGTTCCCTCACTTTTCATATTCTCTCTTTTCTTTTCCCATTCACACTTGCTAAAACCCAACAATCCCCCACATGAATGGGGAAGGCTATTGTTAAAACATATGCATGAAAAAACGTGTGTGTCTTGTAGGTAAAGGTTAATCGCATATGGATAAGTAGGTTTCCCTTTAAACTTTCCGTAGTGAACATATATCGGATATACTCGGTCAATCGGTAGATTTGATATCTTTGAACCGTCGAGCTTTGGTGTATACCTAGACAACATATGTCACACAATCAACCCTTGAACTGTTCTTAGTTCTCATTGTTTTGTTCGTTTCAGCCATGAACACATCTTGGATAGTAAGTGCTTAAAGAACTGGCCTTACCGGATTCTCCTTGAAGCGGCTTACACTTCACACTTACATAGGTGATTTCTAAATGTGTTATCCCATAGATACACCATTTGATATTCCCTGTATCAAACTTAGAAACCATTAAAAAGTCCTTATGTCTTTATCCTGGTTACTAAACATTGTCTCATCATGAGAATGGACCATAAAATAATAATAATATTTTTTTTCCTTTGACAATGTTGAACCGTCATCAATGACTTTGTTTTATCTCCTTGAACCTAGATCTTGGGATCTCCAGTCTTCTAGGTAGAGTTACCGCCACGATGACTTGTTCTCGGCCATAGTCCCATTCCCGTCGATGATTTCTCAACTCCCTCTCTATTTAGGCCTTTTGTAAGTGGATCCGACACATTATCTTTTGACTTCACATAGTCAATTGTGATAATTCCACTAGAGAGTAGTTGTCTCACAGAGTTATGTCTTCGTCTTATGTGACGAGACTTGCCGTTATACATAATGCTTCCAGCCCTTCCTATTGCAGCTTGACTATCACAATGTATGCATATAGGGGCCATTGGTTTGGGCCAAAATGGAATATCTTCTAAGAAATTCCGGAGCCATTCAGCTTCTTCACCTGCCTTGTCTAAAGCAATGAATTCAGACTCCATTGTAGAGCGAGCTATACATGTTTGTTTGGATGATTTCCAAGATATTGCTCCTCCACCAATAGTAAAAACGTATCCACTTGTGGATTTTGTTTCAGTTGACCCAGTAATCCAATTTGCATCACTATATCCTTCAAGAACGGCTGGATATCTGTTGTAATGTAAAGCATAGTTTTGAGTGTCATCTAAGTATCCCAAAACTCTCTTCATTGCCAACCAATGATTATGATTAGGATTACTTGTGTATCGACTCAGTTTACTGATAGCGCAAGCTATGTCTGGTCGTGTACAATTCATGACATACATTAAGCTTCCCAATACGCTAGCATAGTCCAATTGAGACTGACTTTCGCCTTTATTCTTTGCAAGATGAAGATTTACATCAATTGGAGTCTTTGCCCTTTTAAAATTCAAAAATTTGAATTTTTCAAGTATCTTTTGAATATAATGAGATTGAGACAATGCTAGACCGTTAGGAGTTTTAAGAATTTTAATTCCTAATATCACATCAGCAACTCCTAAATCTTTCATATCAAACTTACTAGCAAGCATACGCTTTGTAGCTTTTATATTAGCAATGTCTTTGCTCATTATAAGCATATCATCTACATATAGGCATAAAATAACTTCCTGATTTGGAGTATCTTTAATGTAAACACATTTATCACATTCATTGATCTTAAATCCATTTGACAACATGGTTTGATCAAACTTTGCA
This sequence comes from Solanum chilense, assembly GCA_032847665.1. NCBI lineage: Eukaryota > Viridiplantae > Streptophyta > Magnoliopsida > Solanales > Solanaceae > Solanum > Solanum chilense. The sequence continues at coordinate 60,680,402 of CM064974.1, read as the reverse complement.
TGCCATTGTTTTGGTGCTTGTTTTAGCCCATAAAGTGACTTAATAAGTTTGCACACTTTCTTTTCTTTACCAGGAACTACAAAACCCTCAGGTTGTTCTATGTAAATTTCCTCTTCAAGCTCTCCATTTAAGAAGGTTGTTTTCACATCCATTTGATGAATTTCAAGACCGTATACTGCAGCTAGTGCAATTAACATCCGAATTGATGTAATCCTAGTCACTGGCGAATATGTGTCAAAATAATCAAGACCTTCTTTTTGTCTAAAACCTTTGACAACAAGTCTTGCTTTATATTTGTCAATAGTTCCATCGTCTTTCATCTTCCTTTTAAACATCCATTTTGAACCCAAGGGTTTGTTCCCTGGAGGAAGATCAACCAACTCCCAAGTATGATTGCTTAAGATTGATTCAATATCACTATTAACAGCCTCCTTCCAAGAGGTTGAGTCACTAGACAACATTGCTTCCTTGAATGTTTGAGGCTCACTTTCAAGAAGAAATGTTACAAAATCTGATCCAAATGAAGTAGATGTATTTTGACGTTTACTGCGTCTTGGAATTTCTTTATTTTGTTCATTCTCTTTTGGTTCTTCTCTAGGTTGTTTAGATCCCCCACTAGATGACTCAAGTTTAGTTTTATACGGATAGATATGTTCAAAAAATTCAGCACTATCTGATTCCATTACCGTATTATCATGAATATCCGGATGTTCGGACTTATGAACCAAAAAACGACATGCCTTACTGTTTGTGGCATATCCAATGAATACACAATCCACAGTCTTAGGTCCTATTTTTACCCTCTTAGGTATAGGAACTTGGACTTTGGCTAGACACCCCCACACTTTGAAATATTTCAAATTGGGTTTTCTACCTTTACATTTCTCATATGGAATTACATTTGTCTTTGAGTGAGGAACTCTGTTAAGTATCTGATTTGCTGTAAGGATAGCTTCCCCCCCACAAGTTCTGTGGTAAACCTGAACTTATAAGTAATGCATTCATCATTTCTTTTAAAGTTCGATTTTTTCTTTCTGCAATTCCATTAGACTGAGGAGTGTAGGGAGCAGTAGTTTGATGGATTATTCCATTTTCTAAACATATTTCTGCAAATGGAGATTCATATTCTCCACCTCTATCACTTTTGATCATTTTGATCTTTTTATCTAACTGATTTTCAACTTCAGTTTTATATTGCCTAAATGCATCTATTGCTTCATCCTTACTATTTAGAAAATAAACATAACAATATCTAGTGCAATCGTCAATAAAAGTTATGAAATACTTTTTTCCACCACGTGATGGTGTTGACTTCATGTCACAAATATCAGTGTGAATCAATTCTAAAGGATTTGAATTCGTTTCAACAGATTTATAAGAATGCTTAGCATACTTAGATTCAACACAAATTTGACATTTTGATTTATTGCACTCAAATTTTGGCAAAATATTTAAGTTAATCAGTTTTTGCAAGGTTTTGTTATTAACGTGTCCCAAACGTTCATGCCATAAACATTTAGACTCAAGCAAGTAAGAAGAAGCAAAATCTTTATTCATATCAACTGCAATTACATTGAGTTTGAAAAGACCATCACTAAGGTAGCCTTTTCCTACATACATATCATTTTTGCTTACTACTACTTTATCAGAAACAAATACACATTTAAATCCATTCTTGGTCAGAACTGGAATTGAAACTAAATTCTTTCTCAATTCTGGAACATATGAGACCCTATTCAAAGTCACCACCTTGCCTGATGTCATCTTTAATAGGACTTTGCCAGTTCCTTCCACCTTTGCAACAGCGGAGTTTGCCATAAATAATTTTTCATCTGTAAGTGCTGGAGTATATGATGAAAATAATTCTTTGTTGGCACAAACATGGCATGAGGCACCAGAATCTATCCACCATTCTCTTGGATTTCCAACCAAGTTACATTCTGAAAGCATTGCACAGAGATCGTCCATTTCTCCTTTGGATTCAGCCAAGTTTGCTTGATCCTTCTTTTTCTTGTCCTTCTTAGGACCCCGGCATTCATTAGCCCTATGACCATGTTTACCACAATTAAAGCAGTTTCCATTGAATTTCTTCTTAGGAGGATTGCTTTTTGGACCAGATGCTTTCTTTCTTTTCTTTAATTTTGTGGTATCTTCTTCAACAAAATTTACTCCACATATTGCTGAATTACCACGTGACCTCTTTTCTGCAGCCTTATTATCCTCTTCGATTCTCAACCTTACTATGAGATCTTCAACAGTCATCTCCTTGCGTTTGTGTTTCAAGTAGTTTTTAAAGTCCTTCCACAATGGAGGTAACTTTTCAATAATTGCAGCCACTTGAAAAGCATCATTCACAATCAATCCTACATTAAAGGTTATGTGAGTATTAAGGGAAAACTTAATATTTCTAACATAGGCATTAAATAAATTTATACCTTCAGCAAGGAGATCATGGATTATGACCTGCAATTCTTGAACTTGGGTGACGACAGTCTTACTGTCTATCATCTTAAAGACCAGAAATTTTGCCACAATGAATTTCTTCATTCCGGCATCTTCTGTTTTGTACTTCTTTTCTAAAGCATCCCAGAGTTCTTTTGAGGTTTTTGCATTGCTGTACACATTGTACAGATCATCTTGCAGACCACTCAAAATATAATTTTTACACAAAAAATCTGAGTGTGTCCATGCTTCTGTTACCAAGAATCGTTCATCAGCCGGAGTTTCATCTGACATAACAGGAATATTCTCATTGATGAACTTCTGCAAACTCAACGTAGTGAGATAGAAGAACATCTTTTGCTGCCATCTCTTAAAGTCGACTCCAGAAAACTTTGCAGGTTTCTCAGCCGGTGCTAAGGCAGCATTTGAACGATTATGTGCAACCGTTGTTGTTGCAGCACTTACTGTTCCAGCATTTGTTTGACTTGAATTAGTCATTTTTTTTCCTGTCACAAATGGCAGATAAATTAAGTATTTAAAATACTAACAGTAAAGAACAAATCTTTACACAAACTGTTTCTGATTTAAAGATAAAGTTTTTATGTTCTTTTAATCGTTAATCGAATGAATTTTAAAAATTCAAGCAGAGTAAAAAACCATAAAGGTTTTAATCTCCAGAAACCTCAAATACATAAACTGTATAAATTTCTTAAGATTGTTATTCTTACAATAACTTGTATTTATAAAGTTAATAAACACAAACAGAATCAAGATGAAGCAGAAAAAAAATAAATAATAATTTAAAATACAAGAATTAATCCGAGTCCACAGAAACTACTGTGTGTCCTTAAGAAATTTAATCCCCTCACTGTACCCAAGGTTATGGATTAATTTCTCCCAAGATAAAACGGATTAAACCTGTTAAAGAAATAGCGGTACCTCAAACTTCTTTAACTTCAACGAACTGAAGAACAGCAACAAGTCACACAGACTCAGTCGATCGACACTTTGATTTTGTTTTTTTAAGAAAAATAAATGCAGAGAAAGAAAAAATTTTCAGTGATTAAAAAATCAAAAATTGACTTCCTTTTATAGCCATTTTCAGCAAGGAACATGTCTGTTCAGTGAAATCTGTTCAGACCCATTTTATCCAAAAAGTTGTGTCTTTTGGAAAAAATAACAACTTTTCGAAAAATTGAGTCTGTTAGGAAAATAACTACTTTTTGGAAAGTAACCACTTTTCGAAAAGTAACGACTTTTCGGAAAGAGTAACAACTTTTCGGAATGTTACCGTTACCTGCAAATTTATAAGAAATGACTTTTCATTTGCACTTTGCAAATGACTTTTCATTTTCCTCCAAAGTAGTTCCCTCACTTTTCATATTCTCTCTTTTCTTTTCCCATTCACACTTGCTAAAACCCAACATAATTTTGGTGAGGTTAATGTCAATGGTGCTCTTCATTGGATGGATCGTGAAGAAAATGACAGAATTTACTCCCAATGATATTGAGACAGAAAAGATCAAGTCGCTGCCTGCTCTACTAGGTCTGGAAACTCCATCCTCGTGTTTGAGGCTAGCAGAGTTGGGGAATTGTCACTGTTTGACTGATCATATCGAGAAACAGCGTGTTTTGTGGAATTCCGAAGTGAAGAGGATGCTGACTATGCAATAAAGCTACTGACTATGACAGAACCTTATGGGAAACCAACAGTTCTCAGTGTTCCAGAAGCCAATGGTGCGATTGGTGCTCCTATTCCCCCACGGCCTTTTGCGAATGGTCCTATGCCTCCAGCTCCTGTTCCAGCAATTGACCCGTCACCTATGCAGCCTAATGTCTACCCACCAATGCATATGCCTGCAGCACAAGCTTGGCAGGGACAGTCTATGCAACCAGCTGCAGGTGGTATTCCGCAGCAGCAAATGCAATTCAGAGGAATGCCCCCTCCGCCGTTAGCTCCATCCTTAAATAGGCCCCCTCTACCACAAGCTTCAATGGGTGGTAATGTTTGGCCTCCACCACCACATATGTCGATGCACCCACCTCCTCCACCTCCTGCACCAGGTTGAGAAATGGAGACACCTAATTTTGTAGTATCTTGAATGTCTATTCTTTCTGGGATATAACATATTTTACAAACAGTGCTTACTCGGAGCGCGTTGATGTTGCTATTTCAAACTTTTAGTCAAGGATGAGGATTATGGATCTTCCATGGGTGATTATGATCAATATTATTTCAAGATTGTCAATCAAGTCCATTTTTCGATGTAAATGCGTTTGTAAACACTGGTATAATCTTTATGCATCCCGACACATTATTTGTTAAAATGTAATACACAAGATCCCTTAAATTGCCCTGCATTTATGCTTTTGAATGGTGTGGGCAATCCTTCGCTTCTAGAACACAGAGCAGGTTATAATTATTTTTTATCGCCGCTCTAAATGACCCATTCAGTTGACCCCTACGTTTCACTACCCTCCCGGAGGGAGTGTGTTTTCAGTTGGTTTGTGTAATGGATTTATTTGCTTGGTGAATGATTTGAGGCATTCTGAGAAACATTCAGTTTCCATTAGTAATCCTATTTTAGTCGAGTATTTTGAAATTTAAATTACCCAAATAGGAGATAAGTGTTAGTCAATTTGACTAACTTATCTCCCATTCGGGCAATTTAAGTTCGAAATGTTTCTGAATATGCATTGGACCATTCGAGAAGCAAATAAATCAGTTATACAAACCGACTATAAACACTCTCCCCGGAGGGAAGTGAAACTTCGGGGTAACTGGATGGGTCTATTACAATGGCGAACATAATAAGCATACTTTGCTTTGAGTTCTAGAAGTGAAGGGTTGGAATGACCATCCAAAAGATAAATGAAGGAGAAGTTAAGGGATTTGGTTTGATACATGTTAACATATAAAGGTCCTGAGATAAAATATTGAACTAGAGTTTAGAAAAAGTCTTACACTGAAAATTGGCTTAACTGACAATCTTGAAAGGATTTCTGTCATAATCAGCCATGGAAGATCCACAATCCTCGTTACATGAGAGATTCTTCTTCTTTTGCAAAATGAGCTTTTTGACGTCCATGACTGTTGCTTCCTTTGAACAAAAAGCTTTGCTAGTTTTGAGGATTTTGGTTGGCTAGACTTTCATATATGTATATATAGTGGGTTCCAAGATTTTGTGAATTATATTTCAAGTCAAAATGACTATAGATGTTGACTAAATAAAGTTGACTGACTTCTAAAAAATATTTAGAGACAAAAATTAAATGTTATTTTCCATTATTATTCTTTGGGATGACTTCTAGAAGTCAAAACAAAAATATTTGACTTCTCTAATCATTTACCTTATTTAGCATTTGAATAAGAAGTTATCAATGTTTTACCTTTGTAGATAAAGTTCATATTTAAAATGTACATAAATGTGCCATTTAATTTGGCTTCAAGTTACATTTATGCCCTTCAACTTTGGATGTGCATAAATAGACACTTAAACTTGTATAAAGTTGAACAAATAGACACACATGTCCTACATGTCATCCTAAATGTCATTTTTTGTCCTACGTGTATTGTGTCATGTAGGATTCATGTGTTTATTTATTTAAAAGTTGGATAGTTAAAATATCTATTTGTGCATTATGAAAGTTGGAGGTCAAAGTTAAAATTTGAAGCCAAGTTTAGGGTCCAATATATGTATTATGCCGTACATAAATGTGTCCTTTAACTGCAACTCATTTTATCTTTATGCCCTTCAACTTTGGTTCTGAATAAGTAGACACTCAAACTTGTAAAGTTGAATAAGTAGACACATGAATTCTATGTGACATAAAACACGTAGGACACAACGTAGGATGCAAATTTTCATGGAGGATGCCACGTAGGATGTGTGTGCCGATTTGTACAATTTTACACAAGTTTAAGTGTCTACTTGTGCACACACAAAGTTGAAGGGCATAAATGTGAAATGAGATCAAGTTAAAGGACATATTTATGTATTACCTTTTCTACCTGACAAAGTGCGTGGAATCCATGCCAGTCACGTGCATCAAAGGTAAAATAGAGTGTTCATCTGTTCAAGTTTTGGATGGTTAAAATGTCTACTTGTGCACTGACAAAGTTAAAGGCCATAAGTATCAGAAGAAGTCAAGTCAAGCCAAGCTGCATGCTTATGTATTATGTCTATATACAAAATATACACATACAAAGGCATAATGCATAAACATGACCCTTAACTTGGTGCTAGTTCGTAACTATGACGTTTAACTTCAGATGTGCACAAGTAGACACTTAAACTTGTATATAATTGTGCAAATGAACACATTCGTCCTATATGGTATCCTACATGACAATTTTGAGTCCAACATGACGTTCTATGTGTATTATGTCATGTAGAACTATTACGTCTACTTGTTCAATATTATTCAAGTTTAAGTGTTTACTTATACACATTCAAAGTTAGAGGACATAATGTTCGCTGAAGCCAAGTTAAGAATCAAGTTTATATATTATGCCACATATAAAACCACATACATACATATTATGACATAATACATAAACATGACCCTTAACATTACGTCAGCTGACAACTACGGTCTTTAACTTTGAGTGTTCACAAGTATACACTTAAGCTTAAATAAAGATGAACAAACTGATACATTCGTCCTACATGACACCCTACATGACAATTTTATGTCCTATGTGTACGATGTCATGTAGGACACATATGTCTACTTGTTCAATTTTATACAAGCTTAAGTGTCTATTTATGCACACTCAAAGTTGAAGGGTATAAATGTCCGCTAAAGCCAAGTTAAGAGTCATGTTTATGTATTGTGCGTACATATCATTACTCCGCTAAAGCCAAGTTAAGAGTCATATTTATGTATTGTGCGTACATATCATTACTTCCTTAATGAATCCTTTATATATATATATATATATATATATATATATATATATATATATATATATATATATATATATATATATATACACACATCCATCTTTCAAATCTAATTCTCACTTTATTTTGGCTGCTATAAATCCTAAATGAATCTCTTTTGTATTGATTTTTGGATAGTTGTTTAATTGAAAGAGTTATTTTTAAATAATTTTTCTCATTTTCGTAATTATACAAAGGGGTTTTTAAAAATATCAAAATTTTATTATAACAATATTTTGTGTGTGTGTGTGTGTGGGTGGGTGGGGTATTAGCCCAAACAAAATGAAATATTATTTTTTTGTATTTGAGAAGTTATGAACTCTAACACCCTAACTTTTCGAAACGTCTAAATTAACTCGTACCTTTGTGGAATGACAAAGAGGGTGAGTAAGAAATTAAAAATAATTTGGTATGTCATATTTTTTTAAGTGTCCATGGGTTGTATCTCAAGTTTTGAAGTTAGGTAAGTCGCATAATAAAAGTTGGAGAAAGCTATCGTAAGTTCCTTTTGAAAGTTTTCTCTTAAATTTAGGTCCAATGTCTCGTAAGTTTTCTCCCAATTTACAATTAATTATAGGATCCACGGCCCATTAAATTGAAGGTCAACGAGTCCAATTTCTATCTCATCAAACGGTTTATTCATACAACTATAGAATAGAGAGATATTTGCATTTTTATGAGGCTACGCAAGCAGGCTAATGAGGTGGGTCCCCTGAGTTGGTGGAAGCTTATAAGAGAGCATTTTATTCATTTTTCTTCATTCCAACCCGTAAGAAACCCACAAAAATTAAAGAATTACTCCTCAAATCATCCTTGTGTGTTCATGATCTCTTCTTGACTCGTTATAAAAAATTGCACAACGTCGCGAGCTCGTCATTTTGGTATAATTTTCATGGTGAATTGAGCGGTGTAGCTATGTGGAGGTTGTGGCAGCAGGGTTATTTTTAGTGGAGTGATTGTATTCAAGTGTTTTGGTTGTTTAAATAAGGTGTGACGCCTCAAATCCCATGAAGACAGACATGCACCTGATAACAAGATTGCATAGGATGTAGCGATATACAAATCAACATAAGTAGACCCAAAAGTTATATACAAGACTTGGTTGTTGAGGCCACAACTTGTTAAGACCCTACTAAACCATATACATAAGTCTACAAAGCCTCTAGAAGATAGAAACCTTAAAATAGGTCGAGACAGACCCTGCCTTACCCTTAACTATGATACAATACTAAAATGAATCTACCAAGGACTCAGTAAAGCTCTGAATCAACTTGGAGCTCACCAAAAGTAGCGGAGTATCGTGTACTCCTATTGAGGAGGTCTACTGGCTGGAGTACTTTTCCTGTAGTATGAAATGCAGCGAAGTACAAAAAAATATATTGAATATGTAAGACAATAACATATATAGAATATGAGTTTGAATGAAACCAAGTATCAATATATGTATGCATAAATTAGAATAGAATACCACCTTTTTTTAACTCTTGTGGGATCATGTATGTTACATTCTTGTCTTTTACCTTTTTGTGTGTTATGATCTTTACAAGGATGTGATACAAATGACCAACTAATTAGTGGTAGAATAGGATGACCCATGCTAGGATTTAACCCCTGGGATGCGGTCCTCATAATTACACAAATTGGGATCGGCCCATGTTAAGATTTCGCCCCTGAGCTGCCACCTTTTGATACCAATAGAGATCGGTCCATGCTAGGCTTTCACCCCTGATTTGCCACCCTTATGTAACAATTAGGATCGACCCATGCTAGGAATTTTCCCCTACCCCCTGGGCTGCCACACGTAATTATACATATTGCTTCTCTTAGGTTCTTTAATCTTTAAGATTGTTGTGTATCAGTTCATAACTATTTTGAGATTGTTCTTTGGATAATTATTATAACTCTTTTGAGATTGTTGTTTTGGTGGTCATAATAATTTTTGAGACTTGGAAATACGAACCAGTGGTAGAATACATGAAAATAATACTAAAAGGCAGGAACATTGACATAAGGAGCTATGTAACATCGACACATTACTTGTGAGCTTAAATGAAACAATTGACTACAACTGACCAAGAGGAGGATTCACCAAACTTGCTTTTGCAAATACTATTTCTATACCACCACATGGGAGGATAATTACACATGTATAGAGTAGTAAACATAAAATGAAGTGATTCTATACACTAAGGAGAGGGGGAAATTCACTAGCTACCGAGAGATCGTATGATGCCACTATGTTTCCTTTACTAGGCATAGAACTTAGGAAATTCACTTATCGATATTAATCGCAAGTATTAGATTTCATGCCGAAGAATTGTGAATCGAATAATCTTACATACCTTATTTTCTGACCAATACAACTATCACGATTCAACCTTCCTTTTTGGGTGCTAATCTACAATATAAGTCATGATTAAGCTAATGTTAGTAGCTAATCACATTAAGGTCCTCAAAAAACATTAGCTAAACATTTGACGGAAAGCAGAACCGTACAAACTTTACACAAATGGTGAACCACCACACCCCTCTTCTATACATTAATATAACTTCACACATCCTTTGCCAAGATACCTAGTTGCCTCCTACAACAATATACATAAGGCAGCCAATATCAATCTCTAAATATCTATCAGCATAATAAGGGAATATTGACCCAAGGATTTATCACCATCCATTAGTTCTTGATATATATATATATATATATATATATATATATATATATATATATATATATATATATATATATATATATATATATATATATATATATATATAAAATTCTTTACCCTAAATTTGTATTTAAAGATAGGCAAAAACGGGCAGTAGTCTTACCTTTGTTTCTGAAAATTTATCCTCTAAACTCGTACTTCAAGAACTAAAACTCTCCTTCAAACTTTTACTTGAAAATGGGGATAATACTCAAGAACCCTAAGGTGTTTTAGGGCCACTGTTTGAAGCCAAGAGAGACCGAGAGAGAAACTTAAGAAATCTGAAATTTTTACAAGTTAAAAATGGAGCAAAAGATATGATCTTTACCCTTTTAAAAAGGATGTGTATTGGCCGACTTTCTTGGTCAATTTTGGGCCATATATTGTCAAGTAGGTGACCCACCTACCGACCTTTTAAATTTGGTCTTTGGGGACTTCAACTTTGTTGGGACTTACTGCCAATTATCCTTTATTATTGTCAATTTGGGCCATAATTAATGCAAGCAGGTTATCCAACTACTTGGACTTTTAACTTAGGCCTTTTTGGACTTAAGACTATTGGGCCTTGAATGTCTATTTTTCCTATTTTTATACTTATTTAGGCCAGATTAAAGCAAGTAGTGGCAGTGCACTTGGCCCCGATTACATGGTCAAAAGATTCTTAGTAGGTGATGCACCTACTTGATCCTTTGAGCTGGTCGATCAGTCAAAGTAGGTGATGCACCTATTTGTCACCTATTAGCTAAATTAAGTCAAGCAAGCAACTCACTTATTTTATTCTATTTTTTAAAAAATATTAATCCTTTTGCTTTAACTTAGCACTTAACTTTCAATTTTAAGCTCAATTACCACCTTACTATCTCTAGTTTAAATACTTCTGTCAGAGTAAACTTGCAATACACATGCTGAAACGTGAAAGATGTTACATCACCTTCAAATCTAGTTTAAACCAACACTAATCATATAAGAAACATGTTCCCTCATCTACTATAAGGCTATGTCAAGTGTCACATGAATAGAACTAACCTTGGGTCTTGGATTGTAATTTTCGATAGGAATCCGTATCGATTGTCGAATCGTCGTAGTAATTTTTATCCTTAATTACTGATTAATTTTTCCTTTTTTTAGTGTGGTGCGGACAGAGGTATTTTTAGCTTAAAATATAAAGGAAAAGGTATGTTAAGGTTGTTCCCTTTGTTTGACATGTTTACTTAGAGCTTGGGAGTGATATCACAGTGCAATTAATGTTGGTGATCTTATAGATGTAATTGTGAGTGCTCAGCTGATTGAGTGGTTATAAACCCTTATTTTAGGGACTCATAATCTATTAAGAACGATCCTAAGTTAGGAACGACTTGCAGATTATTTATGCATGTTGTTTATAGCTAAATTGTTCGCCTTTGAGATTATTTATGCATGTTGTTTATAGCTAAATTGTTTGCCTTTAGCCTATTCAATTGTTTGTTGTCGCCTTTAGGAAAATTGTGGTTTGTTATTGAGATATGAACTTCTTATAGGGGCTATGATGTCGTCTAATAAGACTATACTATTGCAAATGAGGCTATGTGTTGCCCATGGGGCTATATTGATGCCAAAGAGTGTTATGTGTTGCCTATGCGGCTATTTTGATGACAAAGAGGGTTATGTGTTGCCTATAGGGGATATGTTGATGCAAAGGAAGGTTATGTGCAACCCACAAAGCCATGATGTTGCCTAAGAGGGCTATACTCTTCCTACGGGGCTATATCTTTGCCAAAAAGGGCTATGTATCTTCTTACAAAGACAAGGGGCTACTGGTAAGGGTATGTACATTGGTTGGCACCTTTTGGGCTTATGGGGGCATACAAAGGTGGTATGTATTTTGTAACTTCTGAGCTAATAGGGGCTTGGACAGGTTGTTATTTGATAGTATTTTTATATTCATAGTGGGTTAGCATGCTTATCTAAATTTTGATTTCCTTACGTGACTGGTTTTGTTATATTATGATACTTGATCATTTATTCTATAGCGTATCATACTTTGTACATTATTTTGTACTGACACCCATTGCATGGGGGCACTTTTTTTATGCTTGCAGGTCTCGACAGATGACCTAGTAGACCTCCTCAGCAGCAGGATTGACATCTATCTATTTAGCTAGCCCCTGTCCTCCCGAGCTGCCAAAGTTGGGTGATTTGTTAGTTTTTGTTGTATATATCTTTATGGGTAGGATGAGGCCATGTCCCACTAATCTTTTATACTCTTAGAGGCTTGGATACTAGTGTGTGGGGTGTATAGCTACGTTATAGCCATGCTGACCTAGTTTGTTGGTTTGTTGAAGCTTGTGAGTTGTTTGGTGTATTATCTTGATCTATACATTTAAGTTTTGGAATATATATTTGGTGGCCTCTGCTGACCAATCAGGACTGCTGTGCTAGTTAGCTATTTATTTACATAAACTCATGGAAGTAGTTGTTTCTTGTGTAGATAAATCAACAGGGGCCTTTCCAGACTAGGGCTTAATTTTAAGCCGAGATATACTTATTTGTTTTCTTGATTTCATGTGGTTTCCATGCGCTAGTAGAAAATGGTTCAGTAGGGTCGGGTTGGCTTGATTTTTGGCATTAGGAGCCAAATGCACCCCTTGAGTTTTCTAAAAGACATCTAAAGTTTGCGGGCGTCCTATTACCTCATGGAACTATTAAAATTATAATAAATAAACACTTTGACCAATTTTCAGAAGACCTATGTTCTCACATTTGATAGGCGCGTGGAGGAGTAAAAAACAAATTCTCAAATCAGTGTAAAAATGTCACATGGCGCTGACAATTCAAATTTTCTTCTTTATTAAAGGACTCATTTCTCTTCTTCTCCAAAACCTCCATTCATATATGTTGAAGAGCTTTACATCTACAACAACAAAACAATTTCTCCATCCTCAATGAAATTTTCATCTAGCTTTACTAGCTTCAATTTTTTTTTATTTGAATTTAAAAGTTATGAGATCAACTAATTTGTAAATCCTGAAAGTGAAATTGCAAACGAATACCAAAACTAAATTAGTGAAGAAACATTCAAACTCAAATCAGTCATAAATGAACACTACATACACATGAAATAATATATAGCACAAGAAGAAAATAACGACAAAGCACTATAAAGATGATTTGTTGATTATAAAAAGAACAAATTTAAACCAAAATTTGAATTCAAATCAAGAAGAAATTAACATGTGAGCCTTCACTTCTTCGTTTTGACTCCATAATTCAAAAAATTATCACCGCAAAACAAATTTATTGTGACTATGAAAATGCTTTATGGTTTTGATCATCAGATATATATATATATATATATATATATATATATATATATATATATATATATATATATATATATATATATATATATAGAGAGAGAGAGAGAGAGAGAGAGAGAGTAGAGTGAAAATTTTAAAGGGGTTTAGAGTTAAATGGAGTGGGTCATGATTAAAAATGTGAATATGTTAAGATTTTATAAATTTTTAACTAAAAAGGTTGGAAAAATATGTTTTTATATTATTAATTAGGGCGAGATTCACGCTCAGGTATTGCGAATGCAGATTGTGTAAAAGATGTGTATTTATTATGAATTTGAGATGTTTTATGGGGTAATAGGACTCCCCCAAAGTTAACATATCTTTTTGAAAATTTGAAATAACTTTAGGTGTCACTTATGTTTTTTCTCTTTTTTCTTGTCAAACTTATAATCCTTTAGCATCAAGAAAATGAGAAGATTTTCAAATCAAATACGACAAACAATTGTGTTATTTCAATAACACTAGCAAAAAATCTAGTCTAATTAGCATGTATCTCGCATACCAGATACACGAGTGAGACGAGAGTGACAAGCAAGATGGGAGGGAGCCGAGGGCGCGATATTTGCCTATGTTTCTTAGGTATATGCAAATCTACCTGGATAGAGTGTATGTACAACAAATTATCCTAATTTTGAGTCCATATATTTCGAGATATATGTATGTAGACGAAACAAAATTTGATAAGATTCATGATATTACAACATAGCACGTATTTAAGTTATTAGATTATATACTAGTGTACGTTAGCCTTGAATAAAAAGTTTTGCCCCATGGGCCGACCCTAATCAAGCCTCAAAGGTCAAAGGCTTATATTGGTCGGGCTTATAAGTGTTAGGACCGAATATAAGCAGGTGTAATGCGGAAGCTAGCAAAGCAAACCTCGAACGACCACGAGTCAGAAGACAAATGAGAAATACATCGAAAGACACAAAGATTTAACGTGGTTCGGTCAATCGACCTACGTCCACAAAAGAGATGAGCAATCCACTATAAATACGAGAATACAAAATACAGAGAGAAACAACCTCAACCAATTCACTCGGAATACATGGAAGGTTCATACAAGTGATAACGTATCAAGTTTGTGACCCACAAATTATCCCCCTAACCTAAACTGTCAAAGCCCGTAAGACTATATTGTGAATGCTAATTAATTTAGAATGAACAATCCTCTATTTATAGAGTCCTAAACATTTTCCTACAAGAAAAAATATAGTCATTCCAAAACATTTTCGTAAAAGGAAAATATATTTATGGTAAGAAATCAGGGCAACTAAAACCCAACAAATCTCCCCCTTGGCCTGAATATTTGACAAAATAAATTTGTCTACCTTCTTCACATAATCTTCAACAGTTTGCTTCTCGTCTCCATAATCTCCTCCATCAAATCTATGTCTGGACACAAAGAACCTCTGTGAAATAATTTCTCCAACAAAATCTTCAATACAAAGGCTGCGGCTAGAACTAAACCCGTCAAGATGAACACCTCTTTCTAACATGGTTCAATCATCGATTAACGAACCACTAAACCGACTCCATAATTGAATTTGGTTATGATACCATTTGTTATGACAGAAAATAAGCATGTGTAATGCGGAAGCTAGCAAATCAAACCTCAAACGACCACGAGTCAGAAGACAAACGAGAAATACACCGAAAGACACAAATTTAATATGGTTCGGTCAATCGACCTACATCCACAAAGAAGATGAGCAATCCACTGTAAATATGATAGTACAAAATACAGAGAGAAACAACCTCAACCAATTTACTCAGAATACATGAGAGATTTACACAGTGATAATGTATCAAGATTGTGATCCATATTCTCCCCCTAACCTAAACTTTCAAAGCCCTTAAGACTAAATTGTGAACACTGTGAGAAATTTGACTTACTGCAACTCTTATGAAGCGACGATTAGACAATCGTAGCAATAGGTTCCCTATTACAACAATTATAACTGTTGTAATATATCCTCGAATCTAATAGACCAACTTTTAAAATAGACCGTGGCATCATCCCTATAACCGTCCCTATAGTCTTTCTATTGCTAAAAATTTTAGAATTGTGGCAATAGATGACTCTATGGCAACAATTATTTTAGGATAAATCTTGTGCTTCTAATTTTTATCCCTATATATATATATATATCTTTTTATTTAGAAATGAGACTTGGTGGACGAACATTGCAGTAGACCGTTGTACTCAAAGCAAAGTAAATTGTACTGTTAAACTTAAAAATAAACTTTTAAGTTTGAAAATGTTTTTTAGAAATAAACTTAATTCTTTTTGGGAGAGGGGGTGGGGGTGGGGGTGGTTGTAAGGGGATGGTGGAGTCAAGCGTAGGGGTGGAAAAAAGAATTTTTGAAGTTTGAAAATGTTTTTTTTAAAAACAAAATTATTTTTTTGGGTGGGTGGGTGGGTGGGTGTTCCGGGGATGGTGGTGGGGTCCGGGATCGAGGTGAAAAAATAAAATTTTGAAATTGAAAATATTTTTTAGAAATGGATGTTTTTTTTTTTTACAAAAATTGTAATTTGAAGTTGGAAGATAATTTTGGAAAATGTTTTTCTTAACTTTTGAAAGAAGTCATTTTCCTTAATTTTGAGGAAAATGAGTTAATATAAAAAACATTTTCCAAATTTTTTTTCCAACCAAACATAAGAAATTGGAAAATATTTTCCAGAAAATGTTTTTCTTCATACCAAACACACCCATCATATTTACAAAACTGTCAATCTTTTAAAAATTATTTCTCATGTATTGAAATTAAAATTATTTCTCATATATTGCGATTATTATAAATAAGACTTGTTGTGAGAGTTCTTTAACAATGTGAATTTCGTATTTTACATGATATCTCTATTTGAGTATCCTTTATGTCTTAACTTTTGTTTCTTGTCGATTACTACTTCCACCTTCATTTTGTCCCTTTATGACAAAAGGTTATACATTAAATAAAGGGAAAACGGTCAAAAATACTTTTAAACTATGTGAAAGAAATAAAAATGTCTTTCGTTTATAGTTTGACTCAAAATATCTTTATCGTCAATACTTTGGCTAAAAAAATTCCTTAAACTATGCGAAAAGAACAAAAATATCCTTTGTTTGTAGTTTGATCAAAAAATGCTCTTGTCATCAATATTTTTATCCAAAATTGTCATTATTGTTATTTAATAGGTCAAAAGCCTCATTTTTCAAATAAATGTATTATTATTTTCTTTTGACACATTTTTTTTTCAATTAATGTTTTTAAAAATATTAGTTAATGTTTATTTTACTTTAATTCAAAAAAAAAATAAAAAAAAAAAAAATATTTTTTATTGTTATGTAAATGATAGATATACTATGATCTTACATATATGACATATATTATCTATCGAAAGTGTACATGAAATTATTCTATTTTAATTGATAAAATAAGATAAAAAAGAAAAAAAAATATTTCCTACACTTTTATTTGTTAAGTAATTTCAAAAGAAAGAAAATAAGAATAATATTACTTAATAATATTTTAATTAAGAGGAAGTTTGTCTTTTTTTTTTTTTAAATACATTTATTCAGAAAAAAAGACTTTTTTTAGCCATTTTGTATACTAAATTATTGACCATTTTCCCTTAAATAAAATTTAAGATTTCAAAATATATAAATTGTTGGGCTTTGTGCCCCGTGCAATGCAAGGGCCTCCCTTCTAGTATATATATATATCCCTCCCCTAAAATATATTTCCCTCCGTTAATTGTGCAAAGCGCCAAAAATTTTCATCTGATTAAAAAATCAAAAAGAAAAAAGCCCTTTCCCATAAAACCCTCTTTCAACCAAAGCACACATTTATCCCAAATTCTCAACAATGTTCTGTTCCAGCAATTCTCAACGAAGTTCTTGGTGAAGAAAAGAATAGCAGAACTTTTGGTGAAGAAATCTCTCTAGTGAAGCTCGTTTGTCTTCTTGGGCATTGATGTCTTTTACTTCAGTTGAAGCTCCACTGGTCTTACGACAACAATTTATGGGTATAAAGGTGAATAATTTTGATCTATTCTCTGCTGGTTCATGATTTCTAAGTCCCCCATTGAATGATTTTCAAGAAATTTTAAAGAATACTACATTGGTCCGTCTTAGATTTACGTTATTTGCTCTAATCTAGGTCTTCCATATAATATATTTGTCAATTATAGTTTGTATTTCCTGTTTGGTGTTGATTTGACAACTCTTAAGCAAAAGTCTTTGAGAGGGTGAATTTCAATTTCATAAGAGAAATTTCAATTTGTAATTGATTGTTTTCCTCAAAATAACGCACAGGACATATTTCAGGCAAAAAAATAAGTCTAAGATACTTGTCTTCTTTTTCTATACAATAAACTGAATATAATGTACTTATCAGATTTGAAAAACTCAAGTTGCAAATTCACGGATTGTCCGAATTTTCTTTGTTTTCACAATTAGGTCATTCATATATACTTAGGCTTAGTCTCGCTAACTAGGCGCATTTTTACTTCATTTGGTACACCTCCCCATTTTCACCAATAATATGCTCAGCTATCGTGATATTCTCTACTTCTTTCCCTTCTGTCTATTTATCACCTTCTGATGCACACAACTCTAAGAGCTATGGCCACAGAGAGACCAAAACAAATTTTTCTTTTTTGAAAAATAAATAGTATTTTGGCAATCGAGATTGTCCTCACAATCAACATCCAAATTTAAAGGGCAAACTTTGTTAATCTATGTTGAGCAGAGACGAATGAGACAATGAATAAGTTATTACTACAAGTGTTTTACTTGAATGGGACAATCTCTTACTTATTAAGTGTCACGATCCGAAAGCATCCCCTAAAAGTTAGGAGGAACCCTCGTTTCGTGACTGGGCGTACTTGACCTTTTGGGGTCTTCTAAAGACCTTCAACTAGCATTCATTACATATGACATGAAAAGTAGTGCCGAGTAAAATCTTTTCACGAATAAATTAATAAAAAGGAAATCTTTCATAAATACTTAACAAATCTCATTGTCACACAAGACAAACTTAAGACACGACATATAATATCTTAGGGACACGCAGTGTTACAATAGGCGAGCGCCTCCTCGCCTTTGGCGAGAGGCGAGGTGAGATCGAAATGGCGAGGTGTGGCGACACAATGGCGACACAAAAGGCGCCGCCTTTTTAATTAAAAATATTTGACTTACCAATATTAGTCAAAATTAGGGTTTTTTTTATACTTTGGAAATTGCTGCTTTCTCCATCGCGATTGACCTCTTCTCCCTCGATTGACTCTCTTCTCGGCTTCTCCATCGTGATTCTCTTCTCCCTCACTCTCTTCTCAGTCGCGAGACTCGCGACAGATTTCTCACTTCTCCAGTTCTCCTTCGCCGCCTCGCTATTCTGTTCTCCAGTTCCCTCGCGACTCTCTGTTCTTCTTCTTCAATTTTTTTCTGTTCTTCTTCTTCATTTTTTTTTCAGTTTTGTTTTTCTCGTGTAAGCAGTGCTTACTGCTTTGTGTGAGTTTTTTTTAAAAAATTATAGGCAGTCAATTATTTTTTTTCCATTTTCCTAATTATTTATTCCAATATTCCTAAATAGTGAATTAAATGAATTCAATAACCAATGACGGATGCTGGCAAAAAAAGGGACATTGGATGGAATTATGGCTCTCAAGGAGCGACGAAAGATTCGGTTAATTGTAACATTTGTGGGAGTACTTTTAATGGCGGAATAACTCGACACAAACAACATTTAGTGGGTGGTTTCAAGAATGTTAAACAATGTGCCGCTTGTCCGTCGGAGATTAGAGAAGAAGTAAGGGCTTATATGCAAAACAAAGTCGCTAATAATCCCAAATTTCAAGTGAGGCAGCCGGAAGAATATGTTGATATTGATGATCTTGATGAAATGGATGATTATACGGAAATGATGCCTCCCTCCAAACTCAAAAGATATCTTCTAGTGGAGGTTCATCCACCGCACGGAGTGTAACGAAAGGACCTTTGAACCTCTATTTTTCTCAAAAATCAACACAAAAAGTAGGCTTTGAAAAAGGAGGAGGAAATGATGAAACAAAACAAATTCTAAGAGAGCGTGCGGTAAGTGCTTTTGCAATTTGGATATATGATGCCGGGCTCCCTTTTAATTGAGTCAATCACAAATAATTCCATGAATTTTTTGAGGCGGTTGGATGTGGACAGCAAGAGGCGACAAAAGGTGACAAGGGCCTGCCTCGCCACGCGGCGAGGCGCTTGCCTTTTTGAATCAAGGCGCCAATTAATACCAAAAATTAAAAATATTTAATTGCATATTTTATCCAAAATCTTAATAGCAATAACACATATTAGCAAATATTCAATTCAAAAATCAATAGTAGATACTAAAATGTCTAAAACTTTAAAGACCAAACAATTCAAATTATAATAAACCAAAACTTTAAAAGTGTATTCTTCTTCAAAATTATCCAACTCTTGAAGATCAAAATCCTCTACATCATTCTATTGCTCTTCATCTTCTTCCTCCTCGTATTCTTCATCAATTAGTGTCCGAGTCCTACTTGAAGATGTACTTTCTACTCCTTTGCCCTTGTCAAGTGCTGTTGATATTGAAGAAAGTCCCCTAAGATGATAGATACTCGCTGTTGACACCCAATTTTGACCGACCTTTGACCATTTTAGGAATATTATTCGATTAAATACGTATTTCAAAATTTTAGAATTTTAAGCCGACTTTGCTTGAAAATTATATATTTTAGTATGTTCTACTTTATAAAATTATCGTAGATATTATTAAAATATTTTAAAATTATTAATGAATTTCAAATGTTTACAATTTAAATAATTTTCTACACTTTCCTTAAAATTATTTAAATTCTAGCCTATTCTATTCTAATTTCTTCCAATTCTAGCCACTTCACTTCAAATTTTATTCCAATCATAGCCACTCTTTCATTTCAATTCTAGCCACTTTAATTGCAATTTTAGCCATTCTATATCTTTGTCAATCTAATTTCAAAACATCATCTTTTAATCTCATCCGCCCATCTTAAAAAATAAATCCTAGATCGAATCCTAACCATTCATCTCTATCTAATCTAATGGTTGTGATTAACTCTCTTATTCTCTTAACATCAAATGACCAAAACCTAAACTTTTTCACTCTCTTCTCCAAAAATCAGCCACCCCCTCTCCTCTCTAATTTTTCCGGCGAACGCCAGAGGTGGCGACGCCCCACCCGCTCTTCACAGCCGCTGCTCCTCCTCCTTGACTCCCGCTCGCTCTTCCCTTCCTCTTCTCAACTCCAGCGAGCTGCCACGCAGCTCCGACCAGCAGCGACCAGTGAGAGAGGGCAGCGCTGCAACCGGAGAAAACCGCCAGCAGCCAGCGAGAGCCGAAAAATGTTGTTTTCTCTCTTCTCTTTTCCGGCGAACCGCACCAGCAGCAGCGATCGGCATGGATAGCAGCGGCCCACCAGTAGCCTGAGCAACAAACGACCATCTCTCTCTCCCCTGTTTCCTCCCTTCCATCGTCTTTCTCCCCTCTCCTGTCGCTCCCTCTTCTCTTTTTCCACCTCCCTCTTCTCCTCTCTTCTCCCTCTCCTCATATCCTCTTCTTCTCTTTTTCTCCGAGCAGCAGCAGCAACCACGGACAGCAGCAGCTCGTCGAGGACGGCAGTAGAAGCGCCAACAACTCCAACGCCCAGCGAACCTCCGACTGGCGAAAACTCCGCTACAGCGACTCCGCGTAGCGAGCAAAGCAGCAGCCGCTAGACGCCGCTGCTTCCTCCTTAGGCGAGCTTCGAAATTCAACAAACCACTTGTATATTTTGGTGCATTGCGCGGTTGGTTTTTTCTTTTAGATTTCTTGATTAACATATTTATCCTTAAAGTGCAATGCTCGCTCAGATTATCTCTTCCTGTACATGTTTTAGGCGGATTTCATGTTAAGTATGAATTCGTTCATTTGTTTTGGCATTATTTAAGTAGCATTATGATTTTGATCCTATCTTCCTTCAAGATTAGTTTCTCCATATGGCGGCTGCCTTCTGTGAATATGCTAGTCTTAGTTGCTTGTGGCTGACTTTTGCAGTGATTCGATGAGATTGGGCATTAATTGAGTAATTTGCAAAAAATTGTACAGGTTATTTCTATCAATTAGTCCAATCCACCTTACTATTTTTATAATTGAATTAATAGTTGCTGATTATTTGCTTTGCTATTAGAATCTGCTAACTTTTGTTTCAATAAGTTAAGCTAGGTAGATGTCCCAGAAATAAGTATGTGAAGATATGTAATTGATCATTAACCTTTGCGTAAATATTTCTTTCCTTACCTGCTTTTATATTGCATTAATTGACTATCCTTAATTGTTTATTTGCCTGTTTTAATTAAATTTAAGTAGATTTTTACTTGCTTTATTTTTGATAAAATTGTGAATTATTATGGTAAAATATTTGATTGATTTGGTAATGTTTAATCTAAGGAAAATATAGTATAATTGTCCTCTTAATTTATTCTCTTCCTTTAGTGTTGTGCTCTCTCATCTATTTTATGAGCATGCCCCTTTTCATTCTTTGATAGACTTGAACATACACTCATTCACTCTCAATCACAAGTTCTCTCATCACTCTTCATTCTCATTGCTCTCTTGTTACTCTAAATACATTAAGATTCCGGTAATTATTCAAGTGTTCTTCTTCGCTATTTCGCTACTTTGTTCGAGTAAAGTTGAATCAATTTGTTTTGCTTAACTGGTTAGTATTCTTAACATTTACGCTATCTTTACATTTACACATTTGTGTAAGCTATTGTCTGTTTTTTTTCTATATGTAGAATTCGTCATTAAACAATTGCATATTGTCTCACCTTGACTAATAAGTGTGATTACTTGTGTAGTTATTTGATTGCTTTGACAGGTTTCAAACTTGAAGTTCAAGTTGAAGATTAATTGAAGAAAGATCTATTTGTTTATTTGAATATATATATATATATATATATATATATATATATATATATATATATATATATATATATATATATATATATATATATATATATATATATATATATATATATATATATATATATATATATTTATATATATATATATATATATATTTTTTTTCTTATTTTATTTATTCGAATGTTGTAACATTTGTAACTCTAAAGATCATATATATAAATTTATATGGGGGAACGTCTAGGGGAGGGGGATTTACATGCCTACTTGTTCATTGTAATTTTTAGAAATCATGCCTATAGGTTTGTCTTTAACCACCTAGAATTATTGTTTGTAGGTGTTATAGTCTAACCAATTTTCAATTTGCTTGACGCTTTTGTTAATAAGTCCAAAAAAAATAATAATAACTAGATTCCATTAATTTTTGAATGTTAAAATCAAAATCGTAATAATTTAGTAGGCTGATTAGGTGTTTTTTTTTTTAAAATGTTATAACTTTTTTAGCATTATCTTGTCACGTAGAAACCATGCCTAAGGATTAAACTGTTCATATCATTTAGATTTACAAAAAAAAAAATCATGCATATATGTGTTATTTTTTGAACACCTAGAAATTCATGTCTATAGGCTTGTAAATAACTTTTAACATATCCATAAAAAATAAAATTTGTTTGTGCATATTTGTGCCCTCCCCCCCCCCAAAATTAGTTAATATTATTTAATTAGTAATCCTATTTGTCTCCTTGAAGATTTCCGCATGCAATATGTTATTTTCTTAAAATAATAATGATATTAAATTAGAATCATTTCATGCATTTAACAAACTACTTGGCTTTTGAATATTTCATATCAAAACTTTTGCATTTAATAAATTTACCACCTTAATGTTCTACTAGTTTTTTTATTTACTTATAAAGTTTTCCAACATAATTTTCTTAAAAGTCATTATTCAATCTTCCTTTAAAACTTTGGATTGATTATGACATTGCTTATTTTTCTAAAATAAATTATAAGCACTATCTCCTAACCTATCGTTAGTGGGAAAGTCAAAGGAACTACGAGGTCTAGTTCCAAATTTTAAATTAAACCGACGCGTCCCCGGAAGTACCACCTACCCATGAATTTCAAAAGGAATTATGTGTATTTATGTGTAAATATTTATGTGCCTACATGTAAACTAAGTCTTTTAAATCATTTTCAAAAAGCATAAACTATTTTTTAGACCGACCTCAAATCAAAATTGTTTCTATAGTGGAGGAGCGCGATCAACAATATCGTGGCATCATCCCTATAAAGAAACAAACATTTTTAAAAAAAAAAATTCCTACTCAAAACTTATCAATTTTCAAACTTTACTTTTTGCCAATTTTGTTTATAACATAGTCTCATATGCTAAATAAAAATAAAACTTGATTGTTTATTTATTGCTATCACCTAGCCTTGCATGCTCAAATTAATGAAAAGTAATAAAATAGTATTAATTGTTTTGTATCACTTAGCAAGATTAAATAAATTAATAAATGAAGTGACTTTGATTGCTAATTGTAATCCCCACATAGATTGCATGAGATACGGCTGGGACCCACACTTGTGGACCTCGAGGGATGCCTAACACCTTCCCCTCGAGCTAATTTGAACCCTTACCCTAATCTCTGGCTTGTTGACCTTAGTTAAATTTAGTTAGGTTAGATAGGTGCCCTAACGCGCCTTAATTCGTTAGGTGGCGACTCCAAACTCGAAATCCCAAAAGAGTTGTTAGGTCGTGCACAAAACCCGTTTCCTGCGAAAATGGGGCGCGACACTCGCGTCCGCTTCAATTGTCGTAGCAACACTACCCCAAGTAAGATCATCATCCTCATATACTAGTTCATCATCTTAATCTTCGGGGCATCCAACTAACCATTTATTTGAATCATCTATGTTATCCAACCGAATTGGATCAATAAGATCACGAGCATCATAACAACGTTTCAATGTTCTATTGTACTTAATGTACACTAGATCATTGAGACGCGATAGTGTAAGCCTATTCCTCTTTTTGGAATGAATATGTGCATACGTTATTGATATTAACTAGTTAATATTGATAATAATATAATATGAAAAATAGGATATAAATTTTTACTTACGTGTTCAAACACACTCCAATTTCGCTCACATCCGGATGAGCTACAAGTTAGGCTTACTACTTTCATGGCAAACTTTTGCAAGTTTGGTGTTTCACTACCAAATAGTGACCACCATTCAACTATGATAAAATAAATTTAAAGGTTATTTGAAAGCACTATCAAATAATTTAAGTAAGATCTAAATTAACCCACTACCAGTGACCTTGTGTCTCTAGCTCTTTTAGCCGGACCACAACCAAATAGTCCATCCACCATTTTGTACTTAGGAAGCTCAGCGACTAGTGCATCTTGTATTGTTGTATCATGGACCAACTTCTTAACACATGCAATATACTCAGTCCACAAAGTCTTTGCTAAAGTTCCCTCTTCTTGAGCTTTATAATATAATCCTGGGTTCAAAACATGGCCTGCAACATGCAAAGGCCAATGTAGTTGTTCTGACCGCCTTGCATCAATAATTTCATACACTTTCTCATATTGCTTCTTAACTCCATGAAAACCATGTGCATATCTTCTTTGGCTTTATCCATTGCTTCATAAATATAACCCATTGGTGGTTTTTTCTCCCCATCCACCAAACGAAGCACTTTTGTCAAAGGGCCACAAACTGTAAGTGCCCGAACAACATCATTCCAAAAGTGGACAGAAATAATAAGATTGACAACTTCTTTCCCCAAAGTTTCCTTTGCAAATTTACTTGAATTCCATTCGGTTGAGAGGACTAAAGTTCTCAAGTTTTTTCTTTGTATGTACATAGCTCTCAAAGTTAAGAATGCCGTTGCAAATCTTGTCTTGGCTGGTTTCACCAAATTTCTTTCTTTGGTGAATTTTTTCATTAAGTTTAACAGCAATGGCCTTTGACTAATGTAAGAATGGATTCTGATGGCCTTCTTAAAAACTGTTACAGAAAGATTAAATTATATTAATTAGTAGCTAATGAATTATTGACTCTAAAGAAAGTTAAAGGATAAGTTGATTACCGGAAGCATATGGCTTAACCTTGAATATGTCACCAAATATCAAGTTGATGCAATGAGCGGCACATGGAGTACAATAAATGTGTGGGTACACACCCATCATCATACTTTTCGCTTTGACATTCTCACTAGCATTATCGGTGACAATTTGTACAACATTTTGTGGTCCAATTCTTTCGATAGTGCTTTCAAATAACTTGTACATTTTGGTGGAATTGGTAGATTCATCGTTAGCATCAACAGAACCAAGAAATACACTACCGATTGGAGAATTCACCAAAATATTGATGATCATTTTGCCATTTCATGCCGTCCATTTGTCCATCATAATAGAACATCCAAACTTTGTCCATTGCACTTTATGCTCATCAACAATTTTTTCTACTTTATCCACCTCTTTTTTAAGGTGAGTGACTCTAACTTCATGGAATGTAGGAGACTTCATTCTGGGGCCATGTTGTCCAACCGCCTCAATAAATTTATCAAATGTTTTGTGATTGAAGCAATTAAAAGGGAGCCCGACATCATACATCCAAATTGCAAAAGCACTTACCGCACGCTCTCTTAGAATTTTCTTTATTTCATCAATTCCTCCTCCTTTTTCAAAGCCTCCTTTTTGTGTTGATTTTTGAGGAAAATAGAGGTTCAAAGGTCCTTTGTCACACTCCGTGCGGTGGATGAACCTCCACTAGAAGACATCTTTTGAGTTTTGGAGGGAGGCATCAATTCCGTATAATCATTCATTTCATCAAGATCATCAATATCAACATATTCTTTCGGCTGCCTCACTTGAAATTTGGGATTATTAGCGATTTTGTTTTGCATATAAGCCCTTACTTCTTCTCTAATCTCCGACGGACAAGCGGCACATTGTTTAATATTCTTGAAACCACCCACTAAATGTTGTTTGTGTCGAGTTATTCCACCATTAAAATTACTCCCACAAAAGTTACAATTAACCGAATCTTTCGTTGCTCCTTGAGTGCCATAATTCCATCCAATGTCCCTATTTTTGCTAGCATCCGCCATTGGGTATTGAGTTCAATTAATTCACTGTTTAGGAATATTGGAATAAATAATTAGGAAAATGGAAAGATTTTTTTTAATTGACTGCCTATAATTTAAAAAAAAAATCACACAAAGCAGTAAGCACTGCTTACACGACAAAAACAAAACTGAAAAAAAAACTGAAGAAGAAGAACAGAAAAAAATTAAAGAAGAAGAACAGAGAAAACGACATACCTGGAGAACAGCGAGTCGCGAGGGAACTGGAGAACAGAATTGCGAGGCGGCGAGGGAGAACAAAATAGCGAGGCAGCGAGGGAGAACAGAATGCGAGGCGGCGAGGGAGAACTGGAGAAGTGAGAAGTCTATCGCGAGTCTCGCGACTGAGAAGAGAATCGCGATGGAGAAGTCGAGAAGAGAGTCAATCGAGGGAGAAGAGGTCAATCGCGATGGAGAAAGCAACAATTTCAAAAGTATAAAAAACACCCTAATTTTGACTAATATTGTTAAGTCAAATATTTTTAATTAAAAAGGCGGCGCCTTTTCTGTCGCCATTGTGTCGCCTTACATCGCCACACCTTGCCATTTCGTTCTCGCCTCTCACCAAAGGCGAGGAGGCGCTCGCCTTTTGTAACACTGGGTAAGACATAAAGAAAGTATGCATATTCCGCCTTCAATACACACCAAAGCAACCCTCAAGACTACCCCTTTCGGCTTACTCAACTCGGGAGAAACAAGCCCCTCAATCAATGGCAAGACATTTAAAGACACCCAACAAACCACAAAAATCTTCCCTTTCAGAATGACTACTTAGTGCAATGAGTAGATAGCATCCCATACCACCACCTACCCTAAGTAGTACATTCTTTTAGAAGGTTTGGCACCAAGTCTTCCCTTTCGGAAGGTCCTATCTAGTGCGATGAGTAGATAGCGTCTCATACCACCATATACCCTAAGTAGTACATTCTTTTAGAAGACTTAATTCAATCAATTCTTTTGTGGAGGGTTAGCCTAACCGACATTGACCATGATAGTTAGACATGGAATCCCGACATTAACTCCTATTGGATGAGGGATCCTCACTTGCGTAGAGTAAGGTCATTCTTTTTAGCTTTTACATGGCTTTTCCAATGTCTACACCTATGCGGGCGAATAGTTAAGGGATAAGGAGATTTCTACTAAGTAATCATTCTCTACTCACAAGGAGTACTCATCTCAAGAAATACATTGGAATACAACATCTCAACTCACAAAGTGTAATCACCTCTTCTTCATATCCTCTCGGTGCTAGGCATAACCCCTACGGATTCTAAACACTTTAAACTATAGGTTAAGGATGGCTAGTGAACACCACATCTCAACTCACGAAGGGCATTCATCCTCCGACCTATATTTGAAAGCTCTTAGGATGTAGCGAGGTTGCTACGAAACACTTCGTCTCAACTCACGAAGAGTGTCCACCTCAAAACTCCTTTATTTACTAAATTTAACTTCATACATTCATTTAAATGTGTGTGAGTACTTGTGAGCACATCTTGCATATGTGTCAATCAAGACATACCAAACATATAGAAATCACGCAATTCATACTTTAATGCAAGTCTCTTATCATGGACAAACTATCAAAAACTCATTAGTCTCAAGCCCAAGTAAGAATATAAGGACAAGGTAGAAATATCTACAACCTTACTACCCACACCATCATCCCCCACTTAGAGTAAACCCAATTAAGAGCAACTTAACCCAATCTCAAGAGGATCTTAACTTAACAACCTTCACTTTCATCACTTAAAAGTGATTACCACTTTAAAAGGAATTACAGTAAATCAACCAAGGCATTCTAAACCTTATCATCTATGCAAAGTTTCACCAAATTTTAAAGTTAGGTCATACCATCTCAGCTAAAAACACTTTTATAAAGTATGATTTATGATGCGGAGATCTTTCGTTTACTGATACTTTATTTACTCTATTATGGCAAAAGAAGCAAAATAGAGGATCCAGAAGAAGCAAATTTTGTTGCGTCGGCCATATTTTTGGAGACAAAAAAGGCTGAATGGCGATGTTTTTTTATTAATAAAAAGTTCTTTTTTTAAGTGAGGTATTTTTAGTATAAATAATTTAATTCAATAGTAATTTAAGCTAAAATTAGCAAATAAAAATAAAGACTAAAATTTTAAACAGGTTATACTTTAATGTGATAACTATGTGTTTTCTCTAAATTTAGTTAAAGAAATTGATGAAGTTAATCAAGTTACATAAAACTCATTCAAACATCATAATTATAAAAACAAACAAAAAAAAACAAACTTTTCAAAAACAGTCAAAGTGTCTCGGGAAGATAAAGAAAACAGTTAAAGGGGTAGAAAATTATTATATTTGTCCATTCTAATTGTTGTTATATCCCTTTTAGAGTTAAACTATAAATTTTTTTTGACTAAAGCTATACATTTTAATATGTAAAATTTTTATAATTTATTGTACTTTCAAGATAGTTTAATATTTACCTAATGCGTTACGCTCAAGTTTATTTAAAGCAGTTTTAACCAAACTTTTCACCTTTGTGTGTGTTTGATGGGGGTGGGGGTGGAGTGGAGGCTACATATCACTACAAGAACTTGTAAAATATTAACGATGAAGACATAATTAAGTAGAAATGTATCAGTTTTGACAATCTAAACTTTAGGTAAATACGGTCTCACATAATGCAATGTGACATTTTTCAATGTTTAAGCTAATTTCATAACTATCAATGAATAGAATTCGAAGTATTACTAATCATGTCACCTATCTGTGGAAATGAAAATTTTGATACGAAATGATGCAACAAAATTACTAGTAAGAGGGCGAGTTGATAAGTTAGCTGAAGGAGTAGCAAGACATCAATGTGGAAAAGCTCTCAATACTCTTAAATCTTTGGATTTGTGTTTCGGCGCTAAGTCAAAATTATACTAGTGACATACAAATTATAAAATTGTGAGCTTTTTTTGTTGTAGTTGAGAATAAGGAGATGGTGTCTTCCCATCCTTTTTTTTTAAACTTCAGGTTTTAATTAGTTTTGCTTCTGTTTTTTTTTTCATTCATTTGTATAAAGTTTCTTAAATGGTAGAAGCTGCTCATAACTTAACTTGTAAATATTTTTTTATTCGATTGTTAATACTGTCATTGTTTGGTGTTGAATTGATGTGGAGGTTTAAGATTTGATTAATCTAACACTTCAAAATGTTAAGTTCTCTTGATATAGCATGTACTGATTATTTAAGATTTAAATATTTTTAGCTATTTGTCTCATATAACTTATATGATTATTAAAGAGTTAATTATTTTATTTGAAATTTTACAGATAAAAATGTGATTTGTAAGACCTTGGTGATTATGTTTATGCCTTGTAGTGTTCCAAAAACTTTTCAAGTCCAACTCTGTCACGACCCAAAACCGAGCCGCGACTGGCACCCACACTTATCCTACTATGTGAGCGAACCAACCAATCTAAACCCCAATATTTTAATATAATATCAACAGAAAGTAATGCGGAAGACTTAAACTCATTATTAAAAATCAAATCAATAACTATTATTATTATCCCCAAAATCTGGAAGTCATCATCACAAGAACATCTATCCTCAAATTACTAAACTAAAATTGTCTAAGAAGCTAAAACAATTAAAAACTAGTCCATGCCGGAAGTTCAAGGCATCAAGACTTGACGAAGAAGATCCAGCTCAAGCTAGAAGCATTAGCTCACCCTGAATTTCCGATGTAGTGAAGACTGGCTAGATTTACTGTTGAGTTGAAGATGACGGCGCGTTGCTGCACTCCACAAATATCAAAGAAAGAACCAAACAAGTAGGGGTCAGTACGAAGCACGGGTACTGAGTAGATATCATCGGCCAACTCAAAATAGAAAACAGTATATATCAATTAATATCATAAATCAACTATAAAACTCAACATGTAGCAACAACAAGTACTATAATCATCAATAAGTACCATCAAGTTCATCCATGAGGACTCAAGCCTCAATACCATACTCATTTGGGAATTATGTTCATTACATTGAGTATATTAACATTTTTAAAGATTCATTATCTTTCTTCCTCTTGTGTCGGTACGTGACACTCCGATCCATATTCT
>CM064974.1:60506572-60649687 GCA_032847665.1 Solanum chilense | reverse complement strand
AGAAAAAGCTTTATACCAAATTCTCCAAGTGTGAGTTTTGGCTAGATTCAGTGTCCTTCTTGGGGCACGTGGTTTCTAAGGATGGAGTGATGGTGGATCCTTCTAAGATTGAAACAGTGAGGAATTGGGTAAGACCTGCTAATGTGTCAGAAATAAGGAGTTTTGTTGGTTTAGCTAGCTATTACCGTCGATTTGTCAAAGATTTCTCTTCTATTGCTTCCCAATTGACGAACTTGACTAAGCAGAATGTTCCATTTGTATGGTCGGATGAATGTGAGGAAAGCTTTCAGAAACTCAAGACCTTGCTGACTACTGCACCTATCCTTACCTTGCCAGTAGAGGGTAAGAACTTCGTTGTTTATTGTGATGCATCCTATTCTGGTTTAGGTGCAGTGCTCATGCAAGAGAAGAATGTAATTGCTTATGCTTCGAGGCAATTAAAGGTGCATGAACGTAACTATCCGACCCACGATTTGGAGTTGGCTGCGGTAGTGTTTGCATTAAAGCAATGGAGACACTATCTGTATGGGGTTAAGTGTGAAGTCTATACGGATCATCGTAGCCTATAATATGTCTTTACTCAGAAAGATTTGAATTTGAGACAGAGGAGATGGATGGAACTACTGAAGGACTACGATATCACTATTATGTATCATCCGGGAAAAGCTAATGTTGTGGTAGATGCTTTAATTAGAAAGGCAGGAAGCATGGGAAGTCTAGCTCACTTGCAAGTTTCTAGACGCCCGTTGGCTAGAGAAATCCAAAACTTGGCTAATGACTTTATGAGGCTAGAAGTAAAAGAGAAGGGAGGATTTTTAGCTTGTGTGGAGGCGAGATCTTCTTTTCTTGACAAGATCAAGGGAAAACAGTTTGATGATGAGAAACTAAGTCGAATTCGGGATATGGTGTTGCGAGGAGAGGCTAAAGAGGCCATAATGGATGAGGAAGGTGTTTTGAGGATTAAGGGAAGGGTATGTGTGCCCCGTGTTGATGATTTGATCCACACTATTCTTACAGAGGCTCATAGTTCCGGATACTCTATACATCCTGGTGCAACCAAGATGTACCGTGACCTAAAGCAACACTTTTGGTGGAGTAGAATGAAGCGAGACATTGTTGATTTTGTTGCCAAATGTCCAAATTGTCAACAAGTAAAGTATGAACACCAGAGGCCCGAAGGAACACTTCAGAGAATGCCCATTCCTGAATGGAAGTGGGAGAGAATTGCAATGGAATTCGTGGTTGGTCTTCCAAAGACATTGGGTAAGTTTGATTCTATTTGGGTAATTGTGGACAGATTAACTAAGTCTGCTCACTTCATTCCGGTCAAGGTGACCTACAATGCAGAGAAGTTAGCAAAAATTTATATCTCAGAAATTGTTCGATTGCATGGAGTTCCACTCTCCATCATATCAGATAGAGGTACGCAGTTTACTTCTAAGTTTTGGAGAACATTGCATGCGGAATTATGTACTAGGTTGGACCTTAGTACTGCATTTCACCCTCAGACCGATGGTCAGTCTGAGCGAACGATTCAAGTGTTGGAGGATATGCTTCGTGCATGTGTGATAGAATTTAGTGGTCATTGGGATAACTTCTTACCCTTAGCGGAGTTCTCGTATAATAATAGCTATCACTCAACTATTGATATGGCTCCATTCGAAGCATTGTATGGGAGTAGATGTAGGTCTCCCATTGGTTGGTTTGATGCATTTGAGGTTAGACCTTGGGGTACTGATCTGTTGAGAGATTCATTGGAGAAAGTGAAATCTATTCAAGAAAAGCTTTTAGCGGCGCAAAGTAGGCAAAAGGAATATGCAGACCGAAAGGTTAGAGACTTGGAGTTCATGGAGGGTGAACAAGTCTTGCTGAAGGTTTCACCCATGAAAGGGGTGATGCGGTTTGGTAAAAGGGGCAAGCTTAGCCCAAGGTATGTTGGACCATTTGAAGTACTTAAGCGAGTAGGGGAGGTGGCTTATGAATTAGCCTTGCCTCCAGGGCTGTCAGGAGTGCATCCGGTATTTCACGTGTCTATGTTGAAAATATACCATGGGGATGGAAACTACATCATTCGTTGGGATTCGGTTCTGCTTGATGAGAATTTGTCTTATGAGGAGGAACCTGTTGCTATTTTAGATAGAGAAGTTCGCAAGTTGAGGTCGAGGGAGATTGCATCCATCAAAGTTCAATGTAAGAATCGACCAGTTGAAGAGGCCACTTGGGAGAAGGAGGCTGATATGCAAGAAAGATACCCACACCTGTTTACAGATTCGGGTACTCCTTTTCGCCCTTGTTTTTCTTCTTGTGATCGTTCGAGGATGAACGATGGGTAAATTGGTATCTATTGTAATGACCTGTTTAGTCGTTTTGAGCAGCAGATTTTATTTCTGGAAAAACTGGTTGAGACGACGGACCCCACGACGGACCGTCATGGGCACGACGGACCGTCGAGGGTGTCTCGTTCCAAAACACTTAGAATTCTGAAATTTGAGTGCTGAAATCGACTCTCTGAACTCTGTGACGGAACTGCAGGACGGACCGTCACAGACACGACAGACCGTCGTGAGACTTCGTTTCAAAACACTTCAACTCTTGAAAATTGGGTACTAGGAACAATTCTCTGAACTTCGTGACGGAAGTGCAGGACGGACCGTCGTAGGCACGACGGACCGTCGCAGACCCTTAGTAAAAAGTTAGTCTTTGAACTCTGTGACGGAAGCAGCAGGACGGACCGTCGCAGGCACGACGGGCCATCACAGGTTGCATAATCTCAGGCTGGGTCGGATTTCTGTAAATATTTTAAAGGGGCGTTTTGGACTATTCATGCTTATAATTATAAAGTTAGTGGGTTAATATTTATAACTCAATTACTTGGGGGTTAAAGGAGGTAACCTTGAGTTAATTAGTGGGTTAATTCCTCATCTTTTATATTTAATTATATGCTAATTAGGGTTAAAGAAAGAGGGTTTGAATAAGACAAAGAGAAAGAACAAAAGAGGGAGAAACGAAAGAGAAAGAGGAGAAACGAAGAGCGAAAGCAAAGCTTTGGGAATTTACTTGCTTGATCACGAATCTTCGGTGGAGGTAGGTTATGGTTTTTATGCTATTCGTAGTAAACTCTTAATAGCGAATGATATGTATTGGTAGTATTGTAAACCTTTCTATATGCTTAATTGTATGCTTGCATGAATGTGATTATATAATTGTGATAAAATAAGCATGATGAAGCTATTGAATCCTAAATCTTGAAAGAAACCCTAATCTACTTTGTTAATGATGATGCCTTGGTATAAAAGAAGGCTTGATGAACGAAAGTAGTGAGATTAGGGGATCGGGTGCCACGTTCCAGTACCAGAATAGTAATTGAGGATCGGGTGCCACGTTCCGGTACCAGGACAGTATATGAGGATCGGAGTGTCACGTTCCGACACCAGGATAGTATATGGATCGGGTGCCACGTTCCGGTACCAGGATAGAATGAGGATCGGAGTGCCACGTTCCGGCACCAGGATAGAATATGGATCGGGTGTCACGTTCCGACACCAGGATAGATGAGGATCGGAGTGTCACGTTCCGACACCAGGATAGAATATGGATCGGGTGCCACGTTCCGGTACCAGGATAGTATATGAGGATCGGAGTGTCACGTTCCGACACTAGGATAGTATATGGAGCGGAGTGTCACGTACCGACACGAGAGGGGTAAAGATAATGAATCTTGAAATATGTTAATATACTCAATTTAATGAACCTAATTCCCAAATGAGTATGATGGGGAGGCGTGAGTCCTCATTGATGTGCTTGGTGTTGTGACCAAGAGATATGGTAATTGTAAATGCCGCATGTTGAGTATTGTAGTTGATTTTATGATATTATCTGATATATACTATTTTCTATTTTGAGTTGGCCGATGATATCTACTCAGTACTCGTGTTTTGTACTGACCCCTACTTGTATGTTTCTTTCTTTGTATTTGTGGAGTGCAGCAAACGTACCGTCGTCTTCAACTCAACCGCAACTCTAGCCAGTCTTCATTACACCGGATTTCAGGGTGAGCTAATGCTTCTAGCTTGGACTGGATCTTCTTCTTCAAGTCTTGATGCCTTGAATTTCCGGCATGGACTAGCTTTTACTTATTTTAGTTTTCTTAGATATTCTTAGTTTTAGTAATTTGATCATAGATGTTCTTATGGTGATGACTTCCAGATTTTGGGGAATAATAATAATAGATGTTGAGTTTTAAGTCTTCCGCATTGTATTTTGTTCATTATGTTTAATTGTTGGGGTTTAGATTGGTTGGTTCGCTCACATAGTAGAATAAGTGTGGGTGCCACTCGCGGCTCGATTTTGGGTCGTGACAGAAATATTCAAAAAAAAATTGTATAACGTTTTAAATTTTGTATAAACGTGTAGATTTCGAGATTCATATAAAAAATTATATTTTTTCCCTACCTTTATTCCCGCTTCCTTATGTCTAGCATTTAGACAAATTTTACTTAATTTATAGGGATAATGCACAAGTACCCCCTCAACCTATGCCCAAAATTTCAGAGACACACTTATATTATACTAAAGTCTTATTACTCCCCTGAACTTATTTTATTAATAATTTTCGATCCCTTTTCGGCCTACGTGGCACTGTCTTGTGGGTCCAACGCTGGTTGACTTTTTTTTTTCAAGCTAGTGTCACGTAGGCCGAAAAAGGGTAGAAAATTACTTATAAAATAAGTTCAGGGGGGTAATAGGACCTTAGTATAGTATAAGTGTGTATCTGTGATTTCGGACATAGATTGAGGGGGTACTTGTACATTATCCCTAATTTGTATAACTTTTGTATAATGTAATTTGCATAATATAATTTATATGCATATTTAAAGTTTAAATGTTCGTGTTTATATAAATTTGTTATTTTAAATTTTATCATATTTGTATAATTTTAGAATTTGTATTATACTCCAAAAAAGCATTTCCAATTTTAGATATATAGTTGTTACCATATTTGTAAATTGTATTTAGTTATTCTAGTTGTATATTTACTATATTTTACTTGTACAAAATATATAAGTACAAAAGTTTACCAACATAATTATACTTACTATTATATAAATACGGACGAAAATATTCATTTATGTAAATATACATAAATTATATAAACGTAACCACAAATTATTCAAACGAATAAGTTATAATTATAACTTGTAAATATACAAATTATAACTAATAAACCTAATTAAATTTATTATGGATATTTGTGATTTCTCCGAAATTTTCTTTTCTTTCCTTTTTCCCCCCTTTGTATCTTAATAAATACTAATGTTATTGTTTTGTGAACTTCAATGGTAAAAAAATAATAAAATTATTTGTTTATGTTTACATCATATAATAGATGTGTGTGACATACTATGTATTTGACTATGATTAGTTAATGCATGTTATTACATTTGAGACAACCTTTTTATATATAATAGCTTTTCGATATGTGCTTCGTACGTGTATTTTATGTGAATTTTAATAAATTTATTAGAATAATTAAAATTATATGAAATTATATATATGATGAGTAATAAAATACAACAATTATAAATAAATATTTAATAACATGAAAAATGAAAGGGACATTTAGATATTTTAAATTAATTCTTTTAAGCAGCAAATAGTAACTTTTGAATTTTTAATAATATTAGCTTTCAATAAAGTCACAAAATGATTAATTTGAGCTCAATGAAGAATATAAACTTACAACAATAAGTTTAAAGTAAAAATATCTCAAAATTTTAAATTAAATATTTTGAGGTTATGAATATGGAAATTAAGAATTATAAATATCATGAGTGTAACATTTGAATAGTTAATTAGATAGGCTTAAGTCATAGGCGACCCCTTAAAATTGTTCGCATAATTCACTTAGATACCTCAACTGGGACATGTTCCAATTGAACACTTAAATTGTTCAAAACATATACTCATTAAACACAAAATGCTTATGTGACAAGATAAGTGTAATTCATTGTCTTTGAGCGCGTGAATAGATCCCAATATTATTAGTTTTATTTTTTTAAGTTGATTTTGTAATTTCTTGAAACCTAGATATATTATTAAATAACTAAAATTAATAATTTAGTTCAACAAGGATCTCTTAATAAAAAAAAAAGGAAAACAAAACCCATTATCCTTCAAAAATCGTCTTCTTCAGAGCACGCAGTCTTCTTTAATCTTTAGAAGATCTCTTACGCTCTGTTTTGGTTCCGCATTTTTTTTTCTTTTGTTTAAACGAGAAATTAAATTCTTACCGGCTAAATTCCTAAGCCACCATCCTACGCCTTCCCCCTTCCCCATATACTTTCTTTCTAGCATTGCTCCGTCATTCTCGATACCATCAGCATTATCTTGGAGTTTTAAAAGAGAATCTCATAAAAAAAAAATCAAATTGTGTTAAAAATAATTTCGATGAAACACCATTTTTCCGGCAAGACTAATATGAATTTGAAGTTATTTTCTTAAAATTGTTAAAAAAAATTAATAAACCCTAAAAATCTTACAACGTAGAGGAATTAAAGAAATATGTGAATCTGAATTGAAGTTTGAAAAAAAAATGAGGTGAGATTTGGAGAAATAGCATAACAATGCTTATGAATTTTAGAATAAAGGAGATGGGGCAGACGTATTAGTGGGGAAAAACGAAGAAGAAAGGTTCTTTTCGTATTTCTATTTTATTTATTTTTCTGGCTAAAAAAATAGTTTTATTTTATTTATTTTTTCTAATTTAATTTTTTTTAATTGTTATTATGGGGTCAATGTCACATGTCTTTTTTTTTATTGGTTATTGTACCACATCATCCGCGGGTGTATGTCACTCACTCTCTATTTTTAATTGATTGTCAGAAAATGTTCAATAGGAATATATTTTAACTAATAAAGGTGTTTAAATGGAACAAACCTTAGCTAAGTTGTCTAACTAAATTATGCGGACAACTTTAAGAGGCTGAGAATGACTTAGGCCTAATTAGATATGAATGCAAATATCGAAGCAAATAACGATAAAAGAAATAAACAATAGAATATTATGTCTTTTCATTTTGCAAATTTGCATCCTTTTTAGTTATTAATTTTTTTAAATTTATCATATAGATAATTATTTTATGTGATAAGGCATCATTCCACATTGCACACAATAAACATCAACAACATTACTGTCATTTACATGGCAAAGATAATTCATGTTGTTGAGTAGCTTCACATTGAACCTGCATACACACACAACATATATTCTTACATATAAAACATATCTACATATACATATATAAATGTTTAATTGAATAATAATACTCAATATTCCAAATTGCATCAACTCTGGAGACTTACATACTGATAAAGACCCATATTCTACCATTTTGAACTTGCAAAAGGAAATAAACAAAAACAGTTGTTGAAATAAAGCAATTAAATCACTATAACAACAATCTCACAAGTAAATTATAAAGGGCAAATTTCACATATAGAAAACAAAAAAAATCATATTTGTATGCTATAACAAAGTTTGCATATTTGTGCTTCATAGCAAATATATAAATGTATAATTCGCTATACATATACAATTGTATGATTCGCTGGCCTATTTCGCTGCAATTGTATAATTTGCTGGCCTATTTCGCTGCAATATTTGTATAAAATTTGCATTTGTATACAATTGAATCGAAGTAAAATGTTTGTATATTGTATAATTATAAATGTATAGGAAGAAGATATATATTTTTGCATGTATATATACAATTTTCTCTCGCTTTATACAAAACAGAAACACAATTTCTACACTTCTGTTGTATAAAGCGAGAGAAAATTGTATTTCACTGCCATTGTATAACTCGCTGGCCTATTTCGCTGCAATATCTGTATAAAATTTGCATTTGTATACCATTGAATCAAAGTAAAATGTTTGTATATTGTATAATTAAGTGAATAGGAAGAAGATATATGTTTTTGCATGTGTATATACAATTTTCTCTCGATTTATACAAAACAGAAACACAATTTATACACTTCTGTTCTATAAAGTGAGAGACGCGAGCAGAGGGAGAGTAGCGAGCGAGAGTTTAGGGAGAGAGCGACTGACAAACGTTTGCTATGGGGCACAATTAAATAAAACAGTAGCTACTCCATTTATTTTAAATTATTAGTTTGTTATTCTGTATAATTATCCCAATTATAAATCTACCAAAATTGTATACACACCTCGCACTATCTCGTAGAGTAAAGAGGCTATTTTCAAATACTTTAGTAATTGAAAACGTAGTAAAGTAAAATTCATTAAAATAATTCAAAACTATTCTAAATGTAGAGTTTTCAATGATCTACAAGAAAAATTCGTAGTTAACGGTAAAGATCATAAACACCATTCTCATTATATAAACACTATAAAGAAATGAAACTGATAAAAGACGTGTGCAGGAAAAATTCAAAACATTCAAAAATAAAGGGAAAATGCACAAGTACCCCCTCAACCTATGTCCGAAATCTCAAAGACACACTTATACTATACTAAGGTCCTATTACCCCCCTGAACTTATTTTATAAGTAATTTTCTACCCCTTTTTAGCCTACGTGACACT
The DNA here is from genome assembly GCA_032847665.1 of Solanum chilense. NCBI lineage: Eukaryota > Viridiplantae > Streptophyta > Magnoliopsida > Solanales > Solanaceae > Solanum > Solanum chilense. Next base: position 60,641,081 of record CM064974.1, on the reverse strand, counting down.
AGTTTGGAAAAAAAAGTCAACCATCGTTGAGCCCATAAGATAGTGCCACGTAGGTCGAAAAGGGGTAAAATATTATTAATAAAATAAGTTCAGGGGGTAATAGGACCTTAGTATAGTATAAGTGTGTCTCTGAGATTTCGGGCATAGATTGAGGAGGCACTTGGCCATTATTCCAAAAATAAAAGACAAAACAAATACAGAGAGATTGATGAGAAAAAATTGTACCATATGAAGGTGATCATTGACAAATTCAACATGGGTTTAGCAGACATTACAATGGAGTAAATCATCTTCATGAACTTGATAATTTGTATAAATAAGCACTTCCATTGTATCAACTTTGTCAATCAAAAACCTGTTACAGAACAAATAACAGAATGGAGAAGAAAAACAAAAAATTATTAACTACTGAAATAAATGGAAAAACTAGTTGATAAACAATGTAACTTTTAAGAGAACTGAGAAGAGGTTCTTTTATACTGAAATTAGTTCTAGAATATTGAGAATTAAAACAAATTGGAATGACATAAATATAATTAAGTTTTTTGTTTCTTCTTTTGTTCTTTCTTTTGTTCATTTCACCTGTGGCAAATAGAGTTGCTAATTATATTACTTTTGTAAAGTTTTTTTTATTAATATTCATTTTTTATTAAAATATCAATTTTAGTGTACGTACGCCTCGCAGGTGTAGTCTACAATTATGGTAAAACTTATATTTAAACGTAACAACTACTTGATGTAAAGAGTAAACATAAGTATAGTAATTATGTAATTATAATAATTTGTAAAATTATAAAAATTGTAGTTCACTAGCAAAATAAAAAATTATAGAAATACTAGTTATAGCATATGTGTGCTTCGCACGTGTAGTCTAATATTAATAATCAAAATAAATTATAAAAAATGTATGTTACACAAGAAAAGTAAAAAAGAGAGTAAAGTAGTACAAAGAAACTTAGAAAAGGTTCTTTTATATTGAAAAATCAGTTCTTGACTTGACACTTGAAAAGCAATATTCTTACCGTTAAAATATATTGGAAGGACATAAATATAATTAATGCTTCTTTTCTTCTTTTTTTCACTAAGATAGAGTTGCAATTTAATTATGTAACTCTTGTGAAGATTCCACTGATAATTAATATATATATATATATATATATATATATATATATATATATATATATATATAAATATTAGTTTTAGCATATGTGTGCCTCACACGTATAGTCTACCATTATGGTCAACGCTATTTTTAAACATGATAATTGATCGATGTAAACAATAAATTATGTACCTTGTATAAGCGAATGAAAAAAGAGGGTAGAGTAGAACAAAAAGGATCCAAAAGAGATTCTTTTATACTGAAAAATTCAGTGTTTGAATTTTGAGAAACAAATTGGAGGGACATGATAGTTAATTACGTGACTTTTGTGAAAATTTCATTAATAGTTTTTTATTTCAAAATATTAGTTTTAATGTATGTGCGCCTCACATGTGTAGTCTATGATTATGGTCAATTTATATTTAAACGTAATAATTGATTAATGTAAATAATAAAGGGGTAGTCCATCGGTGATTCCCTTAAGTTGGCACAAAGTTTCACTTAAACATTTTCATTAGACGATGTTCATTTTAGACAACTCATGTAGAATTTCGTTATGTTATTTTGACACTTTTTGCTTATATGATATAATGAGTGTGATACATTCATTGTATGCGCGTGAGAGGCTTATTTAATTATTTTTTAAATTTTATTTTCTTCATCTTTTTCCCATTTTCAGCAATTTCTTCCCAAACTCAAACTCCCTCCATGGAGAAAAAGATCTGATGGAATGACAAATAAAAGAACGAATTCCAGCAGTAGAGGGTTTTCTCAAATTTGAACACATTCCTTTATTTTGTTTCTCTTCTTTCTCCTCGATTTAGTTTGATAAAAAAGAACAAATATCTTACCTCTAATTTTTCTAGACTTTGAAGCATTTAAAAAGATGTAGATATTAATGGAGGAAAGCACATCACTGATTATAAAAAAAGTGTCAAAACATTAAAACACTACTTGAGGTGTTTAAAATAAACAAGGTCCACTTAAAGTGTCTAAGTGAAAAATTGATGTCAAATTTAGGGATCACCTTAAAATGTCTAAATGTAGTAATACCTAATTATGATAATTTGTAATATTATAGAGATTGTAGTTCACTAGTAAAACAAAGATTATAAAAATACTAATTCTAGCACACGTGTGACTCGTACGAGTAGTCTAAGGCTATAGCCAAACTTATATTCAAATGCTTGATGTAAATAATAAATAATGTACCTTATACAAGAGAGCTTAAAAAGAGAGTAGAGTAGAACAATGAGGATCGAGACGCCATTCTTTCACTCCGAAAAATCAATTCTTGAATCTTGAAAACTAATATCCTCACTTTAACAGATTGGAGGAACATAAAAATAGTTAATGGTTCTTTTCTTGTTTTATTCAATTCACTTATGAGAGATAGCCTTGCCATTTAATTATGTGACTTGTGATTATTTCACTAATATAAAAACAATAATTATAGTGTATATGTGTCTTGCATATGTAGTACACGATTAAGGTCAAATTATATTTAAATTTAATAATTGCTCGATGAAGATAGTAAACAATGTACCATATACAAGAGAGTGAAATGAAAAAATAGAATAGAGTAGAATACAGAGGACTGTAAAGAGATTTTTTTAAACTGAAAAATCAGTTTTTAAATTTTGAAAAGTTAAAAGAGATTGGAGGGACATAAATAAAGTTAATTTTTCTTTTTCTTCTTTTATTCACTCCACTTATGACATATATAGTTGCAAGTTAATCATGCGATTCTTGTGAAAGTTTCATTAACAATTTTTAAAAATTAAAATACTAGTTTAATGTACTAGCGTCTCGCACGTGTAGACTATGATAATAGTCAAACTTCTATTTAAACGTAATAATTGCACGATGTAAATAATATGCATAAGTATAGTAATTACATAATTATGATGATTTGTAACATTATAGATATTGTAGGTCACTAGTAAAAATATATTACAAAAAAAATACTAGTTTTAGTATACATGTGTCTCACATGTGTAGTCTATGGTCATGGTCAAACTTATAGTTAAATAGTCCTTGTAAATGATAAATAATGTACCTTATACAAGAGAATGAAAAAAAGATTGTAGAGTAGAACAAAGAGGAGTGAGAAGATATTTTTTATACTAAAAAAACTTTTGATCAAACTAATCCATAATATAAAGCAATTTATCAAAATAATATATTTTTCTAAAATTTTACAAAATTAGTATAAACGTATTTTACAATAACGTTTTAGGGTATATTTTATCAACGTTAGATTGATACACGTTACTCAGAGTAACGATTTACTCCTAAACGTTACTCACAGTAACGTTTTAGAAGTTAAACGTTACTCAAAATGACGTTTTAGGAGTAAAACGTTACTTACAGTTACGTATATCAATCTAATGCTGTTAGTTTTTTAAAAATGAAATATACCCTAAAATGTTACTGTGAAATACGTTCGTACTAGTTTTATAAAATTTTAAAAAAATATATTATTTTGATAAACTACTTTATATTATGGCTTGATTTGATAAAAAATTCCTAAAAAAACAGTTCTTGAGAAGTGACATCCTCACCATTAAAATAGATTGGAGGGATATAAATAAAGTTCATATTTCTTATAAAAATAATAAACAATGTACCTAACACAATGCTAAAGACCCATGCTCTATCATATTTCACAGTTACCAAAACAAGTTGTTTTGTGTTTAATCACATTTTAAAAATAGTTAGTGGAGTCAAGCAAGTGAATCACAACAATATCATATCTCACAAGTAAAATTATGAATCTGTCAAAATTATGCACAGATTTTGTTCTATCTCGCAAAGGTAGAGAGAATATTTTTAAATACTTTACTAATTAAAAATATAATAAAGTAAAATTTATTAAAATAATTCAAGATTATCCTAAATGTAGAGTTTTCAAAGATCTACAAAAAAATTCATGGTTAACGGTAAACATCATAAACATCATTCTCATTGTATAAACACCATATAGAAATGAAATTGATAAAAGATGTGCAAGAAAATCTCAAAACATTCAAAAATGAGTTTGTGTAAGTAATCACCACCATTGTATCTGTCAATCAAGAATCTGTTACAGAACAAAGAACAACATGGAGAAAAAAGATCAAAGATTATTCACTATTAAAAATAAATAAGAAAAAAGCTAGTTGATAAACAATGTACTTTATACGAGTTCAGAGCCTAAAAGTTGAAAAATGTTAACAAAAATTTTAAAACGGTATATGAATTTTTTTTAAAATTAAAACGGTAAAATCGCTTACGAAGTAGCGATTTTGTCCGCCGGAAAAAGCAAAATCGCTGCTATAGCAGCGATGTGTAAAATTTGTTATATTTTAAAAAAAAAACTCGCTGCCAAGGAACCGATTTTCAAAATCAATTTTTTTTTAATTATTATTTTAATAAATTGATGCAAAAGCATCTATTTTACGTTAATTTGTTTTTAATTTTTTTTTAAAAAAATCAAATCGCTGCCAAGACAGCAATTTCACACTTAATTTTTTTAAATTTTAAGTAAATCACTGCCAGTGCAGTGATTTACTGAATTTTATTTTCACTAAATCACTGCATTGGTTTATGATTTTTTTTTTTTAATTTTAAGGTAATCGTTGCCAGTGCAGCGATTTATGAGGTTTTTTTTATTTTTTTAAATTTTTAAATAAATCACTGCACTGGCAGTGATTTACTAAATTTTTATTTTTTTTATTTTTTTTTAAAAACCGCTCCAAAAAATAAATCCCGCCTATTTTCTAATTATGTAGTAAAAATTCTGCAAAAAGTATTTTTCGATTTACTTCAATTTTTTTTTTAATTTTTTAAGTTAATCACATGTCAACTTTAAAAAAAAAAATCACAATTCAAATTCATAGAAAAAAAATTCACATGTCAAACTTTTACAAAAAAAAATCACATGTATTTATAAGAAATAGTGTCAAAGTCACATGTTACATTATTTTTTTCTTATAAATTGATTGAATTGTTCATTCAAATTGTATTGTAATTTTTCAATTTTTCAAAGTTTTTAAAAGCCTTTTCTAGTTTTTCAATTTTCCAAACTTTTAAAAGTCTTTTCTCTATAAGGTAAGTTTGAATTTATTTTATTTTTAATTTATTTAATTAATTTTATTCTTTTATATGATATTGTGGATGTATTCATCTTTTGATACCGATATTTATGTTAATATTTATTTTTATTTTTTGTGTATAGATATGCATCCATCAAATGTGTACGTACATCCTGGTCCAGTAGAGCATTAAGTATTAAAAATTCAAGTTCATCATCGTTTAGAAGGAAATTGGAATGGTAGCTTAAAAGAAGAGAAGTCTTGCTTATATATGTGTCGCGGTGATATTGAATTTTGGCAACATATAAAATATCATCCATTTCATTTTCGCATTCGTCGGTATTTTGAAAATTGTGAATTTAAAGGAATTCTTGATGTAGGATGCGTGTCGTATGACTCCGAATTAATTTCTACTTTAATTGAAAGGTGGCGTCCAGAAACACATACTTTTCACATGCGAACTGACGAGGCTATCATAACTTTACAAGATGTTGAAATTTTATTTGGAATGGTAATAGATGGTAGTCCTATAATTTTAAGTGGAGCTAATGCTTTAGGGATTATAGGTAGACAAGAAATGATGTTTGATTAACAGGATGGTTACCCGATAATAGTTGTTTTTCTGGTGTTAGTAGATTGTTAACATATAAATTGATCGAGTATATTTAAGGTTTGGATGGTATTACTGATTACTCAACTGAGCATGAAGTGAAACAAAGATTTAGATTACATTTATTATGGTTATGTGGTGGATCAATATTTTTGGATAAATGTAATAATAAGATTAATTTGGACATTTTGATTGACATGAGAAATTTAGATGTAATGTCAACACAAGCATGTGGAGCAACCACATTATCATATTTGTATAATTGCTTATGCCGTGCATCAATGAATCAAATGAAGTTTGTGAATTTCTCTCTTTAGTGCAGGCATACATATTTTTTAATTAAATATTTTTTATATACTAGTAATATGCATTTTTAAATTTAAGTGTATTCTACGTAATGGTGAATTTTATTTATTGTAGATTTGGGCATGGAAATGAATTATTTCCCTGCAATCATTGGCAAAGCCTCTAAGGACCAATCAACTTGAGGCTTCAACTGCGCTTGCACGTAATTGGACGTGACGTAGAAATCATCAAAATGAGGCACAAACTGTAATCGGCGTGATTAGGGTTGTACTAGACAATCTAACTGATGAACATGTATTTATTATTATTAGTATTTTAAACTATTCATAATTTTATTCCATTTTAAACAAAAATATGTTTGGTAGGTCTTTAAATGAGGCACTTATGTTTCACTAGCCAAGAAAATTATGTGAATAAAATGAGATATGCAAAGATTCTTGATAGGTCCTTAAAAGTAAGACATTATATGACATAATAGTACAAAAAAGTTATTTTGTAAGATTGTTCATTTTCACGTATATATTTTTTATTTATTTTTGTGCCAATGTTGTTTTTATAAATATCTTACTTAAATGTTTTTTTGTAGTTTATTTGGCAACCTTATTCGGAAGATGTTATTAATGGATTGCCTGAGTGGTGTCGGTCAGGACAACATGTCTGGATGGCACAGGTGCCACTTATTTATGGAATTTATCGTGAGTGGCACATGGTTGATCGTGTTGTAAGACAGTTTGATTATTTACAACATATTTCTGGACCGTGTATCCAATTTTTCGAATATCATTTTAAGCATGATAAACGATCCAAAATAAAACAAGAAGATATATATGCATTTAACTACACACAATATTTATGAAAACAACGTCAAAATCGTATTGTCACGCTTAATATTGTGTGTAGTTAGATGCATCTATATCTTCTTGTTTTATTTTGGATCGTTTATCACGCTTATAATGATATTCAAAAAATTGAGTACACGATACATGAATATGTTATAAATAACCAAACTGTCTCACAACACAATCAACCATGTGCCACTCACGATAAATTACATAAATAAGTGGCACCTGTGCAATCCAGACATGTTGTCCTGACCGACACTACTCAGGCAATCCATTAATAACATCTTTCGAATAAGGTTGCCAAATAAACTACAAAAAAACATTTAAGTAAGATAATTATAAAAACAACATTGACAGAAAAATTAAAAGAAATATATACGTGAAAATGAACAATCTTACAAAATAATTTTTTTGTACCATTATGTCATATAATATCTTGATTTTAAGGACCTACCAAGAATCTCTGAATATGTCATTTTATTCACATAATTTTCTTGGGTAGTAAAACATAAGTGCCTCATTTATAGACCTACCAAACATATTTTTATTTAAAATGGAATAAAAATATGAATGTTTAAAATACTAATAATATTAAATACCTGTTCATCAGTTAGATTATCTAGTACATCTCTAATCACACCGATTAGAGTTCGTGCCTCATTTTGATGATTTCTACGTCGTGTCCATTTACGTGCAAGCGCAGTTGAAGCCTCAAGTTGATTGGTCCTTAGAGGCTTTGCCAATGATTGCAGGGAAATAATTCATTTTCATGCCCAAATCTAAAATAAATAAAATTCACCATTACCTAGAATACACTTAAATTTAAAAATGCATATTAATAGTATATAAAAAATATTTTATTAAAAAATATGTATACCTGCACTAAAGAGAGAAATCCACAAACTTCATTTGATTTTTCATTGATGCACGGGATAAGCAATTATAAAAATATGATAATGTGGTTGCTCCACATGCTTGTGTTGACATTACATCTAAATTTCTCATGTCAATCAAAATGTCCAAATTAATCTTATTATTACATTTATCCGAAAATATTGATCCACCACATAACCATAATAAATGTAATCTAAATCTTTGTTTCACGTCATGCTCAGTTAAGTGATCAGTAATACCATCCAAACCTTCAATATACTCAATCAATTTATATGTTAACAATCTACTAACACCAGAAAAACAACTATTATCGGATAATCATCCTGTTAATCAAACATCATTTCTTGTCTACCTATAATCCCTAAAGCGTTAGCTCCACTTAAAATTATAAGACTACCATCTATTACCATTCCAAATAAAATTTCAACATCTTGTAAAGTTATGGTAGCCTCGTCAGTTCGCATGTGAAAAGTATGTGTTTCTGGACGCCACCTTTCAATTAAAGTAGAAATTAATTCGGAGTCATACGACACACATCCTACATCAAGAATTCCTTTAAATCCACAATTTTCAAAAACCTGACGAATGCGAGAATGAAATGGATGATATTTTATATGTTGCCAAAATTCAATATCACCGCGACACATATATAAGCAAGACTTGTCTTCTTTTAAGCTACCATTATAAATTCCTTCGGAATGATGATGAACTTGAATTTTTAATACATCATGCACTACTGAACCAGGATGTACGTACACATTTGACGGATGCATATCTATACACAAAAAATAAAAACAAATATTAACATTAATATCAGTATCAAAAGATGAATATATCCACAATATCATATAAAAGTATAAAATTAATAAAACAAATTAAAAATAAAATAAATTCAAACTCACCTTATAGAGAATAGACTTTTAAAAACTTTGAAAAATAAAAAATCTAGAAAAGGCTATTCAAAACTTTGGAAAATTGGAAGGCTACAATAAAATGTGAATGAACGATTCAACCAATTTATAAGAAAATAATAATGTAACATGTGACTTTGACACTATTTCTTATAAATGCATGTGAATTTTTTTTGTAAAAGTTTGACATGTGAATTTTTTTTGTAAAGTTGACATGTGATTAACTTCAAAAATTAAAATTGTTTTTGGAGTAAATGGAAGAAAATCTTTTTGCAGAAATTTTACTACACAATTAGAAAATAGGCAGGATTTATTTTTTGGAGCGGTTTTAAAAAAATAAAAAAAAGATAAAAATTCTGTAAATCGCTGTCAGTGCAGTGATTTATTTAAAAATTAAAAATACTCTCACAAATCGCTGCAATGGCAGTAATTTACTTAAAAAAAATTTAAAAAAATTGCATAAATCGCTGCACTAGTAGAGATTTACTTAAAATTTTAAAAGAAAAATAATAAAATTTAGTAAATCGCAACAATTTTCTTGGATAAAAAAAAAATTGAGTGTAAAATTGTTATCTTGGCAGCAATTTATTAAAAAAATTTGATTCAAAATTGCTGCTTTGGTAGTGATTTGATTTTTTTTTTTATAAAAAAAGTAAAAAAATAATTTAAAAAAATTAACGTAAAATCGTTGCCTTGGCAGCAGTTTGTTGGAATTTTTTTTTTAAAAGGAAATTTTACAAATCACTGTTATAGCAACGATTTTGCTTTTTTCGGCGGACAAAATCACTACTTCGTAAGCAATTTTACCGTTTTGGTTTAAAAAAAAATTCATATAACACTCCGGACTCTACTTTATACAAGACTGTGAAAAATGAGAGTAACGTAGGATAAAGAGGATTGAGAAGATTTAATTCTTGAATCTTGAAAAGTTAAAGCAGATTGGAATGACATAAATATAATTAATGTCTCTTTTCTTCTTTAATTCACTTCACTCATGATTGATGTGCTGCAATTAATTATTTGTCTCTTGTAAGGAATCTACAAATATTTTTAAAATTAAAATTTAGTGTACGTATGTCTCGCACGTATATCTACGATTATAATCGAACTTATACTTAAATATAGTAATTGCTCGATGTAAATAATACACGTAAGTAGTAACTATGTGATTATGGTAAGTTGTAAAATTATAGATATTTTAACTAGTTCATCAGTAAAATAAGATTATAAAAATACTAGTTTTAGTGTACGTGCGCCTCGCACGTATAGTCTCGATTATGATCAAATTTATATTTAAATAATCAAAATAAATTATAAACAATGTGTATTATACAAGAAAGTGAAAAAAAAGAGAGAGTAGAGTAGAACAAAGAAGATTGAGAAGAAAGTTTTTTTTATACTGAACAATCAATTCTTGAATCTTGGAAAGTAATCTTTATCGTTTAAACATCTTGGAAAGACATAAATATAGTTAATGTTTCTTATATTCTTTTTCCTTCACTTATGAGAGATAGAGTTGCAATTTAACTATGTGACTCTTGTGTAGATTTTACTAATAATCTTTTTTACATAAAAATACTAGTTTAGCATACGTGTCTCACACGTGTAATCTACGATTATGGTTAAAGTTATATTTAAACGTAATAACTAGTCTATGTAAATAATAAACTATGCACCTTAAACTAGTGAGTGAAAAAAAGGACGTGAAAACCGATTCTTTTATACTGAAAAATCAGTTCTTGAATCTTGAAAAGTTAAAATAGATTGGAGGGACATGAATATAGTTAATGTTAGAGTTGAAATTTAATCATGTAACTCTTGTGAAGATTTCACTAACAACTTATTATTATTTAAATACTAGTTTTAGTGTATGCGTGTCTCGCACGTGTAGCCTATGGTTATGGTCAAATTTATAGTTAAACGTAAGAATTGCTCGATGTAAATAATAAACGTAAGTGCAATAATTACATAATTATGATAAATTTTAATATTATAGGAATTATAGTCCACTAGTATAACAAAGATATAAAAATACTAGTTTTAGCACACGTGTGCCTCACACATGTAGTCTATATAGTCAAATTTATATTTAAATACTCGATGTAACTTATAAAAGTGTATCCTATATAAGAGAGTGAAAAAAAGAGAGTAGAGTAGAGCAATGAAGACTGAGAAAATGTTCTTTAATCTTGAAAACTAAATATTCTGACCGTTAAACAGATTGGAGGGACATAAATATAGTGAATGTTTCTTTTCTTGTTTTATTCACTTCACTTATGAAAGATATAGTTGCAATTTAATTATGTGACTCTTGTGAAGATTTCACTGGTATAAGAATAATAATGTTAGTTACGTGCTCCTCGCACATGTAATCCATGATTATGGTCAAACTTATATTTTGAATATGATAGTTGTTCGATATAATAAACATTGTACCTTATACAAGAGAGCGAGAAAAAAAAAGTGTAGAGTGGAAAAAAGAGGATTGGAAGGAGGTTCTTTTATACTGAAAAAAAATGTTCTTGAATCTTGAAAAGTTAAAATAAATTAAATGGACATAAATATAGTTAATGTTTTTTTCTTTTTTTATTCACTTCACTTATGATAAATAGAGTTTCAATTTAATTAAGTGACTCTTGTGATAATTTCACTAACAACTTTTTATATTAAAATACTCATTTTAGCGTACGTGTGTCTCGCACGTATAATCTATGATAATTTGCAATATCATAAAAATTGTAGGTCACTAGTAAAAAAAATAATTATAAAAATACTAATTTTACCATACATGCATCTCACACATGTTGTCTACGGTCACGATCAAACTTATATTTAAATAGTCATTATAAACAATAAAGAATGTCCTTTATACAAAAGAACAAAACAGAGTGTACAAGAAAGTGAATTACTATAACAGTTTCCTAAAAGCTCCATTCTTATAACACTAGCATTATGGCTTTGAAAAAAATCATCCACAAACTAAAGTTGAGTGTCATTTACTGTAAAGCAAAATCTAAGGAAATGTAGTAGTTGATTATACTCAAATGCTTACAGATGAATTGTATCAAGAAATTAAAAACAAACTAAGAAGCATATACAGAATGGTAGCTCAAACATGTAAAAAGTTCAGTCTCAAACAGAATATCACAAAACAGAATATCACACAACTATGAATTCTAGTATTTTGTATAAGCAGAATATCAATGTCTTCACTCAGTTCATTGGAGCGTCTCCATCTTCATCAGTAGCATCTTGATCAGTAGCATCTTCATCAGTAGCGTCTTGATCAGTAGCATCTTGTTCAGTAGCGTCTTCATCAGTAGCGTCTTGATCAGTAGCATCTTGTTCAGTAGCGTCTTGATCAGTAGCGTCTTCATCAGTAGCATCTTGATCAGTAGCGTCTTCATCTTGATCAGTTGTCTCTCCATCTTGATTCATTGTGCCTTTATCTTGATTCGTTGTGCCTTCATCTTGATCATTAGCGTCTCCATCTTGATCATGTTTATTCGTCCTGAGAAAGTCGAGCAGTATCCCCTCCGTCTCGAGCAGTTGTATCTCCATCGTGATCAGTTGCACCCTCATCTTCGTCAGTTCTGCCTTCATCTTGATCAGTTCTAACTCCATCCTGAACAGTTTCTTTTCTATATCTCGTCTAGTACCATCTCCTGCATCTTCATCAGCATTAGCGCCTAAATCTTGTTCATTAGGATCCTCTTCATTACCATCTCCATCTTCATAAGCATTTTGCTCATTAACGCCCAAATCTTGATCAACATTTTGCTCATTAACGCCCAAATCTTGATCATTAGCATCTCCATATTGATCAACATTTTGCTCATTAGCGCCCAAATCTTGATCACTAGGAACCTGTTCATTAGCATCTCCATCTTGTTCATTAAGATGAAGCAATGTTACATCATTCCAGCAAATAAGCTCCTTCCTGCCACTAAAATACTCATTCCAATTAAACACCTTACAATTCATGTCACATGTATGTAATTAGAAACTTACAATCTCATAGCATTAGCATCTCCATCTTGATCATCATTTACCCCTAATTCTTGATCAACATTTTGCTCATTAGTGCCTTCATTCGACAAACTAACTTCTCCCCTGCCACAAAAAAACTCATTTGTACTAACCCTTATACCGCATATGTGTAATTACAGTCTCAATTTGTAATTACAAACTTACCATTTCATACACAAGATTCGAGCAAGTGGGATCTGAAGAAATCATTAATAACAAAATCGTTATGTTCATGAAAACAAAATGATCTATATAAGCTAAGAATTAATCACAATTCATGAAACAGATATGAACAGAAGAATCTAAAATGTTGAATTCAGTAGCATTAGTAGATTCAGAGTGAGAATCCATACAAGAAGAGGGATTTCGTCGTCGGAGAATGCAACTCGAGTTGTGCATTCATGGCAATGGATGAATTGAGTAGAAGCCATTCTTCCACAAAAAAAATTGAGTTGAAGACAAATATCGATACAGAATGGGAATGACAAGAGAATGTTGATATTTATATATAGAAAGGCCACTTCTTGATTCTTGAATTTACCGTTACTTCAGAAAAGGAGGGAAAATCTGAAATTGCTTCAAATTGAACAAATTTTCCACTTAGGAAGAAAAATAATACTCTCCGTTTAAAAAAGAATGATCTATTTCACTTGACACTGAGTTTAAAAAAATAAATCAGACTTTTGAATCTTGTCGTCCTAAATTAAAGTTACGTGAGATGTACAAAACTGCCCTTTAATCTTCTGGCCTAAAATATGCTACGTGGAAAGTTGAAATTAAAATGTTACTAAAACAAGAAAAATGTTATTATTTTTTAAACGGAGGGAGTATTATTTTTTTCGCCCCTTAAGATGATTTTATAGTTTAATTCTCCAAGACTTCTTTTGCATCCATATATATAAAAATAATATTAAATTTCCGTGGAGATATAAAATTTACTGAAACTATAGTTATTTGATGTGATTAAGTAAATTATAGTTAAGGAAACTCATTATATTTTAACTCTTAGTTATTTTTAAATTTTTTGCTCTAAATATAATGTATGAGTTTTCCTAATTAAGCAATTATCTTTTCAAAAGAAAAGAAATCATAAATAGGGATTATAAACTAAAATATTTATTAGGAAATGATAAATCGAAAATTTATGATTAATTTGTTTCTTGATAAATTAAATAAATAAAATGCCACATGAGATGGAATGGAGGGAGTGGGACATTTCTCTTTTCTAAACCTACTATTTATTTTATTCTTTTCTTTAGTGCAATTTATTTTTACTATTTTCATTTTATCTCTAATAACATTATTTGTTGAGGTAAAAAATGATTCTTTTATAAGGAAAGAGAAAATGAAAAGTTAGGGTAGAATTTTCATCCGTATACATCTAAAGGGTAATTATTTAAGTGGGTGTTTTCTTTCAATTTCTCATTTTAGTCAGTATTAGTTAAGTAATTTTCTAAAGATTTTGAATTTAATATTTGAAGTGAAATTATTTGGTAGGAGATTTTACTCCAACGCGAGACTTTTTGATGTCGAATTAATCAGTCCCAAAATAAATATAGAATCTTAAGTGGAAAAAAGACTTTTTTTTTTGTCTTCAAACCATTTTCCAATTAGGCTTGTGCACGGTTGGATTTCTTTTCCTGGCCTTCATGTTACACGTCAATATAGTAATATGTTATTTCCTCTGTTTTAAAAAGAATGATTATATTTTATTTTTACTTTGTTTAAAAAAGAATGAGCTCTTTTTTCTTTTTGGCAACACTTTAACTTTATTTTTTCATGTGACATGTTTAAGACCACAAGATTAAAGAACATTTTGGTACATTTGACATAACTTTAATTAAGAACTATAAGATTAAAAAGTCTTGTTATTTTCTTAAACTCTGTTTTAAATCAAACTAGACCATTCCTTTTAAAAGGAGAGAGTATATATCACGTTGAGATAGGATTAGTGGTGAATGGAGATACACATTGCTTAAGGTAGTATTATTCTTTGTTATCACAAATCGTTTTGATAAAGTATATAACTTATAAGAATAATATGTAATATGATATATTAATAATAAAAAATAATAATTCATATTAATTATGATTACATTAGTTATATTGAAATTATTTTTTATATATTGTTTAATTAAGCGTATTAAAAGTAATATTAATTGCATACATATTTTTTTTAAATAAGGTTTATATAAATATTATCCACAATATATGGTACAAGGATGTTTAATCATGATGCATGTATTAAAATCCTCTTGCATTGTTAATATCATAATTTCTCATGTATTAGTTATACATAACATAATATTTAAATAGAATGTATAAATAGTATTTGTATTAATTGTACATAAAATTTTAAAAGTGTACCGAACAAAGAGTGGTGAATCATAATTTTCGTTCAAGGGGTTTGAAAAATAAAAGTACAAACGTATAAATAAATCTTTAGAAATGAAACCCTTAAATTCTTTTGGATTTGAAGCCACACTTTTAGCACACTTTTTTTAACAATAAAGAGACAGAACTAAAACTTAAAAAAAATAAAAAATTATCTTAAGGTTACTAGCCAATGTGCCATGGTTTCTCTTTGTCACTAAGGGCTTCAAAATAAAAATTTATCTTACATATACAGGAAAGTTTTTTATCTAGGAGGTTCAGGTGAACCCCTGAATCTCACATGGGTCCGCCCCTAAAATAAAGTAGGAAAACTTTCACATATAACTGCTTAAAAATAATTAATTACTCTTCATAGCTACAGTTTGATAATTATAATTTCTAGCTACATGTTATATGGAGGAGAGAGGCGAGCGAGACTGGGAGAGAGGCGAGAGAGAGGGGGAAAGAGTGGGAGAAAGGTGAATTGTATATGTATATTGGTTAGATAATTGTATATTATACATATGTATTTGTATATATGGCCAGAGA
The DNA here is from genome assembly GCA_032847665.1 of Solanum chilense. Taxonomy (NCBI): domain Eukaryota; kingdom Viridiplantae; phylum Streptophyta; class Magnoliopsida; order Solanales; family Solanaceae; genus Solanum; species Solanum chilense. Next base: position 60,625,389 of record CM064974.1, on the reverse strand, counting down.
GATTGGGAGAAGGAGCAGAGAGGCGAGCGAGACTGGGAGAGGGGCAGAGAGGTAAGCGAGACTAGAGAGGGAGGAGAGAGATGAGAGAGAGGACAGAGAGTGGGAGAGATGTGAATTGTATATGTATATAATTATTTATTATACATATAAAATTGTATATAGGGCAAGCGAGATTGGGAGAGGGAGGAGAGAGGCGAACGAGATTGGTAGAGGAAAGAGAGAGATGAGCGAGAGAGGACAAAGAGTGGGAGAGAGGTAAATTGTATATGTATATAGGTTAAATAATCGTATATTATACATATGTATTTGTATATTCTGGCGAATTATACAAATACAAGCATAACTAATTATACAAGTTCAAAGTTAGCCCACGTAATTAATGTATGATGTTAGTTGCTAGTGGTAATCGTAGCAAACTATAGTTATAATGAGTAATTAAATAGTATAAGTTTCTTTTGTTGCGTAATTTTCCTAATAAAGTATCATAGTATACAAAGCTAATACATATACTATATTTTTTGAAAAAATCACATAAATATGCTACATCAAAAAAATATTTATCATCTATGTCAATATGATTTTTCTAACTAAATATAACAATTTTTTTGGAATTAAACAATTTGTACAGGCTCTTGCCTCTTTCTCTGCATTTTTTCTACTTACTTCTCTTCTTCTGTTTATTTATCTTCTTGTTCGTCTCTTTCTCTTTCTCTGTATCTTTCTCCTTTTTTTTTCTTCTCTTCTTTAAAATTTCATTCAAATAACTATTCTCAAATCATTTTTTGTCTATATTTTTCATTTTTATCCAAAAACACAATAAGAAAAGTAACAGAAAGATCGATAATTCACACAAAATTATGTTTTCAAGCAAAATTTTCAATCTATAAAATTATGGTTATTATAAAGCTTTAAATTTTAAATTTATTATTTGAATTTTTCAAATTTGTGATTAGTTTTGATAGATTGTTCTCACAAATATATTTTTTTGGGGGAAATAGCTTGCATCATATATATTATCAAGACACGTGTATCACTTTCTACGTAGCTGAGATATCTATGTGAGAAGCAATCTAAAAGCATCAACAATGTGAGACCAAAAATGGCATATTGCAAGTGTAAGACTAACAATGGATTTTTGTACAGATAGCCTAGGGATCAGATATCTATCTCACTTATACAGAAGTGATCACCTTTAGTCATGTCAACAGCAGCTCCTTCCAGTGTCATTCTGCCTTCCATCAATATCACTAGTCATGTTGACCAGTGGTCATCCTTCCTTTCCTCAGCATTATCATTTAAGCCTTTCTTTTTACTTAGAGTTTGAGCTGAAATAAGTTCATGTAACTTGCACATCATTAATTCTTCCTCAACCTAAAGTCTGTGCAATTTATCAGACATTGTGTTGGGATTTATGCAGTTTTGATGATTGATAAAGAAAGAAAAAACATGTTAGTCAACACGGTCCAATGACAGTGTTGAATTCGAGAAAGCTTTAAGACAAGAGTGCAGAAATAAAGGAATGAATAATGTTAATTTCGTGAGAAACCCCAAGAAATTAAACATCTGATGAATTAAAGAGAAAGAATTAATGAGTTTGATTTGAAAGAGTCTAAAGAGGCAAGTAGTTTTAATTGAAGAAGGAGTCTCACTTAAAGTAAAACTCTTAAAGTTACTGTTGACTTGAAATGTTGGAGTTCGACTACAATACAATAGAATCAATTAATGTAATTTGAAGAATAAGTCCAAAGAAGGTAGGAGTTTGAATTTAAGAAGGGGTCTTACTTGAAGTAGAACTCTAAGTCAAGAGAGTTCAAGTCAATAAGGAGTTTGAAGTGAACAATAACTCTATGATAAATAGTGCTTAAATAGAAGTGAAGTCGTTTAGAATACTTGTGCACTTACAGAGCAAAAGAGCGATTGAGAAATTCACTTTGCAAGTGCTACCAGCGAACTGAAGGAACACATCGAAGAACCTGATCCTTTTACAGAGTTTATGTGTTAGGAGTTTTTCTCTTTGTGAATGAGTATTGATGTAATCTTATTTCAGTGAGTTATAAACTGAATTAGGAGTGTTGTCTTCAGGTTGTAATAACTTGAAGAGTTGGGAACACATACCTTGGGAGGTTTGTGTTGAAGGTTAGGAATTAAAGTTAGTTCCTAGTATTACAAGAGTTGTAGTCCAAATCCATAACTTGAAGTTAAGGTAGGTTGCAAAGTTTGTAATTTATCTTTTCTGGAGGCTCGTAGTTGATTTAGTGAAGTTAAAGTTAAATCTTGCAAGGGTACAGGTCGTGATTTTTACACCTTTTGAGTCGGGTGTTTCCATGTAAAAATACTGTATTTTTACTTACTGTCTTTACTACTTTGTTGGAACACGTTAGGAAACCTGTTTCACACTTTGGTGAAAAGTTAAAATCAGTAATTATTAGGTCATTTAGAATATCACATTGCTTTATGGGCACTCGAGAGTAGTCACTTTCTTTCTCAATATGCATCAAGGTTTCTCCTCCATATTTGGGATCCATTAGAAAAAAGTTGATCTTCTTCCACAAACCCTTCAGTGGGTCATAAACCTTCACTTCAGTTCCAACAGGAGAATCAAAGCTTCAAACTGATTAAGAAAATCGCAAGGAATCCGTCTGTCGCCCTGAGAGACTGAGAAACGACAGGCGAGAGTCTTGCTGCTCCGCTGTGTTTATTGGTTGCCGAGACGCCGGCCGACGTAGAGTGGCTGTGAGTGAACGAGAAGATAGAGGGGCTGGAGGTTATGGCCGGTGAGGGCTTTAATTTTTGGAGATTATATCTCAATTTTAAGAGGGTTTGATTAAGTTTATAAGTGATTTTAGGAGAAATATTAGATTGAAAGTAAAAAAACAGGTTATATTTATGGACTATATCACAATTGTATTAAAGTTGTTTATATATATATATATATATATATATATATATATATATATATATATATATATATATATATATATATATATATATATATATATATATATATATATATATTTAAATTATATTAAAATCATAAACAATAAATTTATATTCAAGAGTAATACAAGTTTAATTCAGTCTATAGATTATTATTGTTATGTTTTTCATTAGTTAGATTTTCATTTATTCTTAATTTTATCTTCTAATTCAACTTTAATATTGTGTAATATTTTTTTAATTCAAATTTAATTCATTTTGTAATTTGTTATTTGTCACTATTAGAATACTTATTCAATTTATTATTAATATAAGTTTAATTCACTCTTTAGATCATTCTTGCCTTTCATTAGTTACTTTTTTCATTCATGCTTAATTCTCTCTTCTAATTCAATTTTAGTATTTGTGTTATACACTTTTAAGGCAAATTTAGTTCGTTTTGTAGTTTATTGGTTGATTTGTTACTATTGAATTACTTATTTAATTCATTATTGATACAAGTTTAATTCACTCTATAATCAAGGCTTGATCTTTCATTAGTTACGTTTTTTATTCATGATTAATTCTCTCTTCTAATTCAACTTTAATATTTGTTTTATACACTTTTTATACAAGTTTAATTCATTTTACAGTTTATTGGTTGATTTGTTACTATTAAATTATTGGTTATTTCATTATTGATACAAATTTTATTCAAGTTACAGATAATAAGATGCTCTTTTATTTGCCACATTTTGCATTTAATTTAGTTGCTTCTCTTTTTTTGAGGGCTTAAGTCATATGCGGCCCCTTGAAGTTGTCCGCATATTTCACTTAGACACCTCAAGTTAGACTTGTACCTATTGAATGCTTGAACCTTAAGAAATATATACCTATTTAACACAAAATGACAATCAGTTAAAACATTAAGATGCGTGTATTTCAAACGCTGACACACAATAAACATACCAATAACATGATGACACATGGCATTAAAATCCATTTTTTTAAAATATTATTTAAATAATCCAAAATGTTTTTTTTAAAGAAAATAATTTTTTTCTTTTGAATTACCCCCTTACCCTGCCCTGCGTCTTCTTCTTCAAAAACCATAGCCACTCTTCCATCGATCAACGCCGATGCCGGCCCCGACAAGCCAGTAAACCATCAGCCGACCTCTTCCTTCTCCTCCATTGATCAACTCACATCTGTTTTTCCTTCATCGAATCTTACTCCTTTCATCAACGTCGGTAATACACCATCCACCCAAGCTAAATATCTATTCTTTTTCATTTTAAAATCATCAAAACCTTCAATTCATTGCATTTATCTTTTTTCCATTTGTAATTATTTATCGCAATTATAATAGATAATAACATTTTTTTATTAATTCATATTTATTTCGCGGGAATGAATGAAGTTTTGTCGAAATATTAAATATGCAAATCTACATTAAAAAAGAATAAAAAAGGAAAAAGCAGAAGAAGAATTGGAGACGGTAAAAGAAACAGATAGGTGAAGAGGATGGGGTGTGATGTGTATGTGAAAAAAAATTATGAAAATGGAAGTTGAAAATGGCAGAGGAAGTGGAGAAGAAGACTTCATTGAATTATTTTTTTCCTTTTTATTAATTTTTGCATATAAGTTAATAAAAAAAGAAAAAAAAAATTATTTTCAATAGTTTTACGCGCCCAAAGAGAGTGTGGTATACGTTTTTTGACATGTCAGCATTTTGTGTCTAATAGGAATGACTTTTGAACAAATAAAGTATTCAATAGGAACAAAGATAAGTTGAGGTGTTCAAATAAAATATGCGGACAACTTCAAGGGGCCGCATATGACTTAAACCTTTTTTGAGAGATCGAACGAGAGAACATAAAAGAAGTGGGTAATGAGAAGAGATGAAGAAATAGAGCGAGAGAGAGAAAAAAGAGCGGAAAAGTGAGAAAAAAAAGAGTGAGAGAGATAATTTAATAAAATACATAATATTGCCATATATTCAAATTGTAATAATTAAAAAATATATTTAAAATAAGTAATTATTTTTTAAAAGGAATCTACTCAAGTAATTAATCCTTGTTTTTTCTACTTATCCTATCAATTTTTTTATTTATCCGAAAATATTAGTAGTTTAGTTGGTTAGCTAGATGATCTTCCATGTTGTTGGTTAGAATTCGATTGCCACTGTGATCCCCTCCCCTATTTCCCCTTAGAAAAGAAGCAGTTTTATTCATCGTCCTTGCTTAATAAACCAGTGTGATAATTTTGAAACAATATGAAAAGATTTCAACTAATGAAACTATATCCTAAGTCAAAGACTAAATATAGAATGAAATAAAATATAATTTATCAGTTTACAATCAGGTTATGATTAACTATTAAGAAAAAATCTCCAATAATTAAAAGTCGATACTTCAATAATAAGAAAATCAAATCTGTTAAAGCATACTCATTAATAATAAATTAATAACATCTTTTCGATTCAATTATGAATTTCGATTCCGTTTTGGACCGTCTAGTTTCAATCCAACTTTTATTCTCTTTATATATAATAATAAATTGGGAAACTTTAACATATAGCCACTTAAAAATAATTAATTACTGTCTATAGCTATAATTTGATAATTACAATTTTAGCTACATGTTATATGGAGGAGAGAATGGAGGAGAGAGGCGAGCGAGACTGGGAGAGAGGGGGAAAAGAGTGGGAGAAAGGTGAATTGTATATGTATATTGGTTAGATAATTATATATTATACATATATATTTGTATATACGGCAAGAGAGATTGGGAAAGGGAGCAGAGAGGCGAGCGAGACTAAAAGAGGGAGGAGATAGGAGAGCGAGATCGAGAGAGAGAGAGAGGAGAGATGCACGAGAGAGAGGACAAAGAATGGGAGAGAGGTGAATTGTATATGTATATAATTGTTTATTATACATATACATTTGTATATAGGGCAAGGGAGATTGAGAGAAGGAGGAGAGAGGCGAGCGAGATTGGGAGAGGAAGGGGAGAGACGAGTGAGTGAGGGCAAAGAGTGGGAGAGAGGTGAATTGTATATGTATATAGGTTAAATAATGGTATATTATATATTTGTATATTCTGACAAATTATACACATACAAACATGACTAATTATACAAATTTGAAGTCAACCCACGTAATTAACGTATAATGTTAGCCACGAATGGTAATTATAACAAACTATAGTTATGATGAGTAATTTTATAATATAAATTTACTTTGTTGCGTAATAATATATACGGAAAAGGGCCTAAAATACCCTTAAAGTATTGAAAATGGTACAAAATTACCCTCCATCCACCTATTGGCTCCAAAATACCCTTCTCACCCACCTATTGGGTCCAAAATACCCTTGTCATCCACCTTTTGGTTCAAATTGACCACTTATTTAACGATTTTATATTTAAACTATTTAAATATTTTTTAAAATACGTGGCGCTCAACTATTTGTTATAATTTAACTTAAAAGTATAATTTATAAATCACTCCACTACCCACCCATTACTAATTAAATTCCTCTAAATTAATAAACCCATCACATTATTAATGCAAGTGGCTAAATAAAAATCACCGATAAACTTAAAAGTCAAATCATAAATATTTTTTTAAAATTATATTTAAAAAAAGTGCATGAATTAATTTGTGATGTATTACTTCTTTAAATTTAATCATAAATTTCTAATTCAATTTTGAAAGAAAGTGTCCTCTTAAATAAGCGACTCAACCTAAATTTAATTAGATTTTCGATTCGGACTCGAATAATTTTGAATGTCATTTTTTGGAATCTATAATTTTATTGCGTTTTCGTAGTGTTTATGATAATTTTGATATTATAATTGGATTATAAATTGGGTGAGGTCTAGTTAGTAATGAGTGGGTAGTGGGTTGATTTATAAATTATATTAATAAATTAAAATTATAACCAATAGTTGAACGCCAAGTATTTTTAAAAATATTTAAAGAGTTTAATTTTAAAACAATTAAAAAGTAGTCAATTTTGAACCCAAAGGTGGATGACAAGGGTATTTTGGAGCCAATAGGTGGATGAAAAGGGCATTTTGGAGCCAAAAGGTGGATGAAGGGTAATTTTGTACAATTTTCAATACTTAAAGATATTTTAGGCCCTTTTCCGTAATATATATATATATATATATATATATATATATATATATATATATATATATATGTCAATTCGCAGAAAGAAGTTTTGTTTCCTCATTAACTTTTAACATATTAGAAATTAAAATCAGTATCTCCTTCAAATTCCGATATTCGCGTGCTTCCCGCCAAAAAAACAGCCATGAACGGCCGCCGGCGACGATTCCTCGCGCCGACTTCATCTCCTTCTCCGTCGATCGGCGATCTCCGTGTTAAGTTCTCTCGAATTGTTTCTCATCAGGAACAGCTCAAACTCGCCTTCAATCAGCTAGATTTTCGGATCCGAACTGGCTTGCAGGAAGTACAAATTCTTCAAACTCCTAATTTTAATATTACGTTCCATCTGTCAAAACTTAAAGCAAATGGAGAGTTGTAAATTTGAAGTTTTGATTTGTGTTTTGTTTTTTTGAAGGCTGCTGATGTGTTTGAATCGTTAGCTAATCCACTGATGAAGTTAGTAGGATTGAAGACTGTTGAAATGGCTGAGGAAGGAAAAATCAATACTGTTGTCTTCGATGAAGATCATTTTTATTCTGATGTACTCTTTCGTCCAACTCGTATACTCGGTTATCTCCATTTAATAATCAATATCTGAACTCTGAAGTTCTGTTTGAGCCTGTTGATAATTGTCAAGATAAACTCCTATGTATATTCGGTTTGTCAATTCTATATTTACTTCCCCAGAGAGAGCGAAAAATAATGGTTTTGGTGACAGGACTGCAAGAGAAACGAGAATGGAGCTGAAAGGACGGTGAGAAAAGAGGCTAGTGAAATTGAGGTAATATGTAACGAGTTTGAGTTTCTGTATGCATTGATAATGGGCAGATATCCTTTTCATTTTATATGACTCTAAGCTCAAGATGTTTGTTTAATTTATGCACTCCTATTACATTATTCATAGTGATTGAAGCCCAGTTTGATAGAGAGACAATCTGAGTATAACATTTGAATAGTTAAATGAACTTTACGTTTTGAAACTTGTGAAATTGTAATAGTTTCAAACAGTGTAATGTTCCAAGACAAAAAGTGTGTGATATAATTAGAATAGCAGGAGTCTGCGTATGATGTGTATTTCCATCAGTAATTGAACCTTGAGATTAATTGGAGCGGCAATGCTTTCCAGCTGCTAATCTTGACACCTATATGTGTATCAAGCAATTGGATGGACACTGTTTTCATTTAAATGACAAAAGCATGAAATCTAGAAGTGATTGAAGGATATATCGGTGCTCCATACAGATCTGAAACTCTATCTTTTACTCACTCTGCCTGTGTGTATCCAATATTTTGTTATCTTTAAGGTGGTAATGCAATGTTAATCAATGTTTAGCATTGAGGTCTAAGCTGAGTTTATAGTATGGTAATTGTCTACATACCCTTCAAGATGTTGCCAAAATACTACTTATATCAAGCCTCATGAATAACACCAACTTAATGAATTGTTGGGATGGGATGACTCTTCAAAAGATACCCATGAATTTCGACATAAAGTGGTTGATGATAGATGTGAACTTGGTTTCTCAATTTGTAAATGCAGGACGAAGGCTATATGAATAGAGCCAAAACTGTTGGCAGAGAGCTAATCCAGAAACAAGAGATGCAGCTAATGCAGTTGATCCATCTGCTAAAACAAGTTGAATCCCAAGTAAATACAAGCCAAACCAACATTCTTCAGACCCTTAGTGACCATCAAAATTCCATACATAATGTTTTCAAGAAAGCTGTTGCATATGTTTCTGCCATTCACCAAACAGGTGAAAATAATGACACTTCTTTGATCACAATTCAACTTCTAAAACACATATTCCGTCTTGTTGTTACTACACTGAGCTCGGTAGAGTATGGAGTGGACAACCTGGTAGATGAGCTAGCCACAAGAATGTGTAGTCCAATGGTCGACTATGTCAAGGGTCTTAAGCTAGAAGTCAGATCAGGAAGATGTCATCACCTACTGAGCATAGTGGAAGAGATGGGTGGAGCAATGAGAACAGGGAGGACAGAGTTGGAGGAAGCAAGGAAGAAGGCAAGAATAGCAGAACATAATAGACTTGAGGTGTTGTACAAGTTGAAGAAATCAGAAGAAATGGCAAGGAAATATCAAGGATTCCTTTCGAAAGCCAAGAACGGATCAAAGGAGCTATTTGAGCCAGAGAAGGTATTAATCATACTTGATTAGCTTACTGCAAATTCAGTTAATGTAAACCATGTCTTTAGTCTGAAGAGAAAAACTTCTTCACTATGGGTGGTCAAGGATGCATTGTCTCTAAGAATCATGCTATTTAGTAATTAAATCTACCTCCCATACTACATATGCTGATAATTTGGTGACAATTCATTTGCTGTCATTATATGAATTTGATCTTTTTATGCCAAAACCTTTTGAACTCGTTATATTTCTTGTTATGATCTTCAGTTATTTATTGAAGGAATTTAAAATTGTTACTTTTCCAAAATTAACGAATTCAATGATTGTTTGGATGGTGGAATACACGCTTCTGAGAATGTACATATGCTTAGAAAGACATGGTGAATGAAACATCTTAATATGGATGGAATTTATACAGACAATAGTCATCCACTCACATATGCTTTTCTCAATCCCTGTGCATTAATTAATCATTGTGTAGCAAGTCTCCTTTCCTTAGTTTTTCTATATTCTGTAGTATTACAACTTCAATTAGGATCCAGTTTTCTTATTTATATATCAATTTTCGAAATGAGAATTGCTTGTAAACTGGTTTGATTAGTAGCTGCATTTGAGAAATATCGTCTCTGCACACTTGTAAACCTTTTAGGCTACTGACTATGCTATTGTTTGAAATTTTTTGTTTTATCGTAAAGATTGTAGTGAAGGAACGGGATCATGCTAAAGAGGACAACCTACTGTGGGAGCTACTACAGAAGAAGAGAAAATTAGGCATGGGAAATGGCAGCAGTAAACCATGTGGCCGCTCATTGAGACAGTTGAAAGAGCTAGGTCCACGAACCCCGCACTTGGGTCCCTCCTCTTCACCTACATACAATTCAAATGGGCAGCGTTTGCTACCCATGATACCCCTGGGTACCTCACCTTCAGTGACGTATCCACAACATAAACCTCAGAAAAAGGTCAAATCCGGATTTCATACTTAAGATTTTAGCATATGGCACGCAGGTCACTTACTGATAGGAGGCTTGGACCAGTTTGCCTTTGGCTTGGTTTTCGTAACTATACCTCGATTACCTTTTAACTTTTCTATAAAGTGCTTCAGTGGTTTTGCCATTTTTGCGTGCTGTTATTCCACCATGTTGACAGTATATAAACTTTAGAGTGGACTCACTTATTAAACATTCTAAACCATGAAAATATCCTCTAGTGTGGACAGCGGTTACAAGCAAAAGCTGTCTGCAAATCATTGAAGAGCTACCATGTCCCAACTGCATTATTAATTGAGTAAGAGAAACATAGTTACTTCCTAAAGAAAGCAGTAGTAGTAGTAGTATATGTTAAACAATAGCGGAAATGCAGATGCATTAATGTCGATATAGGAACTAAATAACCCTGTTCACTATGATAAACATTTCTAGAGGAGTTCGGTCAGAGCTAAGGAAGTAGGGATATTAGGAATTTGAACAGGTGTGACACTTGAAGCTTCCTAAAGCAGGTATTCAACAAATATTAGCACATATTAATTCAGATTGTGTATCTCTGTGTAGCGATCTTCAACTATCAGGCAACATGGATGCAATTTTGTAACATAAATGATATTTCATAAGTGTGATCTATTTTCGTCACATATGGGCATTCTATAACTATATAAATGAGATCAATCAATGCATAGAAGCAGCAAAAAAACACTACTCTACCTTTCTGTGATGTCAAGTGCAACAGTATCCTGCACTTGTTACCAAACTAGCCAACTTAGGTGCTAATTTTGGTTGTGCTAGCCTTCTCGAGATTGACACTTAAATCACGGGATTAGCCCAAACCAAGTCATATTTGCTAACCCTTGCAAGACTATTTCCCACACCAAGCAAACTGCCGCTGTCGGGGTCTATCTCACAACTTTTGGTCAACAATACCGCATATCCAGGACTGACAAATAGGAAGATCAAACAATGAGCAAAAAGGTAATTCAAAAGGCATGATATATTAAAATTTCAAAATTTGATCTAATATACATACAATTACAGAATAATACACATGAAGAATGAATAGAAAGAAGGCAATACTGAGATTATAAGGTATTGACATTAGTAAATAGAAAGGTTCAGGATCATACTAAAGTATCGGAATTGGAAATCTATACTCTTGGAGTCGGTGTGGAATGGAGATATGTGGGTGAAATTTCGTGTCCTGTATTGTATAATTTTGGTGATGTTAATGTCAATGGTGCTCTTCATTGGATGGATCGTGAAGAAAATGACAGAATTTACTCCCAATGATATTGATACAGAAAAGATCAAGTCCCTGCCTGCTCCACCAGGTCTGGAAACTCCATCCTCGTGTTTGAGGCTAGCAGAGTTTGGAAATTGTCTCTGTTTGACTGATCATATGGAGAAACAGCGTGTTTTGTGGAATTCCGAAGTGAAGAGGATGCTGACTCTGCAATAAAGGTACTGACTATGACAGAACCTTATGGGAAACCAACAGTTCCCAGTGTTCCAGAAGCCAATGGTGCGATTGGTACTCCTATTCCCCCACGGCCTTTTGCAAATGGTCCTATGCCTCCAGCTCCTGTTCCAGCAATTCACCCGTCACCTATGTAGCCTAATGTCTACCCACCAATGCATATGCCTGCAGCACAAGCTTGGCAGGGACAGTCTATGCAAACAGCTGCAGGTGGTATTCCGCAGCAGCAAATGCAATTCAGAGGAATGCCCCCTCCGCCGTTAGCTCCATCCTTAAATAGGCCCCCTCTACCACCAGCTTCAATGGGTGGTAATGTTTGGCCTCCACCACCACATATGTCGATGCAGCCACCTCCTCCACCTCCTGCACTAGGTTGAGAAATGGAGACACCTAATTTTGTAGTATCTTGAATGTCTATTCTTTTTGGAATATAACATATTTTACAAATAGTGCTTACTCAGAGCGCCTTGATGTTGGTATTTCAAACTTTTAGTCAAGGATGAGGATTATGGATCTTCCATGGGTGATTATGATCGATATTATTTCAAGATTGTCAATCAAGTCCATTTTTCGATGTAAATGCGTTTGTAAACACTGGTATAATCTTTATGCATCCCGACACATTATTTGTTAAAATGTAATACACAAGATCCCTTAAATTGCCCTGCATTTATGCTTTTGAATGGTGTGGGCAATCCTTCGCTTCTAGAACACAGAGCAGGTTATAATTATTTTTTATCGCCGCTCTAAATGACCCATTCAGTTGACCCCTACGTTTCACTACCCTCCCGGAGGGAGTGTGTTTTCAGTTGGTTTGTGTAATGGATTTATTTGCTTGGTGAATGATTTGAGGCATTCTGAGAAACATTCAGTTTCCATTAGTAATCCTATTTTAGTCGAGTATTTTGAACTTTAAATTACCCAAATAGGAGATAAGTGTTAGTCAATTTGACTAACTTATCTCCCATTCGGGCAATTTAAGTTCGAAATGTTTCTGAATATGCATTGGACCATTCGAGAAGCAAATAAATTAGTTATACAAACCGACTATAAACACTCTCCCCGGAGGGAAGTGAAACTTCGGGGTAACTGGATGGGTCTATTACAATGGCGAACATAATAAGCATACTTTGCTTTGAGTTCTAGAAGTGAATGGTTGGAATGACCATCCAAAAGATAAATGAAGGAGAAGTTAAGGGATTTGGTTTGATACATGTTAACATATAAAGGTCCTGAGATAAATTATTGAACTAGAGTTTAGAAAAAGTCTTACACTGAAAATTGGCTTAACTGACAATCTTGAAAGGATTGCTGTCATAATCAGCCATGGAAGATCCACAATCCTCGTTACATGAGAGATTCTTCTTCTTTTGCAAAATGAGCTTTTTGACGTCCATGGTTGTTGCTTCCTTTGAACAAAAAGCTTTGCTAGTTTTGAGGATTTTGGTCAGCTGGACTTTCATATATGTATATATAGTGGGTTCCAAGATTTTGTGAATTATATTTCAAGTCAAAATGACTATAGATGTTGACTAAATAACGTTGACTGACTTCTAAAAAAATATTTAAAGACAAAAATTAAATGTTATTTTCCATTATTATTCTTCGGGATGACTTCTAGAAGTCAAAACAAAAATATGTGACTTCTCTAATCATTTACCTTATTTAGCATTTGAATAAGACGTTATCAATGTTTTACCTTTGTAGATAAAGTTCATATGTAAAATGTATCCGCACCATAGAAAGATTTGGGCATAATAGTTAGGAATGATACATAAAGGCATAATATATAAATGTGCCCTTTAATTTCGCTTCAAATTACGTTTATGCCCTTTAACTTTGGATGTGCATAAACAGACACTTAAAATTGTATAAAGTTGAACAAATAGACACACATGCCCTACATGTCATCCTAAATATCATTTTTTGTCCTACGTGGTGTCCTATGTGTATTGTGTCATGTATGATTCATGTGTTTATTTATTTAAAGTTGGATAGTTAAAATGTCTGTTTGTGCATTATGAAAGTTAGAGGTCAAAGTTAAAATTTGAAGCCAAGTTTAGGGTCCAATATATGTATTCTGTCATACATAAATGTGTCCTTTAACTTCAACTCATATCTTTATGCCCTTCAACTTTGGTTCTGCACAAGTAGACACTCAAACTTGTAAAGTTGAATAAGTAGACACATGATTCTACGTGACATAAAACACGTAGGACACCACGTTGGATGCAATTTTTCATGGAGGATGCCATGTCGGATGTGTGTGCCGATTTGTACAATTTTACACAAGTTTAATGTCTACTTGTGCACACACAAAATTGAAGGGCATAAATGTGAAATGAGACCAAGTTAAAGGACATATTTATGTATTACCTTTTTTACCTGACAAAGTGCGTGAAATTCATGCAAGTCACGTGCGTCAAAGGTAAAATAGAGTGTTCATCTGTTCAAGTTTTGGATGGTTAAAATGTCTACTTGTGCACTGACAAAGTTAAAGGTCATAAGTATCAGAAGAAGTCAAGTCAAGCGGCATGCTTATGTATTATGTCTATATACAAAATGTACACATACAAAGGCATAATGCATAAACATGACCTTTAACTTGGCGCCAGTTTGTAACTATGACCTTTAACTTCAGATGTGCACAAGTAGACACTTAAACTTGTATATAATTGTTCAAATGAGCACATTCGTCCTATATAGTATCCTACATGACAATTTTGAGTCCTACATGACGTACTATGTATATTATGTCATGTAGAACTATTACGTCTACTTGTTCAATTTTATGCTGGTTTAAGTGCCTACTTGTACACATTCAAAGTTAGAGGACATAATGTTCGCTGAAGCCAAGTTAAGGATCAAGTTTATGTATTATGCCACATACAAAACCACATATATACATATTATGACATAATACATAAACATGACCCTTAACATTACATCAGCTGACAACTATGACCTTTAACTTTGGGTGTTCACAAGTATACACTTAAGCTTAAATAAAATTGAACAAATTGATACATTCGTCCTACATGACACCTTACATGACAATTTTATGTCCTATGTGTACGATGTTATGTAGGACACATGTGTCTACTTATTCAATTTTATACAAGCTTAAGTGTCTATTTATGCACACTCAAAGTTGGAGGGTATAGTTGTCCGCTAAAGCCAAGTTAAGAGTCATGTTTATGTATTGTGCGTATATATATATATTTCAAATCAAATGGTCACTTTATTTTGGTTGCTATAAATCCTAAATGAATCCCTTTTGTGTTGATTTTGGATAGTTGTTTAATTGAAAGAGTTATTTTGAGATAATTTTTCTCACTTTCTTAATTAAACAAAGATATTTTTAAAAATATCAAAATTTTATTATAACAATATTTTGTGGGGGGGGGGGGGAGGGTATTAAACCAAACAAAATGAAATATTATTTTTTTGTATTTGAGAAGTTATGAACTGTAACACCCTGGCTTTTCTAAACGTCTAAATTAACTCGTACCTTCGTGAAAAGATAAAGAGGGTGAGTAATAAATTAAAAATGATTTAGTATGTCATATTTTTTAAGTGTCCATGGGTTGTATCTCAAGTTTTGAAGTAAGGTAAGTCGCATAATAAAAGTTGGAGAAAGCTATCGTAAGTTCCTTTTTAAAGTTTTTTCTTAAATTTAGGTCCAATGTGTTCTACCAATTTATAACTAATTATGGGATCCACGACCCATTGTTGACTTTCTATCTCATCAAACGATTTATTCATACATGTAACGACCTGTTTAGTCGTTTCGAACAGCAGAATTACTTTTGATAAAAACTGACTGTGTCAACGGACCACACGACGGACCGTCATGGTCACGACGGATCGTCGAGGATCTCCGTCCCAAAACACTTAAACTCTGAAATTTGGGTACGGGGATCAACTCTCTGAACTTCGTGACGGAACTGCAGCACGGACCGTCGTAGCCACGACGGACCGTCATAGACCTTTTTACTAAAATTGAGTCTCTAAACTCTGTGACGACCCTGCAGGACGGACCATCGCAGGCACGACGGGCCGTCACGAGTGTCGTATCCTTGACTGGGTCGGATTTCTGCTAAAAGTTTTTAAGGGGCGTTTTGGACTATTCATGCTTATAATTATAAAGTTAGTGGGTTAATGTTAATAATTTAATTACTTGGGGGTTAAAGGAGATAACCTTGAAACAAATAGTGGGTTACTTTTATCATCTTTTATACTTAATTATATGATAATTAGGGTAAAAGAAAAAGAGTTTGAATAAGAAAAAATAGAAAGAACAGAGAGAAGAGGGGAGAACGAACGAGAGAGGGAGAAGTGAAGAGGAAAGCAAAGGCATTGAGTAGTAGCTTGCTTGATCACGAATTCTTCGGTGGAGGTAGGTTATGGTTTATGCTATTTCATAGTAAACGCTAAATAGCGATTGATATGTATTGGATGGTATTGTAAAGTCTTCTATATGATTAATTGTGTTGTTGCATGTTGTGATTATGTAAATGGTGATGGATTATAATGATGATACTGTGGAATCTTAAAAACCTTAAATCCACTCTATTAATGATGATGCCTTGACATAAAAGAAGGCTTGATGAACTAAAAGAATGAGGTTAATGGATCGGGTGTCACGAACCGACACGTAGTATTAGGGGATCGGGTGTCACAAACCGACACGTAGAATTAGGGGATCAGGTGTCACGAACTGACACGTAGAATTAGGGGATCGGGTGTCACGAACCGGCACATAGAATTAGGGGATCGGGTGTCACGTTCCGACACGTAGTAGTAGGGGATCAGAGAGTCACGTTCCGACACCAGGAGAATAAAAAGAATGAATCCTAAATTATGTTAATATACTCAAATTTAAAGAACCATTTCCCAAATGAGTATGGTGTGGAGGCTTGAGTCCTCATAGATGTGCTTGGGTTGTGGCCAATGGTTATGGTACTTGTTGTTGTCACCTGTTGAGTATGGTAGTCGATTTTATGTTATTATCTGATATATATTGCTTTCTATTTTGAGTTGGCCGATGATACCTACTCAGTACATGTTCTTTGTACTGACCCCTACTTGTATTTTTCTCTTTGTTATTTATGTAATGCAGCAAACGTGCCATCAACTTCGACTCGTCCGCAACTCTAGCCAGTCTTCAGCATATCAGATTTCAGGGTGAGCTATTATTCCTAGCTCGGACTGGATTCTTTCCTTCACGTCTTGATGTCTTGAAGTTCGGACATGGACACCTGTTTTACTTACTTTAGCTTCTTAAATACTCTTAGTTTTAGAAATTTGAGGATAGATGTTCTTGGTGTGATGACTTCCAGATTTCGGGGATAATAATTGATAAATTTTAGAAGTTATTTAATTGATTCCGTTAATGAGTTTTAAGTCTTCCGCATTGTATTTTGTTCATTATGGTTAAAATATGGGTAAATGTTTGGGGTTAGATTGGTTGGTTCGCTCACATAGGAGGATAAGTGTGGGTGCCACTCGCGGCTCGTTTTGGGTCGTGACAAACTTGGTATCAGAGCATTAGGTTCGTTGGTCTCATCACACAAGAACGAGTCTAGTAGAGTCTTAAGGAACGGTAGGGGGACGCCTTTACTTTTCTTTGAGAGACTATAGGACTTTAGGAAAATTCCATTCTTTCTTTCTTTTGTGCTATTACTTGGATCCAATTGGTATCTAGGTGATACAAATTGGTATCTGACATCCTCACTCTATTTCGCAGATGGTTAGAACTAGAGAAACAACTGTGCCAACACCAACACCGGCAAGACAGGATGCGTCTGAGCCGCCACTGGGGCTGTAGCTCGAAGAGGAGCAGTGGCAAGAGGCTGTGGTAGAGGTCGCGGGAGGACGTCCTCTAGAGGTAGAGGAAAAACACCTGGTCCAGCTAGTACTAGGGCGGTGACTCCTCCACCGACTGATGAGGTAGTAAGAGAGGGTGAGGAAGGGGAAAATGAGCAAGTGCAAGATGAGGAATTACCACCCCAACCTACCCAGAGATGATTAACCAGGTTCTTGCTTATCTTAGCGGGTTATCTGATCAGGGCCAGACACCTCCAGTGTTTTCTGCACCATCACCTTAGGTTCCGGGAGTACAACATGCAGCTGCTGTGGCTCCCCGCATGGATGCCTTATTGGAAATAGGCACGTATCCTCGATTGACTACAGGGCCTATAATGACGAGTGATCAGCATGAACTTTTCACTAAATTTTTGAAGTTGAAACCTCCAGTCTTCAAGGGTGCTGAATCTGAGGATGCTTATGATTTCCTAGTTAATTGTCATGAGTTGCTACATAAGATGGGCATAGTAGAACGATTTGGCGTTGAGTTTGTGACCTATCAGTTTCAGGGGAATGCCAAAATGTGGTGGCGGTCATATGTTGAGTGTCAACCAGCACAAGTACCACCTATGACTTGGGCATCATTCTCTAGCTTATTTATGGAGAAGTATATACCCTGGACTTTGAGGGATAGGAGGAGAGATGAGTTCCTAAGCTTAGAGCAAGGCAGGATGTCTGTTACTGCTTATGAGGCTAAGTTTCGTGCACTATCCAGGTATGCCACCCAACTTTGCTTCAGTCCACAAGAGCGGATTCGTCATTTTGTGAAGGGATTGAGGTCAGATTTGCAGATCCCAGCCTTACAGGTAGCTGCTGCAGCGAAATCCTTTAAAGAAGTGGTTGATTTTGTGATAGAGGTGGAAGGGGTGAAGTCGGACGACTTCACCCTGGCCTCGACATCTAAGAAGTTCCGTAAGGGAGGTGAGTTTGGTGGTTCTTACTCCAGAGGTCAGAGTTCAGGAGGTTACCCAGCCCGACCTATTCAGTCTTCACTGCAGGCTGTAGCTGGTGGTCCATCGCAGACCAGCCAGCATTCCTCTGAGTTTGGAGGTTACCCCCAGACTTCGTCATTCTCACAGAGACCTATGCTTAACACCAGAGAGTGTTATGGATGTGGGGAGACTGGACATATTAGGAGATATTGTCCAAAGCAGAGTTACAGACCCCCAATAGTCAGAGGTAGAGGTGGTCATGGAAGAGGTCGCCATTCTGGAGGATGTGGTGGCCAAGGTAATGGTGGTCACCAAATCAACCGGGGTGGCGGGCAAACTGGAGCTACTACAGCGCAACATGGTAGGGGCAACGGGCAGACATGTGATAGGGCCCATTGTTATGCTTTCCCTGGGAGGTCTGAAGCGGAGACATCTGATGCTGTTATCACAGGTAATCTTTTGGTTTGTGATTGCATGGATTCTGTATTATTTGATCCTGGATCCACATTTTCATATGTATCTTCCTCATTGGCTATTGGTCTTGATTTACATTGTGATTTGCTTGACATGCCCATTCGTGTCTCTACTCTTGTGGGTGAGTCTGTGATAGTTGAGAAGGTGTATAGGTCTTGTCTTGTGACTTTTGTGGGGAACAATACTCATGTAGACTTGATTATTCTAGAGATGGTTGATTTCGATGTAATTCTGGGTATGACTTGGCTTTCTCCAAACTTTTCAATCTTAGATTGTAATGCCAAAACTGTGACATTGGCCAAGCCTGGGACAGATCCGCTAGTGTGGGAGGGTGATTATACTTCCACCCCAGTTCGTATCATCTCCTTTCTTCGTGCTAAGAGAATGGTTAGTAAGGGTTGTTTAGCTTTCTTGGCACATCTCAGGGATGATACTTCCCAAGTACCTTCGATTTAGTCTGTTTCGATAGTCCGTGAGTTTCTGGATGTGTTTCCTGCAGACCTTCCTGGTATGCCACCGGATAGGGATATTGACTTTTGTATTGATCTGGAGCCAGGTACTCGCCCCATTTCCATACCCCCTTATAGAATGGCTCCCGCTGAGTTAAGGGAGTTAAAGGCCCAACTTCAAGAGTTGTTAGGTAAAGGCTTCATTAGACCAAGCGCTTCCCCTTGGGGTGCTCCTGTTTTATTTGTGAAGAAGAAGGATGGAAGTTTTCGGATGTGCATAGACTACAGGCAACTGAATAAGGTAACTGTTAAGAACAAGTATCCTCTTCCTCGCATTAATGATTTGTTCGATTAGTTACAAGGTGCTTGTGCCTTCTCAAAAAATGATTTGAGATCTGGTTATCATCAATTGAAAATACGGGCAACGGATGTGCCAAAGACTGCCTTTCGAACCAGGTATGGGCATTATGAATTCTTGGTAATGTCTTTTGGGCTTACGAATGCCCCTGCTGCTTTCATGAGCTTGATGAACGAGATTTTTAAGCCTTATGTAGATCTCTTTGTCATTGTATTCATTGATGATATACTGGTATACTCATAGAGCAGGAAAGAACATGAGGAGCATTTGAGAATTGTATTGGAAGTGTTGAGGGAGAAAAGGCTTTATGCCAAATTCTCGAAGTGTGAATTTTGGCTAGATTCAGTGTCCTTCTTGGGGCACGTGGTTTCTAAGGATGGGGTGATGGTGGATCCTTCTATGATCGAAGCGGTGAAGAGTTGGGTAAGACCTACCAATGTTACAGAGGTAAGGAGCTTTGTTGGTTTAGCTAGCTACTACCATTAATTTGTCAAGGGATTTTCTTCTGTTGCCTCCCAACTGACAAATTTGACTAAGCAGAATGTTCCATTTGTATGGTCGGATGAATGTGAAGAAAGCTTCCAGAATCTCAAGACCTTGTTGACTACTGCACCAATTCTTACCTTGCCAGTGGAAGGCAAGAATTTCATTGTTTATTGTGATGCATCTTATTCAGGGTTGGGTGCAGTGCTAATGCAAGAGAGAAATGTGATTGCTTATGCTTCAAGGCAATTAAAAGTGCATGAACGTGACTATCCGACCCAAGATTTGGAGTTAGCCGCAGTCGTGTTTGCATTAAAGCAATGGAGACATTATCTATATGGGGTTAAGTGTGAAGTCTATACAGATCACCGTAGTTTACAATATGTCTTTACTCAGAAAGATTTGAATTTGAGACAGAGGAGATGGATGGAACTACTGAAGGACTATGATGTTACTATATTGTATCACCCAGGAAAAGCTAATGTGGTGGCAGATGCCTTAAGTAGAAAAACAGGGAGCATGGGAATTCTAGCCCACTTACAGGTTTCTAGACGCCCATTGGCTAGAGAGGTTCAGACTAATGACTTTATGAGGTTGGAGGTACTAGAGAAAGGAGGATTTTTGGCCTGTGTGGAGGCAAGATCTTCTTTTCTTGACAAGATTAAGGGAAAGCAGTTTACTGATGAGAAGCTGAGCCGAATTCGGGATATGGTGTTGCGAGGAGAGGCTAAAAAGGCAATAATTGATGAGGAAGGCGTTTTGAGGATTAATGGAAGGGTATGTGTGCCCCGTGTTGATGAGTTGATTCACATTATTCTTACAGAGGCTCATAGTTCAGGATATTCTATATATCCTGGTGCAACCAAGATGTATCGCGACCTAAAGCAACATTTTTGGTGGAGTAGAATGAAGCGTGACATCGTTGATTTTGTCGCCCAATGCCCGAATTGTCAGCAGGTAAAGTATGAACACCAGAGGCTCGGAGGAACACTTCAGAGAATGCCCATTCCTGAATGGATGTGGGAAAGAATTGCAATGGATTTTGTGGTTGGTCTTCCAAAGACATTGGGTAAATTTGATTCTATTTGGGTAATTGTTGACAGATTAACTAAATCTGCTCACTTAATTCCGGTCAAGGTGACTTACAATGCAGAGAAGTTAGCCAAACTCTATATCTCATAAATTATTCGATTGCATGGGGTTCCACTTTCCATCATATCAGATAGAGGTACGCAATTTACTTCTAAGTTTTGGAGAACATTGCATGCTGAATTAGGCACTGCGTTTCACCCTCAGACCGATGGTCAGTCTGAGCGAACGATTCAGGTTTTGGAGGATATGCTTCGTGCATGTGTGATAGAATTTGGTGGTCATTGGGATAGCTTCTTACCCTTAGCAGAATTCTCATACAATAATAGCTATCACTCAAGTATTGATATGGCCCCATTTGAGGCACTGTATGGGAGGAGATGTAGGTCTCCCATTGGTTGGTTTGATGCATTTGAGGTAAGACCATGGGGTACCGATCTCTTGAGGGAATCATAAGAGAAAGTGAAATTCATTCAAGAAAAGCTTTTAGCGGCTCAAAGTAGGCAGAAGGAATATGCCGATCGAAAGGTTAGAGGCTTGGAGTTCATGGAGGGTGAACAAGTCTTACTGAAGGTTTCACCCATGAAAGGGGTGATGCGGTTTGGTAAGCGAGGTAAGCTTAGTCCGTGGTATATTGGTCCATTTGAAGTTCTGAAGCGCGTGGGGGAGGTGGCTTATGAATTGGCATTACCTCCAGGACTCTCAGGAGTACACCCGGTATTTCATGTGTCTATGCTGAAGAGATACCATGGGGATAGAAACTACATTATTTGTTGGGATTCGGTTCTTCTTGATGAGAATTTATCTTATGAGGAGGAGCCTGTTGCTATTCTAGATAGAGAAGTCCGCAAGTTGAGATCAAGAGAGATTGCATCCATCAAAGTTCAATGGAAGAATCGGCCAGTTGAAGAGTCCACTTTGGAGAAGGAGACTGATATGCAAGAAAGATACCCACACCTTTTTACAGATTCAGGTACTCTTTCTCGCCCTTGTTATTCTTCTTGTGATCGTTCGAGGACGAATGATGGGTAAATTGGTATCTATTGTAACGACCTGTTTAGTCGTTTCGAACAGCAGAATTACTTTTGATAAAAACTGACTGTGTCGACGGACCACACGACAGACCGTCATGGTCACGACGGATCGTCGAGGATCTCCGTCCCAAAACACTTAAACTCTGAAATTTGGGTACGGGGATCAACTCTCTGAACTTCACGATGGAATTGCAGCACGGACCGTCGTAGCCACGACGGACTGTCACAGACCTTTTTACTAAGATTGAGTCTCTGAACTCTGTGACGACCCTGCAGGACGGACCGTCGCAGGCACGACGGGCCGTCATGAGTGTCGTAACCTTGACTGGGTCGGATTTCAGCTAAAAGTTTTAAGGGGCATTTTGGACTATTCATGCTTATAATTATAAAGTTAGTGGGTTAATGTTAATAATTTAATTACTTGGGGGTTAAAGGAGATAACCTTGAAATAGTGGGTTACTTTTATCATCTTTTATACTTAATTATATGATAATTAGGGTAAAAGAAAAAGAGTTTGAATAAGAAAAAATAGTAAGAACAGAGAGATGAGGGGAGAACGAACGAGAGAGGGATATGCTATTTCATAGTAAACTCTAAATAGCGATTGATATGTATTGGGTGGTATTGTAAAGTCTTCTATATGCTTAATTGTGTTGTTGCATGTTGTGATTATGTAAATGGTGATGGATTATAATGATGATACTGTGGAATCTTAAAAACCTTAAATCCACTCTATTAATGATGATGCCTTGACATTAAAGAAGGATTGATGAACTAAAAGAATGAGGTTAATGGATCGGGTGTCACGAACCGACACGTAGTATTAGGGGATCGGGTGTCACGAACTGACACGTAGAATTAGGGGATCGGGTGTCACGAACCGACACATAGAATTAGGGGATCGGGTGTCACGAACCGACACGTAGAATTAGGGAATCGGGTGTCATGAACCGGCACGTAGAATTAGGGGATCGGGTGTCACGTTCCGACACGTGGTAGTAGGGGATCGGAGTGTCAGGTTCCGACACCAGGAGAATAAAGAGAATGAATCCTGAATTATGTTAATATACTCAAATTTAAAGAACCATTTCCCAAATGAGTATGGTGTGGAGGCTTGAGTCCTCATAGATGTGCTTGGGTTGTGGCCAATGGTTATGGTACTTGTTGTTGTCACCTGTTGAGTATGGTAGTCGATTTTATGTTATTATCTTATATATATTGCTTTCTATTTTGAGTTGGCCGATGATACCTACTCAGTACATGTTCCTTATACTAACCCCTACTTGTATTTCTCTCTTTGTTATTTATGTAATGCAGCAAACGTGCCATCAACTTTGACTCGTCCGCAACTCTAGCCAGTCTTCAGCATATCATATTTCAGGGTGAGCTATTATTCCTAGCTCGGACTGGATTCTTTCCTTCACGTCTTGATGTCTTGAAGTTCGGACATGGACACCTGTTTTACTTACTTTAGCTTCTTAAATACTCTTAGTTTTAGAAATTTGAGGATAGATGTTCTTGGTGTGATGACTTCCAGATTTTGGGGATAGTAATTGATAAATTTTAGAAGTTATTTAATTGATTCCGTTAATGAGTTTTAAGTCTTCCGCATTGTATTTTGTTCATTATGGTTGAAATATGGGTAAATGATTGGGGTTAGATTGGTTGGTTCGCTCACATAGGAGGATAAGTGTGGGTGCCACTCGCGGCTCATTTTGGGTCGTGACAATACAACTGCAGAATAGAGAGATACTTGTATTTTTACGAGGCTACGTAAGCAGGCTAGTGAGGTGGGTCCCCTGAGTTGGTGAAAGCTTATAAGAGAGCATTTTATTCATTTTTCTTCATTTCAACCCGTAAGAAACCCACAAAAATTAGAGAATTACTCCTCAAATCATCCTTGTGTGTTCATGATATCTTCTTGACTCCTTATAAAAAATTGCACAACGTTGCGAGCTCGTCATATTGGTATAATTTTCATAGTGAATTGAGCGGTGTAGCTATGTGGAGGTTGTGGCAGCATGGTTATTTTTAGTGGGGTGATTGTATTCAAGTGTTCTGGTTGTTTAAATAAGGTGTGATGCCTCAAATCCCATTAAGACAGACATGTACCTGATAACAAGTTCGCATAGGATGTAGCGATATACAAACCAACATAAGTAGACCCAAAAGTTATATACAAGACTTAGTTGTTGGGACCACAACTTGTTAAGACCCAACTGAACCATATACATAAGTCTACAAAGCCTCTAGAAGATAGAAACCTTAAAGTAGGTCGGGACAGACCCTGTCTTACCCTTAACTATGATACAATACCAAAATGAATCTACCAATGACTCAGTAAATCTCCAAATCAACTTGGAGCTCACCAAAAGTAGCTGAGTATCGTATACTCCTATTGAGGAGGTCTACTGGCTGGAGTACCTTTCTGCAGCATGAAATGCAGCGGAGTACAAAAATATATACTGAAGTAAGGCAATAACATATATAGAATAAGAGTTCGAATGAAACCAATTATCAATATATATGTGCATAAATTAGAATAGAATACCACCTTTGTTAACTCTTGTGGGATCATATATGTTACATTCTTATCTTTTACCTTTTTGTGTGTTATGATATTTACAAGGCATGTGATACAAATGACCAACTAATCAGTGGTAGAATACGATGACCCATGCTAGGCTTTTAACCCCTAGGATGCAGTCCTCATGATTACACAAAGTGGGATCAGCCCATGCTAAGCTTCCGCCCCTTAGCTGCCACCTTTTGATACCAATAGAGACCGTTCCATGCTAGGCTTTCGCCCCTGAGTTTCCACCCTTATGTAACGATTAGGATTGACCCATGCTAGGAATTTTCCCCTACACCCTGGGCTGCCACACCTAATTATATATATTACTTCACTTAGGTTCTTTAATATTTAAGATTGTTGTGTATCAGTTCATAACTCTTTTGAGATTGTTCTTTGGATAATTATTATAACTCTTTTGAGATTGTTGTTTTGGTGGTCATAATAATTTTTGAGATTTGGAAATACGAACCAGTAGTAGAAGACATGAAAATAATACTTCAAGGCAGGAACATTGACATAAGGAGCTATGTAACATCGACACATTACTTGTGAGCTTAAATGAAACAATTGACTACAACTGAATAAGAGGAGGATTCACCAAACTTGCTTTTGCAAATACTATTTCTATACCACCACATGGGAGGATAATTACACAAGTGCAGAGTAGTAAACATAAAATGAAGTAATTCTATACACTAAGGAGAGGGGGAAATATCACTAGCTACCGAGAGATCGTACGATGCCACTATGTTTCCTTTACTAGGAAGGAAACTTAGGAAATTCACTTATCAATATTAATCGCAAGTATTTGATTTCATGCCAAAGAATAGTGAATCGAATAATCTTACATACCTTATTTTCTGACCAATACAACTACCACGATTTAACCTTCTTTTTTGGGTGCTAATCTACAATATAATTCATGATTAAGCTAATGTTAGTAGCTAATCATTTAAGGTCCTCAAAAAATATTAGCTAAACATTTGACGGTGCAACCTTTACACAAATGGTGAACCACCAAACCCCTCTTCTATACATTAATATAACTTTACACATCCTTTGCCAAGATACCCAAGTTGCCTCCTACAACAATATACATAAGGCAACCACTATCAATCTCTAAATATCTTTTAGCATAATAGGGGAATATTGACCCAAGGATTTATCACCATCCATTAGTTCTTTATATATATATAAAATTATCCACCCTAAATTTGTATTTAAGGAGGCAAAAACGGGTAGTAGTCTTATCCTCTAAACTCGTACTTCAAGAACTAAAACTCTCCTTCAATCTTTTGCTTAAAAGGGGATAATACCCACAGTTTGAAGCCAAGAGAGACCAAGAGAGAAACTTAAGAAATCTGAAATTTTTACAAGTTAAAAATGGAGCAAAAGATCTGATCTTTACCCTTTTAAAAAGGAGGTATATAAGCCGACTTTGTTGGTCAATTTTGGGCCATATATTGTCAAGTAGGTGGGTAGGTGACCCACCTACTGACCTTTTAACTTTGGTCTTTGGGGACTTCAACTTTGTTGGGACTTACTGCCAATTATCCCTTTATTCTTGTCGATTTGGTCCATAATTAATACAAGCAGGTTATCCACCTACTTGGACTTTTAACTTAGGCCTTTTTGGACTTAAGACTAATGGGCCTTGAATGTCCATTTTTCCTATTTTTATACTTACATGGGCCAGATTAAAGCAAGTAGTGGTAGTGTACTTGGCCCCGATTACATGGTCAAAAGATTCTTAGTAGGTCATGCACCTACTTGATCCTTTGAGTTGGTCGATAAGTCAAAGTAGGTGATGCACCTATTTGTCACCTACTAGCTAAATTAAGTCAAGCAAGCAACTCACTTATTTTATTCTATTTTTTGAAAAATATTAATCCCTTTTGCTTTAACTTAGCACTTAACTTTCTACTTTAAGCTCAATTACCACCTTACTATCTCTAGTTTAAATACTTCTGTCAGAGTAAACTTGCAGTACACATGCTGAAACGTGAAAGATGTTACATCACCTTCAAATCTAGTTTAAACCAACACTAATCATATAAGAAACATGTTCCTTCACCTATATTATAAGGCTATGTCAAGTGTCACATGAATAGAACTAGCATACACATAATACAGGCCATTATAAAAGGTAGGAATCACCTTTTTTCATTTTACGAATACCTTGGGTCTTAGATTGTAATTTTCAATAGAAATTCGCATTGATTGTCGAATCTTCGTAGTAATTTTTATCCTTAATTACTGATTGATTTTAACTTTTTCTTAGTGTGGTGTGGACAGAGGTATTTTTAGCTTAAAATATAAAAGAAAAGGTATGTTAAGGTTGTTCCCTTTGTTTGACATGTTTACTTAGAGCTTGGGAGTGATATCACAGTGTAGTTGATGTTGGTGATCTTGTAGATGTAATTGTTAGTGGTTATAAACCCTTATTTTAGGGACTCATAATCTGTTAAGAACGATCCTAAGTTAGAACGACTTGGAGATTATTTATGCATATTGTTTATAGCTAAATTATTTGTCTTTAGCCTATTCAATTGTTTTTTGTAGCCTTTAGGAAAATTGTGGTTTATTATTGAGCTATGAACTGCCTATAAGGGTTACGATGTCATCTAATAAGACTATACTATTGCCAATGAGGCTATGTGTTGCCCACGGGGCTATATTGATGCCAAAGAGCGTTATGTGTTGCCTACGCGGCTATTTTGATGACAAAGAGGGTTATGTGTTGCCTATAGGGGATATGTTGATGCAAAGGGAGGTTATGTGCAACCCACAAAGCTATGATGTTGCCTAAGAGGGCTATACTCTGCCTACGGGGCTACATCTTTGCCAAAAAGGGCTATGTATCTTCCTACAAAGACAAGGGGCTACTGGTAAGGGTATGTACATTGGTTGGCACCTTTTGGGCTTATGGGGGCCTACAAAGGTGGTATGTATTTTGTAACTTCTGAACTTATGGGGGCTTGGTCATATTGTTGTTTGATAGTATTTTTAGATTCATAGTGGGTTAGCAGGCTTATCTAAATTTTGATTTCCTTACGCAATTGGTTTTGTTATATTATGATACTTGCTCATTTATTCTGTAGTGTTTCATAGTTTGTACATTATTTTGTACTGACGCCCATTGCCTGGGGGCGCTGTATTCATGCATGTAGGTCCCGACAGACGACACAGTAGACCTCCTCAGCAGCAGGATTGACATCTATCTGTTTAGCTATCTCCTATCCTCCTGAGCTGCCAAAGTTGGTTGGTTTATTGCTTTTGTTGTATATATCTGTATAGGTAGGATGGGGCTATGTTCCACCGATCTTTTATACTCTTAGAGGCTTGGATACTAGTGTGTGGGGTGTATAGCTACGTTATGGCCATGATGACCTAGTTTGTTGGTTTGTTGAAGCTTGTGAGTTGTTTGGTGTATTATCTTAATCTATACATTTAAGTTTTGGAATAGATATTTGGTGGCCTCGGCTGCCCAATCAGGACTATTGTGCTAGTTAGCTATTTATTTATTTATTTACATAAATTCTTGGAAGTAGTTGTTTCTTTTGTAGATAAATTAACAGGGGCCTTTCCAGACGAGGGCTTAATTTTAATCCGAGATATACTTGTTTGTTTTCTTGATTTCATGTGGATTCCATGCGCTAGTAGAAAATGGCTTAGTAGGGTCTGGTCGGGCTTGATTTTTGGCATTAGGAGTCAGTTGCACCCCTTGAGTTTTCTAAAAGACATCTAAAGTTTGCGGGCGTCCTATTACCCCATGGAACTATTAAAATTATAATAAATAAACACTTTTGACCAATTTTCAGAAGACCTATGTTCTCACATTTGATAGGCGCGTGGAGGAGTAAAAATATTCCCAAATCAGTGTAAAAATGTCACATGGCGCTTACAATTTGAATTTTATTCTTTATTAAAAGACTCATTTTCATCTTCTCCAAAACCTCCATTGATATATGTTGAAGAGCTTTCCATCTACAACAACAAAACAATTCTCCATCCTCAATGAAATTTTCATCTAGCTTTACTAGCTTCAATTTTTTTATTTTTTATTTGAATTTAAAAGTTATGAGATTAAATAATTTGTAAATCCTGAAAGTGAAATTGCAAACGAATTCCAAAACTAAATTAGTGAAGAAACATTCAAACTCAAATCAGTCATAAATGAACACTACATACACATGAAATAATATATAGCACAAGAAGAAAATAACAACAAAGCACTATAAAGATGATCTGTTGATTATAAAAAGAACAAATTTAAACCAAAATTTGAATTCAAATCAAGAAGCAATTAACATGTGAGCCTTCACTTCTTAGTTTTGACTCCATAATTCAAAAAATTATCACCGCAAAATAAATTTATTGTGACTATTAAAATTCTTTAGGATTTTGAATATCAAAGAGAGAGAGAGAGAGAGAGAGAGAGAGAGAGAGAGAGAGAGAGAGAGAGAGAGAGAGAGAGAGAGAGAGAGAGAGAGAGTGAAAATTTTAAAGGGGTTTAGAGTTAAATGGAGCGGGTCATGATTAAAAATGTGAATATGTTAAGATTTTATCCATTTTTAACTAAAAAGGTTGGAAAAATATGTTTTTATATTATTAATTAGGGCGAGATTCACGCTCAGGTATTGACAATGCAGATTGTGTAAAAGGTGTGTATTTATTATGAATTTGAGATGTTTTGTGGGGTAATAGGACACCCCTAAAGTTAACATATCATTTTGAAAATTTTGAATAACTTTAGGTGTCACTTAATGTATTTTCTCTTTTTTCTTTTCAAACTTATAATCCTTTATCATCAAGAAAATGAGAAGATTTTCAAATCAAATACGACAAACAATTGTATTGTTTCAATAACACTAGCAAAAAATCTAGTCTAATTAGCATGTATCGTCGAATACCAGATACGCGAGTGAGACGAGAGTGACAAGCAAGAAGGGAGGGAGTCAAGGGCGCGAGATTTGCCTATGTTTCTTAGATATATGCAAATCTACCTGGACAGAGTGTATCTACAACAAATTATCCTAATTTTGAGTCCATATATTTCGAGATATATATGTATGTAGACGAACCAAAATTTGATAAGATTCATGATATGACAACATAGCACGTATTTAAGTTATTAGATTATATACTAGTGTACGTTAGCCTTGAATAAAAAGTTTTGCCGCATGGTCCTACCTAATCTAGACTCAAAGGTCAAAGGCTTATATTGGTCGGGCTTATAAGTGTTAGGATCGAATATAAGCAGGTGTAATGCGGAAGCTAGCAAAGCAAACCTTGAACGACCACGAGTCGGAAGACAAATGAGAAATACATCGAAAGACGCAAAGATTTAACGTGGTTAGGTCAATCGACCTACGCCCACAAAAGATATGAGGAATCCACTATAAATACGAGAGTACAAAATATAGAGAGCAACAACCTCAACCAATTCACTCGGAATACATCGGAGGTTCACACAAGTGATAACGTATCAAGCTTGTGACCCACAAATTATCCCTTTGACCTAAACTCTCAAAACCCTTAAGACTATATTGTGAATGCCAATTAATTTAGAATGAACAAGCCTCTATTTATAGAGTCCTAAACATTTTCCTACAAGAAAAAAGATAGTCATTCTAAAACCTTTTCGTAAAAGGAAAACCTATTTATGGTAAGAAATTAGGTCAACTAAAACCCAACAAATCTCCCCCTTGGCCTGAATATCTGACAAAATAAATTTGTCTACCTTCTTCACATAATCTTCAACAGTTTGCTTCTCCTCTCCATAATCTCCTCCATCAAATCTATGTCTGGACACAAAGAACCTATATGAAATAATTTCTCCAACAAAATCTTCAGTACAAAGGCTGCGGCTAGAACTAAATTCGTCAAGATGAACTCCTCTTTCTAACATGTTTCAATCATCGATTAACGAACCACTGAACCGACTCCATCATTGAATTTGGTTCTGATACCATTTGTTAGGACAGAAAATAAGCAAGTGTAATGCGGAAGCTAGCAAAGCAAATCTCGAACGACCACGAGTCAGAAGACAAACGAGAAATACACCGAAAGACACAGATTTAATATGGTTCGATCGATTGAACTACATCCACAAAGGAGATGAACAATCCACTATAAATATGATAGTACAAAATACAGAGAGAAACAACATCAACCAATTTACTCAGAATACATGAGAGGTTTACACAAGTGATAATGTATCAAACTTGTCACCCATATTCTTCCCCTAACATAAACTCTCAAAGCCCTTAAGACTACATTGTGAACACTATGAGAAATTTGACTTACTGCAACGCATATGAAGCGACGGTTAGACAATCATAGCAATAGGTTCCCTATTACAACGGATATAACTGTTGCAATATATCCTCGAATCTAATAGACCAACTTTTAAAATAAACCGTGGCATCATCCCTATAACCGTCCCTATAGTCTTTCTATGGCTAAAAATATTAGAATTGTGGCAATAGATGACTCTATGGCAACAATTATTTTAGGATAAATATTGTGCTTCTAATTTTTATCACTAATATATATATATATATATATATCTATATATATATATATATATATATATATATATATATATATATATATATATATATATATATATATATATATATATATATATATATATATATATATATATATATATATATATATATATATCTTCTTATTTAGAAATAGGACTTGGTGGACAAACATTGCAGTAGACCGTTGTACTCAAAGCAAAGTAAATTATACTGTTAATAAATATTAGTGAATGTTTGTAGCACTCTAAAAATTCACACTATCTTTTATGATACCTTGCATTTCACACGTGAATTCCTTTTTTTTTTTTGGTGATACACTTCAATTCACATATTCTTCTTAGTTGCAATTCTCTGTATTCATCTCTCTCAAACACAATTTTTCCCCCTTTGTGGCGTGAAGAAGGTAAATTACGAATTCTCTCTGCTTGCAGTTTTTTCGATGAAATTTATGCATATGTTGAATTTTATACTTGTACGAACATGTTTAATTTGGAGTACAATTAATTTTTGGTGCTTTAGTTCCAAGCTTGATTAGAACAAGACAAGTTTATCTTTATGCAAGTTTTTAATTATTATTGGCTGATGTTAAAAGAATCAGTTTGTAACAATTATTGAGCTTTATTATTCTTGAGGTGATTAATTAAATAATACTAGCTAATAAAGATATATTGTCCTTTCTGTTGTAGCATTTTGATATTCATTGATAAAGTCATTATTTTATTTATTTATTTTTAAAAAAAGATTGCTTTAAACTACAAAGATTTGCCTAACATGATTTTGAAATGCCAAGTCAATTGCAAAACATAAGATTTCTCACGTCTTTTTTAGTCTCAAAACTTGTGGCGAACTAAATTGCTAAGAGAGGATTACTCTTATTTGTAACAATACTCTAATTTACAAGGAAATACATGATCCATACAAGCTTATTATGACTTCGATATCTATGTCAAAATACTATGAAATTTATTCAATTTGAATATTACTTTCAACTGGACTAGAACAATATTGAGCACAATATATTACATATTTGAATCAAAATCTAGATTCCCGAAAACTGAAGTTCAATTTTTGTGGTTATATCTAATTTTGAGTAGTTTTCATCTTTTATGTACTCGAGTGACTTTCTTCTTTTGTATATTCAAGAAATTCACTGGTTATCTAATTTTGAATAATTTTTAGCGATAATAAATATTGACATTAATAAAGAGTGCTAAAAATTTTATCGAAATTAGTTAAAGTGTCATTAATTAAAATCAATATCATTTAAGGTTTTAGGGGCATATATAAAGAGTATTAATTGTTGCTAAAAATACATATTTAACAGCAATTAATAAGAATTAATTATCGCTAATCATGTGTAGTGAACTCAAATATGGTCATTTGATTGCTGTCCATTTAGAAGATGCATTTGATAGAATATGGGGAAAACTTACGAACAAAATTTGGAAAGGTAAGTACCACAATTATGTTGTAAAAAATAATAATAATTATGTTCACGTTATAGCCTATGCTTCACATTGAATCTTGTAAAATTAGTTACTTAATATTGTTCTATGATTGAATTGATCTATAAATTTCTATGAGCTCACCCCTGTCTGCAAAAATCCAAGAAACTCTTCCAACTTAACTTTCAATAGGTTGGCTCATTGTTGACACTTCCTAATACAAAACACATTTCTTTCCTTTGATAGCACCTTTAATCACAAGGTTTACAACACTTCTGTAAATTTCACAAGTCCTTGTACTCCACCTTGTTGACAGGTAGCTCTAGGTCTAAAAGTGGACAGAAAACTCCTGTTCTAATAAGACATGAAGCAATTTGGACACTAGGGAAACCAGAGAGCAAAACACATGCAAAATCAAGCTGCATTCCTTACAATTACTAGATGAAAAAAATTCTTAGGCTACAAATGATATTATGCAATATGTGTTTAATTTCATGGTGGTTTGATTTTATTATGATGGATTTCGGAGACGGGATAGCTCCAGATTTGATAAAATTCTCAATAGAAATCATAGGTTTCTCAGTAGTGCAATAACTAAAGCAATATACTGAAAGGGTCGTGATATTGTGTTTGGTATGAAGGAACATGTTTTTCTAGAAAATGTTTTCGTGAAAAATAAGTAAATAATTAACTTATCTTTTCATGTTTGGTTGAAGTCGAAAATATTTCTTAAAAACAAACTTAATTTTTTTTTTTGGAGGGAGCGGGACTGGTAGTGGGAGGGGGTTGGGGGAGGAGAGCTATGGGTGAAAAAAATTAAAATTTGAGATTGAAATATATTTTGTAAAAACAAAATTAATTTTTTTGGTGGGGTGGGGTGGGGGGCTGTTGGGGTGATACGGGGGAGGGGGGAGGCTAGGGGTAAAAAAATAAAAATTTGAAGTTGAAAATATTTTTTAGAAATAAACTTAATTTTTTTTTTGGAGAGGGGGGTGGGGGTCGTAAGGGGGTGGATAGTGGAGTCAAGCGTAGGGGTGGAAAAAAGAAATTTTAAAGTTTGAAAATGTTTTTTTAGAAACAAATTTTTTTTTTTTTTTGGGGGGGGGGGGTATTCCCGGGATGGTGGTGGGGTCCGGGATCGAGGTGAAAAAATAAAATTTTTAAAATTGAAAATATTTTTTAGAAATCGATGTTTTTTTTAAAAAAAAAAAGTAATTTGAAGTTGGAAGATAGTTTTGGAAAATGTTTTTCTTAACTTTTGGAAGAAGTCATTTTCCTTAATTTTTAGGAAAATGAGTTGATTTGGAAAACATTTTCTAAAACTTTTGTTCCAACCAAATATGAGAAAATTGGAAAATATTTTCCAGAAATTGTTTTTCGTCATACCAAACACACCCATTATATTTACAAATTCTGTCAATCTTTTAAAAATTATTTCTCATGTATTGAAATTAAAATTATTTCTCATATATTGTGATTATTATAGATAAGACGTGTTGTGAGAGTTCTTTAACAATGTGAATTTCGTATCTTACATGATATCTCTATTTGAGTAGCCTTTATGTATTAACTTTTGTTTCTTGTCGATTACTACTTGCACCTTCATTTTGTCCCTTTATGACAAAAGGTTATACATTAAATAAAGGGAAAATAGTCAAAAATACTCTTAAACTATGTGAAAGGAATAAAAATGTCTTTCGTTTATAGTTTGACTAAAAAATATCTTTATCGTCAATACTTTGGCTAAAATATTTCCTTAAACTATGCAAAAAGAACAAAAATGTCTTTCGTTTGTGTTTGATCCAAAAATGCTCGTCATCAATATTTTGGTCTAAAATTGTCATTATTGTTATATAATAGGTCAAAAACCTCATTTTTCAAATAAATGTATTATTATTTTCTTTTAACACATTTTTTCCCAATTAATGTTTTTAAAAATATTAGTTAATGTTTATTTTACTTTAATTTAGAAAAAATAAAAAATGAAAATATTTTTTATTGTTATGTAAATGATAGATATACTATGATCTTATATATATGACATATATTATCTATCGAAAGTGTACATGAAATTATTTTATTTAATTGATAAAATGAGATAAAGAAGAAAAAAAAATTTCCTACACTTTTATTTGGTAAGTAATTTCAAAAGAAAGAACATAAGAATAGTATTACTTAATAATATTTTAATTAGGAGGAAGATTGTCTTTTTT
The DNA here is from genome assembly GCA_032847665.1 of Solanum chilense. Lineage (NCBI taxonomy): Eukaryota > Viridiplantae > Streptophyta > Magnoliopsida > Solanales > Solanaceae > Solanum > Solanum chilense. Next base: position 60,590,206 of record CM064974.1, on the reverse strand, counting down.
TCTTTTTATAAAAAAATACATTTATTCAGAAAAAGACATTTTCTTAGCCATTTTGTATACTAAATTATTGACCATTTTCCCTTAAATAAAATTTAAGATTTCAAAATATATAAATTGTTGGGCTTTGTGCCCCGTGCAATTAGGGGTGGCAGGGGGACCGGGATGGCCCGCCCCGCCCCGGCCTGAACCCGGCCATCCCCCAGGGTTTAAGGGGTGGGGGATGAGGGGACCGGTTAGGGGTCGGTTCACCCCTGCGACCCGGCCCGATCCCGGCCCGGTTGAACCGGCCAATTCACGGGATCCCCCCTTTTTTTTTTAAATTTAAAAAAATTGATCGTTTAGATCCGTTGGGGAAACGGCTAGTGCCCCCCCCCCCCCAACGGATTTATGCCCCTTTTTGTGTTCCCAAACACCCCCTACCACCCCCCTACTTTTAAAATTTTATTTTAAACCCTCAAGTTATAATAATTACACTTTAACCCATTTTTAATACTATAAATACACCTATCCCCTACTATTTCTTACAAAATTATCTATTCTCATGTCTCTCATCTATTTTCTATATCCTCTCAACTCTCAAGTGTCAATCTTAATTTCTATTCCATTTTAATTCTCATATTATTAGAATCCATATATTTCAATTTTCAATTCAAATTTTTCATATTATATCAATATAATTATATTATCTCATATTTGTTATCAAGTATTGGTTGGAGTTACAAATTACAAGTTACAACAAACCACAAGCTTCAACAATCGGTTTAACGTCTGCTATTAACGCAGACATTTGGTACATTCGTTTCATAATATTTATATTTTATTTTTCGTCTTTACTTTTGTGTTATTATTATTTTTATATTACACTTTATATATATATATATATATATATATATATATATATATATATATATATATATATATATATAAATATAAAATTAAGTATGAGTTCTGGCAAAAAAACAGCGGTAAAGGAAAAGAGAAAGCACAAGATAACGAAGAAAGTAGACTTTTTAAATTATTTAATTTTGATAAAAAAAAAATAGGAAAGAAAAAAAGAGTAGTAAAAGTGGTGGTACTTCATCTAAATCAACGAGTAGAGTTAGATTTAACATAAATGATTCTACTTATGTTGATGATACTCCTTATAACATTGATTCAAATGTTCAACTCGATCACGAAAGTTTAGAACGACGTTATGGTAATTTAATCCTAATGTTGATGAAAATTCAGGTGAAGAAGTAGAAGCTGATTTGAGAGAAGAAGAATTAGAAGAAACACCTACTAGTCCGGTGACAGAAGTTCCAAATGAGACTATCAATTTACCGGAGCAAAATCTTGAACATCCACCCCTTATACCTCCCACAAGGGGGAAGGTGAAGTATCAACGACCTAAAACTTCTATTGTGTGGCAACTTATGACTTTTGATTAAGAAAATAGTGTTGCTATTTGTAATAAGTGTAAGCAACCTTTTAAACATAAACAAGGTGGGGGTCAAGGTGGAACGGGGGAATTAAATAGACATTTGTTATCTTGTGTGCCGATTCAATATAAAGAAGCTAAAGCATTAACCAATAGAAAAAAAAGAATTTCAATTAATGAATTAGATATTACCGGTAATGCATCGATAGGAGCTTCTAATATGGTTCAAGGAACATCAGATCCTTTTAACCCTGCTGGTCCAATAACACAACGTAGCTATATAAGGAATTAGATCCGAAAAATTTAGCTAAAATGGTTTCTGTTTGTGGTTTGCCTTATAGTTTTCCTTCAAATCCCGGTTTTGTTGAATATATTCAACAAACTTATAATCCGGATAATAGAGGCTTTTCAAGAAATACTGTTAAATCTGATGTTTTTGAATATCAAGGTAAACATTATCAATTTTTCGTTGTCTATTTAGCATATTAGATAGTAGAGTGTCTATAACTTCGGACATGGGTCGTAGTGTTAATGAGAATGATTATTTAACTATTACTGCACATTGGATTGATCATAATTGGAATTTGCAAAAAAGAATTATAAGTTATAAACTATGTATAGAGAAAAAAAACTGGTGCTTAGCTTCAAATATTTTTAGTGTTTTAGATTATTACGTGATTATAGATAAAATAATATCTGTCGCATTAGATAATGCATCTAATAATACAAACGCTGCTAAAATGTTAAAAGTTAGATTATGTCCAATTGACAATAATGTTTTTCATATTAGATGTGTTGCACATATATTAAATTTAGTTGTACAAGATGGTATTTCATTATTTGATTGTGGTAGCGTGAAAGTTGAATATGATGTTACCTGGATTTTTCATACAAACAATGCTGCTAGAATTAGGGAATTTAATGAGCGTTGTTCACTATGTGAATTGTCACCTAGAAAATTTCCAAAACATATTAAAACAAGGTGGAATTTTCTTTACGAAATGCTTTCAGTTGCTTATAAATATAAAAGACCCATACAAATGATTTTTAATGCTCATAATGCTGACCCATTAGATAGAATTTGTGATGAAGATTGGGAAGAAACTGAAGAACTATTACAATTTTTAAGACTTTTTTATGATGCTACTACCAGGTTTTCGAGAATTTATTATCCTACTATTTCATCCGTATTAATAAATATTTGTGCTCTTTCAATTCAATTTTGTAAATATAAAAAAAATAGATAAATTTAGAGTTGCAATTGAAGGTGTGATTGAAAAATTTAAAAAAATATTTTTTTCCTATTCCTCAAGTTTTTTTAATGGCTACTTCATCCTGCTTATAAATTACAAGGTGTGCAAGGCCTTGTTGACACTTTTTATGAAACTTTAGAAATTTTACAGGAAGAAATTCCAAATTGTCAAGCGTGTAAGTCTAGCATAAAAGTAGAAGCAAAACTATTGAGATTGATTCGTTACTTTCAATTTCATGTTATATGCGAGATTTTCTTGGTCTTAATTCTACTAACCGTGATGATTTTGAAGAATATCTTAATCAATCTTTAAAAGTATTGGAAATCAAATATGGCAATGAAGATTTATTAGGATGGTGGAGTAGGCGAAGCGATGCATTTCCAACTTTGAGCAAAATGGTTCATGATGTTCTAGCTATTCAAGCTTCATCAGTTGCATCGGAGGTTGCTTTCAGTGCGGCAAGGTTTCAAATTGGTGATCATAGACATTCATTGGCGGAAGACAGTTTGGAAACAACAGTTTTATTTAGAGACTGGTCCAATGCCGAAAGGAGGAATAACAATTTGCCAAAGTTAAGTAAAAAACAAGCAAGTTGGATCAAAACACAAATTGAATGCAGTGATGATGAATTAGAGGCACAAGAATTTCTAACAAGTTTTCCAACACCGGAGGATATCACCATCGATATGATGCGACAATTAGAATTAAATTTTAAAGGAGAAAACAGATATTTTTAGATTACATTCGAGAACTAATTAAAACAGAACCCTTCCTAGAAGGTGGCTGCGTAAAATTAGTTACTCATCTAATATCTGTAGCAAATATTAGTTTTACGTATAAGAACTTATTGAAACAGAACCCTTCCTAAAAGGTGGCTGCGTAGATTTGTTAGAGCCTGTTTGGCTCAGCTTAAAAGCTGGTCAAACTGACTTAAAAGCTGATTTTTGACTTATTTAGCTGTTTGGCAATACTCAAAATAACTTATTTTAAGTTAAAAAAAACTTATTTTAAACCAAAAGTTAAAAGATGGGGTACGGGTGCTTTTTTTTTTTTAGCTTATAAGCTGTTTTAAGTTGACCACATTTTTATGTTTTTGCCCTTAATATTTTTATACAATCTCCAAATTACTCATATAAACTTAACATCTCTTTCTTCCATTTTTTCATTTTCACGTTTGGCGTAACAACTTCAACACTTTTATCCAAACGCATAACTGCTTATTTTAAAAATAAGTTTCAGCACTTTTAAAAATACTTTTTTAAAGCTGCTTTTATTAAGCCCATCCAAACGGGCTCTTACTCCACTAATATTTGTTAATTGTAAGTTGTAACTTCTAAGTTCTATTGAATAAATTTGAAGGTTTTAACCTTTGTTCAAGTTTTTTTTATACAATTATTGTTTTGTATTTTAATTTTAATATATACTAAAGTACTAAACTAATTTTAAAATACTTAATTTAAAGTTTACAATTTACATTACTTTAAAATATTTAAATTACAAATTTAAACTTCTCAAATTTGAAATATAAAACTTTAAAGTTGAAACTTGAAATTTGAAACATGAATCTTAAAATTTGAAAATTGAAACTTGAAATTTGAAAATTTATTTTGATATTTGAAAATCAAAAATTAAATTTAAAATTTATTAGCTAAAGAAGTATAATTTCAATAAAAATATATAAGTATTTAAAAAAAATCCCCCGTCCCATGCTGTCCCGTCCCGTCCCCCCAAATCCCATCCCATCCCGTATATATAGTGGGACGGGATGAGACCTATTTTTGAACCCCCAATCCCGATCCCGTGTCAAATCCCCTCCCCCCGTCCCCCGTTCCCCGTCGTCCGCCCCCCTTCGTCCCGTCCCCCAGTCATCTTCCCCGTCCCCTTACCAGCCCTAAGTGCAATGTAAGGGCCTCCCTTCTAGTGTGTGTGTGTGTGTGTGTGTGTGTGTATATATATATATATATATATATATATATATATATATATATATATATATATATATATATATATATATATATATATATATATATATATATATATATATATATATATATATCCCCTAAAATATATTTCCCTCCGGTAATTTTGCAAAGCGCCAAAATTTTTGATCTGATTAAAAAATCATAAAGCCCTTTCCCATAACGATATTCTGTTCCAGCAATTCTCAACGAAGTTCTTGGTGAAGAAAAGAACAGCAGAACTTCTGGTGAAGAGATCTCTCTAGTGAAGCTCGTTTGTCTTCTTGGGCATTGATATCTTTTACTTCAGTTGAAACTCCACTGGTCTTACGACAGCAATTTATGGGTATAAAGGTGAATACTTTTGATCTATTCTCTGCTAGTTCAGGATTTCTAAGTCCCCCATTGAATGATTTTCGAGAAATTTTATAGAATACTAAATTGGTTTGTCTTAAATCTACGTTATTTGCTCTAATCTAGGTCTGCCATATAATATATTTGTGGATTATAGTTTGTATTTCCTGTTTGGTGTTGATTTGACAACTCTTAAGCAAAAGTCTTTGAGAGGGTAAATTTCAATTTCATAAGAGAAATTTCAATTTGTAGTTGATTGTTTTCCTCAAAATCACGCACAGGACATATTTCAGGCAAAAAATAAGTCTAAGATACTTGTCTTCTTTTTCTATACAATAAACTGAATATAATGGACTTATCAGATTTGAAAAACTCAAGTTGCAAATTCACGGATTGTCCGAATTTTGTTTGTTCTCACAATCAGGTCATTCATATATACTTAGGCTTAATATCGCTAACTAGGTCCAGTTTTACTTCATTTGGTACACCTCCTCATTTTCACCAATAATATGCTCAGCTATCGTGATATTCTCTACTTCTTTCCCTTCTGTCTATTTATCACCTTATGATGCACACAACTTTAAGAGCTATGGCCACAGAGAGACCAAAATAAATTTTTCTTTCTTGAAAAATAAATAGAGTCTTTTGGCAATCGAGATTGTCCTCACAATCAACATCCAAATTTAAAGGGAAAACATTGTTAATCTATGTTGAACAGAGACGGATGAGACAATGTATAAGTTATTACTACAAGTGTTTTGCTTGAATGGGAAATCTCATACTTATTAAGTGTCACGATTCGAAAGCATCCCCTAAAAGTTAGGAGGAACCCTCATTTCGTGACTGGATGTACTTGACCTTTTGCGGTCTTGTAAAGACCTTCAACTAGCATTCATTACATATGACATGAAAAGTAGTGCGGAGTAAAAACTTTTCACTAATAAATTAATAAAAAGGAAATCTTTCATAAATACTTAACAAATCTCATCGCCACAAGCCAAACTTAATACACGACATATAATATCTTAGGGACAGGACCCTTTACATTGAAATCAAATATATATTAAGTCTTAATAATAAAGCTAAAAAACAATAGACTATGTCCTCGGATATATGACGACATACCAATTCTTGAGAGAGTGAATTTCCCAAGCTTCGCCTTCGAATCTTCCAAAAAGTCTTCAACTTATACTTATAAGGTATAGAAAAGTATGGGGTTAGTATAAAAAATGTACTTAGTATGACATATGCATGCGAAAAGGCACATTTTAGTAAAATAAACTTTTCATGCAATTTAAGTAAAATATTCAAGAATATAGAAGCAAAACATCATAAGAACCATCACTTAACACCTAGATAAGAGATTCCATAATTTAAAACCAAAAGAGACCATTTACAGTAACTTCCAAAACTTTAGAGTAAACTCCAACCAATATTACAGTGAACAAATTTGAACTTTAACAATGAATCATTTAAGGCACTCACAATGAATTATCCTATCCTAAATGAGTGAACTTCCATGGCCAAGCGAAAGAGAAAGTGAACTCATTTTCCGTAAGAGTTTCCTTACCTCGGGATTCTCCTAAGACAAACTAAGGTAAGACATGAAGGAAGTATGCATATGACTCCTTCAATACACACCAAAGCAGCCCTCAAGACTACCCCTTTCGACTTACTCAACTCGGGAGAAACAAGCCCCTCAATCAATGGAAAGACATTAAAAGACACCCAACAAACCACAAAAGTCTTCACTTTCGGAATGACTACTTAGTGCAATGAGTAGATAGCATCCCATACCACCACCTACCCTAAATAGTACATTCTTTTAGAAGGTTTGGCACCAAGTCTTCCCTTTCGGAAGGTCCTATCTAATGCAATGAGTAGATAGCATCCCATACCACCACCTACCCTAAGTAGTACGTTCTTTTATAAGACTTAGTTCAATCAATTCTTTTGTGGAGGGTTAGCTTAACCGACATTGACCATGATAGTTAGACATGGAATTCCGACATTAACCCCTATCGGATGAGGGATCCTCACTTGCATAGAGTAAGGTCATTCTTTTTAGCTTTTACATGGCTTTTCCAATGGCTACACCTATGCGGGCGCATAGTTAAGGGATAAGGATATTTCTACTAAGTAATCATTCTCTACTCACGAGGAGTACTCATCTCAAGAGGTACATTGGAATTGAACATCTCAACTCACGAAGTGTAATCACCCCTTCATAATATCCTCCTAGACATAACCCCTACGGATTCTAAACACTTTAAACTATAGGTTAAGGATAGCTAGTGAACACCATATCTCAACTCACGAAGGGCATCCATCCTCCGACCTATCTTTGAAAGCTTTTAGGATGTAGCGAGGTTGCTACTAATCACTTCGTCTCTACTCACGAAGAGTGTCCACCTCAAAACTCCTCTATTTACTAAATTTAACTTCATACATTCATTTAAATGTGTGTGAGTACTTGTGAGCACATCTTGCATATGTGTCAATCAAGACATACCAAACATATAGAAGTCATGCAATTCATACTTTAATGCAAGTCTCTTATCATGAACAAACTATCAAAAACTCCTTAGTCTCAAGCCCAAGTAAGAATAGAAGGACAAGGTAGAAATATCTACAATCTTACTACTCACACCATCATCCCCCACTTAGGGTAAACCCAATTAAGAGCAACTTAACCCAATCTCAAGAGGATCTTAACTTAACAACCTTCACTTTCATCACTTAAAAGTGATTACCACTTTAGAAGGAATTACATTAAATCAACCAAGGCATTCTAAACCTTACATCTATGCAAAGTTTCACCAAATTTTAAAGTTAGGTCATACCATCTCAGCTAAAAACACTTTTATAAAGTATGATTTCTGATGCGGTGATCTTTCGTCTACTGATACTTTATTTACTCTATGATGGCAAAAGAAGCAAAAGAGAGGACCCAGAAGAAGCAAATTTTGTTACGTCGACCATATTTTTGGAGACAAAAAAGGCTGAATGGCGATTTTTTTTAGTAATAAAAAGTTCTTTTTTTAAGTGAGGTATTTTTAGTATAAATAATTTAATTCAATAGTAATTTAAGCTAAAATTAGCAAATAAAAATAAAGACTAAAATTTTAAACAGGTCATACTTTAATGTGATAACTATGTGTTTTCTCTAAATTTAGTTAAAGAAATTGATGAAGTTAATCAAGTTACATAAAACTCATTCAAACATCATAATTATAAGAAACAAACAAAAAAACAAACTTTTCAAAAACAGTCAAAGTGTCTCGGGAAGATAAAGAAAACAGTTAAAGGGGTAGAAAATTATTATATTTGTCCATTTTAATTGTTGTTATATCCCTTTTAGAGTTAAACTATAAAAAAATTTGACTAAAGCTATACATTTTAATATGTAAAATTTTTATAATTTATTATACTTTCAAGATAGTTTAACATTTACCCTATGCGTTACGCTGAAGTTTATTTAAAGCAATTTTAACCAAACTTTTCACCTTTGTGTGTGTTTGATGGGGGTGGGGGTGGAGTGGAGGCTACATATCACTAAAAGAACTTGTAAAATATTAACGATGAAGACATAATTAAGTAAAAAAGTATCAGTTTTGACAATCTAAATTTTAGGTAAAGACGGTCTCACATAATGCAACGTGACATTTTTCAATGTTTAAGCTAATTTCATAACTATCAATGAATAGAATTCGAAGTATTACTAATCATGTCACCTATCTGTGCAAATGAAAATTTTGATACGAAATGATGCAACAAAATTACTAGTAAGAGGGCGAGTTGATAAGTTAGCTGAAGGAGTAGCAAGACATCAATGTGGAAAAGCTCTCAATACTCTTAAATCTTTGGATTTGTGTTTCGGCGCTAAGTCAAAATTATACTAGTGAAATACAAATTATAAAATTGTGAGCTTTTTTTGTTGTAGTTGAGAATAAAGAGATGGTGTCTTCCCATCCTTTTTTTTTTTTTTTGAAACATCAGTTTTTAATTAGTTTTGCTTCTGTTTTTTTTTTCCATTCATTTGTATAAAGTTTCTTAAATGGTAGAAGCTGCTCATAACTTAACTTGTAAATATTTTTTTATTCGATTGTTAATACTGTCATTGTTTGGTGTTGAATTGATGTGGAGGTTTAAGATTTGATTAATCTAACACTTCAAAAGGTTAAGTTCTCTTGATATAGCATGTACTGATTATTTAAGATTTAAATATTTTCAGCTATTTGTCTCATATAACTTATATGATTATTAAAGAGTTAATTATTTTGTTTGAAATTTTACAGATAAAAATGTGATTTGTAAGACCTTGGTGATTATGTTTATGCCTTGTAGTGTTCCAAAAACTTTTCAAGTCCAACTCGACTCTCTCTTCCATTTCTACTTGTCAAATATAGCTTATAAAGTGAGAAGACAATAATTCAAACAAGCATTGGGCTGTATGTTAAAGTGACAAGACAATAATACAATAATTAAATAAATAACATGTCATAAGCATAAAGAAAAATCAAGTAGGAAACTTATGTAGTGTGAACTTTATCAAACTAACCTCCAATCAAGGGCATCTTAGATTTAATACCTACTATTATGGACAAAATAAAAGTGTATATATGTGAAGTGCTTTTTATTTTATTTTTTTATCAACGATGGAAAAACTAGAAAGAAATAAAGACATACAAATTTGTGTATATTTGTGTTTTGGTAGATTGGCTTCTATGCAGTGGTCAAGATCATAAAGGTGAATTTCCTTTTAGAGATAATCAATCTTCTCAACAACTTAGTGAAGAGAGGGGAGAAGATCAAGGATGGTGTCTTTTTATTGTTACATTGCAATTCAAAGCAAGGATAGCCACAATGTTTTGGTTGATGACTGAGTCTGAATGGGATATGAACGATGGTTCATTGCAATGGAGTTGCATAAATCTTTTAGATTAATCCATAGTCCATATAGTTTAATTTTATTTGAGTTTCTTGAGTTTTATATATATCTATATTTCTTAGATATAGAGCAATAACTTTGTAATGTATGATTACTGTGGATCCATTAAGCTTTTGCGAAAAAATTGCTAAATTATTTTTTTCTAATTGTATGTAGGTGATGAAATCGAAGAAGGCGATGAAAGCAATAGCGAAGACTTGACATTGAAGATGAATTGTTGATGTTAACTTTACTAGAACTCTAATTTTTGATGATTCAAAAACTGTGTGGTGCATGTGTCCTTTTTTATTTGTATTTTTTGCTTTTACTCATATTAGTCAATCATGGATCTTGGATTGTAATTTTGGTAATAAACATTTCTTCTCGTGAATGATTTATGTGTATTTTATGTTATAAAATTACTGTAACAACAAAATAATATAATATTTGTGGAAGTACACCAATAATATATACATATTTCAATACCTCAATAATAATTGTTGCAGTAACATATAATAACTGTTGCAAATGCCATTGAGCGACATAATCATTTAAAACTGTTGGCATAGCCACAGAGTGACATTTAAAATTGTTGCATATCGTCACAATCGTCACAATAGAATCAAATGGTTGTTGAATAGAGAGGAATTGTAGCAATAGCCTCAAAGAACTGTGGCATAAATTTAAACTCCGACGGTTCATAACCGTACTAATACGACACTAACCATGGGCAACTAATTAAAGTGAAAACCGTGGCAATAGGTCTATCTACTACTACGATTATGGGAACCGTCACACATAACTGTAGCAACAGATCTATTGCTACTCGATCTGTTGTAGCGGTCGCCTTAACCGTGGTGTTAGGCCTATGGCCACAGTAGGATAGTCTATTGCAACGGTAACTGAATCGTGACAGTATATCAAATTTCTAGCAGTGGAATGCTAATTAATTTAGAATGAATAAGCCTCTATTTATAGAGTCCTAAACATTCTTTTAAAAGAAAAATGATTAGTCATTCAAAAACCTTTTCCTAAAGAGAAACATATTTATGGTAAGAAATTAGGAAAACTAAAACCCAACAATAAGACCTAGTTTTGAATGAGTTTGAAAAATTCTATCCAACACCTATCCCGGGTTGGGTTGGGCCGACCCCATGGGCTAAGCCCATTTTGACGGCTCTAATTTTGAGAAAAGTTAATGGAGTGTTTTACGCCATTTTTCCTTTTAAGAAAATGGGATGTAAACCAAATTTACAAAAAATACATTCAAATTGTGAAGACTTTGTAAAAGTCTGACGAAACACAATTCCATCTTTGAAAATTTCATATAAAAATAAAATAATATTTAATTTTCACGGTCAAATGCCCATTTGGCATGTAAAACAAACTTGGACTTAGGATGACTTCTTGGATTTATACATTTTGGCACAGAAAACATAGACTAAAAAGTTGCAGAAGCTAAGTGCAGCCAAGAGCCAGAAGAAATAATCAAGATGACCACTGTTCAAGTTGTTTGGAATCCATCCGGGTTTTCCACCTTGAGTTGTAATGGATGTTACTACTGTCAGTATGAAAGAGCTCAAGTAATTACCCATAGCAGTGGTCAACAGTGACAATGCACTGCACAAGCTACGCATTGCATCGGGTGATTGATCATAAAAGAACTCAAGGTGCCCAATGAAAGTAAATATCTCAGCTGCTCCCAGTATAAAATACTGCGGAATCTGCCAAAAGATACTGAGGTACTGCAACTGCTATATCCACCAAATGAAAGTCTTTTGCGAGTTGTAGACGCTTGAACTCAACGATAGCAGCAGCTGACATGCACAACACAGAAAGGAAAAGTCCAATTCCTATTCGCTGTAACTTGGAAAATCCCCTTTCATTTCCGGTAAAACTCCTTGCAATTGGAACAAGGATTCTATCATAGACTGGGACCCATATAATTACACTTACAGCATCGAAAAGTGAAAGAGATGCGGGAGGAATTCTGAAAGAACCAATGGCAGTGTCCATCACCGTCCCTTGCTCCACAAACAATGTAGCCATTTGTGCATAAACAGAAGAAAAGACTATTCCAGTTGCCCATATCGGGAACATGCGGATCAAAATTTTCAGTTCCTCAACTTGCGTAACAGTACAGAGCCTCCAAGCATTGGAATAGTCTCCAGTTATGCATTCGATGTCTGAAACTACAGCAGCTTTGTCAAGGCACCTGAGGAATAAATATAATTCTAATAAGTTGCAGCAAGTTCAACATAAGTTGCAAGGATTGTGGAAAACATACTTGGTGATTCTTTAAAGCATTTTTCAGAGAACTAGTTTTTGTTCACATATTTTATAAAAGGGAAAATACACAGGTACCCCCGATCAAATCCTTGTCTTTTTTAAAGAACATCTCTTCAGTATCAGTGTAAGGACCAGGTTCTTACTTCTACAACTAAGTGTTTACAAATTTTTTTATAGTTGTATATAGTAGAGTTGCAGATTTGTTCTTAATGAACCTTCTTACTCCTTCCTCGGGACATTATATCTTTTTTTCTTCAATCCTAAATATATGTTCTACATAGAATCAGGTTCCCTTTTAAGAACAAACATGTTTCTTTATATATATATATATTTGATTGCTGGGGGAGAAAATAATAGAGTATTAGAGAAGAGTGCTTGGATAAACTTTATTGTTTGAAGGCAGTTAACACAGTAGGAATCATCTTATGATGTTTTTTTTGGATAGGTTTCATTGATTAAAGGCTATCACTAACATCAAATTCACATTGAATTAGTTGTTATCTCGTCAAATTTATAAGAATCACCACATACTAGATTTCTAAGATGGATTGACTTCAAAAGGGTAATTACACTACCACACTTCGTTTATGATGCTTAAATAAGTATCTAGAAAGTATTTCTGAGGAGCTACCATGATTGATTTGAAGTATCGGATGAACCATAGGGGAACAGGTATAAATGAATGTTGTGGTGTTGGTTGGGGAAGAAGGTGAATATTAATTGGTTATTGTAATGGTCCAAACAGATCCAATAGTCTATTTAATCAAGGGGATTAATTGGTAAATCAATATTTCACCATCCATGAACATTAGGGACTTGAATGACTTGAAGACTAAGTCTAAAGCCTTGATGGCTTATGTTGAGTTGTACTGGATATGAATTGATAGATTTGAACTATATCTATGTAGATATTGTTGACCATTTGAAGTGCCAATAGTTTGAAAAGCTAAGAGTACGTCCAAGAAAGTTTGAGTTATACACTCTTTACCCAACAACATAATTCCAAAGATGTATGAAAATGTTTTAGAATGTGAATGTATGTTAGAAAGGGCAGGCAAACGAGCGTGAAGTTCCCATCATTCATGAGTGTAATGGCTTAAATTAAAACTCTAAGTATATAATAATATGATAAAAGATATTGTGATCTTGACTTCAAAGTAAGAACTTTTGGCATCATATCGATTATAAATGTCACAACTATCATATGAGCTTTATGAGAGCATAAAGGAGAAGAGAGTGAAATTAAATGTTCTCCTTAGTAGAGAAGAAAATATTATTACCTCAGTTCATCAGTGTGCAGTAGCTTTCGGCTTCCTTCAATTGCAGAGCTTTTGTCTGGGGTTTCATAAAGTAGTGTACTATCATCGGGGACAGACAAGTTCCGTTTGTGGAATGCTGCAACCAGAACCTGGTACATTCTTGTGAGAGGACTTCCCCCAGGTTTTTGAAATCTGTAGAGCGGCGTACCCAAAAAGAAACTTGCAATGGCAATGCTCATGAAAAGTGCAGGGATGCCAAACCCAAGGCCCCATCCATTATTTTCTTGAATCCACACAATCAAAGTGCTTGATATCAAAGCTCCAATGTTGATGGAGAAATAGAACCAATTGAAGAAGGATCCCTTTTTAACCCTCTCTTTTGGATCTGTGTCATCAAATTGATCAGCACCAAATGCCGAAACACATGGCTTAATCCCACCAGTTCCAACAGCAATCAGATAGAGGCCAGAAAAGAATATGGCATATTGGGCAGGAGTTGCTGAAGGGCACACAGAACCCACACATTCAGGAGGCTTAAAAGCTAGAATCGAAGCTGATAGTGTCAATGTGCACATTCCCTATATAACCAATCAACAACACAAAAATCATGAAATAAGATGTGTAAGTCCAGCAGAAAGAAAGACTGCAAGAAGAGGATATTTTTGTAATTCACTGTTGCACTAAGTCTAGAGCAAAGATAAAATCCCAATTACAAAGGAAAGATATGTTCCGTTTCAAAATTCAAGACACGTATTTACTCTCTCATTTAACTTGCTATATCAGTAAAGATGAGACCTTTAACCATAAAAGTTCAAAACAGAAAAGGCATTGAGCAGATAGCTACTATCTTTCTTCCTTATCACATTCTTACGTTTTCCCCAACTTTAGATTGTTTAAAACTTGTAAAATATCACACACTTGACAAAGTTGTTATAAGTTCCATATAATGAATTCAATAGCTAATTTAAAATGGTATTAGAATAGTGTATACAATAGACCCATGTGGTTCAGCCCTTCCCGGGACCCACACATAGCGGGAGCTTAGTGCACTGGGCTGCCCTTCTCTAAATAAATGATTCTCTTTGGATCTTTCATAAAAGGAAATTGGCACTTAAATAGTTTTCCAGGAAAGTGGATCTACCTTCCTCAAAGTTGCAACCTATGTTACTCGGTCTCTCTGAAAAAGTCGATGAGTACGTGTCGGGCCCTCCAAAAGTAGTGCATTTTTGGAGGATCCAACACTGGTGCATCAACTGTTTTGGAGAGTTGGCGCAACATAGGTTGCAACAACCAATACATACACCTGGAACCAAGGTCAAATATTTGGTGCCACAGTTGCACCCACCAATTATAAAACAAACGAAAAAGGTTAAATATGTATCACGTCTATTTAATGTTAATATCTCACTAGGTAATATCCGAAGTGACCAACTTATTCCAAACCAACAGAATAGGCAGGGTCACTTCTACCTTTTACAGAATATCTAAAGTTAGAACTTGCAAAAATTAAGTAGAGCAAAAACATTTTAGGATTTAAACTGAATACTAAAATTCAAATACACCATGAAAACACAGTAGAAATGCTCATGTAAAATAATAAAAAACTGATACACAGTAGTCTTGCACATCCCTTAACCAAGAAATAGTACATTTCCATTGTCCTCATAATTTCATCCCATTGCATATGATGTTTTGCAGGTACATGAATTCACTTGAATTGGCCCACAACTTCAACAAATAGTCAGCACCTTGGCATTCACTCATCACTTCCTGATGGTTGGTACGTGGGGGAAGGGATGTTGGAACTTCTCCAAATTAAAAATCCTACTATCTTTGGGAAAAATCTCTTCAAATAAGTGGAAAGTTGAAACATACCTCACCATCGTCGTCAAATGCAACATTTTCCAAATATGAGTATCAACAAACTTAAGGGAGCTGAATTTCATGAATAATATGGGAAGTAATATCCTCTGATAAAAAATGGGAATGTATCGCATCCTTACATGAAACATCGTCCAGGACCTCCGGTACATTCATGACATCTTCATCAATAGGAAAATTATCTGACGCTATAAAGTAAAGTACACCCAATATGGTCCAATTATCAAACCAAAAGTTAGAGGATCCCGTGTTAATTTTTTTACCAAATTCAATGCTCAATCAACTCTCTTACCTCTTAATATTTTACGCTATACATGAGAACCTTATTTCATGGAACAATAATCGAGTGAAGCTTTTTATAATATTTTATCACTCATAAAAGAGATCCACAAAGGAGAACTCTTCTTGTTGATACCAGTAAAGATGAGAACTCTTCATCCTATACTCTTTGCACCAATTCCTCTGATGCCTTATTATGGATATAAACTCCACTCTTCTCTTCACTTATGGACCGAGACATCTTCATACTCAAATAATACCTCTATAATTCAATAAAGAGAATCCGTTGAAGAGAAAATTATGGTATCAACCGCATATGCTAAATAATTGATTTTTGGACTCCATTTTGGCATAGAAAAATCACAGAACATTAAGTTATCATATAATGCATTTAAACTCCTAGAAAATACTTCGACAGAAAGAATAAAAAGAGCTTGAGATAGGGAATCACCTTGCTTCACACCTTTTGAAGATTAAAAGAATCCATAAGATTGTCCATTCTGAAAAATTGAAAACCAGTTGTTTGAAAATATTCTCCTGACCATGTCAATAAAACTCTCCCGAGATTCCATTTTATGCAAGACGTTTGAAGGAAAAATCCAAGATACTTTATTGTGACTTTTAGCTATATCCAACTTAATAACCACTTTAGCAGACTTATCTCTCTTCCTTTAGAATTGAGAAAGAAGAAAAATCTTCTTTGTATTTCAGTATGTCCTTATAGAAATAGAATATTTTCTTTCTATAATTACACTAGGAAAAGGAAAAATAGAATATTTTAATCATGTTCCTTGTGATTAAGAGACTGGCTACATTATTGTTGTCCCCAATATCCTCCATCCTAGATTGATATGAAATATCTTCCCTTTCCAAAATAGTAAATGGCGTTGTAGTTAAATTAGAAGTATTAGCTTCCTTCCTTTGGGGAGTCATCTAGTAAAGTCACCACATTATTATTAGTATCACTTTAGTTTTCGTTTTCTACTCTATATCAGCTATTGGAGCAAGAGGATCATTTGTTGGTAAAAGAACAACTCCTTATCTTTCGAACCATCAGATTTATAAGCAACAATACGTTGATCAGTTGCACCAGCAACCTTCTTATTACTCTCAGCCTTATCCTAAACCTGCTTCCTTTAAGGATTGCTCACAATTTCAATTGGTTCAGCCGTATCAATAGAAGGTACATCATCTAACCTACCAGTTTGTTCTTCATTCTAATCCACAATCAATTTTTCGGTGTAACCTACCAGTGGTGTTTGCAATATTTGGGCAAATAATCATAATGTGCTTTTATTCATTTTGATCTGACTTTACCGATAACAATGTCACGACAATCAATCTACACTTTTTGTAAAATCTCCAAGCTAATCAACCTCAGCTAAATACTGACTCTTTAGCAGATAAATCAAGAGGTAGTCCTGAAACGAAATATATGCAACTGCAATGGCGTTCTTCATCTGAATCAAACTAAGGATTTCACTTTAACATTGGTAAAATATCTTTAAACTTGAGATAGAACACCGGTTTGGCCAGCACATTAACTTAGTCCTCTAAAAGTTCAATCAACACAAAATGATTTCTTAAGAAACTTATCGTACAATCAACCTTGATCATATTGAATTGGAATGATCTTCCTTAAATCTTTGAGTTACGACCATCTATATGAAATTTACCAATAACATCTTATTATAATATTTCCTTGATGAAGTCGATCAAAACTCTGTCTGAATCCCACATCACAGTAGGTTCGTTGTGCAGATACACAACAAATTTGAGTGGAATAGGTTGCACGGGCTATAGCAGTGAAGGGTTTAAGGAGTGAAGCATCAGAATTTCGGTTAGGAGGCTAAACACAACCTCAAGAGAAACGGAAAAATGATAAAATATGAATATTCAAGTCACAGAAAGAAATTTTATAATCATCTCATAAGCAGTAAGTTTAAAATTTTGTTTAAAATGAAGCTGAGATATTTACCACGACGTAG
Source organism: Solanum chilense (assembly GCA_032847665.1). NCBI lineage: Eukaryota > Viridiplantae > Streptophyta > Magnoliopsida > Solanales > Solanaceae > Solanum > Solanum chilense. The sequence goes on along the minus strand of CM064974.1, from coordinate 60,572,595 downwards.
ATAATAGAGAAGGTAGCAATTGTCCGATATCTTCCCCAGTATGCATCTGCCAGTACTGCCCCAATAAGGGGCATTAGGTAACACGTGCCTTGCCAAGTTGTGACATTTCTAGCAGCTGAGACATTTCCCTCATGTAACTTCTTGGTAAGATAGGTAACAAGATTAACAGAAATACCAAAAAACGCCAAACGTTCACAACATTCATTACCTGAGACCAAGATTCACAACCAAATCAATACCAAAACAGGTAAAAAGAGAAGAAAATAAATGGGCAATTTGACTAATGCATACCAAGAATAAAAGGGCAAGCTCTCCAGTTCCCCGTCTCACTTTTTAAAACAGGATTACCATTGATATCAACAGAACCATCTCTAGTGTACATTCCACTATCCTCATTCTACAAATAGTAATTTTTTTAAGAATAGCAAAAAAATAACTTGCAAGTAATCACATTTGCATAATGCATAAGTAGCCCCAACCTATGCCCGAAATCTCACGAACACACTTATACTATACTAAAGTCCTACTATCTTCTGAGTCAGCGCGTGTCCAGACAATTTTTCAAGCTAGTTCCACGTACGCCGAAAAAAGATAAAAAAATAAATATAAAATAAGTTTAGGAGTAATAGAATTTTAGTATAGTATAAATGTGTCCCTGAATTTCGGGCATAGATTTGGAATACTTATGCATTTTCCCTATTGTATATGATTAACTTTCAAATACAGTTGTAGTGCAAATAATTGCTATAATGTATATGTTAGAGTAACTAAAATGAACTATATAAGTCATTGCATTATTGCATTTATAAAAATAAAATGAAGGAATATTCATAGAAATCTCAGATTTAGCAAATTCATATAGTTTCAACTAACTAATCCTAAATGAGAAGGTTCTTCTTACTTCATTAAATGAAATTTTTGTGAACAAAATAAAATACTATAGTAATTATGATCAAATACAATTCTAACTCGAACTTGGGAAATTTCAAATAAAGCAATGGTCACTTACAGAGTGATTAAAAATGAATTATGAAGTAAAGAAAGAGAAATTAGAACCTGATGAATACCACCATCTTGTAGAAGAGATATTTCATCTGTTCGAGTACCCATTGGATCTCACAATTTAATCTATCTGTTACTAAAAATTGAGATGTTTGTTGAATCTACAAAGGGAAATGGCAGAAGAGCAAAAATGGGTCAACTGACAGAGAAGTTGAATAGGCCAAAAAGATATTGTTCCCTCTCATTTTAATATTTTGGGTCAGTCTGAAGATGCATTTACAGTCATACTTTGATCTCATTTCAAATCATCTCTCTCTCTCTCTCTCTCTCTCTCTCTCTCTCTATATATATATATATATATATATATATATATATATATCTCAATTTATGGGATACATCTACTTTTTGAGTTAATTTTTTATATATCATTTAAATATTTATGATTGTCAATTATTGCAACTTATACACTAGTATCACCTATGTAGTTCATAAATATATAAATGAGAATTATTATATGATCAAAAATTTGGCCAGAATTTGACCAGAAAAAATTTATAAACTATAATATCTTTTTTATTTTAAAATAATTCAATTTTTTTTCATTTTTAGTACAAGGTATTAAAGATAAAAAGATAAAAATATTTATGAAAAAGTAAAATTATTTCATTCTGACCAAATTTTCTGGCAAAAAAAAAAATTTTTTATATAAATTTCATTTAAAAAAATCTAAAGATTTTATGTGTATAATTCTGATCAAACTTAAATTGTTTGATACACGAAATACCAAAAGTGTTACATAAAATGAGATGGAAAAATTATGTAATTTAAATTCTTTAAACATAAAACTATGTAAAATGAATAAAAATACTCTTAGTTGATTATTTATTTTAAAAATATTTATCATGATTAATAATTTGGTTGAAAAATTCTCTTATTATTATTTAATGGATTAAAACTTAAAACTATCTTATTTCAATGAATATTTTAATTCTTTTCCCTTTTTAACAAATTATTTTCCTAATGTTGATTTTCCTTTAGGAATATTGCATGAGTATTCCTAAATTATGATCCAAACCTCTTGAACATACTTAAATCTAATTAGGATCAAACTATTTTAAAATAAAATAATTCCCCCCCCCCTCTTAACTCCAAAAGTTGACGTGGCAAAGAGAGTGTGCATGTGCAAGTGAAGACCGTATCTTTTTCTAATTGGTCTATTTAGAATTGGCAAAATACACAAATATTTATTTAAGTTGGTCTCATTTCACATTTATATTCTCAACTTTGAGTATGCACCAGTAGGTACTTAACCTCGTATAAAATTGAACAAGCAGACACATGAATCCTGTATGGCATAATACTTACAGGACACCACGTAGGATGCAAATTACCATGTATGATGTCATGTCAGATATGTGTGTCTTTTTGTTCTATCTTATACAAGTTTGAGTGTCTACTTTTGCATATTCAAAGTTGAAAAACATAAATGTAAAATGATGTAAAATTAAATGACATATTTATGTATTATGCCTTTAGAATTAGTTAGTACACATAATTGACCTTTTTTTTTAGTTTTTGAAAGAAAAAAAAGTTTGAAATACATTCATACTTTGATCAAAATTGTTGTAACAATCTCAAACTTTGGTAGAATCTATCACCCCCTGCACTATTTAGTGGTGTATTTTAAAGATATATAATTGTTTAGCTGGATAAGTTACTATTATAATAATGTCGACGTGGACAACTATATATCTCTAAAATACACTATTAAATAGTGGAGAGGGTAATAGGTCATGCCTAAAATTTGAGATTGTTACGATAATTTCAATTAAAGTTCAATATATTTCAAATCTTTTTCCCTTTATAAAACATACAAGTATAAATCTTGTTTTATGTTTTCTTTTATTAAAAATAAAAGTGAAATATATTCCAAAAATATGTTTGAAACCTCAATTCAAATTTTACCCTAATCTTCAAATATTTTTGAAAAAATATTTAAATGTTTATGATCAATTGCTGATTATAAAAACTCAATTTTTTTAAAAATTAACTTCAACATCTTTCGCCAAATAGAAGCTAGTCTAATGAAAAGAAGAGGAAAGTGATGTGCTTTGTTATAAATAAATATATAAATAAAGAGAAGTTGAAGAGGGCATTGTAAATTGCAATAGATTAGTTTAGAGGGCATGCTTCTTCCAATAATTGTCCATCCACTACACTCTTACCTAATTATTTCATGTTTCTTCCAATAATTGTCCATCCACTACACTCTTACCTAATTATTTCACTTAAATAATTCCTCATGTTTTTTTATTAATTTTTTTTTTGGAATAATATTTTATTCTGTCCACTCCATCATCAGAATTATCAAGTGCTCAACTACTAAAATAAGCTCAAAGGAAAAATATATTTTAAAAAAAGTTTTATAATTTAAACAAATTATATAATTATAAATTATTTGATATTATAAGAAAAAATAAATATTAAATTAAGTTATGGAATAGTTTGACAGCTAACAAAGAAACAATGTATTAAAATATTATTAGGTAAATTATTCGTGCTTCGCACGGGATTAAACTATATTATTAAGCTCACATCGATCATTCAGTATTATCCGGATTTTCGATATATACACTACATTGTCAAGATCATTTCATCTTAAAGGCAATCCAAAATCTTAAAAGTGCTATATTTTTTTTTATTTTTTTATTTTTACACAAAATTTATGAGTCATTGAGTTATTTTAATTATAAGAAAGAAGTCTAAGAAATCTCCATGGTCAGAAGTAATGAAATTTTCTAAATAACAAGAACTTATAAAGAACAACATCAGACGTTAAAGAAGAGACCAAAAAGTCTCGAACAACAACACTCCCAAGTAAAGTGGAATATCATGTCCATACAAAAACATAATCAACTAATTCAAATGGAGCACCTTCGGCTCCTTTCTTATGACCCTAGAATTGTTAGTATCATAAATATTTTTCCTCATCGTCTCAGAATAGTCATCACTATTGCTTAGGTTTTATATCACCAGCCCAACTTATTTGGAATTGAATCATGGTTATTGTTATGGTTATAGTGTAATTATCAACCAAGCAGTAGGCGACATCATTCATAACTGGATATTCTAAACCAAAGTTTTTACACATAACATAAAGACATAATACATATATTGGACCCTAACTTGACTTCAAATTTTAACTTTGACCTCAAACTTTCATAGTGCACAAATAGGCACTTTAACTATCCCATCTTTCAGTAAATAAGCAAGCGATTCCTACCTGGCAAAATGAATGAAATGCACGCATTTTGCGCGAGTGAGGGGTAATTTTCGAGGCTCACAAAGGTAAAAAAATGTTGAAATGACAATTCTACTCTTAATGAATCTCTTTTATATTAATTAAAATTAATTTTATTTTTTTAAAGTTTCAAAATGACATGTAAGATAATTTTTTTTAAAAAAAAGACATGTAAAACTTTTAATTAGTTGGCAGTCACTGATTGGCTCACCAATACACGTGGGAGCGTTTGCATTTCACGCACTTTGGCTTCAAAAATCACGTGTTTATTTATTGAAAGATATGATAGTTAAAGTGCCTATTTGTGCACTATGAAAGTTTGAGGTCAAAGTTAAAATTTGAAGTCAAGTTTAGGATCCAATATATGTATTATGCCTAACATAAAATCTCAAAGCATAATTTTCTGAGTGCTTGAACTCACAAATATCCACAAACAATAATAAAGATAATCTTACTTTCCTAACAATCACACATGTTGTTTAACATATTTATAAAAAAGGTAGTCTATCGGTCTGTATCCAAATTTACAGTTCACAAATTTAATCGAAAGAACAAAATAAAAAGAGTTATTACTTCTTTATCATAAAAGAAAATAAAACTTTATCAAAATAAAGAATTATCACTACGGCAAAAATGATCTTTAGCAACAATTATAAATGTCCATAAAAAAAGTCCATATAACAACATTGATTGTAATGACAATTAATTAATGTAGGTAAATTAAAGGCTCTAGCACTCTTCGTTACTGTGAATATTCATTGTCGATAAAAAATATTTTTGCTTTAGTGTATTTTGGAAATTTATTTGTCTCAAGAAAACTTGAACTCTTATTATGCCTAAAAAGAAACGACGAAGAAATATGACAAATTAGTTAACTTGCGACAAAAGAAGTGAACTAACTGTCTCTATACTGATATTCTAGGAAGGGTGCAATGACATATAAAATGTTCGTACCTAAGAATGAGCAATCAAAATAATATACTAACTATGGCAAAGAAGAGAGCAATATGTTTGGTTCTTTTGACAAACTTCAACATTGGTTGCGTATTAGTTATCACATATTTATTATTTTGTGCTATCAAATATAGCACAATTCACAAGAAATTTTCCCAAAAAGTATACGAATAAATCTTTACAAAGAGACAAAATAGAAGATAAATTTTTAATCATCCTCACTGGAATTTTTAACTCAGTTAAAGAAAGACACTAAAATAAAAATAAAAAAAAGAAATTGCAATAGATACATAAATTACTATGACTTACAGTAAAAAATTAAGCTTCATTAGACAAGAGGAAGAAAACTTTGAGGAATGAAACACACTTCATAAGAAGCTTAATTGATGTATTTAAATTCAACTCTCCTATAGCGAAAAAACCTACAAGTAATAGTGGTAGAAATAAATGTTTTGTTATTAAAGAACCAATTATAATGAATTGAACCATTTCATCAGTTTTGTTAGTGTTGACTGAGATGTGCAAGAGTAGTAATGCCACATTGGGATTAAAACCATTTTTCTTTGTTTATTTGAAGAAACTTGTAGGAAGGGAAGAAATAGAAAATCAATTTTTAATTATCGTTGCTAAATTTTTTATCAAATTTAAAACAGGTCACCAAAATAGTAAAAGAAATTGTCATAGTTAAATGAAGAACTATGACTTATAGTAAAGATTAATCTCCATGAAGTAAGAAGAAGAAAATTGTAAGGAATGAAACAAACTTCATAAGAAGCATAATTAATGTATTTGAATTCGACTAACCTATAACGAAAAAAGCCTACAAATAATAGTGAAAGAAAATCCCTCTATTTATATTAAATAAACTGGAGGTTACAACTCTTTGGAAATGTTACAACCCTTCGGAAAAGTTACAACCCTTCGGAAAGGTCACAACCTTACATAAAAGTCACAACTTTTCATAAAGTTGTAACTCTTTATAAAAGTCGTAACTCTTCCTAAAGGTCGCAACTTTTCATAAAAGTTGCAACTTTTCATAAACTAACAACTTTTCATGAAAGGAAAAAACTAGCTTTGGTAATAGGTAATTTTAAAGGGAAATCCTTGTTTGTTGTGGCGCCACGCAGGCGGGTCTAGGGTTCTTATATATATATATATATATCACAAGTATAAGTTATGAGAGATCAATATCTATTATTAATGGAAGAACTAATATATCAACGAATTCTTTAGTAACTGATTTGAAGATGAGTTAGACAGATATTAATTAATCACACATATATTTAATTAGGAGGTTAACTTATTATTTAATATAAAATTTAATACTATTGTGTTATGATTTCAATCACATGACAAAATGATTCTAGATGCATGTCCAGCCCAAACCAAATATAAAAAATGGGAGGGAAAAATATCATCATTTTAGTATTCAATTTTTCTGTGGGTTGACCTCTTTTTGTTCTTCATTTGCCATTTTCCTTTGTAGATTCAAAGAAGAATTTCAAACAGATAAAGCTAAGTGTACTGTGATCCATTAAGTTGAAGCTGTGTGTATGGGTACTCAAACAGAAGAAATACCTCTACTATAAGATGGTGTCATTCATCATTTTCTAATTTATCTTTCTTTACTTGTTAATATCTTTAAAAGGGTACTGAACTATGAGAATTTATCTAGTAAAGTTGTTTCAAATGAATAAAATCGATCAACTGAAGATTTTTATATTCAAAAACCACTTGAGCATTAATATAACCTTGCTCGTGGAATTTCAAAGACGTACTCCACAAGTAAGGCTATTTTATCTTTCTCAGCAATATGGAGCTAAGTCTTTCAGAGTTATGAAATTTCTAAGACTTACATAGCATTGGTGAGATATTTTGGCATTCTTATTAAAAATTTGTATATAGAATGAGAATAGTGGACTGTACAATAGAGATGGTTCTATTGACATCAACGATAATCCTGTTTTAAAAAGTGAGATCGGGAACTGGAGAGCTTGTCCCTTTATTCTTGGTATGTCAAACTCAAATTTCCCTTTTATCTTCTTCAATTTTTACCTATTTTAGTATAATTGATTTGGTTGTGGACCATGGTCTAAGGTAATGAATATAGTGAACATTTGGCATTCTTTGGTATTGGTGGTAATCTTGTTACCTATCTTACCAACAATTTACATGAGGGAAATGTCCCAGCAGCTAGAAATGTCACAACTTGGCTAGGCACGTGTTCCCTAACGCCCCTTTTGGGGCTGTGATGTACCGTAGTTTCACGGTATTTTTAATGCTTTTTTTCTTAAGTTTAGTGTGTGTCCAAAAGTCTTTTTGTATTGATTTTTATGTAATTTTCTCCTTATTTGCAGGAAATCTGTCCAAATATGAACGTGGAAGTTTTTGAGCGAGAAATGCAGAAGAGACCACCTATGGAGCTTATGACGGTCCGTCGAGTCTGTGACGGTCCGTAGGTGGCATCGTAGTGAGGAGAGAAGCTGCTGAAGGAAGGTGGGGAAGTCTGACCTAGTGTGGGATTACGAAAGTCCATGACGGACCGTCATAACCACGACGGTCCGTCCTGCTGGTTCGTTGTAATGATCATAGAGTAGTCCTAGTATCCAAATTCCAAGAAGTTAAAGTATTATGGAATGGAGACCCTCGACGGACCTTCGTGCTTGGAACGATCCCTCATACGTGTTCGTTGAGGGTAATGAAGAAAACAGTAGGAGAATTTGTGAAGTATGGAACGACGGAGGCATGACGGCCCGTCGTGACCACTACGGTCCGTCACGAGGTCCGTCGACTCAGACGCGTTTGGACAGATTTTAAGTAATTAGAATCCTTCTTTTATTAGGTATTTATTTTTATTATAAATAGTTTGAAAAACCTCATTTTTGGGGTGAGTTTTTCCGATAATTTTTAGTTTTCTTGTTCAAGTATTTGAAGAATTAATTTCAGTAATTGATACACTTTTTCTGGAATTGATTGTTGGTGTTTTTGTTGATAAATCAAGTAAATTTCTGGATTTTATTCTTTCTCATTAAAGTAAGTGCATGAATTCTTATATTAAATATATGAATAGTGTGATTATGACCATGGGTAACTAAACTCCATAACTAGGGTTGTGGGAACCATGGGTGAATAATGAGGTAAAATCTAACTAAAATAGCAATTCTAGAATAGTGTCTTGCATGTATTGATAATTCTTTCATTTAGAAGTCTTTTTAACGGATGACCAACGTTAGAACTCGCCTTAATGCTACTTGCCGGACCAAGGAGGTAGATCATAGAAAAAGAATTATCAACATAGATTTAGTGTACACTATATAATAGGCTAGTGTCGGTTGGTACGAGGTAATAACTTAGTCAAATATTGAATACAATGCTTAATATGAGGTAAAGGTAAGGGTTAGTATAGCAACACACGTAGCCAGACCAAAGTGCGGAGTGAAATTTTATAGATGCCGGACCAAGGATATATAGATACATAACTTATCACTTTACATGCAAGATACTATGAGAGAATTGTTATAGTTATAATTATCAAGTTAAGAACATGCGGGGAACACTTAAGCCCTAGTTACTTTTATTAATTGATTAAGCTCCGAGATTTGAATCTGTTAGTTGTTTACTTTAATTTAGTTAATTATTTTCATTAATTTAGAAATAAAAAACCCCTTTTTTGTCTTTTGTTTTCTAGGAAAATAGTTGACTAAATAATAGTAATAATAGAATAAAGTTTAGTCTGAACTATTTTCCTCGTGGGATCGATCCCAACGTCATTATTTGGGTTCTTTACTTGTTCGACTGCTTTACTTCTTATTTGAGAAGTAAGTTTGAGCATATCAGGCTGTGATGACAGATGCATACTGGGGAAGATATCAGACGATTCCTACCTTTTCTAGTATCTACTTCATGGTAAATATCTCAGCTTCATTATACACATATTGTTTCTGAGATGGGAGAAATGATTTGTATTGGTCATGTTTAGTTTAATTTGGAAGCTTAGTAAGTAGGTTTATCCAATGGCATTGTGGCTTCCACCTTTCTCACAGTGCTCAAACTTTCTAGTGCCCTATTTCACCTTTGGAACAATAAAATACGAAGCACATATACCGTCCTTGGAGAATTTCTTCATCTTATTTCATGCCTTTTGTGTTATTGATTGGTTGTGTAGGGAATGTGCACATTGACACTTTCAACTTCAGTTCCTGCTTTTAAGCCCCCTGACTGTGTAGATTCTGTGCCCTTCAGCAACTCTTGCTCAGTATGCTATATTCTTTTTTGGTCTCTATCTGATTGCTCTTGGAACTGGTGGAATTAAGCCATGTGTTTCGTCATTTGGTGCTGATCAATTTGTTGACACAGATCCAAAAGAGAGGGTTACAAAGGGTTCCTTTTTCAATTGGTTCTATTTTTCTACCAACATTGGAGGTTTGATATCAAGTACTTTGATTGTGTGGATTCAACAAAATCATGGATGGGGCCTTGGGTTCGGCATCCCTGCAGTTTTCATGGGCATTGCCATTGCAAGTTTCTTTTTCGGTACACCACTCTACATATTTCAAAAGCCTGGGGAAGTCCTCTCACAAGAATATGTCAGGTTCTAGTTGCACCATTCCACAAATGAAACTTGCCTGTCCCCGATGATAGTACACTATTTTATGAAACCACAGACAAAATCTCTGTAATTGACGGAAGCAAAAAGCTACTGCACACTGATGAACTGATGTGATAATATTCTCTTTTTTGTCGTATAAAACTTATGAGTGATGCCAAAAATTCTTACTTGCACATAAACAATACTACAGGGTTATAGTTCAAATCTATCAATTCATATTTAACTTCAAATATTTGCATCTTGTGCATAATATTATCTTCTTTAAGTGACTTGACAAAGCTGCTATAGTTTCGGACACTAAATTTAAAATCGGAGACTATACCAATGCTTAGAAACTCTGTACTGTTACGCAGGTTGAAGAACTGAAAATTTTGATCCGCATGTTCCCAATATGGGCAACAGGAATAATCTTTTATGTTGTTTATGCACAAATGGTTATATTTGTGGAGCAAGGGACATCGATGGACACTGCCATTGGTTCGTTCAGAATTTCTCCAGCATCTATTATAATTTTCAATTCCATTAGTGTTATTATATGGGTCCCAATCTATGATAGGATCCTTGTTCCAATTGCAAGCAGGCTTACTAGAAATGAAATGAGATATTCCAAGTTATAACGAATAGGAATTGGACTTTTCCTTTATGTGCTGTGCATGTTAGCTGCTGCTATCGTTGAGTTCGAGTGTCTACAACTTGCAAGAGACCTTGATTTGATGGATAAAGCAATTGCAGTACCTCTCAGTATCTTTTGGCAGATTCCGCAGTATTTTATATTGGGAGCAGTCGAGATATTTACTTCCATTGGGCATCTTGAGTTCTTCAATGATCAATCACCCGATGGAATGTGTAGTTTGTGCTGTGCATTGACATTGTTGACCACTGCTATGGGTAATTACTTGAGCTCTTTCATACTGACAGTAGTAACATCCATTACAACTCAAGGTGGAAAACCTGGATGGATTCCAAACAACTTGAACAGTGGTCATCTTGATTATTTCTTCTGGCTCTTGGCTGCACTTAGCTTCTGCAACTTTTTATTCTATGTTTTCTGTTCCAAAATGTATAAATCCAAGAAGCCATTCTAAGTCCAAGTTTGGTTTACATGCCAAATGAGCATTTGACTGTGAAAATTAAATATTATTCACTTTATTTGAAATTTTCAAAGATGGAATTGTGTTTCGTGAGACTTCTACAAAGTCTTCACAATTTGAATGTATTTTTTCTAAATTTGGTTCACATCTCATTTCTTAAAAGGAAAAATGGCGTAAAACACTCCATTAACTTTGCTTAAAATTAGAGCCGTCAAAATGGGCTTAGCCCATGGGGTCGGCTCAACCCAACTCGGATAGGGATTGGATAGAATTTTTCAAACTCATTCAAAACTAGAGCTTATTGTTAGGTTTTAGTTGCCCTAATTTCTTACCATAAATATGTTTCCCTTTAGGAAAATGTTTTTGAATGACTAATCATTTTTCTTGTAAAAGAATGTTTAGGACTCTATAAATAGAGGCTTATTCATTCTAAATTAATTAGCATTCCACTGCTAGAAATTTGATATACTGTCACGGTTCAGTTACCGTTGCAATAGACTATCCTACCGTAGCCATAGGCCTAAGGCCACGGTTAAGGCGACCGCTACAACAAATCGAGTAGCAATAGATTTGTTGCTACAGTTATGTGTGACGATTCCCATAACCGTAGTAGTAGATAGACCTATTGCCACGGTTTTCACTTTAATTAGTTGCTCATGGTTAGTGTCGTATTAGTACGGTTATGAACCGTCGGAGTTTAAATTTATGCCACAGTTCTTTGAGGCTATGGCTACAATTCCTCTCTAATCAACAACCATTTGATTCTATTGTGACGGTTGTTACATGGTACTACAAGAATTCTGAATGTCGCTCTGTGGCTATGCCTCCGTCCGGTATTGTTTGTCATGGTTTCTATTTTTAGAGTCAAAGCATACGAACTTTGACTAACATTTTTAAGATGTATTTTTTCATCATATTAATATGCAAAAAATAGCAATTTATAGTATTTTTCATATAGTTTTAGAATATCTAATTTTTTTTGTTTAACATATCGAATTAATGTAATCTAATTTCACTTTAAAAATTAGCCAAATTATCTTTTCGAAAAGCATAACATGATAAACAATTCCGGACGGATGGAGTATTCACTACTTCATTTGAAAATTTTAAAGTCTGAGTTGTGTTTTTTGTCATAATTTTTGTAAAGAAAATTTAGAATTTGAATAAAATTATTGTATATATCTACACTATTAGTTAACTAACTACTTTAGCTAGTTTTGAGATCACAAATGTTAACAGTATCCAACTCATTGCCACAATCACCCATCTCAAATTACATCTATCACTTAACATTACACAAACAACAATATATTAAAAATATAGCTACTTGTTATCATTGTTATTATTTATTTATTTATTTATTTTTGAACTGATGGAACTTCATAATTAATAAGAAAAATGGACAAATATTCTTTAGACTATCATCGAAATTCTAGCGACACATTTTAATTAAATTAAGGTCCTACTATCCTTGAATTTTTTTTGTACTTTTATACACCGTTTGTCTTATTGGCACACTCTGTGACCCCACACAATTGAGGCGCGTGAGAGATACTTGAATACAACGTAAGTCAAAAAGTGCACAAAATTACAAAAAAATAAGTTTGAGGGTAATAGAACATTAGTTTAATTAAGTGTATCTCTGAGATTTCGATCATAGTTTAGGAAACATCTAATACGTAGTTTTTTAACTTAATTCAAAATCAAACAGCCACAAGCTAATTTCAAAAAACTTAATTTTCGAGATTTAACTTCAAAATCTACCGCGAACTAAAAAAAAAGAAAAGGAAAATGACGTGCTTTGCAAAATAAAGAGAAGTGGAAGAGTGCATTGGAGATTGCAAGTTTCATCCAATAATTGTCCACTAAGGTTTTCTTTTTTTTTTTCTTTTTTTTTGGAGTTATTTGAATAAAGTAAATAAAGAAAAGTGGAAGATGGCGTATATTTTTTATTATTTTTTTTTGGAGTAATTCTTTTACTATAGACACTCCATCATCAGAAGTATGTATGGGTACTCAAACTGAAGAAATATCTCTTCTACAACATGGTGATATTCATCATGTTCTAATTTCTCTTTTTAAATTTTCTAATTGAGTTTTTATTCACACTCCACGAAAATTTATCTAGCAAAGTGATTGAATTTTGTTTCATATTAATAAAAAAACCTCCATGAGCAAGTTTATTTTATCTGTCACAGCAATTTGGGGCTAATTTTTTTCAGATTTATGAAATTTCAAAGACTTACATAGTATTGATGAAATGTTTCTCCAATAATTTTTTTTTTTACTTTCTACAAACATGGGTTTTTGCTTTCAATGCTTTGATGACCTTCATATATTTTCAAATAAGAAAGCATCCATTTCCTTTTTTTAGATGCTCAGTGATAAAAAAAAAATTGACAGAGTTTTCCCATTTAATTTTTGATAAAAAAAAATATTATTATTTTATGTACAATTTTATCAGAATTGTATCAGATTTCATAAGATTTGTCTTTTTTGATTGTCTTTTTAATTGGTTAGATTATTTACTATGCTAAAATATGTAAAATAAATACTCACGTGGAGTACTTGACCTATTATTTTAGAAAAAAATGCACAAGTACCTTCGACCTATACTTGAAATATTAGAAACACGCTTAAATTATACTAAGATTTTATTATCCTCTTAACTTATTTTATAAATAATTTTCTACCTCTTTTCAGCCTACATGACACTCTCTTATGGGCCCAAAGCGTGTTAACATTTTTTCAAACTAATGTCTCGTAGGTCGAAAAGGAGTAAACAATTATTTATAACATAAATAGAGTAATAAGATTTTAATATAATATACGTGTGTCTCTGAAAATTTAGACATAGATTAAAAATACTTGTGCATTTTCCCGTTATTTTAGGAGTTGAGTCACAAAAGTAAGTTACTGTTCGTGATAGTTTTTTTCAATTACTTACGAAAGTAGAGGGGTAAATTTGATCTTTTCTCCTGGATTTAAAATCGAGAAATATTATTATACTCTTAACAAGAAAATGACAATGATACCAAATAAAGGAGTCCATTGTTTAAGAATAATTTTAACATGAATAACCTTAAAGTGTCTTCCAACTTCCAAGAGCCTCTTTTCTGGTAAGAAATTTAGGAGAAATGAAGCATAATTAGTTTTCTTGAAATTTTGTTTGTTTGTGGGGTTCATTTATATGGCATAAAGATATAATTTATTTTGTCATATAAAATTTTGAATGATAAATGTAGTTGAGTGAAGTTGAATAATTTTATTGATACAAAAGAAAAAGTTTAATAAGTTTACCATATGAATTCTCATAGTTCATTTTGTAGAATGAGAATAGTGGACTGTACACTAGATATGGTTCTGTTGATATCAACAGTAATCCTGTTTTAAAAAGTGAGACGGGAAACTGTAGAGCTTGCCCCTTTATTATTGGTATGTCAAACTCAAATTTCCCTTTTATTTTGTTTTCTTTTTACCTGTTTTGGTATATTTGATATGGTTGCGGAAATTGGTCTCAGGTAATGAATTTTGTGAATGTTTGGCGTTCTTTGGCATTGGTGGTAATCTTGTGACCTATCTTACGACGAAGTTACATGAAGGAAATGTCCTAGGTGCTAGAAATGTCACAACTTGGCTAGGCACGTGTCACCTAACGCCACTTATTGGGGTTGTGATGGCAGATGCATACTGGGGAAGATATCGGACGATTGCTTGCTTCTCTATTATCCATTTCATGGTCAGATTCATTTTATACAAAAGAAAAACAAAACTTATTGTTTGTTGCATATTCATATTCTGTCATTTCTCCCTTCATACCGGAGAGTTTCTCCTGAAATAACTAACTTCAATCTACCAACACTTGTTTTGTTTCCTCTACATGGGGAATATAATGTCAAAACTTAACTTTGATATTTTCCCATAGTTGATTTGTACTGATCATCTTTAGATTAATTAGGAAGTTCAGTATGTAGGTCTGGCCAATGGCATTGTTGCCTGCGCCTTTACCACGGTGCTCAATCTTGGTGAATCTTATTAGTGGTGGGATCGATCATTAACTTTATACTGAATCGTATACCGACATTTAGATGACATTCAAGCAGAAATTACACATTTTCAAATTTATTGTGTTTCAGCTAGTTTATCATTCATATCTGGAGCATTAGGATAGACAATATAATGATAGTCAGAGGGAACTTTGGATATCTGGAGATTTTTTTGTCATTCCTATTTGTAACTGATAGAATCCTAATTCTACAAGTTGATATAAAATTGGTGTTTTGATGATACACAAGAAATGCAAGCAAAGCAAATTGATGCAGCCACAAGCAGTAAAATAACGCAGCTAGAGATTGCAGGAATTTGTCACGTAAATGCAGCATATTGACACGGTCCAATTAATGCTAAAGATACAAGTTAATACAAATAAGGAAACCTTAATTATTAAAGTTACAAGTTGATCCAAATAAGAAAACTTTAATATTAAGGAAGGAAGTTGTATATAAAAGGGATAGTACAAAATAAGCTAAAAGAAGTAATCCTTGTTTAAATACAATTTCCTTACCTTATTGGATAAGGAATCAAGGCAGCAGGAATATCTATAAAAAGAGGACATACGCAGAATAGAAGTCTACGACTTCACAAAGAGAGAAAAGTGAAAATCACTCATCAAGTAGAAGTCTTCAAGATTGATATTTCTTGCTTTGTTCTTGAGTGTTAGTTACGATTCTTTGTACAAGAAGAGAGTTTGACTTCTTGTAGAGTTGAGTTTAGTGAGGTTTGTAACAAAAGGTGGGTTTGGCCTTTTGGAGAGTAGAAGCAATCGATTGTAGTCAATCAAGAGTTGTAGTAGTGGTAAGGTTTTTTGATTATTGAGTTGTAATCACAAAATCTTATAGTTGAATTAATAAAATGGGGTTTTTCCTTCCTTGAGTGAGGAAGGTTTTTAATTAAACAATTGTTTGTGTCTTAACTTAAAAGCAACTTACAAGAACCTGGTTCTTGTTCTAGGGGATATGTTCTTTTAATTGGTATCAGAGCATGTCTTTTTGATAAAAGATTCACACCTTGAAAATACTCAATGGCAGCACCACCTACCCCACAAGAGGGAGCTTCACAAACACGACCACCACTATTTAATGGCAAATATTATGGATGGTGGAAAAATCGTATGATGGATCATCTTATTGGCAAAAAACCTTATCTATGGGGAGTAATACTAGATGGACCAACTATACCTATGAAAACTGCAACTGATGGAATGACTAAAATCCCAAAGGAAAGAAAAGAATGGAATGCTGAAGATAAGCTCGCAATCCAAAACAATGCCAAAGCCAAGAAAATTATGATCTGTGGTATAGTACCAGACGAATACAATCGAATCTCGTCTTGTCAAGATGCCAAAGCTATATGGGAAACACTACAAACCGCTCATGAAGGAACAACGCAAGTCAAGAAGTCCAAAATTGATAACTTGAACAGACAATATGAACTGTTCAGGATGGCAGAAGGGGAGACCATACAAGACATGCATACCAGGTTCACTTCAATCATCAATGAGATGTACTCCTTGGGAGAGATAGTTCCTAATGGAAAGGCAGTAAGGAAACTCTTGAGTGTCCTTCCTGAAACTTGGGAAAGCAAAGTCGAGGCTATCATTGAAGCCCGCGACCTAGATACACTGTCCATGGATGAGTTAATTGATAATCTCATCACATACGAACTCAAGAAAAACCAAGAAAGGGAAATCGGAGGAAAAAGGAAAGAAAGAAACCTGGGTCTAAAGTCTACTGCATCAGATGATTTTGAGGATTAAAATATTGCCCTCACAACCAAAAGGTTCACCAGAATGCTAAAGAGAGGACAGGCCTTTCAAAAGAAAACTCCTCAAAAATCATCTGAAAACACTAAAGACCAGGTTTGTCATAAGTGTGGAAGCCCAGATCACTTCATTAAATTCTGTCCACTCTGAGCTTTAGAGCAGAAAAAGACAAACTCTGAGAAAGGCAAAGATATCAAGAAAGATAAGTTTGTTTCCTCAAACATAAGAATGACAACTCAAGAGGCAGATATCTCAATGAAAAGGGCCTTTGCAGCAATGGGGAATTCATCTGATGAAGAATCTGAGGATAATGAGACAGAAAACAAATCCCTTCTTGCACTAGAACAAGAAGATGATTATGATTTTCTTGCTCTTGTAGCAGTGGACCCAAGGAAGAAAAGGAAACCTGCAGATCACAAGAAAACATATTAGCACTCATGGTTGGATCATATTCTGAAGAGGACAAAGAAGAAGAAGATATGAATGAAAAGGTTAGTCTTAATCACATACAAGACAATCTAAACTCATACTCAAAAAGGGAGCTCGAATCTTTACTCTACACTCTCATTGATGCATATAAAACCATAGACTCAAAAAGGGAATTGATAATGGAAGACCATGCATTACTAAGAGAAGAAAACAAGAATCTTGAAAAACAAAATTTTCATCTTTTATCCAAGAATACTGAGCTAAGTAAAAACCTAGACTTGGTAACTAAAAGGAATGAATCACTAACGAAAAAGCTTCTTGTGACTAAAACTGAAGCTGAAAATGGAATGAGATGGACCAGGTCCTCCATATTGCTTGACAACATTCACAAGAATCGTACATCTGAGAGACATGGGATAGGCTTTGATATAACTAGCTCTCAAGTAAAAAATCCCAATATAGATTGTCTATGCATGCACTGTGGGCTGGTAGGGCATAAAAGTCATGATTGTCAAAGAAAACAAACTGCTCATAACAAAAACTTGAAATCTTTGAGAAAACCTCATCATGAGAAAACCAATGAGCAAAAACAAATCCCTACAGTCAAATCTCTTCCTAGATGGGCCAGAAAAAATCTCATTCATCCATTGTCTAAGCATAATTCAAAGTGGATTTGGGTACCGAAATCTAACCTTCAAAATTAAACTGCAGGGACCAGTGAGAAGGAAGCAACAACAATGGTACTTGGATAGTGCATGTTCCAGACACATGACTGAAGATAAAAGAAGCTTCCTCTCACTCAAGAACATCAAAGGAGAAAACGCTGCCTTTGGTAATGGAAAAAGTGGGGAAATTCAGGGAATTGGAAAGTGGGTCAATGGATACTCATGCAATTGAGAACGTATACTATGTGAATGGCCTACAACATAATCTATTGATCGTATCTCAAATATGCGATAAAGGAAACAATGTTCTCTTTACAGAAAAGGAATGCAGAGTTACAAACTCAGTGACTGTGAACCTGGTTCTACTAGGTAAGAGACACAAGAATGTGTACAAAGCCAAGATTGTTGACTCCAAGGAAGATACTCTTAAATGTCTAAGTGCAGTCTCTAATTGCTCAATCTCTGG
This sequence comes from Solanum chilense, assembly GCA_032847665.1. NCBI lineage: Eukaryota > Viridiplantae > Streptophyta > Magnoliopsida > Solanales > Solanaceae > Solanum > Solanum chilense. The sequence goes on along the minus strand of CM064974.1, from coordinate 60,554,257 downwards.
CACAAAAGAATGGGACACATTAGCATGACAACAATAAATAAACTCATATCTAAAGACCTGGTTAGGGGAATGCCAACCAAAAGTTTCAGGGACAACCAAGTATGTGGAACCTGCATTCAAGGAAAACACGTTAGATCATCCTTCAAACCAAAGTTGACAGTAAGTACTACCAAGCCACTAGAACTGCTCCACATGGATTTGTGTGGACCAATGCGTATACAAAGCAGAGGTGGGAAAAGATATGTGTTTGTAATAGTTGATGACTATTCAAGATTCACTTGGACATTGTTTCTTGCAACAAAGGATGAAACATTCACTATGTTTGAAATCTTTGCAAAGCTGGTTCAGAAAAAATTCAACAAAGAGATAATTAGCATCAGATCTGATCATGGGCTGGAGTTTGAGAACTCACAATTCCTACAATTTTGTACTACAAATGGGATTGAGCATAACTTCTCAGCACCTAGAACACCACCACAAAATGGTGTAGTTGAGAGGAAAAATAGAACACTGGAAGATATTGCAAGAACAATGCTAATCTAAAGCAAACTTCCAAAATCCTATTGGGCTGAAGCAGTAAACACAGGATGCTATCTGATAAACAGATGCATGATCAGATCAGTGTTAAACAAAACACCATATGAGCTGCTAAAAGGAAGAAAACCAAACTTAGCACATCTTAGGGCCTTTGGGTGTGTATGGTTTATACACAACAATGACAAGGACAATTTGGGAAAATTTGATGCCAAGAGTGATGAAGGAATTTTTCTGGGTTACAAAGCAAAGCCTACAAGGTACTGAACAAAAGAACAAACCGTGCAAAAGAAAGTGTTCATGTTGTCCTTAATGAAAATAGCAGTGAAATTGAAGGAAATTCAGAGGATGAACAGACTGAGGGAACCTGCTCCAAGCCATCAGAACCAAAAATATGGGAAGAAGAATCCATACCCTCTCATAAAACACCTGAAATATGAGATAAGTCTACTAATTAAACTGGTTCTTCTGCATCTCAAGAGCCAGTAAACATCCCAACTCACAGCTGGAAACATCAAAGCTCTCACCCTTTACAAAACATTCTCACTCCTCTTAACTCAGGCATCTCTACAAGATCCAAATTACGTAGCATGTGCGCATTCTCTGCCTATGTATCCCTTATTGAGCCAAAAATAATAAAAGAAGCACTACTAGACTCTGATTGGATTAGTGCCATGCAAGAAGAACTTAATCAGTTTGAGAGAAGCAGAGTATGGAACCTGGTTCCAAAACCTCAAAACAGGACGGTAATAGGAACAACGTGGGTATTTAGAAATAAGCTCGATGAGCAGGGTCAAATAGTACGCAACAAAGCTAGGCTAGTTGTACAGGGATATAACAAAGAAGAAGGGATAGACTACGATGAAACCTTTGCACCCGTTGCAAGAATTGAGGCAATCAGAATATTGATTGCATATGCCGCCCACATGGAATTTAAACTCTATCAAATGGATGTCAAAAGTTCTTTTTTAAACGGTAATCTGCAAGAAGAGGTGTATGTGAAACAACCCCCAGGTTTTGAGAATACCAAGTATCCTGATCATGTATACAAACTAGACAAAGCACTCTATGGGCTAAAACAAGCACCTAGAGCATGGTATGATTGATTGTCCACCTTTCTTCTCACACATGGATACACAAGAGGAAAAATTGATAATGCACTGTTCCTTCGAAAACAAGGTGAAGATTTGTTCATAGTCCAAGTATATGTAGATGATATCATATTTGGAGGAACTAATGATTTACTTGGAGTAGAATTTGCTCAACTAATGAACAGTGAATTTGAGATGAGTATGATGGGGGAGCTAAGATTCTTTTTAGGACTCCAAATTAAACAAACCTCAGTTGGAACATCAATTCATCAACAAAAGTACATCAAGAAATTACTGAAGAAGTATGATATGAATGAAGCTAAGTCAAATGACACACCCATTGGGACAACAACAAAGCTTGATAAAGATGAACCAGGTTCACCAGTTAATGACACTAGATATAGAGGTATGATTGGATTACTCCTATACCCCACTGCCAGTAGACCTGATATAGTGTTCAGTGTTGGTCTATGTGCACGGTTTCTGTCCTGTCCCAAGGAATCACATCTAAAAGTTGTCAAAAGAATCTTGAGATATTTAAAAGGCACAATGAACCTGGTTCTCTGGTATCCAACTGGTGACTCTTTTGATCTAAAGGGAGTTGCTGACGCAGATTATGCAGGACATATGGTAGATAGAAAAAGTACCTCTGGGATGGCACAGTTTTTAGGACCATGTCTAATATCTTGGGCAACTAGAAAACAAAATTCGGTTGTTTTATCTACTGCTGAGGCTGAGTATGTAGCAGCTGCTTCATGTTGTGCCAAACTTCTTTGGATAAAACAACAGCTTAAAGACTTTGGCATAAAAACAGGTTGTATTCCTATTCTATGTGACAATACAAGTGCTATGAACATGGCCAAAAACCCAGTTCAACACAAACGCACCAAACACATAGATGTTAGACATCACTTCCTCGTGATAATGTTGAAAAAGGAAACATAGTGATGAATTTCTGCAAAACTGAGGATCAAGTTGCTGATATTTTCACCAAGGCATTAGGAAGAGAATCATTTCAGAAAAATAGACTTGAGTTAGGGCTCATCTTTTTAGATTGATTTCTGTCCAACCAAGTTCTAAGAACCAGGTCCAGTCTAGTTGGTTCTACAACTGCTTTACACTTAGCAGTCAAAATTTAAAAAAAAAAGGGAAAACAATTTTTTCTTCTATCTCCTATGTCACGTCTCTGAAAAGCAGGTGCAACCGTCAAAGCACACCTCTCTTCGATGTCAATCCCCCATAATTACTAAAACTCCTCGTATATAACATCAAAACCGTTCCCAATAAAGCACTCTCTCTAAACAAGCAACCAACTCTTTCTCATCTTCCATTTTTTTTAAAAAAAAAAACCCCAAAAATCACCATGTTCAATCCTCTTGTTGCTTACTACGATGATGAAAATTCATCTGACAATGCATCGTCTCAGGGGGAAGAAAACCCTGCCATTGATACAATATTCACTCAGGGGGAAGAAAGCCAACCCTCAACAAAACCATCTACATCCTCCCCCAAACCAGATTCGTCTGCATCTCAACCACCACCAGTTACAGATACAACTCCACCACCAACAGTTAAAGAAACATCTCCACCTCCAGTTGCAGAGTCTCCACCACCACCCGTCATAGAATCACCATCACCACCAGTCCAAGAAACCCCATTACCACCAAACCTAGAAACTCTCATAACCACTATCCCAAAAAACCCCTCTTCTTCCCCATCTCACAAAACCACTCCTCAAAATCCACCACCATCTCCACATTCTCTAAACAATGATGACATCCTTCTGAGCACACTTCACCCTAAAAAACCAAGACGGCCAAGAAAATACATTGCAGTCAAACTGGTTCGTCCACACAGGCCAGTAACTGGGAGTGCAAATGTAGTCAAACCAACTGATGGTGCAACATCTAGTGTGAAGCGTCGTCGTCTAGGTAAGTCTCCTGTTCACTCATCCGTTTCTCCAATGATTCTTGATTCTGAAACTGATGATGTCTCTGAGGGTAAACATTCTGAAACCCCTCAATCAAAATCAAAATCTGCACAAAGAAATGTAGATAAATTTCTCAAAATGGGAAAGAAAAAGTATTTTCAAACCAAAATAGTGCTTAGGGGTAGAACCTTTCACCATGATATACTATCAATGGACATAGTCAAGCAGGTTTGTGAGTTACTAAGGTTTCAGGGGTGGGAGGAGTTATTTCTTGAACCTTATCTGATTTATGAATAAGAAGTGGTAGATTTCTATACAAATTTGGTAATGTTGGAAGGAGATGTGGTATCATCTAATGTGAAGGGAGTTGACATTGTTTTTGATGCAACTAAACTTGGGGAAATCTTGCATATACCCTCTGTGGGTATTAATGAGTATCATTGGGGTTTTGATGAACATTCTAGCCTGCCAGCTAATTTCTCTCAAGGTAGAGTCAATTCTAGGGCACAGATTGTTTTAAAGGGCATTATGAGATCATTGCATAAGCTTCTCTTTGAGATAGTGCATAAGGTGATACTGCCTAGAGGTCACCAACGTCACATTGCCTCCATAAGAGACATGGGACTTATGAATGCTCTTGAGTGCAAAGAATGCATTGACTGGCCCACACTGATCATCAAACATCTTGCTAGAATTGTTGACCCTAAACTAGGTTCTCATCAATTAGCTTTTGGAAATCTGTTAACTAAAGTATTTGATGCATTTGAAGTACCATTGGGAGAAGGCAGTATTTTGACTCGTGCAGATATGTTTACTCAAACCATTTTTGCTGATTGTGGCATTCCCATGGAGTCGGAGCAGGTTGCTAATGCTTCTCCACGTACATCTGGTCCTGTTGCTCAGTTACTGAGGGAACTCAAAGTGGCAGAAGAAAAATATGCCACTCTTGAATTGGAAAACCAGAATTTACGTGCTGAACTTCATACTTCAAATGCTGAGATTCACAGGTTGAAAGATCAGTTGGTGCAGCAGCAGCTTGCTAACAATGCAAGGGTTGACAGAGTTCTGGATATGCTTGCTTCTGCCTCAACAAAGCCCAATCAATCTTCAACTTGAAAAGCATCTTGTTTGAACATGGTTCTTTTGGATTGTTTAAACTCTGTGTTGCTATTACTCTTTAGCTAGAACATTTTATGTTGCTCAACTGGCTGAGCATCAATTGTTGTTGTGGATGTTATCTGATTTTGTATTAGCAGTTATTGGACTCTTCTTGATTTGTCAAAAGGGGGATGATATATATGTTGCATTACACAGGTTTGTCTTCATCAAAAAGGGGGAATTTGATAGAATCCTAATTCTACAAGTTGATATAAAATTGGTGTTTTGATGATACACAAGAAATGCAAGCAAAGCAAATTGATGCAGCCACAAGCAGTAAAATAACACAGCTAGAGATTGCAGGAATTTGTCACGTAAATGCAGTATATTGACACGGTCCAATTAATGCTAAAGATACAAGTTAATAAAAATAAGGAAACCTTAATTATTAAAGTTACAAGTTGATACAAATAAGGAAACTTTAATATTAAGGAAGAAAGTTGTATATAAAAGGGATTGTACAAAATAAGGTAAAAGAAGTAATCCTTGTTTAAATACAATTTCCTTACCTTATTGGATAAGGAATCAAGGCAACAGGAATATCTATAAAAAGAGGACATACGCAGAATAGAAGTCTACGACTTCACAAAGAGAGAAAAGTGAGAATCACTCATCAAGTAGAGGTCTTCAAGATCGATATTTCTTGTTTTGTTCTTGAGTGTTAGTTATGATTCTTTGTTCAAGAAGAGAGTTTGACTTCTTGTAGAGTTGAGTTTAGTGAGGTTTGTAAGAAAAGATGGGTTTGACCTTTTGGAGAGTAGAAGCAATAGATTGTAGTCAATCAAGAGTTGTAGTAGTGGTAAGGCTTTTTTATTATTGAGTTGTAATCACAAAATCTTATAGTTGAATTAATAAAATGGGGTTTTTCCTTCCTTGTGTGAGGAAGGTTTTTAATTAAACAAGTGTTTGTGTCTTAACTTAAAAGCAACTTACAAGAACCTGGTTCTTGTTCTAGGGGATAGGTGCTTTTAGTAACAACAAAGAGTATTTCATGTCCCACCACCCCAAACATTAACTTGAATAATTTTTCTAATTACTAAGTCTCAAAGAATATAAGCAGAATTAGCAATGGAATATTTGGATTTAGAGGTATGTGTATCTTTGGGAAGAAGCAATAGGGATATCTTTGTTTTCTAGAGGATCAGATGAGGACGAAACTGGTGCATGACAGTAACCATTGGTCTCTCGCCTCCTAGAGTAAACCTAAATAATTGGTGATCTTGCTAGTGCAGACGGGCAGGCCTTGAAGGTACAACAATCGAGTGATTAACAATTCTACCGTTCTTTCATAGTGTATTTGAATCTTAGAATCCAGTATAAATTCTAAATTGCTTTTGCTCTACTTTATTTTTGTGAGTTCTAACTTTAGATATGTCGTACAAGGTAGAAATCACCCTGCCTATTTTGTTGGTTTGGAATAAATTAGTCACTCCAGCACACTGCATAGTGAGATATTAATTATAAAAAGAAATGGTACATATTTAACCTTTTTCATTTCATCTATAATTGGTGGATCCGACAATGAATTATGAAGCATATCCTGTTCTTGCAGCCTTTCTTTCTCTTATATCTTCTTGCTGGACTTTTTTGTGTTGTTGATTGATTACATAAGGAATGTGCATATTGACATTATCAGCTTCAGTTCCTTCTTTTAAGCCCCCTGAATGTGTGGGTTCTGCGTGCCCTTGAACAACTCCTGCTCAGTATGCTGTATTTTTTGGCCTCTATTTGATTGCTCTTGGAATTGGTGGGATTAAGCCATGTGTTTCGCCATTTGGTGTTGATCAATTTGATGACACAGATCCAAAAGAAAGGGTTAATAAAGGATCCTTCTTCAATTGGTTCTATTTTTCTATCAACATTGGAGCTTTGATATCAAACACATTAATTGTTTGGATTCAAGAACATGCTGGATGGGGCCTTGGGTTTGGCATCCCTGCAGTTTTCATGAGCATTGCCATTGCGTGTTTCTTTTTTTGGTACGCCACTACAAATTTCAAAAGCCTGGGGGAAGTCCTCTCACAAGAATATGTTAGATTCTGGTTACATTATTCCACAAATGGAACTTATTTGTCCCGGATGATAGTAACACTACTTTATGAAACCCCTTACAAAAGCTCTGCAATTGAAGGAAGTCGAAAGCCACTGCACACTGTTGAACTGAGGTGATAGTATTTTCATCTTTTTAAAGTAGAATATTTTAATTTTACACTCTCTTCTCCTTTATGTTCTCATATTGCTCGAATGAAAGTCATGACATCTATAAAAACAATAACGATGCCAAAAATTCTCACTTTGAAGTCAAAATCACAATATCTTTTATCATATTATTTCATACTTAGATTGCACTTTAACGCATAGCTTTCATGAAACATGGGAATTTGAGTCTCACTTGCCCCTTCGAACATACATTCAAAAACATTTCCGTACATCTTTAGAATCATGCTTTTGGGAAAGTCAGTTAAGGAAGGTATATAGCAACTTATCTTTGACAGAGTCTTAGCTTTTGAAACAATTGATGCTTGCACTCTATCTTGTTCAGGTAACTTGACAAAGCTGTTGTAGTTTCAGACACCGAATTCACAACTGGGGACTATTCTAATGCTTGGAGGCTCTACACTGTTACGCAGGTTGAGGAACTAAAAATTTTGACCCGCATATTACCAATATGGGCAACTGGAATAGTCTTTTCTGCTGTTTATTCACAAATGGATATTGGTTCTTTCAAAATTCCTCCTGCATCTCTTTCACTTTTCGATGCCATTAGTGTTATTGTATGGGTCCCAATCTACGATAGGATCCTTGTTCCAATTGCAAGCAGGCTTACTGGAAAGGAAATGGGATTTTCCAAGTTACACGAATAGGAATTGGACTTTTCCTTTCTGTGGTGTGTATGTCAGTTGCTGCTATCGTTGAGTTCAAACGTCTACAACTTGCAAGAGACCTGATTTGGTGGATGAACCAGTTGCGATACCTCTCAGTATCTTTTGGCAGATTCCACAGTATTTTATACTGGGAGCAGCTGAGATCTTTACTAACATTGGGCACCTTGAGTTCTTTTATGACTAGTCACCCGATACAATGCGTAGTTTGTGCAGTGCATTGACACTAATGACCACTACTATGGGTAATTACTTGAGCTCTTTCATACTGACAATAATAACATCCATTACAACTCAAGATGCCAAGCCTGGATGGATTCCAAACAACTTGAACAGTGGGCATCTTGATTATTTCTTCTGGCTCTTGGCTGCACTTAGCTTCTGCAACTTTGTAATCTATTTTTTTTGCCAAAATGTATAAACCCAAGAAGCCATCCTAAGTCCAAGTTCCTTTTATATACTTAGGGGGAATTTGTCAATGAAAGTTAAATATTATTCACTTTATTTGAATATTTTAAAGTTGGAGTTGTGTTTTCACAGGTTTGACAGTTCGTCGGGCTTGGTGTCACAGCTCTCATTTGGCAACACTTTGCTTCATTTTACTTTTTGACTTGACTGATTTCTTGTCTAACACAATAGAAAAACTATTAGAAGACACTATCGTTGCTTAAGAACTAGAAATTATTTGTAGCTAAAAGCATCAAATGTGCAGTCAAATGACGGTACATCAACACCCTCAAGTGAAAGCATTTACTTTCCTCAAGCAAAACCTAACATTGTATTTACAGACTCATGGACTATCAACATTTATAGTAGTTTCAAACATTCTTTACTCAAGCATGCATATGTATAACAACTTCAAACTAACTTTCAAATAATAGTTTGTAGCTGAAAAAGTATTAGTTAATATAGGAGATGCGGAAGGAGTGAATTGCAAATAATAAAAGGCCTGGATTAAATGTAGCCAAATGTTGTTCAATGTCTGAGATGAATTGAGAGGTTATCAAATACACATTGATAACTATTGCTGGTCACTTATGGTTGAAGGTACTTGAAAGCAATCTTTGAACGAGAAGTTAGATCAGCATGATGAACTGTTGTTCAAACTGCGGAATGGACAACAAACTTTGACTGCCACTCAACATGGAATAAAAGGTACCTTGTAGCTTTTCCTAGAGCATATTAACGCCATGGAGTGTGTTCAGGTGAGGGGTAATGGGATCCTTCTGCTTTCGGTTCAAGATGGTTGACTGGCTTGACCCAATCAGACACATGTCCCTACCCCTAAATTGGATTTTCCTAGCTTCAGAGGATTGAATACTAAGGTATGGGTTCATACGGGTGGATGTTACTTTAATCACTATAGAATTGATGATTCCTAGAAGGTAGAGGGTCCAACAATATACTTGAATGGAGAAGCATAATTCCTTGGTATTGAGTAGAGAACCAGTCATTTGGGACAAATTAAGGGATGCAATTTGTGATAGGTTTGGAGATGTTTTGATGGAGGATGTGGTAGAAGAGTTTAACAAGCGCAACCAAACTAGGGGTGTTGGGGAATTTTTATAAAAATTCAAAGATCTAAAGGCTCAAATGATCATGTCAAACCCAACAGTAATTAATCACACTTTGTGTCTAGCTTCATTGGAGGACTTAAAGAGGAGATTAAGTTTGCTGTGAAAATGTTCAAGACTACTACCCTTAGTTTTGCTATTCAGCAGGCTAGGATTCAAAAAAATCAATCACGGGTGAATTAGAGAGGAACAGAGTGCCTCATAAAACGGGGGGGGGGGGGATGTCCTTAATGCAAACAATCTTATGTTTCCTAGATCAAGAGCAGGATAAACACATACTACTCATAACATGCACCTCTCAAAATTAGCCATGAAGCGTATGAACATTGAAAGGCTAATTATTAATGTTTAAGGTGTGGTGAAAGGTATAGTCCATGTTATACTTGTAGAATGAAGCAATTACAATGTATTTCTAGTGGTTGGTGGACGTTGAGGTGATTGTTGATCTTGATGCTGAGATCCCTAGGGCTTTGTGCCTCAGTGCTTTACAGGGAGATTCTAATAGGGTTAATACCATCTTGGTTGCAGTTTGAGTAAAGAAGAAGGCCCTCTCCATTTTAGTTGACTTTGGCAGTACCCAAGATTTCATAAATGAGCTAAGTGTGGTGGAAATAAGTTATCAATCTAGTTACGTACGACCAATCAGAGTAACTATTATTGCTGATGGCAATTATGTCTTTTGCAATTCTAGGTGCCCTCAATTCACTTGGAAAATGGGGGGGGATAAAACCTTCGTAAAAGACCTCCGAATTCCCAAACTAGGGGGATATGACATTATATTAAGTAATGAATGGATGAACAAGTATAAACCTACTAAGTTTGACCATGAGAAACAATATGTAATCATTGGAAGGCAGGGTAACAAGGTGGTTATAAAGGCAATTCGAAAATTAAACTAGCATGATCATTGATACTACTATGAGTAATCTATTTTGAAAGGGCAAACCATTATGACTCATTTGTTCCTTGTCCAATCAATTTGTAGTGAAGTTATAGAAGAGGTGAATAGTTCAATACAAATGGCACACTTTCAATACACTGACATGTTTGTGAAACCCAAATTTTGCTACCTGCAAGATCAATATCACACTATTCCCTTGAAACTAGGTACATCACCAGTATATCTCATACCTTACATATATAAATACTATCAAAAGGAAGAATTGGAGAAACATTCGAAGAAATGCTCAATAATGATATCATCCAAAACAGTCAATCATCTTTTTCTTAGTTAAGAACAAATATGGAACTTGTAGGCTTTGTGAGGATTATAAGAGTCTAAATGAAATTATTATTAAGACAACTACCCCATACAAATAGTGGATGACTTACTGGATGAATTACGAGGGCCTGTGATTTTTTCAAAGGTGAATTTGAGAGTTGGATACTATCAGATCAGGATGAAGGCGAAAGATATAAACTACATTTAGTACCCTATTTGGGCTCGCCAATGCTCTTGCAACCTTCCAAGCACGGATGAATCAAGTATTTTAACCCGTAACCGAAAATTTTTTCTTTGTGTTTTTTGATGACATACTAGTGTATAGTAGGTCTCTTGCAGACCATGTAGTTCCTAACAGGTGTGTTTGAAGTGCAGAGGAAACAATCGTTGTATGCTAAAAATTCTTAATACTCATTTGGTCAACCACAAACGGAGTATTTTTGCCATATAATAACTTTTGAAGGGGTTATTTATTAATCCAAGCAAGGTCTAGTCTATAAGTGAGGGTCCTACCCCTACCACCTTGCAATCACTTAGAGGTTTTGTAGGCTCATAGGCTATTATAGAAAGTATGTTCTCAACTAAGACATTATTTTCATGTCACTAATTGACTTGCTGAAAAAGAAAGGTTTTAGGTGGAACAAAGAGGCTAATCAAAATTTTATAGGTTTGAAATAGGACATGTTCACTATCACTGTCTTGAATTTAGCTAATACTAAATAGTTTATTATAGAGACTGATATAATGGTTTTTTTCTTATGCAAGACATTATGCTCATAACTTATTTTAGTAAAGTTTTGGCTCCTAGACATAGGGGGAATCCATTTAACAGAAGTAATATATGGCTCTCCTTAATTTTGTAGACAAGTTGAGATAATATCTTCAGTATAAGAACTTTGTGGTAAAGAATTACCATCATAGCCTAAAGTTTCTCCTAGAAAAAAAATGGCTACAAATGTTGTACAACCGAAGGGTCTAACCAAACTGTTGGGTCTAGACTTTGGGGTGTAGTACAAAAAGGGTGCTGAGAACAAAGTGGCAGATGCATTGTATAGGAAGTTTGAGGGTACGAAAGGTAACGTGTCCAATGCCCTAGCTAGTGTGTCAACTCAAAGTTATATAGTGCCTACTTTGGTGCAAGAAATTCATAAAAGCTATGAAGATGATCTTGAAGTAACTTCACTAATATTTGAGTTCTATGTGGAAACTTGGGTCCTCGTCTATTACATTATTCTTTTGGTATTCTAAGAAAAAAAGCAAGATTTGTGATGGCAGCATTAGTGGGTTAAGGCAGCAATTGATCACTACCTTTCATGACTTACTTGTTAGTGGTCATTCTGGACAACTGGGTACCTATAAAATAATAGCACGCGTGTTTATTGTCCTAGAATGAAGCCAGTGGTAATACCGTGTGTGGAGGCCTGTGATGTGTGTCAAAGAAGTAAAGATGAGAATAAGCCTTATGTAGGGTTATTACAACCCCGATCAAGCATGGAGGTATGTAAGCATGAATTCTATAATAAGATTGCCTAAGCCTATAGGCAAAGAAGTCATTCTAGTGGCGATGGACAGAGGACCAAATTTGCTCACTTTATCACCTTATCCCACCTTTATACAACCAACATAGTAGTGATCAAATTCTTCGCATGTAAATACACTTCATGGATTGCATGAGTCCATTGTATCCAACAGGGACAATATATTTTCTAACAATTTTTGGAAGAATTTGTTTTTAGATTACACTACACCACCACCACCACCATTTCAGATATGGATCAAGGAGCTTCACCTATGCTATCTTTATTTAGTGATATTTCAAATTTATAATTGTAGTTCAGTTTTATTGTTAGTTTCATTTTTCAGATAATCGAAAATAATTTCAATATCATTCTATAAATTTTGAGTTAAATTCATAAGTATACGTCTATGAACTAAAATTTTATTTAGTTTTTTTTAATTCTATAACTTTAAACAAAATTGTTCCTAAATATATAATCCAATTAGGTTACACCCACAGGAAATAAGACAAATGGAAAATATGGGAACTTTTGGGTTTTGGTTTAAATTCACTCTGTGACAAGTAACAATCAACAATAGCGCTTAATTGAAAGTTAACATAGTCACGACTGAGTTCACGAATATTGTTGACCATCTCTGGGTTAATACATAATTTTATCTTATGATGTTATAGTATCAGTTTATTAAGCTCATGCTACATTTTATTGATTCTTAACCAAATTAAATCTCTATCATTTCCATTTTTTCAAACTAAAATAGGTTCATTCATTTCAACAAATAACTACTCAAAGTTGGTTAATCTTGCTACAACATTTACAATTAGATGAGCTTGAATTCTCGAATCCTCATTATTGATATTTTTCCATACTTATGCCCTTTTACTCAAACAAGCTAAACATAGGGCATGTTCTATTTTTGTAACCATTAGAAGTTGATTAATATGAAAGAGATAATAAGATATACAAAAATCCTAATTTTAGGTCAAGTCATCAAAGATTCTACAACCCTTGATTCTGGGTAGCCACTAATTACTGAAACAAATAATATAATTTCATTCATTCAACAAGAAATTACATACAAAAAGAAAAGGGAATCAACATATTGACATCAAGAAATTACTGTAAACTCTCGTTCAAGTGGTATTGTGTTTTTCGCTAAAAATAAGATCTTATAAACCTTAAAAATATTATTTATAGTTCTAAGGATTTTGAATCATAAGATAAAAAGACATCAATTTCCTGAATCATCTAATGCCTCTCCTAACAGCCCATCACAGGTGTGTGTCATGGTCTTGGGACTAATTAATGTCCAATAAGTAGTTATAACTATCGGGTTAAAGCTACCCCTCAACTATCTATGGGACCACTGTTGGATAGTGTTGTGCCTACTGCTAAAGATTTGGTTATGAAGAGGCAACAAATGCAACAAATTATTAAGGATAACTTATGCAAGGCTCAAGAAAGGATGAAGCATTATGATGATTTGCATAGATCAGAAAGGGAGTTTTGAGTTGGTGATCTGGCATATCTCAAACTCCAACCATACAGGTAGTCCTCTATCCTTTGAGAAAAAATTTGAAGCTCAGCTCCAAATACTATGCTCCATACAAGATTTTGGCTTAGATTGAACCTGGAGCTTCCCTCTATTTCCAGGGTGCATCTAGTGTTCCATGTATCCTTACTTAAAAATAAGATTGGAGCTAAGAAAGTGGTTCAATCAACATTGCCTAGTAGCGGAGATGATGGGACAATTTTTTACTAAACCAGTGGTTGTATTGCAATGGCAGATGGTGAAACATAATAATGTGTCCTGTGTAAAATTGCTTATCCAATGGTCAAACTTTCCCCCTGAAGATTCCACGTGGAAAGATTATCATTTCATCAAGTCCAAGTTTTCTGATTTTGCTATTAATCCTTGAGGATAAAGATACTTTGGTGAGGGAGGAATTGTCATGGCCCTAGGCCTAATTAATGTCCAATAATTAGTTATAACTATCGGGTTAAAGCTACGACTCAAAGTAGATGTAGATTAATGAAGTTAGAAGGTAGAGATTCAACCACATCATCAGAAGCCAACTCAACACAAGTCATGCTTTTTAACAACTAATCTGGAGAGGAGAAGCATAATAGAAATTTGGTATTTTCTTCACCCACTTCTCTTTTTTCTTGTCACATATATCTTCTTCTCTATCTTCCTCATATTTTCTTTTCTAGTCCTAATCTCTTTCTATTCTGCAGATTTTGGACTCATCAATGGCAGTTGTAATGGCTTAGTTCAATTTCATTTACTTTAGTTTAATTGTGTTTCATTTCCCAATTGATTAATAGAAGTCCCAAAAATTTCCACTATTCCATTTAATTTTTGCAAGTTAATTGTTCGATTTAAGTCCAAGTAATAACAGTGTGACAGTCCGTCAGCTTTGACCGTCGTGTGCTCTTCAAAGAGTATTATAACTCTGAATGTCAAACACAGGCGGCATATCAGAGATCTAATGGTCTTTCAGACTCAGCATCGCCTGAACTTCAAAAGATGGAATAAACTCTGCAAGTGTGACGCGTGGTCTAACGGCCCATCATAGGCCTTATGGTTCATCTTCTTTTTCATCAACCAAACTTTAAAAATTCAAATTTTCTCTACGACTATGACGGTTACCTCGATGACCCATCACAGACTGTTGGAGCTCTCCTTTGGCAACACTTTACTGCATTTAGCTTTGCTTCTCGGCTTGACTAATTTTGTCTCTAACACTGTAAAAAAATATTAAAAGACATTTATTATCTATAGTTTTGATGATTTGACAAACCCTGAGACCTTGTGAAGGGACATGATCCATTGCGCAAATGTACATGCAACTGCCAGGTCTTTATCGACAGGGGAAAGAAAACATGGAAGAACTTGTAGGCATTGGTGTACAACTTGTCATCATCAAAAAGGGGAAATGTTATTTATAGTTTTGATGATTTGAAAAACTCAGGGACCTTATGAAGGGACCTGGTTCATTGCGTTATAAACTTTCCACTGCCAAGCTGGAAAAAGTCCAAGTGGTTGGTGCACAGTCTCCAACTGATGACAAGACAAACCCAAAGACCTTGTGAAGGGAACTGGTCCTTGGATAGACAGACTTCTCACTGCCAGGCTGGACAAAGTATAAAAAGTTGATGCACAGTCTCCAACAGTGGAAGAAGTGGCAGACGCGACAGAAGCCTTGGCCAATGGCATAGCTTCGAAGGTTACGACTATTCTACATAAAGTTCATATCCAAAAAGTCATAACTTTAGTTTTTGCAACTTGAAAACATCTTAAGAACTCTTGCAAAGTCTCACAAAAGGAGTGAAGAAGCATCTTCAAGATCAAGTCGAATTTGAAAGAGCTGGAAGCTTAGTTGTCTTAGGATTATTTCTTATGAACGATTATTGTAAATTTGTTCCTCAAATTATAAAGGATTCAGATCTCTTGTTTTGTTGAAAACTCTAAGTTAGTTGAGTCCAACTGATTTAGTGGGCGACCTTGTGTGTTGTTTAGTAAAAATCCTAAGTCATCCAGAGTGTGGTAATTTAGTGGGCAACCTTGTGTGTTGCTTAGTTGAATCCGAAGTTGTCTAGTGGTGATAGCCTAGTAGGCAGAGTGAAATCTGTTTAGGCTCTTCAAGCAGTAGAGTTATTGCTTTGTTGTGAGATTAATAGTTTTTTCTCACGTTGTTGTAATCATGATTCACTTTTGCTTGAGAAGATTAGTGAAAATGGTTGAAAATCGTGTGTGACATGTCGTGATTTTACTTACTTGAGCAAGGAGGTTTCCACGTAAATTGCTTGTGCTGTTTTTTGTGTTTTCTTACTCTTTGTTCTTACTTAGAGTGTGTCAAGGGACCTGATCTGTTGACTGGTAGTGGACGCACGTATTCTAACAACACTATTGTTGCTTAAGAACTAGCAATTATTCATAGCTAAAAACATCAAATATGTTGTCAAATGCCGACACATCAGAGTGTGTAATAATAATTTTGAATAAAGGGAGTATGTTTTAAGCCTTTTTTCCTTTTGAGAAATTGGGGATTATAAACCATATATATAAAAAAGTGTAAATTAGGTATATAGCATTTTTTATAGTAATATTCTCAAGTTATAGCACTAGAGTTTGAATTTCATTGTATAACATTTAATATCTCAAGTTATAGCATTTTAAAAAAATATATAATGTTAATTTTAAATTATTAAAAAGAGTTGTTAAAATAAAAAATAAATTAAAAAAACGGACAAATTAATAATGGAAAATGGGATCTTTTATTAAATAAATTATATATAATTATTAATTACTGTTAATAAATTAGCACGTTTTAAGGGATTTTAAATTTTTTTAGATTAGTTAGTTGCCTTAATTCTCTCAAATTAGTTTAAATGATATTAATTTTTGATTTAATTCCTTGAAAAGCTCTACCAAATTGGCATGAACGTACATGTCATTTTGTTTTCCAAAATTTCACAATCTTTTTGAGATTTGCAGATTTTACTTTCATTTTTTATTAGTAGTTGAATAAATTTTGGCGTTGAAAACAATTTGATTTGATTTGATGGAGAACAATGTATCGATATTAATAAAACATGGTGGAAAGTGGAATTCATCATATTGATTTTTGTTATGATTTGTTGTTTTAATTATGAATTGTTGGTTTTAATTATATTTATTATTTTGTACATGTATAAAAGTGTTCGATTTTTTTTTATTATTGTTAGATCTAAAATATAGTTTGTATGTTCTTTTTTTTTGGATAAACAATCAAGTTACGTATGGCATTTTGAAAAACGATAAGTAAATATAAATGTGTTTGAGTTGTAATTAAATTGAAAATTCGCGTGTTAGTTGATTTGTGAAGAAAATAGAAAAACGTACATTTATTAACTAGTCAAATAATAATTAGATATAATTCTTTGTACAGGTGAAGTATTACAAATGTATGAATAATGTCTGAAAATTATATAAAATTTGTATTTAATGGTAAAACCTGCTCATATAATATTCAAAAAGTAAGAAGATATAATTCTGTGTACTGGTGAAGTATGAAAATTGTATTAATTGTGTATGAAATTTATAAGAAACTTGTATTAATTGTGTATGAAAATCTATATTTTGTTAAACTTACAATATATGTTTCTGTTGAAATTATAATATATATTTTGTATTAATTTTGTATAGAAACTATATTCTTTTTGTTTAATTGAAATAGTGTATATGTCAGTGAATGATATATTAAATGTGTATGAAGTTTGTATGAATTATTTTGATAGGTACAGATACAAAATCAGAAATTGGTCCACATTTTAGACCGGTTACACCAACAAATTCTTTTAACCCAAGATGTAATTTTGTACCATTTACATTCATAACAAACATGTCATCCCTGTCATTTTTAGTTTCAAGAAGAAATATATGTCGTAACATCTGACATTGGATTTTTATGTCATGCAAATCATAAAAAAATCCAAACGGTGTTTCTTGTAAGAATTGTTGAAACTTGTCTTGACCTAGGAAGGTCAACAGATCCGCAAACACATTCATGTTAATACATGAAGACAAATGTATTTGTATCTTCTTCTCCTATAAAATTGGTAAATTATTAATACGTTTCATACTATATAATGTCATATAAAATCATATATATACAGGTATGTTAAATGGACATTCTATTCAATTCATACACAAAGCATACAAAAATTGTACATCAGTTCATACACAATGCATACAATATTAATACATATTTAATTTTTTTTAAAAATAATAATTAAACTATAAATTACTACTCAAACAGTACCACTACATTAATTCATACATCAAAATCAAAACATAAAAAATATACAGCTTTAATACTTTTAATAATAGTAAAAAATATACGACATACAACACTAATACATTATTCATACACTGATATTGTAATAGACAATATAGCATTTCATACACATAGCATACAAAGTTAATACATTAATGCATACATTCCTATAGTGAAATATATTAATTATTTTATACACAAAATCATACAACATTAATACATTATTATTTATCAAAAATCATACTTTTTTGTAATCCAATTATATATTCACAAATCATACAATATTCATATATAATTATAATATACAATACTAAAAACCCAACTCATATATAAATCATACAAATTTCATGTACTATACTATTGCCAAATAAAATCAAAATTAAACACACTTAAACCGTACATTTTAATTGAGTATCTGAATGCCGCCGCACTCTGGCCCATGTCTCAACTAGTGCAAAGGCCATATTACTTTACTAATCCTAATAGAATCAAAATATCCTCGTCCACGCTAGGGTAAAAAAAAAAAATTTAAATGTTGTGTAATTATAAATTATTAAATAAGAAAATAAAATATATTTAAAAAAAATAAATTATATCTCTAATAGCATAGAAGTGACATTTGTTTGAGAAGATTAAAGTTAAAAGCGACTCACATGAATTAGAATGAAGGGAGTAATAATCAATAAATTTATATAGTTTTATAAGAAGTTATTTTAAGTTTTAAATATGAAAAAATAAAAAAAAAATATCTGCCAAATTGAATCTTACACGTGATGAACTCAAAAATTCTTATCTAGGAAGCTATTTTTCTGAATGAATCTTATACGATGTAAATTCAAATTAATCGAATTTCAATTTAAGTGGTGAACATAGTCTGAAAAAAGAAAAAGAAGACATTGTCAAAAGATAAATATTGACCCACTTGTTAAATCTTTGATGCTAGTATATAATCAAATTTTGGCAATGTTAAAAACGTGCACCATTTTGTTTGTTTTTTTTTTGCCGTTTTTGATTTCCCTGATCTAGCTTTGTCTTTTGCATATAAAGGCTGAGTTTGTGTTTGTGATAAAATTTTGAAAGATGGAGCATGAAATTCGTTTGAGCTGTGTTCATCATTCAACCTTTTGGATTTTCGCGGGGTTTCGTTGCCTCTCTTCGACATTGTACAGTTTTTTAAGTGCAAGAGATGAAGATTTGAGTGCAGAAAAGGAAGATGTGAGTGCAAAATAGTAGAATTGGAGAAGACGACGGTTAAGAGTGAAAGTGTTTTTAGCGTGCAAAAGAGATGATTTGGTAAAAAATTAATTGTTAGGCATGCAAAAGAGATGATTTTGTGAGGATTTGGGGAAGAACAAAATTTTGGGGAATATAATTTATTTATTTTTTTTAGATAACGTGTGACAGTTTAAAATAAAACTGTAATTATTTTAGATATTGATGGGTAGTTATTAATTATGGAATGATAAAATCCCTATTATTTTGTAATTTTTTTAAAAAAGGTAACTATATAATATTTATTTGAATTTACACTAGTTAAGAGTTTTGTTTAAAAAAGGTAACTTAAAATAATTAATTTAATTAACTACATTGGTTTAAAAAAGGTAACTGAATAATAAATGTAATTATTTAAATAAGTTTATTATTATTTAAAAAAATTAATGAGAATAATATGTTTTTTCTTGATATGCTATAACTTGATAATAATATGCTATAAGTAGTTTATTATCAAAAAGTATGTTTATAACTTGATATTTATCATCTTAAATGTGTGTGTAGTGTTATTTTTATTAAAAAAGAATACATTCAAATTCTAAATATCCTATGCAAAAAGTATGACCAACACAATTCCAACTTTAAAAATTCCAAAATAAAATGAATAACATTTAATGTCAATCGTCAAATTCCAACTTAGCTTATAAAATAAACTTGGTGTTAGGATGACTTCTTGATTTATATATTTTAGCACAGAAAAGATAGATTACAAAGTTGCAGCAGCTAAGTGCAGCCAAAAGCCAGAAGAAGTAATCAAGATGCCCACTGTTTAAGTTGTTTGGAATCCATCCAGGTTTACCACCTTGAGTTGTAATAGATGTTACTACTGTCAGTATGAAAGAGCTCAAGTAATTACCCATAGCAACGGTCAACAGTGACAATGCACTGCACAAGCTACGCATTGCAGTCGGTGATTGATCATAAAAGAACTCGAGGTTCCCAATAAAAGTAAATATCTCGCCTGCTCCCAGTATAAAATACTGCGGAATCTGCCAAAAGATACTGAGAGGTATTGCAACTGCTTCATCCACCAAACCAAGGTCTCTTGCAAGTTGTAGACGCTTGAACTCAACGATAGCAGCAACTGACATGCCCAACACAGAAAGGAAATGTCCGATTCCAATTCGCTGTAACTTGGAAAATCCCCTTTCATTTCCAGTAAGCCTCCTTGCAATTGGAATAAGGATCCTATCATAGACTGGAACCCATAAAATAACACTAATGATATCGAAAAGTGAAAGAGATGCTGGAGGAATTCTGAAAGAACCAATGGAAGTGTCCATTACCATCCCTTGCTCTACAAACAACGTCATTTGTGCATAAACAGCAGCAAATATTATTCCAGTTGCCCATATGGGGAACATGCGAATCAAAATTTTCAGTTCCTCAACCTGTGTAACAGTACAGAGCCTCCAAGCATTGGAATAGTCCCCAGTTTTTGATTCGGTGTCTGAAACTACAGCAGCTTTGTCAAGGCACCTGAAGAAGACATACTTGTAGACTTAAAATAAACTAACACTTGAAACCTTAACTTTCCTAAAAATACAAATATAAAAATTTATCAAAGAAATCCAAAATAATTCATATGTTCATGATTCTGGTGTTATGACAAAATCTTTATGTAAATCAAATTTATTCAATAGTGATTACTGGAAAACATTAAAGCAGTGACATGACAGAGTAAACACACTCAAAGAACTCATTCTTCACACAAAAAGAACTAATTACTCCTACTAAAGAATAACATACATACCATAAACAGAATTCTAAGCTTGTTGAACTCATTTCGACCTCAACAAATTTTGTAAGCTTGTATGAATCCATGTAGATTTTACCTTCCTTTTATTGTAGCCCACTAGATGGCTAGCCTTGCTTGACTAAATAAAGTTTGTAAGCTCATTAAATCAGTTGTAAGGACTCTCCTTCCACTCATTGCAACAATATAGATGGATATGTTAAGAATCCAATCAAATCCATGTCTTTTTAAATAACATCTCTACAGTATGAGTGTGGGGACTAGTTTCTTTCTTCTACAACAAGTGTTTATAAAATTATTTACACTTGTGCATAGTACAGTTGCAAATTTCTTCTCTCCTACCTCGGTACATTATATCCCTCTTCTTCAGTCCTAAATATATATGGTTGTTCTACATAGAACCAAGTTCCTTTTTTAGTAAGAACATGTTTCTTTATAATTCAGTCTATAGAATATGAAAACATTGTACATATGAATGGAACATCTCTAAATTTCACCCTTTTGGAATCATAAAAAAACAACAGCGCGTAGTAGAACCTTCATGAGAACATAGCAATATGTATTTCCCACTCAAGAAATTAACAAAGCTTAAATAAAAAATATTTTGATGCATCATTTTAGTCCATAGGGACTAGACCAAATAGACAATTACAGTAGCTTACAACGCTGCTATGAAAAATATTTAATACGGTTTTGGTATTCGAAGGGTGAGTAGAAAATAAGTACTTTTGCTAAGAAACTTGTCAAGGGAAGCAATGACGTCTTTCAATTTCCCCCTTACCTTTTTTATCATCAGTTTTCTGCTCCTAACTTTTGTTTTTTCCAATAAAACACTAACGATAAGGTCTTTATCATCACACCTCCTGATTCATCCTTGTTGGACTGATACTCAGGTGACCAGGTTCACCATCGGTCTCTTTTATTTTCCAGCTCTACATCACATTCAAGACCATCCATCCCTTTTGATTTTTCACTCCTAATTTTCAGAAGGATAAAACTGCCTCAACTTCAATCAATATCTTTTTCTTATAACCGTGAGTTATCTTCTTCTTTAATTTATAATTCACCTTCTTTATTTTCCTCTGAAATCACTGCATCCTCTTATTGATGTGGGATTTTGTCAATTGAGGATTTTGGGACTTTTAATTAGGAGATTCTTTGGTGTAAAGTGAGTCAAATAAGGAAGAGTTTTGAAGTTTTTAAACTCTATGAGGATGAAGTATGATCAAGCACTCTATTGATTGGTTTCTAGTTTGATGATGATGTGATCTAGGTAAGATGATGTCAAAATTTGCACAAGGGGCCTGGATTAATGGTTTAGCAGTGTAGATAAGCTTATGTAATTTAAATACAAAGAAAGTAGATGCATACCTGACTTGTCATAAGAACAAGATTTTGACTTTCTTTTCTTCTGATTATTCGTAGAGCATGGTAACATGACCAGAACTCATCTAGCCTTCTGGAGCTATCCATGAGTGTGTACTGGTAAAGGTATAAGATTGAGATAGACACTTTTCTTAGATTCATCCACTATTACTAAAACTAGAACAAGAGAATCGTCTTAAGTAATTTTCTCAAGTAAGCCTCTTCAGTTTCTCTCATGTGATCTTTGTTTCTTCATCACATGTGTACTGCTCTTCTTCTACTGAATTGTACCTCAATTAGTCTATCGATCATGATTACTTCTCTTGCTTGAGGTCCTACCTTGATACTGATTTTCTTTTTTCTCTGTACATCATCTTCATTTTCTAGAGAACCGGTTCCTTTATCTGGTTTTTCAAGAAGTTCATGCTTCATATCTATAGACATTGGTCTGAATGGATTAATTGTGGTAGTTTTAATACATGAATAATTCCTGTTTAACCAGCAATCAAAAGACCGCTCAGTTCACTATGAGCCATCACGAGATAATCGCACGGAGACCTAAAACATCCAAAAAAAGTTTCGCAACCAATGGGAGCTATAACTCATATAACCACATGGCTAGTCAACAATTATGTTAGACGAAGTTGGGGCAATACTATATGAATGAAAAATAGTCATGCTGAGAATGACTAATTTGAGAAGCAACTGGGACAAAGAAAGTAGCATCATGACATATTTCTGGTGACTACTTTCTCATATCTATTTGGTTGTAGCACCATATATCTTTACAGTGACTACTTTCTCATATATATAATTTGTGTAGCACTCTGCCATCTTTCCGAGCATTACTTTCTCATATTAAATTTTCTGTAGCACCACGTGTCTTTCTTGTGACTACTTTCTCATATTTAATTTGTGTAGTGCATATTTTTGATGACTACTTTTTCATATTTGATTTGCATAGCACCGTGCATCTTTTTAGTGACTACTTTCTCATATCTGATTTGTGTAGCATCGTGTATCTTCCCAGACTATGTACTTATATCTGATTTGTGTAGTTCCTTGTGTCTTTCTGGTAACTCCTCAAATGTGACTTACGTAGTTCTAATTTTGGTCAATGTTGTGTGAAATCCAACACTACCCAACAAAATCTGGTGACTATACCCCAACCAAAGTCGTCGATCCCCGATCCTTCACACGTGACTAGATCCAGGGTTTCAGCAACCACATCAATACCACACGTCAGTGCGTGAGCTTGTCTGACCAACTTTTTGGCGACTTTTGCATTCAATATCGACTTGTCTCTTTATTCGAAGACGATCCATATATGTTTTACCAGATTTTAAGAATTTTTTAGTATTGATGCACGGTGAAGAAGTCTATATGAACAACCACCTACTTTGGTTACTTAGAGGAGTTTAGTGACCCCATTTGTCGATTGCATATGTTATTCTATGGTTTGAAACAATATTCTCGAGCTTGGTTTGGGAAGTTCACCCAAACAATTCATGAGTTTGGCATGACTCTTAGTAGAGTAGTAGAGATGATCCCTCTATGTTTTATCGACATTTTACATCATATCCAGTTTTTCTATGAGAGGGCTAAGCACATTGAGACTGATGAAAAAAATACTCTTAGAAGATATTGTTACAACATTGTGAAGTCAAATGATCATCTTGTATATATCTTCACCAAGTCACTCACTATTCCTCGTATTAATTACATCTATAACAAGCTAGGTACATATGACTTTTATGCACCAGCTTGAGGAGGAGTGTTAGAATAGAAATAGAACAAAAATAGTATATACAATCCTACTTAGAATAGGAACAAGAATAGTATAAACTCATACTTAGAAAAGGATAAGTATATATAATCCTACTTGAAAAAGAATTGTATTATAGTGTCGATAAATAGGGTCTCAGCGTAATTATGTAGAGACATAGTTCAATAATTTATTTTTCTCATATACTTCTCACATTATCAAAGCCAGGTTCATCCTCCTTTGGGTTCCCAATCCACGCTCCAGTTGGGCTTGGGCATGAAGGCTTGTTAGTGTGAGTAAAAGTCCTTCATTGGTTGGGGAATGGATAGGTGATTTATATGAACTTAGCAATCCTCCCCTCATGAGCTAGGTTTTGGGATAGTGTTAGGCCCAAAGGTCATATCTCTACAAATATTAACTAGTGCATTCAGTCGTCACGAGTGTACCACACATATACCTAATTGGGGGGGAGAGAAAAAGGGATAATAGAGGATTTGGAGCACTAAAAAAGATACCTACCAAAGCATTTAACACACTAGAGCATTTTATGATGTTTTTGGATAGATTTCAGTGATTTAATGGTATCACTAACATCAAAATCACATTGGATTCTTCAGAATTCATAAAATTTTCAAGAATCACTACAAATTGGATTTCTGGGGTGGTTGGAATTTTAAAGGGTAATCTCACTACCATACTTCGTTTATGATGCTTAAATAAGTATGTATAAGGTAATTTTCTGAGTAGCACCTATGGTTGAATTGAAGTATCGATGAACCATAGGAATGGATATAAATGAAGGTTGTCATGTTGGTTGGAGAAGAAGGTGACTATAAATTGGTTATTGTAGTCATTTAAATAGATACAATAGTCTATTTAATCTAGGGGATTAATTGGTGAATCACGACACCATTCATGAACAATCAGGGACTTGGATGACTTAAAGACTAATGGATATGAAATGATAGATCTAACTATATTCAAGTAGATATTGTTGAGCATTTGGACTGTCAATTGTTGAAAAGCTAAGGCTACATCCAAATTAAGTTGAGATACACCTTCCTTGAGTCTTTTGTCCAAAAGCATGATTCTAAAGATGTACGGAACGTTTTAGAATGTGAATGTATGTTCGAAGGGCCAAGCGATCATCAAAGTTATGCCTTAAAGTGCAACTATAAGTATGAAATGATATGAAAAAAAGATATTGTGATTTTGACTCAAAGTAAGAATTTTTGGCATCTTTGTTGTCTTTATAAATGGCATGACTTTAATACGAGCAATATGAGACCATAGAGGAGAAGAGAGTGTAAAATAAAAATTTTTTCCTTGGCAAAGAAGAAAAGATTATCACCTTAGTTCATTAGTGTGCAGTAGCTTTCGGCTTCCTTCAATTGCAGAGCTTTTGTCTGGGCTTTCATAAAGTAGTGTACTATCATCGGGGACAGAAAAGTTCCATTTGTGGAATGTTGCAACCAGAACCTGGCACATTCTTGTGAGAGGACTTCCCCTAGGATTTTGAAATCTGTAGAGTGGTGTACCAAAAAAGAAACTTGCAATGGAAATCCCCATAAAAACTGCAGGGATGAAAAACCCGAGGCCCCATCCAGCATTTTCTTGAATCCACACAATAAAAGTGCTTGACATCAAAGCTCCAATGTTGATAGAGAAATAGAACCAATTGAAGAAGGATCCCTTCTTAACTCTCTCTTTTGGATCTGTGTCATCAAATTGATCCGCACCAAATGACGATACACATGGCTTAATCCCACCAGTTCCAAGAGCAATCAAATAGAGGCCAAAAAAGAATATGGCATACTGGGCAGGAGTTGCTGAAGGGCACAGAACCCAAACATTCAGGGGGCTTAAAAGCAGGAACTAAAGCTGATAGTGTCAGTATACACATTCCCTATACAGCCGACCAACAACAAAAAAAACATGAAATAAGAAGTGGAATTCCAACAAGAATACATGTATTTACTGTCTCACTTAAAAAGTGAAAATCACAGTAGCAAAGAGGAAATAGGTCATTACAAAGTTAGGGTTCCGGTTCACAAGACAAGACATGTATGTACTGTCTCACTTAAACTTGCTATATTAGTTGTAAATATGAGACATTTAATGAGTTTAACCATAAGATTTCAAAACAGGAAAGACACTAAGAGCATAGCTACTATCTTTCTTCCTTATCAGATTCTTATGTTTCCCCAACTTAAGTTTGTCTAAAACTTGGCAAATATCATATACTTCACAAAGTTATTATAAGTTCCATATAATGAAGTTGATAGCTAACTTTAAACAGTAATAGAAGACTGCGCACAATAGACCCGTTTAGTCATAGTGCACTGTCTTCCTTTTGCAAATGAATGATTAGAAGGTAAAGTAAATCTATTTGGATCTATCATAAAAGGAAATTGTCAACTAAACAGTTATCTAGAAAAGTGGCTCTAACTTCCTCAAAGTTGCCAATGAGTACATGATGGACTTTCCAAAAGAAGTGCATTTTTTGGAGTAACCGACACTGGTGTGGCAACTGTTTTGGAGAATTCGTGCAAGATAGGCAACAACAATAGACAAACCTAGAACCAAGGTCAAATTATTTAGTACCACAGTTGCACCCACCAATTATAGAAGAAATGAAAAAGGTTAAATATGTATCACTTCTTTTTATAGTTAAAGTCTAACTAGGCAGTGTGCCGGAGTGACTAAGTTATTCCAAACCAATAGAATAGGCTAGGTCATTTCTCCTTTTTACAGCTTATCTTAAGTTTGAACTTGCAAAATTTAAGTAGAGCAAAAGCATTTTAGAATTTATACTGGATACTAAGATTCACATACACCATGTGAGAAAGGTAGAAATACTCATGTAAAATGATAAAAAATCGATACACTGCTGCCTTGCACATCGCTGAACCATAAAATTGTCTGTTTCCATTGTCCTCTAATGTCATCCCTGTTGCATCTTATGTTTTCCAGGTACATGAATTTACTTAAATTGACCACAACTTCAACAAATAGTCAGCACCTAGGCATTCACTTATTACTTCCTAATGGTTTTACGAGTAGGAAGGATTGATATCATTGTACCAGATGTGGATAACCATCAGAATGCAGGCCAGTTCAGACCAACATCACGTTTGAATGTGTTGTATAAAACAGTATCCAAGATTATATATGAGAGATTGAAGGTAGCAATCAGCAGTATTGTGGCAGACAATCAGGCAGCATTTGTAAAAGGAAGGTTCTAGTGCATAATGTACTAATATGCCATGACCTCCTAAGGAGTTACAAGAGGATAACATCTCCAAGATATATGATCAAAATAGATCTTAGGAAAGCGTATCATATGGTATCTTGGGAGTTTACTGAGGAGGCACTACATAAATATAGTTTTCCAGAAACTTTTACCAGACTAGTGATGAACTGTATGACTTCAATAAAATTATCCATCAAGGTTAATGGCGAAAATCATGGATATTTTAAAGGGAAGAGGGTATTGAGGAAGGGGGACCCAACGTCACCATTGCTATTAGTGTTGGTCATGGAGTATCTATCTATAGCATGAACTATTAGGCTTTAAGTTCCATCGAATGTGTCATAGCACCAAGCTAAACCATCTCATTTTTGTGGATGACTTGATGCTATTTTTCAAAGGGGATCTAAAGTTTACAGGAAGGATGATAGAGGTGTTGAACCATTTCAGTAGGGTGACAGGCCTTATAAAAGATCTGGATAAGTCTAATATATTTGTAGTTGTGGTGGATGATGCTCTGAAGGAACAAATGTGCAGCTAACAGGATTAACACTTGGTCATCTTCCAATCAGATAGCTTATTATCAAAGACATAGCCAAGAATAGATTTCCATCAACTGGTCGACAAAATAACCAACACGATTACTAGTGCATATTCAAAAACTTTGTCATAACTCAACCTTCACCCTAGCACAGCTAAGTCGAGATTGATTAGTTGTAGCCATGTCCACTCTCAAAGGTTTCCCAACAGCTGATGCAAGAGAAAATACTAACTCTTTAGCAGATAAATCAGGAGGTAGGCTTGAAAGGAAATATATGCAACTGCAATTGCCGTTCTTCATCTGGATCAAACCAAGGTTTTTACTTTAACAATGGTATAATATCATTAAAACTTGAGAAAAAACGCCGACTTGGCTAGCACATCGACATAGTCCTCTAAAAGTGTTAGCCGATTAACACCAAAACGATTTCTTAAGAACCCTATCTTGCAATCGACCTTGATCTCATATTGAATTGGAATGATCTTTCTTAAATATTTGAATTCATCTATATGAAATTTACCAATAACAGCTAACTAAAAATTTTCCTTGATTCTATCTGCATCCCATGTCACAGTAGGTTTGCGGTGCTGATACACAACAGGTTTGTGTGGAATAGGTTGCATGGGGCTGTAGCAGTGGAGAGTTCAAGGAGTGAAGAATCAGAAGTAGAGGTTGAACACCCTCTTAGTTTTGGCATTCCCCATGGGGAGGAAACATAACAAGAATCAGTAGATTGAAGTTCGTTATGTTAAGATAAATTCTCCGTTAGGAAAAGGAAAAAATAAAAATGACAACATTAATATGCAAGTCACAGTAAGAAATTTTATAATCATCTCACAACCAATAAGTTTAGTATTTAGTGTAAAATGAAGCTGAGATAATTACCATGAAGTAGATAATAGAGAAGGTAGCAATTGTCCAATATCTTCCCCAATATGTATCTGCCATCACAGCCCCAATGAGGGGTGTTAGGTAACACGTGCCTTGCCAAATTGTGACATTTCTAGCAGCTGAGACATTTCCCTCGTGTAATTTCTTGGTAAGATAGGTAACAAGATTAAGAGAAATGCCATAGTACGCCAAACGTTCACAACATTCATTACCTGAGACCAAAGTCCACAACCAAATCAATTATACCATAAAGCAGAGTGAATAAGAAACTAGGCCAAAACAGGTAAAAGAGAAGACAAGAAAAGAAAAATTTCAGTGTGGCATACCAAGAATAAAGGGGCAAGCTTTCCAGTTCCCTGTCTCACTCTTCAAAACAGGATTACCCTTGATATCAACAGAACCATCTCTAGTGTACAGTCCACCGTTCTCATTCTACAAATAGGATTTTTTAAGAATGCCAACAAAAGTAACTTGTTTCTTTTTAGCATAATAATAAACGTCCTTTTTAAACTTAGCTTTAGCTGACATCTATGCCCTTAACTTTGGGTATGCACAAGTAAATACTTCAATTTTGACATTATAAGTAGTGTGCTATGTGTATTATATTACGTAGGACATGTATGACTACTTGATCAACTTTATACAAATTTAAATTTCTACTTGTGCACACCAAAAGTTAGAGGGCGTAGCTGTCAGCTAAAGTCAAATTAATAAAAGAGGTCAATTTAGAAACTCATGTAGTTTCAACTAACTAATCATAAATAAGAAGGTTCTTCTTACTTTTTTCATATACATTAGTAGAACTAAAAAATTATAATTTGAACTTGTTTGGCCATGAGGATTTTTTATTTTCTCCCGGAACATTGTATTTGGCCATAAAGATCCGATCAAGTAATATTAGGTCAAGTAATGTTCAATGGTCTTATATATTCATGACATGTGTATACTATAGAATAATTTATGGTTGACATGCATTTAAATTATAAACTCATTATAATAATAAAAACAACAAAGTTGTCAACTTTTTTATTTGGGATAATGCACAAGTACCCCCTCAACTTATGCCCGAAATCTCACATACACACTTATATTATACTAAGGTCCTATTACACCCCTGAACTTATTTTATTAATAATTTCTTATCTCTTTTTCGGCCTACGTGACATTAACTTCTGGGCTCAATGCTGGTTGACTTTTTTTTCAAGCTAGTGCCACGTAGGCCAAAAAGGGATAGAAAATTACTTATAAAATAAGTTTCAGGGGGGTAATAGGACCTTAGTATAGTACAAGTGTGTCTCTAGGATTTCGAGCATAGGTTCAGGAGGTACTTCCGTTTTCCCATTTTATTTTTTAAAACTATCAAATAAAGTAATTAAGTGTACCCAAACTAATATTTTCAAGAAATAAATTTAAGATCGACGAGAATAAGCGAACTTTCTGACTTTTTACCCACCAAACTTCTTTGGAGTAATTTGACACCTGCTTTCTCCAAATTCTGAAGCAATCTCCAAATATATATCAAACTTAAAAACATCATTGAGTTATAAATAAAAATTCAACTAAAGAACTTGATAATACAATTTTCTAAAAAAAATAAAAAAATTGGAGGTTTTCAAATAATTATAAAAATTTATTAATCAGATTTTTCAAAAGTGTCAGGTTCTTTAAAATTAGTATCAATTTAAAAAAATTCAATACAAGTACGAGGTTTGACAAGTAAAAAAGTCGGAAAGTCCGCATGTTCTCGCTAGTCTTATTTTTTTCTTGAAAATATCAAGTAGGATACACTTTATTGTTTTATTCGATAGTTTTTTTAAAAAATATAAATAATTGACGATTTTGTTGATTTTATTATTACAATGAGTATATAATTTAAATAGATCTCAAGCATAAGTTATTATACAGTACATATTTATCAAAAAAAAAAGTTATTATATAGTACATATGACATGAATCTATAAGACCATTGAACATTATTTGACCTAATTATACTTGATCGAATCTTTATCCATGAAATTTTGGAAACATTCAGAAATTCATTTTCATTTTTTTCACTCTCACTATATCCTCACTTCCAAATTTATCCTAAAAGTTTAATTTAATATAAATAACCTCATTTAAATTATATTCTATATTTAAATCATGTTACATGTTTCCCAGCAAAAGTGCATTCAAACAACCAATTATTTGCAAAAGCTATAACCATATACAACCGACAACTCAAACTTCATAAATTACAAATAATTAAAGTGAAAAAATATTTTTAACAATATGTAATAGCTAGTACATGGATCTAAAATAACAAGAATAATATAGTCGGTGAAATCTCACTAAGTAAGGCCTGAGAAGATAGGATGTAAGTAGATTCGTGAAGATAGAGAGGTTATTTTTAAAATATCCTTAGTTCAGTTCAAGTGCATCAAACTCAAGTAAGTAAAAGAGGAAAAAAACAATGAAAAAAACCATAACAATTAATATAAAAGTAGTGTAATATCTTTAAAAAAAGAAAGGAACAAAGGAGAGACAACACTCTAACCCTATTAATCTCCTACCCTAGTCTATTGTACTATATTATGTGAGATATTATTCTTTGGGAAAAGACTTAAATATATGATTAAATTTTTTAAAAAGACTCATTTATGTCATATGTTAAAAGTTTGATTAATTTGTATCAATGTTATTAAACCAAAAAATTATCCATGACTATTTTTAATTTTGGTTTTGCAAAATCATTTTTTACAGCCAAACAACTTTTTAACACTAACACTTTTCAATTGGAATTTTGGGTTAAATGTAATCTTTTGTTTCTTCTTCCTCAAAAACACTAAGAACAGAAGAAGAACATCAAAAACTCTCAAATTTTTAAATCTTCAATTCTTTGAGATGATTTGGAAGTTGTTAATATTGAAGAACATCAAAAACTCCCAAATTTTCGAACTCCTCAATTCTTTGAGGCTATTTGTGAGTTGTTAATATTCTTTAGGTGTTCTTCCTGTTTTAAAGAAAGAAGCAGCAAAAAATATTACATTTGACCCATAAAGGTAAGTGTTAAAAAGATTTTCGGGTAAAAAAGATTTTTGCAAAATTGGAGTCAAAATAATATCATGGGTAGTTATTTTTCTGAACAACAATGATAAGTCAAACATTTAACAGATTACATATATTTGAGATAAATTAGTAAAATTAAGTTTTTTTTTTGTTTATAGATTAAAAAAAAAAGTATTTAAATTTTAAATTTTAAATTTTGATTTATTTCTTTTTTTGCAAAAAGCATGAAAATTTCAAATTAAGTGAATACTTTTTAATTTCACAGTCAAAAACCGATTTACAGAGAAATAAATTATGAAGTAAAGAAAGAGAAATTAGAACCTGATGAAAGGCAGCATCTTGTAGAAGAGATTGAGTAGCCATACTCACAGCTTCACTTTATGTGGTGACAAAACGTGAGATTTTTGTGTTGAATCTATAAAGGGAAATGGTTGTTCCCTACCCCATTTTCATTTTTTGGGGTCACTTTGCACCTCATATTTTTATTTCATCTTTAATGCGCTCCATCTGGAAAGGCCAATTTGATTTTTTGAAGTTCCTTTTTATATAAATATTTCTTTAATTTAGTATTATTTTATATTTTTGTCCTCTAACTAACTTTATGTGTATAAAAAAATATATAAATTTGTATAAAAATAAATAAAATAAGAACACACATTTTACCTAACATCCTACATTGCAATTTGTGTTTTTGTGGTCCTCTACATGTGTTATAACACATAAAATTTATTATCTACTTGTTCGATTTTATATAAATTTAAGTATCCATTTATGCATAATGTGCCAAAGGTTTTGAAATGTACACTTATATATTATGTCTTTTTTGAAATGTCAATTTTTATTTTAAAAAAATTTACAATCTTATCAAATGAATATGTATAGTTTATAACAAGATATGCGACTAAGGCACTAAAATCAATAAATTATATATTTTCATGTTTTTTTTATAAATAAAAATATTTGTGACTATAAATTTTTATAAGTAAACATAATTTTATAAAAAAAGCACTAGTCTATAATAATTGTAACGAGTTATTATTATTTTATAGTCATTTCATATGTGTGGATAATCAATTCAACGTCAAGTATGAGTCTATCCTTATAATTCAAATGATGGGAATTTAAGTTCTTAAATTAAGTTTTACATTTCAAAAAATGAGAAACTCAAATCATGCTTTGGGGGCAATTTGAATTCCCAAATTGCATATTCAATCGGTGAATTTAAATTATGATTTTATATCACACGTTCAAACGCCTACTTGATAAGGACGTGATGCGTAGTTGATTAAAATTATGTAAGTCTTGATAATGTTGATATTATTATAACAGTAATAATTAAGTAAAAATCAATAATTATACATTCTACCCTCAATAAGATAATACACATCATAGTCATTTGCAATAGTGGAGCTAGAACTTTATATATATATATATATATATATATATATATATATATATATATATATATATATATATATATATATATATATATATTCTAGCTACATAATGTAATTTTCCAACGAAGGAATGTTGGTCGACACCTCTTCTCTACATGTGGCTCCGCCATTGGTCATTTCATAGTTGATTTGAATTATGTATGCATTCATATTGTACAAATTAAATATGAGAGAAGCAATGTATTATTTGATGCATGGATTAGTTATTTATATCTTAGTTATTTTACTTTTTTTTCCTCCACAAAATAACACATTTTTCTCATGTTTAATTGAGACAAAAAATTTGGAAAATATTTTTCAAATCAACTCGTTTTTTTCAAAATTAAGGAAAATGACCTCCTTCAAAAGTTAAAGAAATATTTTCTAAAACTCTCATCCAACTTCAAATTACATTTTTTTTTTAAATATCAATTTTTAAAAAATATTTTCAATTTCAAAATTTTATATTTTCACTCTGCCTCCCCCCGACCGCAATCATCCCTTCACCACCTCAAAAAAATATTTAAATTTGTTTTTGAAAAAATATTTTTCAATTTCAAAATTTTATTTTTTCACCCCGATCTCGAATCCCCCACCCCACACTACCCACCCCCCGGCAACCCCCCTCCAAAAAAAAATAGATCTGTTTTTAAAAAAAAAATTTAACTTCAACATTACATTTCTTCACTCTATCGTCGACCTCACCCACCCACCCCCTATCACCCCCACCCCCCAAAAAAAAATTAAGTTTGTTTTTAAAAAATGTTTCAACTTCAAAATTTCATTTTTTTCACCCTTACCCTCGACCCTCACCCCCTACCACCCCCACCCCCCATCTCCCCCCCCCAAAAAAAAAAAATTAAGTTTGTTTTTAAAAAATATTTTCGACTTTGGATTTTAATTTTTTTACCCCTATCCTCGACCTTCCCACCGACCATACCTCAAAAAATAAATTTTCATTTTGTTTTTAAGAAATATTTTCAATTTCAAATTTTTATTTTTTCACCCCTAGCTATGGTTGGCAACGGAACCGGTACCTCCCGAATACCGATCCAGTCCGTCTCGGTCCGTTATCAATTTTGATTTTGTTCCGATTTATCTCGATATGGACCGGTTATGTCTAGTTCCGAGACAGGTAACGAAACGAAAATCGAGTTTTATCGGTTAGTCCCGATTTTGGTAAATCCCGATCCGGTTCGGTCCGGTCCAGTTAAATAATTTGTTTTTAAAAAAAAAAAATCTGACCGTTTTAGATTCGTTGGGTTACGGCTAGTGAGCCCCTCCAATGGCTCTTTCTCTATTTTTTTTCAGCCAATTACACCCTCTACCCCCCACCCCCACCCCACCCCTCCCTAACTTTTTTAATACCTTTAAGTTGTAAAAATTACACTTTAACCTCTTTTTATTACCTATAAATACCCCTAAACTTTCATTCTTTTCAATCACAAATTCATAAAATCATCTTCTATTCTCTCAACTCTCAATTTTCTACTTCTCTAATATCTAATCGCTTAAAAATTCAAGAAATTCTGATTTTGCCATTTTGGTCTTTGGAAATTGGATCTGGAGCTTCAAAATTCAACTCACTTCCACTTTCGGCTTTCGGTGGTCATAAACGTCTACTATTTTAAGTAGACGTTCGGTACATTCGGTCCAACTTATAATTTACATTTCATTTATATTTCAATAATTATTTATTTATTTTGTGATTAATTATTTGTTTGCATTACATTTTTCGTATTACATATAATCTAC
Organism: Solanum chilense; assembly: GCA_032847665.1. Classification (NCBI taxonomy): domain Eukaryota; kingdom Viridiplantae; phylum Streptophyta; class Magnoliopsida; order Solanales; family Solanaceae; genus Solanum; species Solanum chilense. The sequence continues at coordinate 60,519,448 of CM064974.1, read as the reverse complement.
TCACGTTTAATATTTGAATATGAATTCCGGTAAAAATGTTGTTCAAAAAGGAAAAGGTAAAAAAAGTGCAATTGAGCATGTTCGAAATATGTTTAACTTTACATCCTCCGATAGTCCAAAACTGGTAGTTCTTCTAGATCTAAAACTAAAAAATCTACTACAGTAAGAAAGAATACGGAGGATTATACACATGTTAATGATATTGTTTTTTATACTGATAGTAATTCTGGATTAGATCCTTATCATGAACATTTACAACGTCGATTTGGTAATTTTGTTGATGAATTTCCTCGAGATAATGATAATGATAATGATAATGACAGTGTTGATTATATTGATACGCCTACTTTTGATGATGATAATGATGAAACTGAGCCACCTACGGCTACTAATACTCCCAGTCCCGCTCCTAACCCCGCTCCCTTTTATTGTCCTGCCCCTCCTCCCTCCCCCCGTACATCCTAGGCCTAAGGTAGAGAGTGCTAAAAAATGGTGTGACAATTTATGACACAAAATGAAGATAAAACACAAACTTTTAAAAATTTATAACTTTAAAGTTTGAAAATTTAAAATTCAAACTTTTAAAGTTTAAAAATAAAATTTTCAAACTTTAGATTTTAGAAGTTTGAATTTTGAATTTTCAAAGTTTAAATTTTAAAAGTTTGAAAATTTAAAATTTCAAACTTTAAAAATTTGAATTTAAAATTAAATTTTCAGACTTTAAAACTATGAAATTTAAATTTTCAAACTTTTAAACTTCGAAAATTTAAACTAAAAATATAAAACTTCAAATTTATATAATATATATTATATTCAAACTTTTAAACTATCAAACTTTAAACTTTAAGTCTTTAAAATTTAAAGATTTACAAACTTTCAAAATTTGATGTTTATAAAGCATAAATAATTAAATTGAAAAGTATAATTTATTAACTTTTAAAAAATAATTTTTAATTGATTTTAATTTTTTATTTTATTTACAAAAAATACTGGTCCGGTCCGACCGGTTCCCTGGCGGATCGGGACGGAAACAGAGAAAAGTCCCGGAACTACCGGTACCGGTTGATGGATCCCGGTTTCGTGCCGGTTCTGGTAACTACCGGTCCCGCAGTCCCGATTCCGGTACCGCGCCGGCCATACCCCTAGCCTCCCCCCCAGCCCCCTACCACCCCCAGTAGCCCCACCCCACCCAAAAAAAAAAGTTTGTTTTTAAAAAATATTTTCGACTTTAAATTTTTATTTTTATCACCCCTACCTTGACCCCTATCCCCAACACCCATCCCCCACCCCACCCACCCTCCCTCTCCATAAATAAATTTTTATTTTGTTTTTAAAAAATATTTTCAACTTCAAAATTTTGTTATTTCACCCCTACCCCCTTCCCTCTCCCCCCAGCCTCCAGTCCCCCACCCCTAAGCAAAAAAATAATTTTTTTTTTTTTAAAAAAAAAAATTGGACTTTAAATTTTATTTTTCCCCCCTCCCCCCCCCCCCCCCCCAAAAAAAAAAATTTAAAAGAATATTTTCAGTTAAAAAATTATTTTCTACTCTAGTAAAAATAAAATATTTTTCTCAAAAATATTTATCATTCATAAATCAAACACTAAAAATCATTTCCAAAAAATATTTTCTACTCACCAACCAAATATGATAGAAAAATATTATAAATCTACTTGTTTTCTAAAAAAATATTTTCTAGAAAAACATTTTTTATCCTTCCTACCATACACACCCTATATGGTGTATTAGTTATGCAAATTTTTAAATTGGCAATCAAATTGTGTATTAATTTTATATATTAATTTATTTTCTATCTACCTATCAAATATTATATAAATTATATAAAAATTAATCCATACATAATTTATTTTTTATTGACCAAACAACCAACATTTCTCCTAACTTAAACATGATGGAGTAGATAGAATAAAAGATGCCTCCAAATACATAGGACCCATGCCATGAAATATTTAAATTAAGACAGACTAGTGGTCAATTATTGGAAGACCTACCCTCTCAACTTGCAGTCCACAATACCCGTTCCATTCCATTTTCCCCTTCTTTTCTATAGACTTCGTCTTTATTTGGTTATATATTTTAAAGTTAGTTTTTAAAAAATTTAGCTTTCAAAAATTAATATGTGATCATAAATTTTAAATATTTTGAAAAATTATATTTTGAGGAAGTCTGAACTGAAGTTTCAACATTTGTTGGTCATAGTTATGTTTTACTTCTTAAAATTCCTGTAAATTATAAAAACTATCAAAAATATTTAAGTATAAGATTAACACAAAATTATTTATTTTTTATAAATTGATAATAGACTATCCAAAAATCATAACACGAATATTTTAATAAAAACTACTAATAAAACAATTACTACAATTCATCAAATAACAATTAGTTACAAATATCTATCGGTGTAAAAAATAGTTTTTTTTTTAAATATAATTTTTTTATATTTTTACGGAAAAAGTTCTTCACATAGTAGGAGTCCGTTTAGTGAGGAAAAATGATAAATAGAATTAATTGGAGTCATAAGTAGATGAATTTTTAAATAACATATACAAGTTTGGAGTAATTTTAAATTTTTAAAGAACTCAACAACTATTTTTGGGCCAAAGATCACTTTTTTGTACGTTTTGGAATTTCTGCAAATTTTCTTTTTTTCAAAATTAAACAAATTTTGTCAAAATTATTTCAAAAAATTCTTGCAATATCTATGGATATATGAGTGTGAAGTTATGATTTTTAATATTCAAATTTGTGTTAAAACAACATTTTATTTTAAAAAATAAAATTTTGTGAGTGAAAGTCAAAAAAAATTTAAGTCTTCATGATATTTAAAGATTAAATTTTGTCAAACTTCATGGTCAAAAGAATTATTTGAAGATAATTTTTAAAATTATTTTTAAAATTAGAGGCGTCAATATGGGTTATGCCCGTTGAGTCGGTCTAGTCTAATTCGGGATATAATAGGGCCGGACTAAAATTTTTGCAGCCCATTGAAGAAAATAATTTTTAGTCCGGCATGAATAAATCTGCTGATTTGTGGGGCTTGAGAAATATCAGTAGGGCTGGCCCATGAGCCAATAAAAATTGATTAAAAAATATAATATAATATTAAAATTTAAAATTAAAGAGAGTCCAAATTCAAAACAATTAGATTAATATTTTTATTTAGATTTTTATACTTTTACTTGGAAAAACAATTAATAAATATTATAAAGATAATTTTATTTGTTGATTTGATCAATAAATAGTAACATTAACATCATGTAATATCGATATTTGGATAATATTTTTAAATGATAATTTATAATTTAATTTAATAATAATAAAAAAAATATAATTTTTTTTAAAAAATGGACTGGCCTGGCAAGTCACGTACTTGAAGGTTGGACCAACCGTTTTCTGGCCAACACCAAAAATAGGTTAGTCGGGCCTGGTCCGTAAAATGTCAAAGTCTGTATTGATTAGACCAGATGAAGTGGGCTAGCTTATATTGGCAGCTCTAACCAAAATATATGGTCAAATGTTAGATCAAACTTCCATTTTTTTTATATTAAAAAACTTATCAGATCATTTTGCTGATCATTAACAATTTTATGAGGTAACATGACATTGTTTAAGATATAATTTTATAAATGAAAATATTATGTATCTTAACAGATTGTGTTAGTAATTTCTATTTAGTGCATGTATTAGTATATTTATACATATCTATGATGTCATTAAGGGCCCTTATTGATATGGTATCATGATATGAAATCATGATATGGAATCATGAGATTAAATCGAAGTTTTGTTTGGACATGCGATATGAAATTTTGGTGTTGTATATTTTTTCTTATAAACATAAAAGTCTCATAAGTTCTAAAACTTTTAAAACAGCCTCAATTGTTTATTCAATATTATCAAATAAACAAAAAATCATAAAATCATATAATAAATTATCATAAAATTATTTGTTCTCCACTTAAGTAATTATTTTATCAATATATTTGAGTAAAAATGAAACGCTTTTCACGTGATCTTCAAGATTTTATTACTTAACAATCGTAAAGTGTGAATTAAATTGATTATATGTTGGTGAGAATAATAAATTTTAAAAAGTAATGATGCGATTATAAATTTTATTTACATGTGAAAATGATTATTAGATATAAATATGGGGTTGTTTTAACAAAATATAAACTTGTGGATCAAATTTTGTATTAAAATAACTCAAATCATGATATGGTATTCTCATATGATTTCATATCATGGTTTTTGGAGCATATGGTATTATATCTCATGGTATCATGAGATGAAATCAGTGTTGACACCCAATTTTGACCCGCGCCGGTATAAATTAATTATCGAGCTTCATAAATTTTCCAAATAATTTTAATTAATTAGTTTTATAAATTTTGCCAAAATTAAATAATATAATACATGAATTTATGTTACTTCGAATACGTTTAACATAACTTTCGATAATATGTGTTTTACTTTATTATGTGTATAAGTAGTATATCTTATGCTTTAAATGTTTTATTAAACTAGTTTAATTTTAATTATAATTGTACTTTTGAATCACTTTTTGCTATTTGATAATTATATTACTAAAAAAAAAAAAAAGAGAGCTCGTTAATTGGTTAATGCAAAATTCGTCAGTTTAATTGGTTATTCGTCAAATAAACCCAATCCCCTTCCCCATTTTAATTCTTTTCCCAATTAAATTCCCAGCAGCCCACGAATTCAAGCCCTATTCATAGGCCCACACCCTTCCTTTCAACAGCAGAATTGGGCCTTTATTTTCCCTTTTAGCAGCCCACACTTCCTTTCAACCCAAGTTCCTTATCCAACCCAACACACATTTAAATTAACCCCCAGCCCATTTAGCCCCTTAAATAAAATTACCCAATTCCTCCATTAATTCCCAGCAGCCCAAATCCATCCCCCAACCCGTTTCACCCCTCTTTCTTCTTCCCCTCAACGCCAACAAACTCCTAGAAAAACCCAAAATACTGCTCCCCACGAGAGACCCAGCAAAATTCTCAAATCCCGCGTCTCCCCCTGCTCCCCACGTTCTCTCTCTCGCCTCTTCCCCTGCTCCCCACGCGAGCCTTCTTGATCCGAGACCCCAAAATTCCCCCTTCGATAAAACCCCATCTTTCCTTCGCAAAGAAGGCGGGGGGGGGGGGGGCGGAAAAAATTTGGAATTGAGATTTCGTTACTTCATTTTCTTCGCCAGGGGTTCGAATCTTCGTAAGGTGGGGAAGTCACTAGCTCGTCGTTGTTCCGGTCGCTGCTTTCGAAAAGGTAACCTTCTCCTGCTTCTCACCGTTTCTGCATTTTTTTTCTCTCTGCTTCGAAAATAGTTTATCGCTGCTTAGTTTATCGCTGCTTTGGTGTTCGGAGTGCGCTATTAATTAATTTGAATGTTCTTTCGGCTGTTGTCAAAAAAAAAAAATGCGTCGAAGTTCGACTGTGAGCACGCGAGGCCTGTTGCTGTGAATATAGGCTTGTTTATTTGCTGGTTTTGGTTCGAATATATGATGTATCATGCATTATAGTTCTGTTTCGTTATGTTGTTCGTCTTATGTCGCTTTCTACTGTTACGGGTTTGTCATGACATAGACCTTAGCGTGTTGGTCGTGACTCTGTTTTGTTTCGAAGGGCCATGCTTGATAACATGTAATGTTGTTAATCAATCTGCTGGTCTGTCTGTTGTTTTGGATCAAAATGTGTTGAGGTATTAGAATGTCAAATATACGTGTTTGGGTCCTGTGTGCTTTGGCAATGGCATAATGATCTCCCTTTTGTCTTCTCTCCTGTGTGTTTCAAGGTGATGTTAAGAATGGCGTGTGATCATTTTTGGTTATCTTCTTAATCTGCTGTCCATAATTCTTTCCTAGTCTAAATTTCAAATTCTTCTAATCATTTTGAATGACTACTGCCTTACTTATGTCTATTGAATATATCATGCCATAAATGTATTCTTATGATATGTGTGTTGCTTGTTGCTTTTCTCTTTCTTTCCGTGAATTTTTATTAAGCTTGTTTTATAGTTACTTGTAAGTCATTTTGCTCTAGCTTAACTCAAATCCTTAAAGGGGTGTATGTTTCTTTCTTATTCTCTGTTTTGCTCAAGATTATTTCGCTCAAAGATTCGTTTGATTATTTTACCACTTCATATGCTAATCCATTGTCATTTTATTGCATGTGAAATTATTTGGGAGTCCCCATGGACTTCACTCCAATCCCTTGCATTCTCTTGTTGAGCCGTAAAGGCTCGAAACATGTTCCTTGAGTCGTAGACCCCTCCTCAACTGGCGTACAGGCTGAAATGTATCAAACGAGCTGCTGGAAATTACAGTTTGCAGAACTTGACTGCAGTTTTTGGGACCTGTAAACCAACCATATACATCTGTTATACACAAATATACAAGGTGAAAGACGTACAGGGGATCATATTCAAAATCTGCTTTGGTAGCAGTGAAATATGCCTCTGAAACGAAACTATCGACTTTCGAAAGTTGAAAAATAGGCTGATATACAGCCTGTATACACTGATATACAGAAGCGTTATACCTTAAATAGGTGTAAAAATATGAATGGCAGCAAGTGTGCAAAAAATTCGAACTCCATGAAGATCGAAGGAGCTCGAGGAAGGAGTATTAGAAGATTTTTTGTTTGTATTAAGTTGTATTTATTTTTGGCATGAGCCCTTGTTATTTTGCTTTCCTTGTATTTATTCTTGTATGTTTAGCCTAGGACAGGTACGAAAGAAAGAAATGGGTTAAAGACCCAAAAGCAGGTGGGGTCCAAGTTTCGGTCAAGGCGAACAGAACCCGAAAACCTGGACCCGAATCCCTCTCTCTCTATCTCTCTTTGCTACTTGTTTACGTTATTTTGAACGCCGTTAGCTTAAGATCAGAAAACTCCAAACCCCCTCGAAACGCCTTCTATTTTATCAAATTCTTAAACTAAAAGGGAATCTCAAAACGATAAGTATTTTAACTCGTAAGTTTGTTTAAAACTCTAATATATTCAAAATTCAATTTCTGAGTTCGTTTGAGTTAAAGCGCTTTAACCATAAAAAATAAAATTGACAAAAATAAATATTTCAAAACTTGTAAATAAATTCAACGTCAAAAAAAAAAAATTGCAAAAGTTAAAAATAGTCAAATAAGTTAATCGCTGGAAAACCGTAAGTTAGCGGAGTGTCTTAGGTGCCTTCAACACCTTCCTAAGACACTAATAAGAATCCCGAACCCCCTAAAATATTTTCAAAACGATTTTTTCTGTTTAAGTTGTTTTGGAAATGAGTTTTCTTGATTCTTCTTAAAAATTAAGTGGCGACTCCTAAAAGTCGAAAATAAAACAAACTCCTTTCGAAATCATTTTTCGATAAAACAGAAATGGCGACTCCGTTGGGGACTATTTGGAGGATTCTAATCTTAAGGTTAACTTGTTTGACTATTTGTGATAGCTGTTTACTTGTTTAAATTGTTTAATGCTTTAGTTTTGAAAAATTGCATTTTTTCTCATGGCATAACTTCTGCCAAACGGCAAATAGATTGCATTAGGAAACGGAAGTTACGCGGCTTACCGCGACTTCTCTCAGAAATACCCCAATAACTCATTTGGGAGTATCGAATAAATAGTCGGAATGCGGTCATCCGGCGTTACTCGATAGCTCCACTCCGATGTTTGTCCGACTCGGCTAACCGTCTATTTGAAGACAATTCTAGTAAACCTAGGATAGAGCTAAACCAAATCCCGAAATAGCGCATTTGCCTAAGATGACCCAATACCCATGGTGTATTGGGCCCGTTAAAAGACCGCCTTGAGTCCAAAACGGCCCCTGGCCTAAATGGACGTTCATATTTATGTGTTTAAATTTGAAGGACGTATACGGTTTTCAAATGGCGTATACATCCCTCAAATCGCTAGGCCCACCCTTGGCACAAAAGGGTCACATATCTGTTTAGAACGCGTAATATTTGTTTGTGTGTTTATGTGAATAGGTTGTTTTATCTGGGGATATTCTAGCTCACTCTTCTTCAAATATTTTTAGAACCCATAAGCATAAATATCAAGTCACTATCAAAAGTGCGTCCAAATACTCTTCGAGTCTTTAGTTTCCGAATGAAAAAAAAAAAAAAACGAACTCCTTTTTATTACCAGAAAATGATTCATCATTTCGAATCAAAAGAATTTTTAGAAATTTTATCTTTTCCGACTCTCACCAGGAAATTGGAGTTACATCTCAATCAAAAATCAAAGTTGGGTAATGAAAGATACCGCAAACTTTGTTTCGACTCAAGTTGACATTTTTATTCGCTAACCTCAAAGTCAAGTAGACAAATTCCTGTCTATTTAACCATTTCTTTATATTGGTGAGCAAGTTTATTTCCGAATAAAGCAACTCTTATGTGTTTACACCTATATGTGATATCTTGTATTATTTACCACCTCCAGGCACTAACATATTGTCCTTTTGAGTTTTTTCATTTGGCAGGTATTTAAAACTGATCTGTGTTGGTTGATCATCTATATTTCACAAGGTCTAAGGCCCTAAAGTTCTTTTCCCGATCAAATTTGCAAAAGGAAAAGACAGCAATGGGGGATGACAATGAGGAGATTGACGTGAGTGATGTTGTCGTGGCTCAACTCGCCGCCGCTGATAAAGATGAATTGATTATGCAATTGATGCAACAGATCGCCAAAATGAGGGTCGAAATGCAAAAGATGCGAGATTTGCCTAATCAAATTTCATCCTTCAACCCTCCAAGAGACGGTAGACTTCCACTCCACTTTCCTCCCTCGAACGCGGAACAAGTTCAGGACTTTCTCTCTAATCTAGCTCAAAATCCTCCAACCATTGACTCAACTATCCCCAATCCCCGTCACGACACCACATCGTATCAAGCACCACATCGTCCTCACAATACCAATCAAATCCTTCAGCTCACTCAAAACCAAAATACAAATAATTCTCAAACCTTCCCTCATCTTCAAAACCAAAATGCCGATCCTCAAAACTTCCCCCCCCCCCAAAATTATCAAAGCACTCAAAATACCCAGAATCCCTCCATTGTTCCACCCATACCTCAAAAGACTACTTTCCAAATCCCGATTTCAAACGAACCTTATGTCGACTATTCCGAGCTTGATCACTATAAGGAACAGGAGAGAGAGTGGAGGTCAAAAGAAGAGGTAGTCAAGGTGAATATCAAAGAAGAGATCAGGAAAGCCATGAAGGAGTTGCACTATATTTCCGAAGTCGATGGATTGAGCTACGAGGATTTATGCATCCATCCGAATCTCGACCTCCCTGAAGGATTCAAAGTGCCAAAGTTTGTCACCTTTAATGGAACAGGAAATCCTCTGGCACATCTGAAAGTTTATTGTGATCAACTCGTGGGAGTTGGCAAAAATGAAGCATTATTGATGCGTCTCTTCGGTCGAAGTCTAAGTGGAGAAGCTCTGGAGTGGCTTACATCACAAGAGCTGAAACAATGGAAAAGTTGGAATGCACTCGCAAAGGATTTCATGGAAAGATTTGGACATAATCTAGAAGATGCCCCAGATCGCTACTATTTGGAGAAGATCAAACAGAAGTCTACAGAAAATTATCGAGAGTACGCTCTTCGTTGGAGAAAAGAGGCTGCGAGAGTTCAACCTCCAATGTCCGAACGTGAGATCACTGAAATGTTCATTCGTACTCAAGAGCCTGAGTACTATGAAAGAATGTTGTGTATGATAGCACAAAAGTTTGTCGAGATTGTCAAAGTGGGAGAAGCTTTGGAAGACGATTTCAAGACTGGAAAGCTCACCAGATTTACCGCATTGCGATCTAATGGAAAATCTGCCAGAATTACTGATATGGATAAATCAAAAGGAAAAGTGGAGGAGGTAAGTATGATCACGGCTACTCATATGAGGTCAGCTTCTCAAAGGAAATATCGAAACCATAATGTCAATCAGGAAAAATTTCTTCGCCCAAAATTCAGAAAGGCTCCTAAAGTATTTACACCATTAAGGGAATCTCAAACTCAACTTTATGAAAGGTTGAAAGCAATGGGTATGCTCTATCCTATAGAAGGAAGACCAGCCAATCCTTTGGGGAAATTTTACAGAGCTGACCACAGATGTGCTTATCATTCAGGAGCCGTTGGACACGACACAGAGAATTGTTCAACTCTGAAACACAAAATACAAAACATGATCAACAACAACTTGATCAATATTGAGGAAACCACTTGAATGGATGACATATTGGATGCTTAAGAGTGAGTACAAGACATTTCTGAACTGAGTCATTTGAAAATATTCATCATCAAAGGTCGAAAAGAAGAATGCCCAACATTGGCCAAATTTTGCATATGAAGTTTTGTTACCTTTCTTTTGAAAATGTATCGCACATTTCTTGGGGAACTACGTTTGACCTGATTCCTTTTCCAACGGGATACGTAGGCGCCACACCGGCTCGGTCATATACCCAGTAAGATTTCCATTCCTCTTCATAATGGAAACTGGGACAGATCTCAAAAATTCATTTGAAGTTGGACTCCTTTAACAAGTCAAAACAGAAGACCCAAAATTCTACGGAGTTAGCTTTGGGTGGATCTCAAAACTACGACAATCTAGTTTGCAACTGGGACAGAATTTTTGAGATGAGCTCAAAAATTCCACAAATGTCATTTGTTACTTATTGAGGTAAATTTGGACGAATTGTGAGAAGGGGCCTCAAAATTCCAGAATGAGCAACCTCAGAGTTAACAGCGCAAGTTATGAGAGTTTTTATATAGTAGATCGGGACAAATTTTGAGGAGGGTCCTCAAAAATTCCATCAAATATCTCGTATAAAGGACAGGCGGGCGTGTAAGCCAACTGCAGGAAGGAGTATGGAGACAAGACCGACACAGATCAGTCCTTCAAACTAAGAATTTTTCTTTGGATGCAGGAACATTGAAGTCACAAAATGGCTATACAAAGCTGTCATGAATGACAAAGGGCGTCGCTTGCACCCGTCGTGGACTCGTCCACGAAACCTAGAAAATCTTCAATCTCATTTTTATCTCTATTTTCTTTATATTGCCTCAAGTGATAAACAAGTTTCTCTTTATCTTGCAGGAATATTAAGGCCGAACACTGATAGGTTCTTTCAAAGTTGCAAGAAAGAAAGTGCAGGAGGATTGCAAGTTACGAGTCATGATAAAAGTTATCGTTGGACTCATCATAGCCTAATCTGGATAAGCCAAATGACTCAATTTAGTTCATCAACTTTACTGTTATTCTTTACTTCATCATCGATACTAATGTTTGGTGTCGAGCTTTGCAGGTGATAGTCCAGATCAAGTCATATGTTAAAGCTACATCAAATTGGAAGATGATCAAAGTGACACTAACTTAGAAGTGTTGCAAGGGAATTCGCCGAATCCATCACATCAGAAAGATGGTGGTGACCATAATATCTCCTTGACAGTCAAATTATCGAATTGTTACAAGTTTTCGATAAATGATTAGAAATGACTGCAACAAACTCAAATTCTGCTGAGTTTGTCGAAGAAGACGAGAGTGTCTTTATTTTTCTTGTGAATGAGTTAAGTCATTCACCTCGATAATTCTTTCTTGTAAAGAACAAAATCATAGTCGCGACGTGCATAAACGTCAATCCAGTTTGTTTGTCGCGTAGTAATTTCGTCTTACTTTGTTTCTTGAATATGTCAGAGTCATATTTTGAATTTGTCGGGTATCCACCCCGTAAGTGGATCATGTGTTTTGATTGGCCAATCAAAGACTTTAGCATATAGTTTGTTGGGCGATCCACCCCATAAGTGGTTCGTGTATGCGCTTTTCCATTTCAGGTTTCTATTTTTGAATCAGATGGAATATTACCGAGCCATCCATCTCGTTACAGTTGGAATATTATCGAGCTATCAACTTCGTTACAGATGGACTATTATAGAGCATCCACCTCGTTACAGTTGGAATATTATCAAGCATCCACCTCGTTACAGTTGGATAATTATTGAGCTAGCTAGCTTGTTACAAAGAACTCCAAAGAGGAGAAAACTATATCAAAATCAGTAATTTTACTGAGAACATGAAGCGTGTTATATCACTTATTTGGGAATGTGGTTTGTTTATTTCAAGCAATTCCCAACAATATGAAATTCACGAAGGGTGTCTAGCCAGATTCAAAGGTGAATCAAACAAGAATCTCTACGAAGATTTCACGATTTCCGTAAAGGATGCTATTTGCATTACATTATCAAGGCAAGATAATTATTGTCAATCAAGACGATGCATTACCCCAGAAGAGATAGTTATTTTGTTACTATTTGTTATTATCGATCAAGTCGGTATATTATTTGGAGGTCGTTTTGCTGTTATTATCAACGCAGACGATATAAATATTCACGCATCGCGAAAATCATGCATCGCGAGTCAATAATTATGCATGACGAGAAGATTTCATGCCTCGTCAAATTTATACATCGCGAAAAGAACCTATACCTCGCTGAAATTATGCACGACGAGAAGATTTCATGCCTCGTCAAATTTATACGTCGCGAGAAGGATTTATATCTCGCTAGAATTTATGCACGACGAGAAGATTTCATGCCTCGTCAAATTTATATACCGCGAGAAGGATTTATACCTCGCTGGAATTTATGCACGACGAGAAGATTTCATGCCTCGTCAGATTTACATACCGCCAAGAGGGCCATTCATATTCATACCGCCAAGAGGGCCATTCATATTCATACCGCCAAGAGGGCCATTCATATTCATACCGCCAAGAGGGCCATTCATATTCATAATGCCAAGAGGGCCATTCATATTCATACCGCAAAGAGGGCCAATCATATTTATA